>OZ030015.1:9060000-9660000 GCA_964023405.1 Apodemus agrarius
TAACAGTACAGAGCCAGACTCGCCCCAACTGACTTCCTTCCAGGCACAAGGGACAGAGCGAGCGGGCACTTAGGCAGCTATTCGCTTCGGGTTTTAATGGAAAATATGGTCGTGTCACTCAAAGGAAAAACAAATCTCAGCCCACACTGGAGCCGGTGCTTAATAATGCGGCCGGGAGTGTCTGAGGAACAACAGCCAAAGCCGGCAACACCACTGCCTTGTGATCTGAGGGCGGGGCAGGGGGTGGGAGGAGGGGATGATGGCAGAAGTATTCCTTCAGGCTTGGCTGAAAACCACAAATGGGGTCTCACAGATTAAAGCAGCAGCTGATGGTCCCTCTGCCCCAGGCTAGGAACGGCCTTACACCAAAATGTCCACACGGGGTACAAATCTAAACAGATCTAACTCCCCTGCAGCAATCCAAATTGTTTTAATGCAGTTTCTTGGTTTTATATTACATTTCTCTCAAAAGCAAATGGAAATCCCTCTGCTGTGAATTCTGACCACAAATTGCTAAATTCTAGAAATGGGGTAGGAGGAGAAATGGGATTGGAGGCACAGGAGGCGGGACGGAAGGCCCTCCAGAGTCCAGGGATCCTCATCATAAGCATGCACACTCTCCTCTTCGCCAACGGACCAGGGAGCCCTCAGCGACCCCATCCCCACCCCACCCCCAGCCTTGTTCTCTATTCCCTTAACCTACTCACCAACCAAATCCTCGCTGCCCCCAACTGTGCTGGAAGCATCTCCTCTCTTTTCCTCCATCCCCAGAACTGCACAGGGGCCCGAGGACCAGCCCCATGCAGGCAGCTCGCTCACGGCCCCTGGCTGCCCTGCCCTGTCTGTTAACAATGCTTATAAGTTTACCCCCAGGGCTGTAGAGAAGGCTCAGTGGTTAAGAGCAGTTACTGCTCTTGTGAAGGATTGGAGTTCGGTCCACAATATCAACATCAGAACCATCTGTGTAACTCCAGCTCCAGGGGGTCCAACTCCGTCTTCTGGCCTCTGCAGGCAACTGCACACACATGCATATACATACACATGTACACGTAAATAGATCATAAAATAAAACTTTTTTTAAAAATTGAGTTCAGCCCCTCTGAGCGTACACTGTCGCAGGGCATCCTGTGGGAGGCCTCTCTTCCACAGTGAGGTCACAACGATGCTGACCATTTCAGTGAGGTGCCCTGCGTGCGCCTGACACCTGGCTGGCCCATGCTTTGCACTCCTTCCTCGTTTTCTGGCTTCCTGCCCAGCCCTGCAGTCTCCAGCCACACCCTCCTCTCTGAAATCTGTGCTCGTCCTCACCTAAAACACAGTTCATGGAGCTTGGGAGATAGCTCAGTTGGTGAGGCGCTCACCATGCATGGTGAAATGGCCCCCAGTCATATATTTGGACACTTGGTCTCCAGGTGGTGGACCTCCTTGTGGAGAATTAGGAGGTGCAGTCTTGTTGGAGGAGGTGTGTGTCACTGGGGTTGGGTTCTGAGGTTTCATGCCATTTCCAGTTGGCTTGCTCTGGATGGTGGCTGTATCTTAAGATGTGAGCTCCCAGCTACTCCCCAGGACCAGGTCGGCCCGCCATCACTGCAGAGAGCAGGATGAGAACGGGCTCCGTCTCTGAAACTGTAAGAAAGCACTAACTGCATCTTTCTTCTAAAAGTGTCCTTGGCCATGGTGTTCACAGCATTAGAACGGTAATCATGATGAGCCCTGCCCTGCCAGTCCCTGGCCTGCGTCTCCACTGTGATGGCTGGGTAGCTCGGTGAGCTGGGTTTTTCTGGCAAAGCCTACAGTGGGAAGGACAGAGTGCTAGGCTCAAGAGCGGCCACAATGGACGCGTTCTGCAAACGCACCTCTCATTTGCTTGATGTAATCGTCATCTCCGAGGCTCACTGCCTCCTTCTGCTGACCTAGACCCTAGTCCCGGGAGCTTCTAGCCTCCGTGTAATTTTATCTAGGCCTAGAATGTTTTCAGCCTCTGACGCTTCCGACTGAAAAAGCTCACCCTTTCTAGTTCTTTCTGGTCTCTGGCTGGCTGGTTCGACTCAGCTGTTCTGGCTCAAACTCCTCTCCAGGCTGACTCTTCGGGCTCCTCTCGGCTTCTCCTGAATTGCTCTGCTTGGCCTCATACTAACTTTGGTGATTTGTCCTAATCTTCCAGCTCCTTCTCATTCTCTGGCTCATTCTATCTCCCCCCAGGTCTAGCTTGTTCTCTCTTCAACCTGTTTCTGTAGAATTCTCCTGGTGGTAAAACCGCCTCCTTCTTTCTTCTCTCCACACTCTCTCTTAAGTACCTTCCCTTTCCTCACTTCTCCTGAGAGTTTGGCTATCCTGATCTGTCAAATCTTTCTCTGATTCGTCACTTTGTCTGCCACTCAATTAGACATCACTTTCAAACACGAGTGCTTCCTTCTATAAACTAATTTTACCTTCATTGTTTGGGATTAATGATGTAAACTAAGGGCGTGTCTGTATTCCAGCCAGAAGGATTCAAAGTGTCTGCTAAGGTTGAGCCACACCACAACTAGAAACACTTTTTTCCAGAAAGTAACACAGTCTCTGGGCTTACAATGTGATCAAATATCCTGCAACAGTGTTCCTTGCATAGACAGAGAACTGTAGGCTGTATTCTGAGGCTCCTGCAGGCAGGCTGGTTGGACACAGAGTCTCATGTAGCTCTGGATGGCCTCGAACTGATGACATAGCTGACACTGACGTGGAAAGGTTAAACATCGGATCCCCTGCCTCCAGCCTGCCCCCACCTGCGCCCCCACTCCCCAGGGCTAGGGTTTCAGGCATGGACCGTGGAATCATAACTGCTCAAGTTCTCCTTCCCTCCAAACCTGAGTGAATTCGTTTCGCCACACCAGGATTTCATGTTCCTGCTCTGGGCCCCAGACTCTTAGCAGTTGTCAAGGCTGCTGCCCCTCCTCCGAGGGATTAGGGAAGAATTCCGGCTCCATGGCTGATTTAAACCCAGGCAGGTACAGAGGCCAGGGGGGCTGCAATGGCTGTGCTCCTAGTCTCCAAGCCTTTACCGCCACTGGCCACAGAGAGACTCTCAATGGGTGATATGGGTGATTCCAACAGGCTCAGCCTGGGGGCCGATGTTGCAAGTGTGAACTCAAGTTCACAAGGAAAAGGTACAACTGTGCTAAACATTTTGCAAAGCAAAATTGTTTTGTTGCTAAAAATAAGCTGGATGGGCTGAAGAGACAAATCAGCAGCTAAGAGCACTAGCTGCTCTTGCAGAGGACTGGAATTCAGTTCCCAGAACCCAGCTCACAGCTGCCTGTAACTCCAGTTCCAGGGATCTGACTCCCTCTTTGCCTCAACACACACACACACACACACACACACACACACACACACTTGTGGATGAAATGCACAGTGCATTTTCAAGGGCAATGAAAATTTGAAAATAAAAATCTACAGTCAGACCACCCTCACTCAATATAGTCAATCCCACTTGATCTTGGAAGCTAAGCAGGATCCAGCCTGGCTAGCATTTGAATGGGAGACAGTCTGGGGATAGTGGATGATGTGGGCTTCGATTTAAAAGGGGAAGGTGAGGACTAGAGGGATGATTCAGCAGTAAAGAGCACTTCCTACAGATCAAGATTTAATTCCTAGAACTTGTGGTAGTTCACGTCTCTCTGTAACTCCAGTCAAAGGGGATCTGACACCTTCTTCTGGGCTCTGCTGGCACCAGGCATGTAAGTGGTACACAGCATACAGGTCACACACACATAGAATAAAAAATGTTTAAGTGGAGAGTGACTAATGATGACACCCAGTGTCATCCTGAAGCCTCCATACATGTACATACATGTGCATCCACAGACATATGCACATACACATGAATGTACACATGCACACACATAAATGCATGCATGAATGCACACACATATTCATGTACACACACATGAACACATATACATGAATATACACATGCACACACACATACACACACACACACACACAAAACAAAACAAAAATTGTGAAGCTGTTACCACATTGGAACATGTTGTTCCTGGACCATGCTCACTCATATTTGGTTGCAGACACAATGTACACCTGCACACACATAAACATGCATACATACACATGCACACACAGTAAATGAACTATTTCTGTTGCCAACAAAAGGAGAGAGAGATGAGTCACGGGTGTGCACTGAGAAACATCAGGACACCCAGCCCATGGAGAGTCCACCAATTAATCACAGAGAAGCCACCCTGTGCCCAGTCCTCGAGGGGGAGGTGATGGAGCCAGTGAGCTGGGGAGGCGTGGCAGGGATTCCACAGTATGGCTTCCCTGTCCCAGGCGACCCATTCCATCACTTGACTTCAGAACTTAACTCATGCATAAAGACAGGCTTTTGGGGGCTTTTGACTGTGCCTAAGGAAATTTCTAGTTCAACCTGTTCAAAAACTTTTTTTTTTTTTACTGAGAAACAAGTTTTTCTTGCCTCACCCCAAAATAAATAGTAAGAACCTAGGCACTGCAGAATTAATACAACCGTGTGTGTGTGTGTGTGTGTGTGTGTGTGTGTGTGTGTGTGTGTAAGAGGGGGGGAGAGAGAGAGAGCACACATGCCAACTGTCACGTGTTTGTGGATGAAATGCACCATGCATCTTCAAAGACAAAGAAAAATGTTCTTCATTCTCTCTGGCTGTGCTTTACTGAAGCAGGACAACATCCACACAACGATAAACGAAGGCAGGTTTGCCCGCCCCCATGCTATGGGAAAGGTGTGTTCCTAGCGTCTTGTGTCAGAGACCATTGGTGCTACTCGGTACCCCACAATGAACCAGGAGGCATCAACAGAGAAATTCCCAACCAGAATGGCCATGGTGAGAGTTCTGGATGTGGAGAGCCTGTGTGACCGGTTGTTGAGTGCCCGCCTCACCCTCTCACCTTTCATTCACATCCATCCAGAAATTTCACAGGGAGAAAGGCAGAATTCAAAACGAAGATTCAAAGAAACTGAACGCCTGGTGCCATTAGAGTAAGGACATGGCTTCCCCTTCTCCTGATGCGATTTTTCTCTCAAAGGCACATGCTGAGCTAGAGGCACCAAGATCCTACCAAGCCGCAGCTCCCACGGGAGTGTGTGCTCATGCCCAGGACACACTGCCACCTGGTGCAGTCACCTGGGTGCAGACGCACAGACAGACAAACAGAAACACACAGAGACACACAGACTCGGGCATACAGACTCAGGCATATACACACTGTCCAAGCTGGAGCTCACGGCCACACAGAAGAAAACCTGACGGTCGAGCTGCAGCCCAGCCTGCTTCTCAAAGTCTTTCTCCCCTGGGAAAGAAAGATGGATTTTTCCCCCTTTTCTCAAGAAGATAGATTTTCAAAACAAGTGCCTCTCTGTCTACGAGTAGGCTTTACCTCCGAAGCATCACATATTGATCACTCTTTTATTGTCAATTTTCTTTTAGTTGAACTGGAGAAAAATATAATCTAATTATACTCCTCCTGACAGGTGGGAATCAGTCACCCTAAATCCAATTCTGCGTGCTTCTGTGATTAAGGTGCTTAATTCGGGGGATGACAGAGCTAAAGCCCTGGCCATGTTTTAATGCAATTAGCATGCGATGCATATATCCGAAGGCTCGGGATGTCACGGCCGCTGCACCACAGAAGTCACCAAGTGTCACTGACACCTCCCCAGACTCCCTGGAACACGAATCAGTGACCCTTGAGCTCCGCATCTACATGGGAAAAGAGAAAGCATCAGGGCTCCCTGATCTCTGCTGCCGCCCCACAGTGAGGCTCTTCAAACCACTGACTCCTGAGGTTCCTATCCTGCAAACCTGTAGAAAAAATAGTTTTTATTTTTTAAATTTTGGAGCCGGGATAAAGTTGACATTCTTTCTTTCTAGCAAGAAGGATAGGTGGATTAATCAATGAAGGGAACATGGTAAATGCACACAATGGAGCTTTATTTTACTTGTGAAGAAAAACAAAACCATTTTCTCAGGAAACCAGACAGAACTGGAGATTGTTGTGGTAAGAGAAACAAGCCAGACTCAAAAGACAAACGTCACATTTTCTCTCACGTGTGGGTCTTAGATTTTATATAGCTGCATAAAATCATTGACATGAAATAAAAACAGAAGCGAGGCTGCCTGGGAAAAGGGGGGAAGGGGTGGGTGGGAGCCGGAAGATGGGAGGGCACATCACACCCCAAGCACGTGCCAGAATGACAGTGTGGTCGTAGGGCCAGCAGATGATTCAGTCAGTCAAGGACAAGCTTGGGGAACTGCGTTCCAGTCCGCAACAGCCAGCTCAAAAAACAGCTGGGCGTGGTAGTGCACATCTGTAACCCCAGCACTGGACAGGCGGGGAAGGGAGGATCCCCAGAGCTCACTGGACAGCCAGTCTAACCAAATCAGTGAGCTCCGAGCTCAGTGACAGACACTGACTCAGAAACTAACGTGAAGGACAGTTGAGAAAAGATGCCTGGTGTCAACCTCTGGCCTCACAGGAATGTAAGCATTAACACCTGAACAGAGGTGTGCACTCAGACGCTCCTGTGTGCGCCTGTCTCTGTCTCTCTCTGTCTCTGTCTCTCACTCATCACACACACACACACACACACACACACACACACACACACACTCACACACACAGTGGGGGGTCTTTATGAGACCTGTTACCACAAACAAAGCATACATGCCAATAAAAAAAATTGTTACTATTACTATCAGCATTTTGTGTATATGGGTGTTTTTCCTGCACATGTTTGTGCACCACACGCGTGCCCAGTGCCTGCAGAAGCTGTAACAGTGTGTTCAATACTCTCCAATAAGACTTACAGGTAATTGTGAGCCACTGTGTCGGTGCTGCGATTTGAACCTGGGTCCTCTGAAAAGCAGCCTGTGCTCTCTCCAGCCTCAGCAAGAAAAACTCGAGAGGCTTTTGTGCTATCATTTCAGACACAGAGAGACACACCCAGGCAGGCAGGACAGACCATGTGCTGCCGCAGTAATGCGTCGCCCACAGCGACACGACTTGCTTTTCTTGCCTTTGCACTGTGTATGCATGGAAGGGCCAGGAAGGGAACAGATTTGGCCTCCACACTCAGCTGGCCTGGGATCTGGGGAGTGAGGCTAACAGTCACTCATCCTCAGAACGCATGCCCACCCCGGCCAGGGAACACAGGGAGGACAGCATGAGACGCGTCACACAGTCAACTTAGCACCCAGTCTGGAGCTCACACCCTGCACTTCCACCCCAGAGCACTGGCCACTGCTAGTCACCGCGTCGTGGGACGGAGGAAGGACGTGGGCTCCTCCCACAGACTGACAAGGAGAGAAGCGGCGTGATGAACTTTGGAAAATTCAATCCTTCGGTGCATAATAACGTTTGAAATCTGAAAACATACACACGCAAAACCTTCGATATAATTGACATGATTTTAGGAGAAGGAGCAACTATCTCCCTGGCCTCAAAAAACAGAAAATCTTCGATCAATATTCACGGTTCTGTAATGTTTTCTCCTTGTCTTTGTTTCTTTACACCATGAATATTTGACATCAAAACATCCAGGGCTGAGATGCGACATCTGAGGGAGCCCGGTCCTACACAGTTTGGAAGGATAACAAGGAGAACTCTCGGGCCTCCTTAGGTGCCCTCGCCACCAGAGCGCAGACTCAAAAACTCATGCCTAGCACCCGGCCCCTCTCAATGGCTTGACAGCCCCTGCTCCAGCAGCCTCTATTTGATCTCCACCCCTGAAGGCCTCCAGATATAAAGTCCCCAGGACAACATGCCCTCAGACCCTCCACCCTTCCTGCCTCCTCCCCACCCCCTCCTCCCCAGCTCTTCCCAAACAAAGTCCTCACAGCCCTCAGTGCCCTTCTCCCCCCTATTTGTCAGCCTGGACCCCTCCCTCTGTAACACACCCCTAAACATCATCTTCCCTCCTTCTACGGCACCCACGTGTAATACACAGTGGGGAGGAGAGACTCCACAGCTGGCATGACCAGTATCAACATGCCCACGGCAGCTCGGGCCTGTGGGGTGTGCTGGAGACTTCACAGCACGGATGCACAGCCCTGCCTGATCCCGTATGCTACACCTTCCCTGCTGACCACTTGGTCCCTCTTATGATGCTCAATTTGTACTTTTTCAACATCTCAAGATACAAAAACCCATCACACAACCTTTTTTAAGACAAGGTCTCGGGGGTCGGGGGTGGGGTGGAGAGATGGCTCAGTGGTTAAGAGCACTGACTGCTCTCCCAGAGGTCCTGAGCTCAATTCCCAGCCACATGGTGGCTCACGACCATCTGTAATGGTATCGAATGCCCTCTTCTGGTGTGTCTGAAGAGAGCGACAGACATCGAAAGAAAAAAAGAAAGAAAGAAGGAAGGAAGGAAGGAAGGAAGGAAGGAAGGAAGGAAGGAAAAGCAGAAAGACAAGGTCTTATACATCCCAGTATTTTAGATTCCTTTTTGTTTCTGTATATATAAACCTGACCAAAAGCAGCATGTGAAGAAAGGGTTTATTTTGCTTGCACTTTCAGGTCACAGGAACCTGAGGCAGGCCTGCTTGCTGTCCCAGGCAGTATTACCTATAATCATGGAACTCACTCACAGCCAAGGCTAGCAGGCTCTAACAGGTTCACAATTTGCTAACTTGTTTTTCTGTATTCTTTGTTTACATTCCAAATGATTTTCCCTTTCCCGGTTCCCCCCTCCCCCTAAGTCCTATAAGTCCTCTTCCCTCCACCAGTTCCCCAATCAACCCCCTCCCACTCCTCTGTCCTGGCAATCCCCTACAATGCTGCATCAAGCCTTTCCAGGATCAGGGCCCTCTCCTTCCTTCTTCTTGTGAATGATTTGATATGTGGGTTGTATTTGGGGTATTCTGAGCTTCTGGGCTAATATCCACTTAGCAGTGACTGTATTCCATGTGTGTTCTTTTGTGAATGAGTTACCTCACTTAGTATGATATTTTCCAGTTCCAACCATTTGCCTAAGAATTTCATGAGTGCATTGTTTTTAATTGCTGAGTAGTATTCCATTGTGTAAATATACCACATTTTCTGTATCTATTCCTCCGTTGAGGGACATCTGGGTTCTTTCCAGCTTCTGGCTATTATAAATAAGGCTGCTATGAACATAGTGGAGTATGTGTCCTTATTGCATGCCGGGGAGTCCTCTGGGTATATGCCCAGGAGTGGTATAGCAGGATCCTCCGGAAGTGTCATGTCCAGTTTTCTGAGGAACCGCCAAACTGATTTCCAGAGTGGTTGTACCAGCTTGCAACCCCACCAGCAGTGGAGGAGTGTTCTTCTTTCTCCACATCCTTGCCAACACCTGCTGTCTCCTGAGTTCAAAAAGATAGCCTTTTCAACAAATGGTGCTGGTTCAATTGGAAGTCAGCATGCAGAAGAATGCCAATTGATCCATTCTTTTTTTTTTTTTTTTTTTTTTTTTTTGGTTTTTCAAGACAGGGTTTCTCTGTGTAGTTCTGGCTGTCCTGGAACTCACTCTGTAGACCAGACTGGCCTCGAACTCAGAAATCTGCCTGCCTCTGCCTCCCAAGTGCTGGGATTACAGGCATGTGCCACAACGCCCGGCCAATTGACCCACTCTTATCTCCTTGTATTAAGCTCAACTCCAAGTGGATCAAGGACCTCCACATAAAACCAAATACACTGAAACTAATAGAAAAGAAACTGGGGAAGACCCTTGAGGACATGGGCACAGGGGAAAATCTCCTCAACAGAACACCAATAGCTTATGCTCTAAGATCAAGAATTGACAAATGGGACCTCATAAAATTACAGTTTCTGTAAGGCAAAGGACACCTTCAAAAGGACAAAACAGCAACCAAAAATTGGGAAAAGATCTTCACTAACTTTCTTAATTCAATTCAGGCCACCTACCCAGGGAATGACACCGCCCACAGCAGGCAGGGCCTCCTGCATCAATCAACAATCAAGACAACGCTCCCCTGACTCCCCACTCTGCTCTCCCTGGGGCTGCTTACCAAGAATCTTGCCTTCCCAGCCCACCCAACAATGCAGGTCCACAGCCTGGACCCCAAGCTGCTGATGCCAGACGCATTTCCCTAGGATCACCATGACTCAAAAATCCTGTGCTCCAACACAGCCTGGTGAACCAATCCATGATCCTAACCTACTTGGACACCCCCAACCCTCAGACTGATGTGCCTTTCATAGTGACTGCCCAGTTTTGCAATCCCACCAACATGGTAAACAGTACACCAAAGAAATCATATGGAAAGGACTTCCTGAAGAGGACTCCATTTGCCTGGGAATTAAGCCCAACAATTGACAAGTGAACATTGACACTAGAAAGTTTCTGTCTAGCTAAGGAAACAACAAACGGAGTGAACAGGAAACCCACAGAGTGGGATGGAATCTTCCCCAGCTATATATCTGACAGGGGATTAACATCCAGAATACATAAAGAACTCAAAAAAACAAGAGTCAAGAAAACTTTTATTTTGGATCTGAACAGAGAGTTCTTAATAGAATAAATAAATACGGCTAATACCACAGAAAGTGTTAATCGTTCTTAGCAATTAGGGTAATGCACATTAGAGCTGACAATTCCTCGTGCCCTGGTCAGAATGGCTAAGATCAACAAAATAACAGGCAAAGAATGCTAGCAACGGTGCTGGGAGAAGGGGATCTTCTTTGTTCACTGAAAGGTGGTGCAGCTGCTATGGAAATCAGTACGGACAATCTTCAGCAAACTACAAATAAATCTGCCATATAACACAGCTATGGCACCCCTCAGCATACAGCCAAGGAACTCAACGCTGCTCCACAGATACTGGCTCAGCCACAGTCATTGTTCTATTCTCAATAGCTGGGAAATGGACCCTAAATGTCCGTCGGCTGGAGGACGACGCAGGATGAAAATGTGGCGCAGATGCTCCACGGAATAGTGTCAAGAAAAATGGTACCATGACCTTTGCAGGTAAGTGGATGGAACAAAAAAAAATACTAGATTGCATGAAATAACGCAGACCCGGGAAGAACACCACATCTTCCCTCATCTGTGGTTCTGAGCATGCGTGCTAAAGTAACTATAGAAGGCAGGGAAGAGAAAAGGGACCACTGGGGGTGGGGAGCTCTAGAGAGGGGAATAGTAGAATAAAGGTGCTATAAAATGGGACATGGAAAAAATGAGGGGCTTTAATTAGGGAGGGCAGAGGGAACAGTAAAAGGAAAGAAAGGAAGGTGGGATAAATAACACAAAAATCTTTGAAGAAAGGACATAGGAAACCATATTATTTTAATGTCAACTAAAATTACTTATATAAAACATATAAAAGTGTATATATATGTGTATGTGTATGTATATATGTGTGTATATGTACACATATGTCTGTATGTATATGAGCATGTGGGTAATACAGATATGTGTTTATATGTGTATATGTGTATATGTGTGTATACATGTGTATATGTGACAATGTATATATGTGTTCATATTTATGTGTGTATATATGTGTGAATGTATGTATATATATATATGTGTGTGTGTGTTATATGCATATGTATATATGTTGTATGTGTGTATCTATGTGTGCATGTTATGTGTGTATGAATGTATACGTGTGTACATCTATGTGCATGTGTACATAGATGTTTATATACATGTATATGTGTGTGCATGTGCATATAGATCTGTGTGTATGTATGTGTGTGCATGTATATATATATATATGTGTGTGTATATGTGTGTGAATATGTACATATGTGTATGTGTGTACATGTTTGTATACATGTATGCATGTGTACATATATGTGCATATGTGTATATGTGGGTGTATATATGTGTATATGTATATATGTATGTATGTGTATATATATGTATGCATACATACATATAATTTAGATGAAGTTATGTCACTTGAGATGATAATGCCTCCTACAAGCACCACAGATTGTAAAACCTCAGTACAGACACAAGAAATCTCCTTTCAAATTGCTTGATCAGGACTGAGTTATTGTTGGTCAGAGTTGTCCAAGCTATTGCTGCCATCTTTGGTTGCATCCCAGAAGCTGAAGGTAAGTCTCTCTTGCTGAAGACACCGTGCACTTTGGACACAGGGTTCAGCGGATTCCGACTGGATCTGACCTGGAAGCCTCCAGCCTGAGGACTAGCTTTCATGGGACCAGAAGGTTCCACATAAGCTGCCAAGGGAAGGAAGCCATCAAGAGTTCTACCCAGCTGTGACACCTGTGAACTACAGCAAAGACCAGCGTGGCAAGACACCTCTAAAGGTTGGGAGCTCTGAGGGGTCAAATGGAACCAAGAGTCCATGATGAAGCCAAGGCGGGAGGCTGGCTGGGCTTTGGGGGTGGCACGATTCCCCTTGACACCCTGCAACCCTGGAGGGAGAGGTTCTTCTTCCTCTGAGCCGCCTCTAGAGGTCCTGTTGCTGGCCACAGATGCTTGGCTGCGGTAAGGATTGTGCAAGAAGCTGCAAGTTGTTCAGAGAAAATCCAGTGAGTCGGTATCATCTGGCTGCTAACGAGAGCTTTGGAGGCAGCACGTCAGCTGGCATGCCCAGACAGTCTGGAACTCGGAGGGAAATGTCCATTTCAATAATCCCAGTCCACGCACGGAAAGATCTGTTTCCTCCTCCCTCTGCCTCTGTTGTCATAAAGGCTTCGTCCCTAGGAGCCCTAGCATCAGGGAGGATGGTCCCACTGCACACATGGAACTCTGAGACTTGCTGGGAGACCCACAGTAAAGGGGCCTTTAGAGAGGACAAGTCACCACACCCTCCTCTCCTCGTGACTGTACAAAACTTGAACAGTATCCTGACCTGGCCACAGTGGCAGGAGATACCAGGGCCTGTCCAATACCAGAGACAGGCAAAGCTGAGAGCACCTCCTACAAGACAGCTTGTAGTCTCTAGGGCTGTGGCCACTCATGTACACCTGCATTCACACACTCAGTGAACTCCAGAGGCATGCAAAGATTTCTAACCTGGGACTCTCAAGGTGAACCAGCAAGGGCCAGAAGATATTTTCAGCCTTGGAAGCACCTACATCTGTGTCCCAAAGCTTCTGTAGTGGGAAAGCAATGAAAGGCAGTACATCCATGAATGTATCTAGCTGGGTTTCAGTAAAACTTTATTGGTCTACACAACTTGGCTGCCAGCTCTGGCCCATGTGCTACAGCCTGCCTCTGCTAGACCACTCCATCTTGTTTAAAATGCTTACCAAGCTTCCACTTGCTCAACTATTTGGAGATGGAATGAGAAGGCCAATATCCCCCCCTTCCCATGCAAGAGGTGGAGCTTCCTAAGGGCTCCATCTTTGGCTATCACATGCTGAGGACCTACCGGGGCCAGGAGCCTCCGCTGAGGCAAGATTCTCTTCCAAGAATCAAGTGTGGTAGAGCAAAGCATTGTGGGCAGAGAGAGTATTCTGACTATGGATAAAACACTGCTCCCCTCTGCGGTTCTCCATAAAGAACTCCAGCAAAATGTGGGGTACAGACAAGCAGCCCTTCATACCCAGGGGTTCCAACACTCCACCTACCACACAGTAGAAATAGTTAAGGGTCTGGAGAGATTGCTCAGTGGTTGAATCACTTGCTACAAAAGTAGGGGCAGGGGAGCTTGGAACCCCAGAAACTCACATAAGTGTTGGGTATGTAACTCCAGTCTTAGAAAGCAGAGACAGAGGATCTCCAGAGCAAGCTGACCAGAGAAACTTGCCCTATCGGTGAGCTCTGGGTTTGATTGAGAGACCCTGGCTTAATGAATAAAGTGGAAGATCAGTTTCAACATCAACCGGAAGCCTCCATAGAAACACGCATACACATGTACCCAGATACATGCAAAAAATTATGCATATACACACATGCACACTACACACAAAAAAATGGAAAAGGGGAAAATACAAAAAATATTAAAACACCATCTTCTGTACTAAATATTAGAAGCTTTTGGCTGTTAAGCTCTAGACAATTCAGCATAGCCACTGTTGGGAGCATGGCAGTCAGCTACAGGAGGATGGAAGTCTACAGAGGAATATCTGTGAGTCACACACAAATACCATGTCACTTCGTAGGAGGAACCTGAACATCTAAGGAGTTTGGTGTCTGAGATGGGCCAAATACCAACAGTGAAACACTACCAGCTTTGAGAAATGGAAAATTTGGACTGCACATTGATGGCTTACAACTCAGCCCTGAGGCAGGAAGATTACTGTGAGTTCAAGACTAGCCTGGGCTATGTAATGAAACCCTGTCTCAGAAAATAAAACAGGCAGACAGGGTGGCACAAGCCTTTAACCTCAGCACTCAGGAGGCAGAGGCAGGCAGATTTCTGAGTTCGAGGCCAGTCTGGTTTACAGAGTGAATTCCGGGACAGCCAGGGATACAGAGAAACCCTGTCTCAATAATCAAATAAACAAACACACAGGGGCAGAGCGAGGGCTCATTAGATAAAGCACTTGCAGCGCAAGGCTGACAACCTGAGTCTAGCCCCTAGAAGCCATGATGGAAAGAGAACTACTCTCACAAAGTTGCCCTCAGACCTCCACATGTGCACACAGCATGCATGTATCCACACTCATGAACTACATCACATGCTACATCACACACAACAACAACAAAAATAACAAATGTGTAAATAACTGAATATGAATCTGGAGAGGACTCAGTGGTTAAAAAACACTCTCTGCTCTTACAGAGGACCAGGAAACCACTTGTAGTAGTCCACAGCCACCTGTAACTCCAACTCCAGGGGCTCCAACACCTTGGAGACCCCAAAGACACACACACACACACACACACACTCACACACTCATACACACATATGCACCTATGTGCTCACACACAAACAAACAAAAAACAAATCCTAAAAAATAAAAATAACTGCTCTGGATCAGGAACACCCTCAACCACAGCGCACCATCTCCAAGCAGTGCAGGAAGCCAGCTATACACCCAGCAGCCAGTGAGAAGGAGACAGCCAGCACAGCCTGCATCCAGAGCTGATCGGGGCCACAGAGGTACAGACGCAAGTACAACTACAAGAGAGGGGGTCTCGGCTGCCATCTTTACTTCTGTGACTGTGCAACAGATTGGTAGGCAGGTTTCACCAGAGCAGAGGATCACTTGGGACACACCACACCAGGACTCCACCTGCACCCAGGAACTCTGCAGCACCACAGCAATTTTGTGCCAGGAGAAAGCAGCTCACCCAGGATTGCTGAGATAGGCCTGCAGACACACAGGAGGGGCAAGCTCCAGCCAGTGACAGCAGGCCCAACTAACACCAGAGATAACCAGATGGCAAAAGGCAAATGTGGGAATGTTGCTAACAGAAATCAAGGCAATATGGCACCATCCAAACCCAATTCTCCCACAACAGCAAGTCCTGGATACCCCAACACACCAGGAAAACAAGATTTGGATTTAAAATCACAGGTCATGATGCTGATGGAGGGCTTCATGGAGGGCTTCAAGAAGGACATAAATAACTCCCTTAAAAAAATACAAGAGAACACAAGTAAACAGCGAGAAGCCCTTGAAGAACTAAGGGAAAACACAACAAAACAGGTGAGGTAATTAAACAAAGCCATCCATGATCTAAAGAAGGATGTAGAAACAATAACAAAATCACAAAGGGAGACAGCTCAGGACATAGAAAACCTAGGAAAGAAGTCAGGAGTCATGGATCCAAGCATTAACAACAGAATACAAGAGATAGAAGAGAGAATATCAGATGCAGAAGATACCATAGAAAGCATTGATACAATAGTCAAAGAAAATGAAAAATACAAAAAGCTCCTGACCCAAAATATTGAGGAAATCCAGGACAAAATGAGAAGACCAAACCTAAGGATTATAGGCATAGAAGAAAGTGAAGATTTCCAACTTAAAATGCCAGTAAATGTCTTCAACAAAATTATAGAAGAAAACTTCCCTAACCTAAAGAAAGAGATGCCCATGAACATACAAGAAGCCTACAGAACTACAAATGGATTTGACCAGAAAAGAAATTTATCCCGTCACATAACAATTAAGACACCAAATGTACTAAACAAAGAAAGAATATTAAAAGCAGGGAAAGGTCAAGTAACATATAAAGGTAGAACTATCAGAATTACACCGGACTTCTCACCAGAGACTATGAAAGGCAGAAGAGCCTAAGCAGATGTCATATAGACCCTAAGGGAACACAAATGCCAACCCAAACTGCTATATCCAGCAAATCTCTCAATTACCATAAATGGTGAAACCAATGTTTTTCATGACAAAAACAAATTTACACAGTATCTTTCCACAAATTCAGCCCTTCAAAGGATAATGAATGGAAAACACCAACAAAGGGAGGGAAACTACACACAAGAAAAAGCAAGAGAGTAATCTCCTTTCAACAAACCCAAAAGATAACCACACAAACATAAAAATTACATCTAAAACAGCAGGAAGCAACAATCATTATTCCTTAATATCTCTTAACATCAATGGACTCAATTCTCCAATAAAAAAGACATAGACTAACAGACTGGATTCGTAAACAAGACCCAGCATTTTACTGCATACAGGAAACACATCTCAGTGTCAAAGACAAACACTACCTAAGAGTAAAAGGCTGGAAAACAGTTCTCTAAGCAAATGGTCCCAGGAAACAAGCTGGAGTAGCCATTCTAGTATCAGATAAAATAGACTTTCAACCAAAAGTCATCAAAAAAAGATACAGAAGGCCACTTTATACTCATCAAAGGAAAAATCTACCAGGAAGAACTCTCAATTTTGAACATCTATGCTCTAAATACAAGGGCACCTGCATTCGTAAAGGAAACCTTACTAAAGCTTAAAGCACACATCATACCCCACACAATAATTGTGGGGGACTTAAACACCCCACTCTCTTCAATGGACAGATCAGGGAAACACAAACTAAATGGAGTCACAGTGAAACTAACAGAAGTTTCGGACCAAATGAACTTAATAGATATCTATAGAACATTTCATCCTAAATCAAAAGAATATACCTTCTTCTCAGCACCTCATGGTACCTTCTCCAAAATTGGCCATATAATTGGTCACAAAACAGACCTCAACAGATATAAGACAATCAAACTAATTCCATGCCTTCTATCAAATCACTATGAAATAAGGGTGGTCTTCAATAGCAACAAAAACAACAGAAATCCCACATAAACATGGAAGCTGAACAATGCTCTACTCAATGATACCTTGGTCAAGGAAGAAATAAGGAAAGAAATTAAAGACTTTTTATAGTTTAATGAAAATGAAGGCACAACATGCCCAAATTTATGGGACACAATGAAAGCAGTGCTAAGAGGAAAACTCATAGCTGAGTGCCTACATAAAGAAGCTGGAGAGAGCACACACTAGCATTTTAACAGAACACCTGAAAGCTTTAGAACAAAAAGCTAATACACCCAAGAGGAGTAGAAGGCAGGAAATCATGAAACTCAGGATAAATCAACGAAGTTGAAACAAAAAGAACTATACAAAGAATCAACAAAAGTAGGAGCTGGTCCTTTGAGAAAATCAACAAGATAGATAAACCTTTAGCCAGACTAACCAGAGGGCACAGAGACAGTCCCCAAATTAACAAAATCAGAAGTGAAAAGGGTGAAATAACAACAGAAACTGAGGAAATCCAAAAAAAATTATATCCTACTACAAAAGCCTATGCTCAACAAAAATGGAAAATCTGGATGAAATGGACAATTTTCTAGACAGATACCAACTACCAAAATTTAATCAGGATCAGATAGACCATCTAAATGGTCCCATAACCCCTAAAGAAATAGAAGTGGTCATTGACAGTCTCCCAACCAAAAAAAAAGCACAGGACCAGATGGCTTTAGTGCAGAATTCTATCAGATATTCAAAGGAGACCTAATGCCAATACTCTTCAAACTATTCCACAAAATAGAAACAGAAGGAACATTACCCAACTCATTCTACGAAGCCACAATTTTACTGATACCAAAACCACACAAAGATCCAACAAAAAAAGAGAACCTTAAACCAATTTCCCCTATGAATATCAATGCAAAAAAATACTCAATAAAATTCTTGCCAACCGAATCCAAGAACACATCAAAACAATCATTCACCATGATCAAATAGGATTCACCCCGGGGATGCAGGGATGGTTCAATATATGGAAATCCATCAATGTAATCCACTACATATCAAACTCAAAGAAAAAACCCACATGGTCATTTCATTAGATGCTGAAAAAGCATTTGACAAAATTCAGCATCCTTTCATGTTAAAGGTCTTGGAAAATACAGGAATTCAAGACCAATGCCTAAACATAATAAAAGCAATATACAGCAAACCAATAGCCAACACCAAACTAAATGGAGAGAAACTTGAAGCAATCCCACTAAAATCAGGGACTAGACAAGCCTGCCCCCTCTCTCCATATCTTTTCAATATAGTACTTGAAGTTCTATCCAGAGCAATTAGACAAAACAAGGAGGTCAAAGGGATACAAATTGGAAAGGAAGAAGTCAAACTATCACTATTCGCAGATGATATGATAGTATACTTAAGTGATCCAAAAAACTCCACCAGAGAACTCCTACAGCTGATAAACAACTTCAGAAAAGTGGTTGGATGTAAAATCAACTCAAGCAAATCAGTAGCCTTCCTATACTCAAAGGCTCAGAAAGAAATTAGGGAAATGACACCCTTCACAATAGCCACAAACAATATAAAGTATCTTGGTGTGACTCTAACCAAACAAGTGAAAGATCTGGATGACAGGAACTTCAAGTCTTTGAAGAAAGAAATCCAAGAAGACCTCAGAAGACAGAAAAATCTTCCATGCTCTTGGACTGGCAAGATTGATATAGTAAAAATGGCCATCTTGCCAAAAGCAATCTACAGATTCAATGCAATCCTCATCAAAATCCCAACTCAGTTCTTCATAGACTTAGAAAAAGCAATTCTCAAATTCATCTGGAATAACAAAAAAAAAAAAAAACAGGAGAGCTAAAACTATTCTCAACAGTAAAAGGACTTCTGAGGGAATCAATATCCCCATCCTCAGGCAGTACTACAGAGCAATTGTGTTAAAAACCGCATGATATTGGTACAGTGACAGGCAGGTAGATCAATGGGATAGAACTGAAGACCTGGAAATGAACCCACAGAATTATGGTCACTTGATCTTTGATAAAGGAGCTATAACTATCCAGTGGAAAAAAGATAACCTTTTCAACAAATGGGGCTGGTTCATCTGAAGGTCAGCATGCAAAAGAATACAAATCAATCCATTCTTATCTCCTTGTACTAAGCTCAAGTCCAAGTGGACCAAGAACCTCCACATAAAACCAGACACACTGAAACTAATAAAAAAGAAACTGGGGAAGACCCTTGAGGACATGGTCACAGGGGAAAATCTCCTCAACAGAACACCAATAGCTTATGCTCTAAGATCAAGAACTGACAAATGGGACCTCATAAAACTGCAGTTTCTGTAAGGCAAAGGACATTGTTAAAAAGACAAAACACGGGCTGGAGAGATGGCTCAGTGGTTAAGAGCACTGACTGCTCTTCCAAAGGCCCTGAGTTCAAATCCCAGCAACCACATGGTGGCTCACAACCATCTGTAATGAGATCTGACACCCTATTCTGGTATGTCTGAAGACAGCTACAGTGTGCTTACATATAATAATAAATAAATCTTTTAAAAAAAAGACAAAACACAACAAAAAATTGAGAAAAGATCTTTACCAACACCACATCTGACAGAGGGCTTATATCCAAGATATACAAAGAACTCAAGAAAGTAGACTCCAAAGAGCCAAATATGCCCCTTTAAAAAATGGGGTACAGAACTAAACAAAGAATTTTCACCTGAAGAATATCGAATGGCTGAGAAGCACCTAAAGAAATGTTAAACATCCTTAGTCATCAGGGAAATGCAAAACAAAACAACCCTGAGATTTCACCTCACACCAGTCAGAATGGTTAAGATCGAAAACTCAGAAGAAAACAGGTGCTGGTGAGGATGTGGAGAAAGAGGAACACTCCTCCACTGCTGGTGGCGTTGCAAGCTGGTACAACCACTCTGGAAATCAGTCTGGCGATTCCTTAGAAAACTGGGAATGATACTTCCAGAGGATCCCGCTATACCACTCCTGGGCATATACCCAGAGGATTTACCAACATGTAATAAGGATACATGTTCCACTATGTTCATAGCAGCCCTATTTATAATAGCCAGAAGCTGGAAAGAACCCAGATGTCCCTCAACGGAGGAATGGATACAGAAAATGTGGTGTATATAAACAATGGAGTACTATTCACCCATTAGAAACAATGAGTTCATGAAATACTTAGACAAATAGATGGAGCTGGAGAACATCATCCTAAGTGAGGTAACCCAGGCTCAAAAGAACACTCAGGGTATGCACTCACTGATAAGCAGATATTAGCCTAGAAGCTTGGAATACCCAAGACCCAATTCACATATCAAAAGAAGAAGGAAGGAGTGGCCCCTGGTCCTGGAAAGGCTCAGTGCAGCAGTGTAGGGGAATACCAGGACAGGGAAGTGAGAAGGGGTGGATTGGGGAACAGGGGGAGGGAAGAGGGCTTATGGGACATTCGGGAAGGGGGGATCCAGGAAATGGAAAATCACTTGAAATGTAAATAAAGAATATATTGAATTTAAAAAATCAAAAAAAGAAAAAATAAAAATAACTAATAATAATAAAAAGGAGCCAGAAACCCTTTCTGTTTCAAGTCCATCTTCCTCCCGGGCAGCCTCAGCAGTCACCTGCGGACCCCCAGGTCAGAATCTCTAGCCTGCACTTCCCCTTGTTGCCCCAGCTGGCTGCATCTTCAGCCCTGACATCCTGCATCTCAGAGCAAACTCAGGTGAGGAGCCCTAAGTCAAGTCTTGTTCTTTCTATCGTCCTGGAGATCAGCTCAGGCTCTACCTCTTCCGCAACCCTGTCCTTTGCACAGGATCTCATGAATTGAACCATTCTCATAGATTCTCCTCAATTCCCACCGACCCCACCATCACCGACATCACCCCTGAGAGGCCCTGGCCCAGCCGGCAAGCTTGTCCCCTTCCTGTCCCTTGAGGTCCACGTCACATCCCAGAGTACACAACAGAAAAGCAACTAATTTGTAATTTGAGGTTAAAAAGTTTAAAAGCAAAGCCAGGTGTGGTGATGCGTGCCTTTGATTTGAGTCCAAGGCCAGCCTGGTCTACACAGCAAGTTCCAGGCCAGGGAGGGCTACCTGGTGAGACCTCTAAAACTAATGATAATTACACAGACATGTAAAGCAAGGGGGCTCAGTGTTCCAATTGAGCCTGAGGACCAATAAGTGTGATGCCCAGCACACACACAATGGAAGGAGAAAAACAACCCCTGCAGCTGTGCTCTTACCTCTACAGGTGCACACACGCGCACACACACACACACACACACACACACACACACACACTAAAAATGTGTCAAAAACAATTCACAGAGGCATTTGCCCATAGTCTATTCTGCCACAGCCTGGCAGCGTTTAACCATGCAGTGATTAAATACTTCTGAAATCAGTAGACCCAGATCGAGCACAACCCTGCCTAAAAACGCTGCAGATACAGGAGGTGTGTGCCTCCAGAAATAATTAATAGTGGTGCTCTGTACCCCCAAAACTCTTTCTGTTCCAGCTCAAAGGAGTGTCCTTGTGCTGTGCTTAGGACTGTACCCCAAACCTCTGTCCTTTAGGAGACACATGAACTTCTTTCTGATTCCTACCTCTGCCCTGCCCCCTACGGAGGCTTGCTGTACCAACTGCAGACGCACAGTGCTCCAGGTGGTGGCCATGTCTTCAGGCAAGCCTGAGAGAGAGCATTGCTGGGGGGATGGGGGGGGAAATCTCCATCACAGGGAGACGTGTCCATGGGGGAAGTCCACAGTGCTCAGACGGGGATGCAGAGCTCCAGGTGTGGTCCAAATTCTCTATGTCACAGGCTGATTCTGGAAGGCTCCAGCATGGCATGAAAGCGAGCAGTGGGCAACCCGCTGTGCCCACCCATGTCCCAGCAGGCAAGCTGGGGCCTGGGAACCTCAAACAGAAGCAGAAGACAGAGACAATGCCTGAACCCACCCGAAGGCTGAAATGGGGAGGAACCCGCTTTTGGACCCGGCCAGGGGCTCTGAGAAAGGTGAGAAGTGGAATCACCTACATCGTGTTAAATAAAAATAAAACAAATAAAGTAGAATAGATTTGTGGGCCATTAAGATGACTCGGCAGATAAAGGTGCTGGCCACCAAGCCTGACAACCCAAGTTCTCTCTCCAGAGAGAAATGGCTCCCACACGCTGTCCCAGGTCTCTACATGTACACTACGACACATGTGTTCAAGTCATTCTCCCCCACCCCACCCCCACCCCATCCCTCATTCTCTCTTTCTCTCTCTCAAAATCAAATGCAATCTCAAAAACCTGCTTAGACCTCTACTACTTATTTTGTGTCTTGCTGAAGTGGGGACACCAAGCATGTCCCATTCCCCTGTGACTCTCCCAAGCCCCACATCTCAGGTGCCGCACAGACGAGACACACAGCAGAGGTTGACACTCCACACGCCCCTGTGTGCACTCCGTCCCCGGCATGACGCAGCCATTGAAATCAGACGCAGCAATAGAAAACAGTCGCTAAGGCATGGAAGGCCTGGGTTGCATCTCCCCAGCAGAGCGAAAACAAAACAGACACCATGGGCTGAGGAGATGGCTCGGTCAGTAATGTGCTCACCTGGAACCCGAGTTTAACATCAACCCAATGTCAGAAAGGAGGTGTGGAGAGATGAGTCCACAGATAAAGAGCACTGGCTGCTCTCCCAGAGGATCCAGGTTCAAGACCAAGCATTCGCATAGCAGCTCCCGGCTGTCTATAACTCCGGTCCTAGGGGATCTGATGCCCTCCTCTGGCCTCCATGGGCACCAGGCATGCATGCAGCGCACAGATACACATGCAGACATTCTGGTTGTCACCTGGACCGAGATCAGGTCACCTAGCAGCTCAGGACAGCCCTGGAGCCTCCACTAACAACAATCTGGATCTGCGCCCAGAAGCAAACTGAGGGAAGGGGAGGGAGCCATGTCCCACCTATCATGAGCAAAGATGGAGTCTCAGGGTTTCTACTGCTGTGATGAAACACTGTGCGCTAAGGAACTTGGGGACGAAAGGGTTGGCTTCAGCTTACAAACGGGAGTCTCAGAGTCCATCACGGAGAGAAGTCAGAGCAGGACCTCCAGGAAGGAACTGAAGCAAAGACCATGGGGTGGGGGTGGGGGTGGGGCATTGCTTGCTGGCTTGCTCAGGCTCCTTTCTTCTACAGCGCATGACCACCTGCCCAGGGATAACACCACCCACAGGGGGTCGGGCACTTCAACATCAATCATTAATCAAGAAAATGTCCTACACTACAGGAAATCTGATGGAGACACTTTCTCGACTGAAGTTCCTCCTCCCAGATGATTCTACCTTTCATCAAGATGGCAAACAAAACAGAAAAGACAAATGGAAAGCCATAGCTTGATGCACCCAGCATCGTCCTGAGGGACCTCCAGCCAGCAATCCTGCTGACAGCGGGCCACCTTCCTGTTCTCACCCTACCCCACAAGGGAAGGCTCAGCAGGCCCACCGAGGATTTGTGGGGAGCGGGGCCTCAGTGAGCTATTACCCTTTAGAATTCAGTCCCACCCTGAGACATGCAGGGACTCTCACTCAGCCCGACTGCCTGGTGTTGAGGAAAGGGAAGCAGGTAGGCGGTTCCCCAGAGAGGCTTTCCTTCCCTCCAGGAAGAGCCACGGGGCTGCAAATCACACTGGAATCTCTCCCTGGGGTTGGAGGATGCAGAAGAAACTATGAGACTCCTGACCCCAAGAGGCAGGCAGCAGTATTTGTCTTCCTGGGGCCGGGCTGTGTGGATTGTAGATTTTAATAGTTACTTATGTATGTAAGTGGGGACAGGTGTGGGACTGCGTCATAAAATTGGAGAGTGACCATGAGAGGGGAAAGGAGGCCATGGGGAAAGGGGGGGCAATAGAATACAAGTAACAAGAAAACGAGGGGGCAGGGAAGAAGAGGAAAAATGGGTGCATGAGTGTGTATGTGTGCAAGTGTGTGTGCACGCATACATGTGTGTGTGCACTCAAGTGTGTGCATATGTGTGCAAGCACGTGTGCATACGCACACACACGTGTGTGTGTGTGTGTGTGTGTGTGTGTGTACATGTTCCTGCATGCATGCTTGAATATACCAGAAGGAAACCTGATACTTTATGTTAACTAACATAGAACATAAAGAATACAATTTAGAATAAATGGAGGAATAAATAAAACTAGAGAAAGGCGATGTTAGATGTGGTAAGAAGTCCTCTCCCAACACCCCAGCAAGATGTCCCCATCAGGGGGCCTGGGAGTTCTCTTGTGTCCCCTAAAAGTCTCCTTGACTAACTACCCAGCCCCCACTCCACCTCAAAAGCACAGCCAGGAAGCCACTCGGAGGAACCGCCAGTCACATGAAGCCTCCTCCACCAGATCACCAGAAGATGAAAAGGGACATTTTATCCTTTAGAAAAAAAAATGTCTGGAGTAGCCTGATGGCCCAGCAGCTCTACAGGGGAGAGTCCACAGTGACCTGTCACTAAGGAGCAAGGAGGGTTGTGACACTCTCAACAAGCTAACGTTGGTCGCTAAGGACAAAACCCTGGGGAGGGTGCTGCTCTCTGCTTGGCCCAGTCTGTCACGCCATGGGTGGAGACAGGGACTCTGCTGCCCAGGAAGGGGCCATGTCTCTTCAGCAGCCCTCACTCTCTGCTTCCCATCCCCCATGCCTTCACTCACTCACACACACACACACACACACACACATACACACACACACACACACACACACACACACACGCACCTGCCCCAGCCTACAAACACTGCCTGGATGATCCGATGATGCAAACACGGAGGAGGAATTCGGCAGGCGATACAGGCCGCCCTAGTCTCTGGGAGAGTGTCCCAGGGGGCCACAGGACCCCTAAAAAAGAAGCTATGACCAGGCCTGGGGGAGAGCATTTCTGTCTAGTTCCTGCATACTCCTTCAAACCTATGCCATAGGGTCCCTGCCACCCACCACCACACTCCTTGCAGAGGCTCAGTGGGATTGCTGTCTCAGTAAATTTCTCTCAAATACACAGAATTCTTTTAACCTCCAGAAAGCACCCACTGGGGGCATGCTGATGTCCCACCAAGAGCTAGTTCCTTAGGGTTGGTTCTGGCACGAAATCACGTTATTGAGCACACAGTCTGCGGGAGCCTCTCAAGTGCTTCTCCCAAACAGGCCTCACTCAGTCTCGGGAATAACGCCACCGTGAAACCGGGCCTTTTGACACATCCATTTTGCCCACCAAGATGCTACAGCTCAGAGACGTTATGTGATTTGCCCAAGGACACCCAGCTAAGGGCGGGCAGAACATGCACTGGTCCTTGACAGTCAGCCATTCCCCTGCGCCGGGTCACGTCCACTGACGCTAGAACCCCATTCTTTAGCAGAGTTCTGTGTCTAAGCAGGAAATGAAGGGGAAAGGGCAGTTTCCAGCCACCAAAGTTTCCTGACACTACACTGTCACTCTGTGTGGGACCAGGCACCTTCTCCCTCTCCCTTCTAGGCCTTTCCACCACGTGACCCAGGAACCGTCCACGAGTATCATCTTCCACTGGGAAGGAGGAGGTTCTTCCCCTGGCCCCGATGGGTTTGTGGCCCTCTTCGGAAGGCAGTAGCATCCAGAGGGGCATGAGCATCGATCCAAGAGCTCGGCTTCAAGGTGGCCAGCTGCCACCCAAATGACTCGGGAGGAAAGGACGGCTCCCTTGGTGATCAGCAAGTCATCAAACTGATAAGATGAGCTCAGCAAGCATGGGGGAAGCAAGGGCTCAACCCCACTAACCATTAAAAACAGCCAAGGTGACAGTCTCAGCAAGGGCAAGCACAAGCACCAGCTCTGCCGAGCACACCTTGGAGAGTCCAGAGAAGGAGCAGCGTCTTCAGAGGCCAATGGTCTCCGTCCCAGTCCTGCCCCCAGAAGTGCCATACACAGAGGCGACATTTACCCCTGGCTGCTAGGGACAGAGCCTGGTAGAAGTGCCAGCGGGTTCCAAGAACTTTGCCTGACTGTCCCCGTCTGTGAGGCAGGCGAGGGAGAAGAATGGGGAGACTGGGGTGGAAGCCATGTGCCTCCCGTCCACACTTCCCAGACGATGTGGAAGGGACAGGAAGGTGAGGGGCTTGTTTACCAGTGCACACCGACTGCGGTCCCAGGCTAAAGCCCGCCACAGGACATGATGAGCCCTGTGCTCCAAGAGACCCTCCCAAGGGACAGCTTGCACAGTGATGTCCCAAAAGAGGGTCCCCGACAGCCCTGGCCAAAATGGGGGTGCCGGCTTAGAGCTGCTTAAAGCAATCCCACATCCTTCTCCTTTGGGGGGGGACCTCTAGGACGCCCCCCCCCTTGCTCCCTTTAGGCAGCCACAGAGTCCAGCTGGGACTGCTCCCCACCAGCCACACCTTGTGAGCTTATTAGGAAATCAAAGGCACATCAACACAGTTCTTGTCACCAAGCATCCAAGATCGCCGGGTGGTCCCTCCAAGCAAGCACAATGCGCCTGCAGGAGTTGCTGCCCAGTTACCAACTTCACCCAGGCGATGGCCAAGCATCCCTAGACCGCTGCAGCCCTGACCCACGTCCCAGCTGCCCGGGCTCACTTACACTTCTGCCTTCGCCACCTGTGTGGGTGTCGAGCTCGTCTTGGGCTGGACGCGGTGTCGCGGCTCCGTCCTGGGGCTCGCTTCCCGCTCGCAGCCCCAGCCTCAACCTCTTCTGCTCCGGAGCGTCGTCCTCCCTCTGCCGTCCCTCCCTGCCTCCTCTCAGCTTGTCAGCATCTTCAGGGCTGCCTGGGGGGCTGGCCATGGCTCCAGGTGGGGGTTCTCGATGCCTGCTCTTGGGAATGAGGAAAGAAGCAGGCGCCTCCCGCTGCAAGCGGCCTCAGGGTGGCAGTGGGGCTTCTGCGCTCGGACTCGGGGTCCGCGCCGGGCAGCTCGGTACAACTCTGCTGGCTCACCACCGCCCTCTGCTGGCCGTCGTGGGCACTGCGGGTGGAAGGGTCAGTCCTGCGCGCCCACTAGAGCAGGGATCCAGTGGACAGCCACTGAGGCAAAGCCATGTCTCCAGCCAAGTCTCACCTGATGCCCTTGAAAGTAAAGGAGGGACTCCCAAAGAGGTTGGGAGAGGGTGAGCAGCACAGTCGCCCTTGTCTTTAGCCCTGTATTTGGAATGGTTCGGAGCGGCCTAGAAAATGACGCAGAGAACTCTCGAGAGCATGTTCCGAGCAAAGGTTGGGTCTATCCGCCTACACTGGAGGATGAGAGGCAAAGACGCTGGAGGTCAACAGGTACACTCCCTTTCTTGTCTTCCGTCTTTCTCTCGTTTAGTTGTTCTTGTTTGTTTGGGGTGTTTGTTGTTTTTCCTGAGACAGGGTCTCACTATGTAGACCAGGCTGGCCTCAGACTCTGAGATATGGCTCTGCTTCCTGACCACTACTGGCTCTTTATTTTTTAATCCTAACTTTGCTTATTTATTTGTGTGTGTGTGTGTGTATGTGTGTGTGTGTGTGCACATGAGCATGTGTGTGCATATGTGTGTATGAATGTGTTTATACAGGTATGTTTGTGTGTGTTTGTGTGCATATGTGTGTGTGAGTGTGTGTGTGCATGTGAGCATGTGTGCATATGTGTATAAATGTGTTTGTGCATGTGTGTTTGTGTGTGTATATATGTGAATGTGTTTGCATATGTGTGAGTATGTGTGTGTACATGTGAGCATGTGTGTGCATACGTGTGTGTAAATGTGTTTGTGCATGTGTGTTTGTGTGTGTATATGTGAATGTGTGAGCATATGTGTGAGTGTGTGTGTGTGTGTGTGTGTGAGAGAGAGAGAGAGAGAGAGAGAGAGAGAGAGAGAATGTGTCAGTTCTCTCCTTCCACCCTGGGGACCTGGGGTGAACTTGGGTCACCCGGCTTCTGCAGCAAGCACTTTTACCAGCTGAGCCTTGATGGTTCTGGCTTAATTTGGTTTAGTTTAGTTTGGGTTCGTTTTGAGACAGGATCACTCCCTATGTCTGGAGCTTCTGGAGTAGCTAACTGGCTAGTCAGGGAGTCCCCAGACTGGGCTGGCCCAGGTCAGGTGATCACCCAAGGCCAGCTCACCGTGGGTGCCCGGCATTGCACGTTGCCTTTTCTACAGTGACAACATGGGGAGCCCAACCCAGATTGCTTACCCTGCACGCATTGTTGGCATCCCTGGGGAAGAAAACACCCTGTCTCCTCACCAGTCTCCAGCCTGCCTGCCCGGCCCAGCAGTGTCCACAGTCAGTGTCAATCCTTCTGCTGAAGCATCTGAAACCAGGAGGAAAGAGGAGTGTGAATCACAGGACGAGGGCATGTCGGGAGACAGCTCAGTGGAGAACGCACAGGCAGCCCTGAGGACCTGCCATTCCCCTGAACACACACAAAGTCAGACAGTGCTGTGCACCCGTAATCCCAGCATTCCAGCAGTGAGATGAGAACAGGAAACTCCAGAGAGGGCCAGCTAGTCTGGCATGTGCTGTGGGGAGCAAGAGGCCCTGTCTCAAATATGATGGAGGCCAAGAACTGACACCCCAGGCTGTCCTGATTGCCACATGCATGCCATGGTACACACATGTAAACACGTGTACATCCCACACACCACACAGAGACACACAGAGACACACACAAACACACATGTAAACACATGTACACCACACACACACACACACACACACACACACACAGATATTGTATTGTATTCCCCGAGACTAGAATTACAGGCAGTCAGGAGCCATCTGATGTGAGTACAGGGAACCAAATTCAGGTCCTCTGGAACAGAAGCACACAGTCTTATCTTCCTCACTGTGCCATCTCCATAGTGCCCTGCACAGACTTTTGTAAGTGCCACAAGGCCACCAACTGACCCTGTTTTTTCTACTGTGACCTGTAAATGTGGCTTTTGTTCAGCTGAATATCACTGGCCTTCTTGGGGATGCACCCACAACTGACGTGGGCTGCCCTCTCTGCTTACATCCTGTAAGGATAATGGCTGTGTGATCATTTGTTCTTGTTGCTGTTTTCTTAATCCATAGATTTATTTTTGAGACAGGATCTCCTGCTGTAGTCCAGAAGGCCTCCCAATCCTCCTGCACCATATCCAAGAAGCAGACTATGTTCAAAGCAGCTTCCAATTTATAGAAAAAATGAGCTGTGAATCCCTCGACCCCCTTTCCTCCCTCAGGTCCCTGACGGTGTCATTAACTGTTGCTGTGGGGGGGAGCGTGCTTGTAACAGCTATGAGCCAATATTGATACATTATTTTAAGGAAAGTCTATAGCTAACCTCAGGGTTCTTTTCTGCAACCCTGCAACGAGTGTTTGGACAGATTACCTGATCACAACCTGAGGGAGGAGGGCCTGACGGGGCTCTTGTTTTGAAGGCTATGTATGGTCCCTCCTGTGGGACTGGGAAGGCAGCAGGCTGGGCTCTCTGCTGACTTCTTAAGAAACTGGAACCAGAGAGGCACACTAGCCCTCAGCCTTTCCTCCATGTTCCCTGTGGATTCAGTTCCACAGTCCCAGCCTGGGCAGGGGAGGGGACACCACATTCAGGGTGGGTCTTCCCACTGGGTTAATCGTCTCTGAAAAACTCCTGGGAGACACCCAGAGGAATGCCAGGGGCATTGGTTGCCCCACACAAGTTGACAGTCCCACACCATAAGCCCCACTGCAGCATCCTCCAGAGGTCCCCACCACCACACCCTGGGACTCTCTGACACACAGCTTGCCTTCAAGGGACCTCCACAGCTGTCCCTGCTGCCAAGCCCTTAGCTGTGTCAGGGGTTGTTCGTGTCTGTCCTTTTACCGCCCATATTACCAAGTATTTTCATCTAAGACAATTAAAGGGACATATCACCAAGGACCTGGGAGTGTTGGAAAACTCAGGAAACACTCAGATCAGACATCTCGCCATCTCTGTGTAGAATAAATACACCAGTAACAAGTAACAGCAAGGAACATGGAGGGGTGCACTGTGAGCAATGAGGAACCTTTGGAGGAAGACACACATCACTCCAGTGAGAGCGCATGCCCCTCCCCCAAAGTAGACCCTTCCAGATGGGATTCAAAGGGTTCTTAGGCAGTTGGGGGGGTGGGGGGGTGGAGGAAGGGGTTGGGGCTGAGATGGATCTGGAAAAGGGAAGGTGGAAAAAGGCTTGTTGATGAAGTTATCACCCATTACTACAAAGCTTCCTCCAACCGGCGCAAGCAGGCATTCCTTTACTTCTCCCCCTCCCAGAGCTGCAGGCACTTGGGTGGCCACCCACGTCCTGTCACCAGCCATACACACAGAGACTCCTCCCCTCCGGAGGATCCGATGTCCAAGTCTGGGCTGGGGAGATGGTTCATCTGGGAAAATGCTTGTGACGAAATCATGGGGACCTGAGTTTGATTCTTCCCATTTAAAAAATTATTCTGCATATAGTGGCGTGTGCTCTTGACAAGAGTGCGGGGACGTGGAGACGGTGAGAGCCACGGAGTTTGGTGGCCAGCTGGTCTAATGGACGCCAGGGCCGTGGCTGGGCCAGGCTTGGAGCATGATGCTCTGTCCTGACCGTTCAGTGGCCTGCTTTGCCTGCTGAAGCAGGTGTCTAGACGTTTGGGTAAAGCGGAGAAACATCTGACAATGAAAACCACTGTTTCCCACAACACAGGCCTGAGTTCTCAGCTGGGTCCCCCAGGCTCCATTCAGATGACACAGTTCCTGTGCCCAACTCCCCACCATCCACAGTATATGGGTTTTGTCCAGAGGAGCTCAGGGTACCCCTGCTTCCTTTCCAGTGGGAAACCAGAAAGCGATGCAGTGACCCCCTGAGCCCACGCAGTCTTCAGACAAGTGCCCCTCAGTCTGAGCAAGTACCTCCCAATGCTACCCGAAAATGACCAAGTGTGGCCTCTGCTGTCGGCAACACTCCCCAACAGACTGAGAGGAAATCAGAACTCCAGGCATTTAGGGCTGTTGCAAGAAATTTCATCCTAAGTTTGGAGGACTGTGATGGTTTCGATGAGAATGGCTCTCAAAGGCTAATGTATTTGAGTGTTTGGTTCCCAGTCAGTGGAACTGTTAGGTAAGGATCAGGAGGCGTGTCGTGGGCTGTGCGGTTTGAAAAGTCTATACCGTTCCTGGTGTGCTCTCTCTGTCTGCGTGCTTGTGAAGCAGGTGTAAGCTCTCAGCCACTGCTCCAGCTCAACCCCACCTGCCTCTTGCCCTGGTCCCAACCAAGATGGCCATGGACTTTACTATGCTCTGGAACTGTAAGCCCAAATTCAATGCTTTCTTTTTAAGTCGGCTTAGTCGTCGTAAGACCCTTAACTAAGTAACTAGTTACCCTTAACTAAGGCAGGCGCAGGTGACTCTTTCTCCCAGGCCATCCACTTTGATGCCCATGTGTCTTTGTTCGTGAGATCCCAGCTTCTGCCTCCTCTGGAATATGTTATCTCTTTCTGTGGCTAGAGTTTGTGAACTACACAGGGACCTGCAACTGCTACCGGGGCCATCAGTGAACTCTTCAGCACCCCAGCCAGAAGGATGCAACCCTGCCAGAGACTTAGTTTTGCGGGGGGGGGGGGGGAGTGTTAATTATCAAGATGCAAACGGCAGGCTGGCTTGGTAGCACACGTCTGTAATCCCAGCACCTACGTGACTAAGGCAGGAGGATCAAATGTTTGGGGACAGCTTAGGCAACACAGCAAGATCCTGTCCCAGACAAATTGAAGACAGAAGTGATATTCTATTGAGTTCAACGACTCCAGTTTGGAAAGTATAACTTTTTACTTTCTTTTTTACTCTGGGTCATAACTGCCTTTGGCAGTTAAGTGATCGGCATGTGTTTTTGCTGGGCTCTGCCCCCAGACCCTCACTGGGGGGTTTTAAGCAGAGGCTCTATCCCCCGGACCTTCCTTCTTCCTCCTCCCTGATAATGTGACCAGGCAGACATTTGCCAAGACCAAAGAACACACGTGAAACCCTGACCTCTGCCCAGTCCTTCTTAAAGGCATCCTGGGCTCTGAGACATTCATTCGTCTTGATTATCCAAATCTCCACCCCTCTTGTTCTGACTAAGTAAGCCTGCAAAGTTCCCCGTTGTTTTCTCCCATGGGGTGCTGATTGCCACAAGAGCTTTTTAATACACACAGCAGCTCCCACAACAAAGACTAATCCTTGCCTTCTCCCAGAATGACTGCGCCATAAATTGCAGCATTTAAGGGAAGAGCATTAAAAGCAGCACCCACGCAGCCTGATGTGCGAGAGACTTCGGAGACAGCTTCATAACGGGGCTGCAGGGCAGATAGAAAATTAGAATAGGAGGTCCCAAAGAGATGGTGTTCTGGGCTCAGAAGCTCGCACAGAAGACCCCTGCCAAGTCTTTCTCAGGACGGCTACATTTAAATGTAAAACACACACAAACACTCACACATACACACACAAACACACACTCACACACACACACACACACACACACACACAACACTTGGTCTGCAGCGGGTGGACTGTTTGGGGAGCCTGGTAACCTTGTGGAAGTGGGATCTAGCTAGAGGAAGTAATTCTCTGGGAGCAGGTCTTGGGGTTCCAGCCGGAGCCCTCTGCCTCCTGACTTGCACACATGTGAGAAAGCAGTGCTTGGCGTTCCTACCGCCACAGAGCTGCTGGCCGCCGTGCCTTCTCGGTTGTGATGGATGGGGGCTTCAAATGTGAGCCAAATAAGGCTCTCCTCCCGGAAGTTGCTCCAGGGAAATACTTAATCACAACAAGAAGAAAAAAATAATCTGCAGGCCTTCAGACTTACCACCTCAAGAGTATATGTTGGGATCACAGGGCGGAGGAGGCTCCAGAAAGACCACACCAGGCCAAACAGTTCCACGTGCGGTTTATTGAGAAGGGAAAGGGCAAAGGTGACGGTGGAAAGAGAAGAGGGGAAGAGAGAGAAGTGGGGGTAGGGATGCTCCTCTTATATCTACAGCTGGTGAAGTGGTCGCAGGTAAAGGTGAGCCCAATGGATTCTGGGAATATGGTGGCTGTTGCCTTGGCAACAGATGTATACCTTCGCACTGTTGCCTATGCAATGGCACAGGTTTCGGAGGTCCTGGTACCAACAGTATAGGTTCTATTTTTTTCTAGAATGTTCTTGGTAGTTCATAGTGTGAAAGAGATGAACGTGAATTCTCATGGGCAATGGGACAAAAATACACAATGGTTTCAGTCATATGTGCAAAACTCCATTCTCTGAGAGGGAACTGGAATTCTATACTCAATTGTGTGTGTGTGTGTGTGTGTGTGTGTAGGTAGGGACATATGATACATATAGTCAGTGTTGAGCGTCTTCAATTCTTCCCCATCTTAATTTTTGAAACAAGGTCTCACTGAGCCTGACAGTTACTGGTTCGCCTAGGCTGGCTGGCCATCAAGCCCCAGGAATCCCTCTGTCTCTGCCACACACCCCCGCCACCCCCCCTGCCCAGTTCTGGCATTACAGACACAACCCTTACATTCAACTCTTATGAGACTCTGGGGATTGAAGTCAGGTCCTCTTGCTAACAGAGCAAGCACTTTACTGAATAATCCAGCACCCCAGACTGCTGCATCCACATTTATAAGGATGCCCACGACCCCCAAAAGACAAGAACCAACTTGTATACATATCCAATATTTAATATTTGGTTTCCTTATCATTTTGGAAACGATCAAGAAGAAGAAAGTAGAGGGGTAGGCTCTCCTAGTCAGTGTGCTATGTGTTTGAAGTATGTTGTGTGAACCATCCATTTTCTTTCTTGCATTAAGGAAATTTTCCCACCACCCAAGTTTTCTGATAGGCTGAGGAGAAAGCTCTTGACGGTTTCGATAGTTTTCAGGATTGGTAAGAGTCCAGCTAACAGCTGGGGGGTGCCAGTAGCTGGCGGTTGGTGGGGTTTCCTAAGGGTTAGGTTTTGTCTCTGTATAAAGAATTGAAGAGTTCACACTGCTCCCCCCAACCCCCGAAGCCACGCACCACTGGCAGCTTTGCATGCCCCACTCCGTCCAATCTGAGGCTCTTTGAATTCAGCTCCATCTCCTTGTCTCACTGTTTAGCCCTGGCTGTCCCGGAACTTGCAAACTAGACCAGGCTACCTCAAACTCAAGGCTGCCCTCTTGCCTTGGCCTCTTAAGTGCTAGACTTTCAGGTGTTAGCCGCCATTCTTGGCTACGGAGAGTCCTCTTCCGTGTTTGAGGACAACCAAAGAAAAGGCAGAGCGATGGCAGAGCCAGCCGCACACCTTCGTGTTGTGGTGGCCTGGGCTTGGTCTCCTTGCTAAACTGGAACCTGGCTTCTGTGCTGCCAACAGCCCTGGACCAGAAAGTGGAGAGGATCTAACTCTCTGTTGGTTTTGTTTTATGGATTTGTTTGTTTGCTACCATTTGATTTGGGGTGGTTTTTGTTTCTTTGTTTGTTTGTTTTTGGCAGGGTTTCATCAAGTTACCCTTACCCTGGTTGGTCTTCAACTCGCTACAGGCCCAGAAACCATACAGACAAGAGACACTGGGTTTAGCCAAACATTAGGCAGAGCTTGTTAGACCCCAGAGAAGAAGAGGAGAAAGGACTATATAGAGCAAGGAGGGGTCAAGGACTCCACCAGAACATGGCCCAACTAATCAACTAGACAGGGCTCACAGGGGCTCACAGAGACCGAAGTGGCGATCAGAGAGCCTGCGTGGGTCTGAGCCAGGTCCTCTACATATATGTCATGGTTGTGTAGCTTGGGGTTCTTGTGGGGCTCCTGACAGTGGGAGCAGGGCTTCTCTGAGTCTTTTGTGTACTTTTCCCTTTTCCTCCTTTTGTGTTGTCTTGTCCAGCCTTGATATGGGGGTGTGTGCCTAGTTTTATTGTAACTTATTACACCTTGTTTGGTTAATGTCCCTGGGAGGCCTGACCTTTCCTAAGGGGAAATGGAAGCGGAGTGGACCTGGAGGAGAGGGGAGGTGGAGGAAGGAGATTGTGAGGAGAGGAGGGAGGAGAAACTGTGGGCAGGATGTAATATATGAGAGGAGAACAAATAAATGATTTTTTAAAGAGAGTCACTGGATTAAAAACCTCTGAAACTGAGAGCCAAAATACATCCTTCCCAGACTCTAAATCTGCATTCACAGTCCTCCTGCCTCAGCCCCACCCACCCCACGTGTCTGGATTACACACCATTTCACCAGCCCCAACCTTGATCTCTGGTTATTTCGCTAACTTGGGGATGATCTTATGTGACTGCCCAAACGGAGGACCATGAGCCAGTATGTCCAACTGTGACATCCGCTGTTCCTAGAAGGTGTGTGGTGACAAGGACCCCTTTCCTTAGAGAGCCCGTCTCTCCCCTGGGCCTTAGGACTACCTCCAACCCAAGATGAAGGCCATGTCTGACTTCAGTCTACAAGAGAGCACTCACTGAGCCTGCTGGAAGGGAGCCTGTTGACTCACCCAGAAATCAGTCCCACCCCTTCCCCTAGATACAGATCCATCAACCCCTTTCCTGGGGAAGCAAGTCTTCCTTAAGTGCCCCTTGCTCTTTGGAGCTTTGTCACTAGACTAGGTCAGCCCAGAGCTCCCACCACAGCCATATCGAATATGAGAGAGCTTTATCTGATCACCTCTAGAAGCAGCCAGACCACCATCTTCCTGTGCCCCTGTGTGGGCAGCTTTCATGTCTCTTCAGAGCTCACTTTCTCCATGGTGGCCCCCAGACACCACGCTAGACACTGGGTCCTCGCTCTTTCTCAGGCCACCTGCTCTTTCTGTCTGCTTGTCTCAATGTGACTGGACAGCACAGAAGCCGAGCCTGCAGGTCCAGGGACCCCCAAGAACATCTGTTCTTGCTAGCCATCGACATTTGGCAACGACTTAACCACCATGGGCCTTAGTTTCCCCACCTATTAAATGAGAGCCCTAAGAGCTCTCGGTCCTTGAAGGTATGTAGGAGCAGAACTGGCCTCTTGAGAAGTTTCTAGAACTGTTCCTAGAACACATAAGCCATGGATAGACATCAGCTACTATCTGTGCTGTGACTGTTTGATTCCATGCCAGCAACCTGAGCAGAGAACCCAGGCACCCCATTCCTCACGACAAGCCCAGGACCAAGGTCTGAATTCTGCAGGTGTGGGCACCAAAATGGAGTCTATTGATAGAATGGGAATTTTGCTTTTGGGGGGGTAGCTTGTTCTGTATAATTCTCACACCTTCCAAAAGACTCCTCTTCCTCCTTTCTCTCTCTTCCTCCTTCCCTCCCTCCATCATGAGCAGCTTTGTCCCACCCCAAATCCCCACCACAACATTCCGCCTCACCACAGGCCCAGAAGCAACTGGCCAAGTGATCATAGACAGGAGGACCCTCTGGTTGTGAACCAAAAGACATCTGTCTAATCCTAAATTGGAAACTTTGTAGTAGCTACAAAGCTACTACAAAGGAAACAACACACACACACACACACACACACACACACAATCCCAACTGTGTCATGCAGTCATCATCGGCTCATTAGGTTGTTTCAGTGGATCACCATGTGGCGTGCTGTCAGTACCCAGAGGGAGCCAGCACTGTTATCACTCTGGCTTCTGAATGCGTGCATTTTACCGCTGTGTCTAGTGTCTTCAGCCTAAAATAGTATGCTTCCCGCTATAAGCTCCTGTGAGCCCTTTTATAAAAGAAAAAGCAGAACATGCCAATTTTGTAAAATGAACTCAAATTTACAGGACAGAGTTACCCTAACTAATGACCCTCACTTGCAAATTGAGCCGTCTACTTCAGTAATATTGTTGAATGGGTTAAGTGTGTGTACCCTCCACCCCAGAGATCTCTCTTCTCGGGAAAACACTCCTGAGGTTGGGCCAAGATTGGCACTGGAGGCCAAGGTTGTTGCTGGAAGAAATGCACACCAAAATCATAGAGAAGAGCCAGCAGCCAAAACAGCCAACGGGTCCACACATCCTGGAAGAAAGGCAGCGCATGTTTGTGGAAGATCCAGAAAATAACCAGAAACTGCAGCAAGCTTTTACGTGTCAACATAGATATGGTCTCTAAAATATACTATTTAGGAAAAAAGAATTTTCAGAATGCTGTGATTCTGTGCTTTGAGATACACACATAAATAAACCTGTGTACAAACACACACACATGTACAAGCAGAAGCAAGCACGTGTACACACAATCTCTCTCTCTCTCTCTCTCTCTCTCTCTCTCTCTCTCTCTCTCTCCCCTGTAGTGAAGTGGATGGCTAACTATTAGCCCCCACAGAAGCAGGGAAGGGACCAGGCAAAAGCAAATGAATTTAGAATGATTTGCTGACTTCACTGAAGGGAGGCAGTGGGCGGGGCAGCTAGCTTAGCATAGACAGGATGGTGGAACAGACCCAGAGCTGGCACTGGAGGGACTCTCCAACTGGGAAAGGTCCTTTCGGAATTAAAGTGGTTTTCTTGTGTGTTTCCTCAGCACGTTGGTGGATGAACTATTCTGGGAGGCCAGCATGTACAGTCTCTGCCTTGCAAATCTGTGTTATGTAAATATAGACCATACATACCAGAATCAGACAAATCAGGACAGTCTTGATTGATAAAAATTCGGTCTTGGTCAATGGATCAGGTCAAAGAGTGTCACACAGCTCTGTAGGGTCAGAGAGAGGTGAGGGCTAGAGACATGGGTTAGTGGCTAGAATGCTTGCTGATCACCATGAGGCCCTAAGTTCGGATTCCCAGCACCTATATAAAAGTCCAGCTATGGAAGCCTATGCCTTAAGTGTAGCACGGTAGAGGCAGAGGCAGGAGAGTCCAGTTAGTTCACAGCCAATGAGAGACCCTGTCTCAAAACACAAGGAAGAGGAGCGGAGAGGGGGATATCTGACATCATCCTCTGGCCTCCACAAGCATGTGCATCCACAGGTACACAGGAAAGGAAGGAGGAAGGGAGGGATGGATGGAGGGAGGGAGGAAGGAAGGAAGGAAGGAAGGAAGGAAGGAAGGAAGGAAGGGAAAAAGAAAGGAAGGAGGGGGAGAGAAGGAGGGAGGAAGAGAGGGAGGGAGAGAGAGAGAGGGAAGGAGGGAGAGAGGGGGAAGAGAAAGAGAGCTCTGGGGTCCCTTGGGCAGCTTCCAGATGTCCATACCCACCCCTACTCCACTGGGGCAGACAAGTGCAGTCGCCCAGGTCCCTCTGGCGTCTTTTAGACAATCTGAACTCTCCTTAGGTGTATTTCTCTCAGCTTTGCCACAGAACTTCCCACAGAACCCAGAGACATTCCTGAGTTAGTGAGAAGCTCAACAGTATTTCTCCCCTGACAAATCTCGGTAATTCAGCTCAGCTTCTGGGAATGCAAGATGACTTCTTGCTGAAAAACTGCCACCAACAGTCCCCTCCACCGCCGAGGCGATGGCTCACCACACATGGAGAGGTTTTTTTCCCAAGAAAGAGAAATATGTCTTCTTCGCTCCACAACCCAAGAAGAAAATCGAACTCGGGTCCTCACGGGTCGAAGGAAGCTAGATTGCATTTGTGGTTCTCAGCTTCCCGCCCGCGCTGACCGCTTCTACCCAGACAGCAAAGGTCTGTTTCCCACACAGCGGCCCCGTGTCAGACTCATCTGCCAGAGATTAAAAGCAGCCAGGCAGAGTTACCTGTTCTTGTCCCTGACTAACCTCAAACACAAAATCCACAAACAGATAACCTCAGTGTGGCCCTGCCTCTGATTCCCTCAGCAAGCATATCTTGCCTTTATATATAGAACTCTAAAAAGCCTTGCCAGCCACCATTTAGGGCAACGAGGGAGATAAAACATACCTGTGCCTTTCTATACAAGAACTTCAGATATGTGTTACCTGTGCTTATAACGTAGGCTGTCTGTCCTGTGGGGCTCTCCTTGTTCAGTCCTTAGCTCTTCCCAGATGTTGGGCTCATCTGTGTCCCGAGATACCTGTGTCCCGTTGATTCGGGGTCTGTGACGAGGCCCTGCTGGCACTTGGCCTGCTTTTTTCCTTTTTCAGATTGGCTCTAAGATGAGCTGGAAAGATGGCTCTGTCCCTAAAGTGTTTGCTTCACACACAGGAGGCCCTGAGTTCAGGCCCCTAGAACTGATTTTTTGAAAGCTGAGTGTGGTGGTACATGCTTGGAATACTAACACCGGGAAGGTGGAGACAGGAGGATCACTGGGGTTCACTGGCTAGCCCGTCCAGCCTACCGCGGTCAGGCAAGTGAGAGATCTTGTCTCAAAGGTAGGCTGTACTAAGTGAGGGTGGGGTTGTCCTCTGGTCTCCATGTGTAAAAGCACAAATGTGCATATATGCCTTAGTGTACACAAATACGTACCTATACACAGAGACCTACACACACACACACACACACACACACACACAACTCTCCATTTCTCAGACGAATGAGCTCACCTGCCCTCTCATTCCTGTTCAGCCGCGTTCACTTCACAACTACAAATGGTCAAAAGTAAGTAAGGCAGACGTGGCTTATTGGCCGTTTTCCAGCGACTTGTAAGTCCTTGTGGGTCTCTGTTTTCAGTTTACTCTCATTTCGGCCAGAACAAAGCTGTACGCTGTTTTGATGAATGGTACCAGCCCTCTGCCTTATTCTAGAGCAGAGCTGAGTGGAAATGGGGTGCTGGAAGGAGCATGGTCAGAACTGCCTGTGGTGGGCCAGTCCTCTGCTCCCCACCCTCACTCATGGTAACACATACCCACCCCAAACTACCCTTAGATATGACAGACCCCAGGCAGGCACTCACAGACTGTCAGGCCTCTGGTTTTGGTGTGAAAGGAACAAACATCCCAGAGAGACCAGTCACTGCTCTCCTAAAGGGTTCAAACTGCATCTGGGAGAAGGGGTTGTCCTTTTCCCGAGGATAGCACCAGAGGACATTTGCCTGTGAGGCTTCGCCAAGCTCCTCATGATGTACAACAGACAGTATGGAGATGGGAGGGAGAGAGGGCGTGAGGCGAGCTGTCCTGTGCTCTAGGCTCAGAGGCAGAATATTATAGCTTGTGTCTGAATGTCCTCCATGGGGTAGTGTTGGGAATGGCTGGCCCCTGGCCAGCAGTTCTCTGGTCAAGGAACAGTCATCGTATTGCCTTTGTCCTCAAAACCCACCGTGGGTCACTGCTGGAATTACCATCACAGCAGTCGCAGCCACTGATGCCACAGCCACAGTCACAGCTGTGACACAGTGGCCTCCATCTTGGGACTTCTCATTCCCCTTCCCACGTTAAATCTGTTTGTCCAACAGACAGAACTGAGGGAAACACAGAAAGAGACACACTGGGGGAAAACAGGGGTGGCCATCACACAGATTAAACGAGCATCTAGTGACATCTCCCGTGGCTCCTGGACCCTGGAATTAAGGCTGAGTCTAGCCTTTCCTGAGTGTCCTACGCAGAAGGACCTTCAGAAGGAACGGACTCAGGTGTCCTGTAGTTTCCTGTTTAGAGTGGAGGCATCAGGAGCCTCTGAGGTGACAGAAGTAGAGGCAGAGGTCCTGGACCCTGGAACACCTCAGAGTGAAAACCCCTAGGAACTGTCCATCCCCTTGTTATAGGCCCAGGGGATCAGAGGCTCCCCGCATCTTTAGGGATCTCACTAGCACCTCCAGAATACTGTTGTGTAACTCTTCCAGAGAACACACAGACTCTAAAGCAAGGTTAGTACATTTAGGGACATTTCCACTACTATGGACTGTGATAGATTAGGTCTTTGCTCGCCGGCGAGTGTTGAGGTCTTTGTGCTGGTCTCTGAGGTCAGAGTGGTGCTTCAGTGCCTTCGGTGTGGTGTCCGTTGTGCTGGTGTCTGAGGGCCTATTACACCTCCGACATCAAAGCCCCAGTGTACCCAACCCAGAGTCTCCCAGCTTCCTGGGACACACGAGACCCTCACCTACATCCTTTCCCCAAGACACTAATGGAATCTCAGGCCCCCGAAATGGACTCAGATCAGCACTGTTGGTCTGGGGGCAGCATGCAGGTAGAGCGCTTGCCTAGAAGACAGAGGCCTTTGTCTCTGACCCCAAAATCACAGTCTTTCACTGGTGTAGCTGTGGGTCCCACCCCGTGCCTGGGTGGCACTGGAGAACACCACCAACCCAAGGGTTCTGGGGCCTAGAACCCTGAGGCCAAGCTGACTTAGCTTTCCCAACAGATTTTCCCCATCAACCTGCCCAAGAAGATGCAAAGCTACTCACGTGTAACAAAAGGTCACAATTAACATCTCAAGTTCAGAGCCCAGATCTGCACTGCTGGGCACACAAGAAACACTGACTTTAGCTTAACAGCAATCAAATGAAAGTGCAGAGCAGAGGAGAAATGAGGAAAGCCAGCCCGAGGCCACTCCGTGTCCCGTAAAATGACAAATTTGCCATGCTCGTGTCAGAAAACGAGGCTGTAAAAGCCACAAGTGAACTGGGACAGAGTCCAAAGCGGTGATGTCATGGAAGAGCGTTTCCATGAAGCTGCCAGCCAGGCCGGAGGCTGGTGCTCATGTGCTGGTCAGCCTCAGCCCTCCTCAGGCCTCCCATGGAGAGCAAGGCAGAAGCGACCTTGGGAGTTGCCACCTCCTTCCAGGAGGGCAGGGTAGCCAGGCACACAGCCACCCACATGCTCCTCATGAAACCAACCCAGGAGGGGTCTAAGAGGGGCATCTTGCCATATATTATGGAAGACAACCCTAACCGTGCTGAGATCTGTGATCTTGTATGTATAAATATGTTCCTATGTATGTATGTATGTATCTGCATGCGGAGACCAGAAGATGTCCTTGGCTGTAGATCCCCAAGCACTGCCCACTTTGGCTTTTCTTTCTCTTTCATGTGTATGTGTCTGTAGTGTTATATCACAGGTGCATGCATGTGTGTGACATACATGTGATTGTGTGAGTACATGCATCTGTGAGCACATATGTAGAAGCCAAATTAAGACATCAGCTGCTTCCCTAGATTGCTTTCTAGCTTATTGCCTTGAGATGGGGTCTCTCACTGAACCTGAAACTTGCTGTTTCCGATAGGCTGGCTGGCAAGGGGACTTATATAATCCACTGGCCTCTGTACCCCCTGAGCTGGGGTTACAGGCACACAGACATATCTGTTTTTGTTTATTTGTTTGTTATATGAGTGCTGGGAACTTAAAAATCAGGTGCACAGCCAGGTGGTGGTGGTGAATACCTTTAATCCAAGCACTGAGGAAGTAGAGGCAGGTGAATCTCTAACTTTGAGGCCAACCTGGTCTATAGAGCAAGTTCCGGGACAGCCAAACAGACAAACTGCCTTGAAAAACATCAGGTCCTTCTGTTTGCAGGGAGAGTAGTCTTATCCACGGAGCCATCTCATCTACCCTGTCACCTTGTTTTGTGAGACAGGGTCTCTCACTGGCTGGGAATTTGACAGACTGGCTAGTCTTACTCCCAGGGATCAGTCTGTCCCTTGGACTAGAGGTGTGAGCTTTCTAGCTCCCGTGGGAGAGCTCCGGGTTCAGCATGAATCCCTGTCTCCAAAACCAAGGTAGAGAAAGGGATTGTTGAGTGTCCATCCCTGAAAGGGACATCTACATCAACATACCAGGGCTCAAGGAACATCTCAAACACAGGACAGAAAGAGCGTAAGAGCAGAATGGGGAGGAGCCCTGGGAACCGGTGTCTTCTGGAGGTGACAGGGCTTTTACCCTCATGAACTCTCAGTATCTGTGGTCACCAGCCAGAGACCTGCACCAGATCAAGCCAGCAACATCCCAGCGTGGATGGGAGAGGGGGCCACCCCTAGCTGAGAGGCTACTGAGAGTTGATAGTTGCTGGAGGGGGCCATACTAATTTTTCTTCTGGTGGATGGCCCCATGCCTGTGTGTGTGCCTAAGGACTCAGTGGGTAAAACAAAGAAAAGGAGGCATAAAGGTGGGAGGGTGGAAGACACGGGGTGTTGGAGGTGGTGGTGATGTGGGAGTGTTGGAGTGGGGGGTGTTGGGGGTAAGGGGGTTGGTAGTGGGAGTGTTGGGTGAGGATTGGAATGGGGGTCTAGGGGTAGGGGTGTTGGAGTGGGGTATTGGTGGAGGGGGTTGCACATGGGGGTGCTGAGGTGGGAGTAGTAGGGGGTGTTGGGTAAGGGTGTTGGGGCCAGCTAATACTGCAAATGGAATGCAACATGGTGGATGAGAACTCACTTTTAAAATTATTTAGGGATTCTGGGATGAACACACACACACACACACACACACACACACACACACAGTTTTTTTTAATTGGATATTTTATTTATTTACATTATCCCCTTTCCCAGCTTCCCCTCTACAAACCCCCTATCCCATCCCCCCTTACCTTGCTTCTATGAGGGTGCCCACCCACCCACTCCCACCTCACCACCATTTCTCTACTCTGGGGCATCAAGCCTTCACAAGACCAAGGCCTTCCCTTCCATTGATGCCAGATAAGGCCCCTTCAGCTCCTTCAGTCCTTCCCCTAACTCCTCCGTTGGGGTCCCTGAGCTCAGTCCGATGGTTGGCTGAGAGTATCCACATCTGTATTGGTCAGGATCTGGCAGAGCCTCTCAGGAGACAGCTGTATCAGGCTCCTGTCAGCAAGCGCTTCTTAGCATCAGCAATAGTGTCTGGGTTTGGTGTCTGCATGTGGGATGGATCCCCAGGTGGGGCAGTCTCTGGATGGCCTTTCCTTCAGTCTCTGCTCCACTCTTTGTCCCCATATTTCCTTTAGACAAAAGCAGTTCTGGGTTAAAAATTTAGAGATGAGTGGGTGGCCCCATCCCTCAACCAGGGACCATGCCTAACCTCTGGATATGGTCTCTCTCCCCTTTGTGGGGTATTTCAGCTAATGTCATCCCTGTGGGGTCCTGGGAGGCTCTTGCTTTCCTGGCATCTGGGACTTTCTGGTTGCTGGCCCCAGTTCCCCATACCCCATTGCTAAACACTTCTGTTTAATTTCCTGACCTCTGTACATCTCCTCCATCTCCTCCCATACCTGATTTTTCCCTTTCCCCTCCCCCTCTTCCTCCCAAGTCCCTCCCACCCTCCACTTCCCTTGATTGTTTTGTTCCCCTTCTAAGTAGGACTGAAGCATCCACTCTTTGGTCTTCCTTCCTCTTGAGCGCCATGTGCTCCGTGAGTTGTATCATGGGTATTCCATGCTCTTTGCCTAATATCCACTTAATCAGTGAGTACATACCATGTGTGGTCTTTTGTTACTGAGTTACCTCACTCAGGATGATACTTTCTAGATTAATCCATTTGCCTGCAAATTTCATGAAGTCATTGGTTTTAATAGCTGAATAGTATTCCATTGTGTAAATGTACCACATTTTCTGTATCCACTCCTCTGTTGAGAGACATATGGGCTCTTTCCAGCTTCTATTATAAATAAGGCTGCTATGAACATAGTGGAGCATGTGTCCTTATTACATGTTACAGCATCTTCTGGATATCCTTCCTTATCTTTTTGATAACTTTTCATTGAAAGTCAATTTTATTTGATATTAGAATGGCTACTCCAGCTTGTTTCTTGGGACCATTTGCTTGGAAAATTGTTTTCCAGCCTTTTACTCTGAGGTAGTATCTGTCATTGTCACTAAGGTGCATTTCCTGTATGCAACAAAATGCTAGGTCCTGTTTACATATCCAGCCTGTCAGTCTATATCTTTTTATTGTGGAATTGATTCCATTAATGTTAAGATATTAAGGAATAGTGATTGCTGCTTCCTGTTAATTTTTATGTTATTTTTATGTTTGTGAGGCTATCTTCTTTTGGGTTTGTTGAAAGAGGATTACTTTCTTGCTTTTTCTAGAGTGGATTTCCCCTCCTTGTATTGGAATTTTCCATCTACTATCATTTGTAGGGCTGGATTTGTGGAAAGATATTGTGTAAATTTGGTTTTGTTATGGGATATCTTGGTTTCTCCTTCTATGAAAATTGAGAGTATTGCTGGGTATAGTAGTCTAGACTGGCATTTGTCTTCTCTTAGGGTCTGTATGACATCTGCCCAGGATCTTCTAGCTTTCAAAGTCTCTGTTGAAAAGTCTGGAGTAATTCTGATAGGTCTGCCTTTAAATGTTACTTGACTTTTTCCCTTACTGCTTTTAATATTTTTCTTTGTTTTGTGCATTTGGTATTTTGATTATTATGTGATGGGAGGAATTTTTTCTGGTCCAATCTATTTGGAGTTCTGTAGGTTTCTTGCATGTTCATGGGCATCTCTTTCTCTAGGTTAGGGAAGTTTTATTCTGTAATTTTGTTGAAGATATTTATTGGCCATTTAAATTGGGAATCTTTACTCTCTTCTATACCTATTATCCTTAGGTTTAGTCTTCTCATTGTGTCCTGGGTTTCCTGGATGTTTGGGGTTAGGAGCTTTTTGCATTTTGCATTTTCTTTGACTATTGTGTCAATGTTTTCTATGGTATCTTCTGCACCTCAGATTCTCTTTTCTATCTCTTGTATTCTGTTGGTGATGCTTATGTCTCTGACTCCTGATCTCTTTCCTAGGTTTTCTATCTCCAGGGTTGTCTCCCTTGTGATTTCTTTATTTTTTCTATTTCCATTCTTAGATCCTGGATGGTTTTGTTCATTTCTTTCGCCTGTTTGATTGTGTTTTCCTATCATTCTTTAAGGGATTTTTGTGTTTCCTCTTTAAGGGCTTCTAGCTGTTTATCTGTGTCCTCCTGTATTTCTTTAAGGGAGTTATTTATGTCCTTCTTAAAGTCCTCTATCTTCATCATGAGATGTGATTATAAATTAGAGTCTTTCTTTTCCAGTGTGCTGGCATATCCAGGGCTTGCTGTGGTGGGAGAACTGGGTTCTAATGATGCCAAGTAGCCTTGGTTTCTGTTACTTATGTTCTTGCCCTTGCCTTTTGCCATCTGGTTATCTCTGGAGTTAGCTGGTCTTGCTGTCTCTCACTGTGGCTTGTCCCTCCTGTAAACCTGTGTATCAGCCCTCATGGAGACCAGTTCTCTCCAGGAAGAATTTGGATATGGAGAGCTGTGGCACAGGGCCAGCTCTGTGGCACAGATGGAAACCAGAAGGATCCTGTCCCTGGCTGTTCCTTGGTTCCTGTGTCCTGATGGTTCTGGATGGGTCCCTCTTGGGCCAGGAATCTGAGCAGAAGTGGTGGTCTCACCTGTGCTCTCAGGTATGTCAGCACTCTTGGGAGCCCACCTCTCTCCTGGAGGGATTTGGGTTCAGAGAGCTTGGCACATGGTCAGCTCCAGGTACAAATGGACACACACACAAATGATATAAGTCTAGCAGGAGGGGAGAAGTGGTTTCTCAGCTAGTCAAGCTGAGTCACATGGTTCCCACTCAAGCCATGAAACTAGACACAGCAGAGAAAGCCTCAGTTCAGAGGTGCTGGGAGCCCCTGCTGTGCAAAGAGGCTGGCTGATTTCCTGACTGGGTGCTAGGAGGAAGACAGTGAGAAGCAGACAATAAGAGCTGGATCAATATCCAGCCACCAGATAAAGGATAGAGATTTATAAATTTTGATTTAATTCCTTTCAAGGATAGAAGAGAGTATAATGGTGATTGTTTAAATGTTCTTAAGAATACAGAGATATTAAGCACCACAGAGGAAAGAAGTTAGGGAGATTGAGTGAAAAATGCTTTAGAGGGCTGGAGAGATGGCTCAACAGTTAAGAGCACTGACTGTTCTTCCAAAGGTCCTGAGTTCAAATCCCAGCAACCACATGGTGGCTCACAACTATCCATAATGAGATCTGACACACTCTTCTGATGTGTCTAAAGGCAGCTACAGTGTACTTATATAATATAATAAATAAATCTTTAAAAAAATGCTTTAGATAAACTTAAAGGTCTTGCCAGGGCAAATTCTCAAAATCTTTGAACATGGTCCACAAGAGATTTCTATGATCGTTTAGCCTGGTACAACAAAATTGAGCCTGGAAATAGGCTCATAGAGTAGGTAGACATAGATAATACTGAGGCTTCTTATCCTTAAAAATTAGATTGAAAGCAGGGGATAGGGAGTCTGACCTATCTCAGAGAGTAGAAACTTAGGCCTTGAGAATTCTGTAAAGAGAACGTGGCATACTACAGTAAGTACTCACAGAGATAATCTCCATAGTAGGGAAGGTTTAAGTATACGTAGATGTATAAAATATTGAGGCTTTCTATCTTAAATTATAGGTCGAGAAGCAGGCGATGGTGAAGAAGCACTGTCTCAACAGTTAATATTTGTTTAGATGGCTTTAACTGCTTTGAATTGCTTTAATTATCAAAATGCTTTTGGTTATGAGTTTGGTGGTTATACTTCCTCTGGGAGAGAGGTCAAGCTATACCATTAGTGATTTCCAGTTACGGGAGAAAGGCTCTGTATTTGTGCTGACAGAAAAGAAGAAGAGGTTTTGGACCCCTTCCAGGGTGATATGGATCAGATAAGACAGGAAAGACCCTCTGAGGATCTTAACTGCAGTAAAGAAAAATTCGAGAAAATCAAACAGGACAGGAAACTTGATCTGCTGATTCCTCAACACGGAAACAGCCCAGTAACTGGCTGAGACATAAAAATGTCTCTAGCCAAAACTTTAGCTAAAATGAGACAATAAATCTTGTTGGTTGTGGAATCCTTAAGAGCCTTCATGCCCTCCTTCATATGGCATAAATGAAGACTTATCACAATTGGTTATTGATAAAATTAACTCATAAAAAAGACAGTTGTCTTTCACCTGCTCAGACAAGGAACAAATCTCATCCTTAACTGATTGTGCACCTTGCACAATCCATACTAATATCTGAATAGTACTAAAATTTTGCTTGTGAGATTCATACATTGCAGAAAGTACAACTCTGATAAGATTCATCCACTGGGAAACTGTGACCTGCTGTCCCAGGCCCCTTCTTCCTGTCCAGCTTCCAGAACAGTTTCAAGGATTGCTGCTGATTCCCGATGGACTCCGTTCATCCAACCTTTCAGACGGATGTAGTCAGAACTTTGGTTAAGCCCTGTACCTTCTAAGCATACAGAGAATGGATAACAGGTGCTAAAGCTCGATTTCTTAAGTCTAACCAATGTTTCTAATCTTCCTCCCCTCCCCACCCCTTTAAAGGATTTCTCATCACACCTACTCAGCAGGAAGAAGCTATGGAGAGTCATCAGCCTGATCCCTTGACTTTGGGTGTCTGGTTATGGTTAGTTTACAAATTATAGATAGATTGTCATTTTAAGGGATAACTTGGAAATGGCCATAGTTTTTGTACAGGGAGGGAAAAGTTTTGGAAGCTGTGTCTTTGTGCTTTCTACATACTCAGGTAATATTTAATTCCTTATCAAATCTCTGACAAGGTTGAAGACTAATTATAATCTCACATTGAACTTATGCTGCTTAGCATTAAAGAAGGTGTTCTAGATCCAAAAAGATGGTTTTCAGATGGTAATACAAGTTGAAATCAAACATGATTTAGGTACAGAATTGTAACTCATTAAGTTAAGATAGATGATAGAATACTTTATCTAAATTGCCAAATATGATAGACTGGATGTTACCTGTATATCATACTTTGTAATTTGCATAACTGTTATGATTATGCTCAATTTACGTCTGACAGAAGAGCTTTTTTTAAAAAATTTGGACAGAAAAGGTGATGTTAGGGATTGGTTCCAATGCTTCCAATTAATCCACCCTCAAAATCAGGAATCTATGTATCCAAATACTGAAGGTTCTTGTCTCCAACTGGCTTTTGATCGATCAATCAAGAGATAATGGCCAATGATTGGGTAGACAGACTGAAGCAGGACCTTTAGATGTGCATGGGCTAGGAACTGAGAGAAGAGAAGACAGAGCATTGCCATAATTTAGAGGGAGATGGGTCAGATTTAGGGCTGCAGAAGGAAAAATCATCTGAAATGTAGGTGAGAAGGAATATGGCCCCCAGAAAGGCTGCCCAGAAGCATCATGGGCAGCAAAGACTAGGGAGCCACCCAGAAGGAGTCGGAGCAACAAATATACACACACACACACACACACACACACACACACACACACTTAGAGGGCATTAAGCCAGGATTAGAGGACAGAAATGTGTGCTAGCCAAAGGGAGGGTTAGAACTGCCTAGACTTTGAATTAGCCAAGGCATTTTAAAATTAACTGATTGGTGTGTGCGTGTGTGTGTGTGTGTGTGTGTGTGTGTGTGTGTGCGCGCGTACACCAGAGTCACACGGCAGGTGTCCAGGGGCCTGAAGAGGGCATCAGACCCCCTGGAGTTACAGACAGTTGTAAACTGGGAGCCAAACTTGGGTTTCCCCACAAGGTCAGCAGATGCTTCTAACCACTGAGCCATCTCCCCAGACCTATCTGTTTAGTTTTTCACCGTGTGCGGTTGTGCCTTGGCGCTGATGTAGATGTCAAAGGACAATGTTAGCGCTCAGTCCTCACCTCCCACCAAGTGTGAGGCAAAGCGTCTCATGTTCACTGCTGCACACATGAAGGTAGCTAACCCATGACAGAGAATTCTCCTGTCTCTGCCATTCATCTCAGCACAGGCGTGATGGAATTACAGACATGTGCTGTTATGTCCAGCATTCCTGGGGTCCTCGTGTTTGCATGGTAAGAGTTTTACCCACAAAGCCATCTCCCAAGCCCAGGACTCTTCGCTCTAAGGTCTTCCAGCTGCTATGCAAGCCTGCAGTGTCAGGTCCTGTGGCTCTTGATGTGGAGTAGAAGGTCTTGTGCCTGAGAAGTCAAAATTCCTCAGCCTCCGACTGACCTTGGGGTCATCTGGTGTACGCTTGGCTTCTGTGTGTGTGTTTTGAACAGCCCTGGCTGGAACCGCAGCTTCAGGGGCTGCACCCATCGGCAGCGCTGGTTGTGCGATTTTCTCCAGGTGTTCACAGAGTGCTCGGTCAGGCTGACATAAAGGCAGTCCTGCTGGCTATCTGACAGAGGATCCTTTGTCCAGCATAGCTAGGTCACCTGGGAAGAGTCCAACAGCTACCAATTAGAAGCCACATGGCTTTACTCTCAGTGTCTTTGCTTTACGAGAAATGAAGATCAGAAGTGATTATAAAAAGAACTCATCATTAATGTTGAAAGTGATTATAATAAATTCCAACAGTGCTTTAACAGTATCAAACACCTTCTGAGAACCCCCAGGACAGGGTGAGCCTCCTCATCTCTCTCTAAGGGGATTTGAGGCTCACTGCTCCTCAGAGCAGGGGTTCTGTGCAAAACCAGTATCTTGAATACCTATGGCTTCACAGGCAGCCATAGTTTGTATTCCAAACTCCAGTGACTTAGAGAATACATCATTTGTTCTGATGGCAAAGCCACAGCTGGACCAGGCAGGACAGGAAGTGCCCACTTCCATCCTATACATCAGTTAGGCTAGTTTCTCCGTGGGGTTGGGGGTGGGGAGCTACAGGGAGATGACTAGTACCAGGCACAAATTCAGCCTGGGAAGCCTTTGTTCCTGCCTTCAAGGGGCTTGCCTCAGGACGGGGCTTGCCTCAGGATACTTGGATTTCCTGAGAGCACAACTGAGTCCTAAGAGCCAAGAGGAAGCTGCTATGACTTCAGACTTGTCTAAGTCAGCCTTGGGGCTGGCACGATGGCTGTGCAGGTAATGGTGCTTGCCACCAAGCCTGACAGCCTGAGTTGGATTCCCAGGGTCTGCATAGAGAACCAACTTTGACAAATTGCTCTCTAAGCTCCATACTCACACCATAACACATACGCTTACACAGACACACAAGTAAATAACTGTTTAAATGATGGTGGTGGGGGTGGCGGTGGTGGTGATGGTGGTGGTGGTGGTGGTGGTGGTGGTGGTGGTGGTGGTGGTAATAATAATTGACTAAACCAGTGTCACAGAGCCTCCAGCCTGATCCCTGTTCTACAAAGCCATCTCAGGTTCAGGGGAAAGGGGATTCTAGTCCACCCTCGAATGAGGTTGACAAACTTCCAGAACCTGTGACAGCAAGTGGTATTTTTCCTAACTTCTCCAGGCTTCTCCAATTCACTGAGCTCAGCTTTTTTTTTTTAAATTGGATATATTCTTTATTTACATTTCATTTCCCTTTTCCTGGTTCCCTGCCCCCCAAAGTTCCCATATGCCCTTTTCCCTCCCTCTGTGCCCCCATCCACCCCTTCCCACTTCCCTGTTCTGGTATTCCCCTTCACTGATGATGCATTGAGTCTTTCCAGAAACAGGGTCCACTCCTTCCTTCTTCTCGGACAGTGCCCACAAGTCACCCCCCAGGGTCCCCTCAGGAAGTTTAGAAAGAAAGTCACTGGGGCCCAAGGAAAGGCAATAGGAAAAAGCCACTGTGTGCTTGGGGAGGGCACACCCATACTAAACAGTCCCCGGCCGTATTTACATATTTCACTTTGTTTCCTTACAGCCGGGAGCTCTACTAATTAGAAGCTCATTTGAGATAGCTGGTTACCAATTTAAAAAATGTAAATACCTGGAGGGGGCGCCATTTCCCTCCAAGCACTAGCTGGTTGGTGTCTTCCAAGGATTGCTTCCGCGCCTTGCTGGGAGCAGGGGGGGGCGCCGAGGAAGTGCTGGTAATTGTGCCTAGGAGCTGGGCAGAGGCTGGGGGGTGGGGAGAGAAGGAGCTGTTGTTCCTAAGAACCAAAAGATAAGGCTGTCACACAAGTGTTCTCTCAAGTGGGGATCTGTGACTCACCCTGATCAGACTTCAAGGTGCTGAGGTCACCATAGTCACAGTCAGTCAGGTACAGCTCTTTTCTCCCCACCCCACCCTCCTCTTTTACAGAAAAATCTCATGTAACCCAGGCTGGCCTGGAACTCATCAAGGGTCTTCTTGAACTTCTGATTCTCCCTGCCCCCACTTCCTACACATGCTGGGGACCAAACCCAAGGCTTGAACCCTCTCCCCTCCCCCCTCTCCCCTGCCCCTTCTCCCCTTCTCCCATCCCCCATCTCCCATCCCCCATCTCCCATCCCCCATCCCCCATCCCCCATCTCCCAGTCCCCATCTCCCCTCTCCCATCCCCCATCTCCCCTCTCACATTCCTGTCTAGTGTCCACAGAGGCCAGAAGATTGGAACTAGAATTACAGACAGTTGTGAGCTGCCATTTGGGTGCTGGGTATCAAACCTGGATATCTCCCCCGAAGAGCTTGTTCACTCTTTTCATTTACTTTAAAGTCCCACTTTTTTAATAAAGGTTCCTATTCTCCCCGACCCCCTTCCCTTCTCCCTCCAGCCCCTTTCGCTATTTGTTTTCTTATTACAGATGGTTGTGAGCCACCATGTGGTTGCTGGGATTTGAACTCATGACCTCCGGAAGAGCAGTCTGTGCTCTTAACCGCTGAGCCATCTCACCAGCCCACTCTTCCTCTTGTTAAAGTTCTGCTGTCAAGCCGGGCGTGGTGGCGCACACCTTTAATCCCAGCACTTGGGAGGCAGAGGCAGGTGGATTTCTGAGTTCGAGGCCAGCCTGGTCTACAGAGTGAGTTCCAGGACAGCCAGAGCTACACAGAGAAACCCTGTCTCGAAAAAAACCAAAAAAAAAAAAAAAAAAAAAAAAAAAGTTCTGCTGTCTATAGAGCTATAGAGAGTGAGAGGTGCTGCTGCGTTCCCAACTAGAAGACCCTTAATTCACACTGTCACACACCCGTCAAAGCCCTCTAGAAATCTGGGAAATCCCTCAACAAGGCGGACCGCTGGAGCAAGATGCAGCGAGAAGCCTGCCAGCTGCCTCCGCCCCAAACAGTGGCCCGAAAAGCATCTGCCATGGGAACCGGGGCTTTGAGCTCCTCTCTCTTCCTAGAAGTGAGTTTCTCTCTCCTAATTTATCTGTGCTCTGAGAGGCCATCTGTCACCTGCCCCCTTCTCCATTGACATTTCAAAGCATCTCTGTACTCTAAAAGGTCACCAGCTCTGTCCCCACAAGCCTCTGAGTGACATTAAGCTTGCATGAAGACACGGGCTACAGAGTGGATTTAGCTCTTGAGTGGGCTGGAGTGTCTGTGTGCAGAGTCAAGCCCTCTCCCCAGCGGAGGGATAGACAGCTGGCTATGATCTGGCCTGCTGGATGAAGACTTAGGAAATTACCCTCTCCAGAGCCTTTGAGGTGAGCTTCTCGGTGTCCATTTTCCCACTTCACGGAAGCCGGTGTCAGACAGGTTTAGCCACTAGCCTGTGCTCACACAGCAAGCCGGGTTGGAGGTGACCATTGTAATCTTGAAGCAGAGAAGCTCCGATCACCCATCGGAGACCTTCGTGGGACAAAGGAATTGGGGAGGAAGGTCCATGACCCTCCCCCACATTATGTACGAGGGGCAGTAGCTGCTGTGAGAACACTGTGATTCACTATGCTGGCCTCCGGTGGGCTCCTTCCTTCCTTCCTTCCGCCAGGGTCTGTCTGAATAGATGCTCCTCTACATTGTCCTGGTAAAGTCACACAATGGCGAGCTGAGCACGGGACCTGGACAGAACGTGTTTCTCCCGAGTTCCTTTTCTGAAAGTCGTTCTTCAGTGAGAAACTACTGGCTCAGTGTGGTGAAGAGAGGGCGCAGGTCGTCCTGGGAGAGCGGTGTTGGGGCTCACTGCGTCCTGTCTGGGACAAACATCATGCCTCTTCACGCTACAGCAAGCTGAGTGGGGAGCCAAGGCCACTGTAGGAGGAGCCACTCGTCCAAGGGAGGACCGAAAGCAAGGAGGCTGGAGGGGACCGAGCTAAGCTCAGAGACTGGGTGGTGCCACGCAGACAGACTTCCGAGACAGGAGAATCAAAAGTTCAAGGCCATCCACGACCACATGGCAAATCTGAGGCTATGTTGGGCTACGTGAGACTCTGTCTCACAAGAACACTTTGAAAAGGGCGGATGCTGGGGAGACTTCTGGGCGGTGAGGTCACTTGCTACCTCTGGCCTGAGGATCTGTGTGGAGAGCTCAGGAAGCCCTGAGTGAATGTGTGTCATTGACAGGAACACAGCCGTGTCGAGGACCAATGCCTCGGATCATGGAAATGACAAAGCCTTACCCCAGGGGAGGCTTGGATGGACAGCAAAGCCTCCTGGTCCACGTAGAGGTGAATACAGAATTAGCCACTCAGCTTCCTCCTCCTGGATGTCTGCAACCTGAGACTGCTCACCTATGGAAAGTGTTCACCTATGGAGACTGTCACCTATGGAGACTGTCACCTATGGGGACTGTCAGCTATGGAGACTGTCACCTATGGAGACTGCCCACCTATGGAGACTGTCACCTATGGAGACCAGTCACCTGTGGAGACTGCCCACCTATGGAGACTGCCTACCTATGGAGACTGCCTACCTATGGAGACTGTCACCTATGGAGACCAGTCATCTATAGAGACTGTCACCTATGGAGACTGCCCACCTATGGAGACTGTCACCTATGGAGACCAGTCACCTGTGGAGACTGTCACCTATGGAGACTGCCCACCTATGGAGACTGTCACCTATGGAGACTGTCGCCTATGGAGACCAGTCACCTATGGAGACTGTCACCTATGGAGACTGTCACCTATGGAGACTGTCACCTATGGAGACTGTCACCTATGGAGACTGTCACCTATGGAGACCAGTCACCTATGGAGACTGCCCACCTATGGAGACTGCCTACCTATGGAGACTGTCACCTATGGAGACCAGTCATCTATAGAGACTGTCACCTATGGAGACTGCCCACCTATGGAGACTGTCACCTATGGAGACCAGTCACCTGTGGAGACTGTCACCTATGGAGACTGCCCACCTATGGAGACTGTCACCTGTGGAGACCACTCACCTGTGGACACTGCAGACAAGCTAACTTCCTTGCTCCTCTCCCCAACCCCACCCTTTGCCTTACAAAATAATCTGAAGTTCTGGATTGTTCTTGTAAACGATGCTGCTCCAGATGGAGCATGCCCACCTGATCCAGACTCTCTGCTCTCACTGTGTGTGTGTGTGTGTGTGTGTGTGTGTCTGTCTGTCTGTCTGTCTGTCTGTCTGTTTTTTCTTCATTTCTTCATCACCTCATTTAGGTTCCCAGGACCAAGCCCTACAAACCACAGTGGGTCTGAGTTTGAATATAAAATCTGAGTCCTCTCATTAAAAAAATTAAAAGTGAAAATACATTTTAAAGACAGCCAGATGTAGCCAAGAGTGCCTGTAACCCTAGGACTGGTGGCAGGTAGAGACATGTGAATTCTGAGAACTCACTGGCCAGCCAGCCGGGCAAAGCTGGTGCGGTCCAGGCTCAATAAGGACTAAGCTCCAAAGGAAGAAATCAGAGTGTGATGCAGGTCCATGTGTGCTCCTCTGCCCTCTGTGCATGTGTGTATGCACACAGGTACACAGCACACGCACACACATGCGCACGCGCACACACACGCATACACACACACATGCACACACGTGCACACACGCGCACACACACACATGCACACACACATGCACACACGCGCACACGCGTGCGCGCGCGCGCACACACACACACACACACACACACACACACACTTTAAAACATAAAAATAAATCTTAATAAAGAGTCAACACAGCGATGTTTGGGACCAGCCACTTCCTGAGGCGCACACACACAGACACACACACACACTTTAAAACATAAAAATAAATCTTTTTGAAATGAGCATCAGGAAGAGGCTGGTCCCAAGCATCGCTGTGCTGACTCTTTTTTAAGGGAACTGAATAAGCAAACGTGTCTGTGGAGGCAGAGTTTCATCGGCCACCAACAATAAAGGTTCTCGTAAGTGGATTATTTTTATGATCCTGCCTCTGGGTCTCTGATGAGGAACTTGGCTCCTTTAATTATACGGAAGGCCAATTACCACTGTGTGGCTGCACTGCTCTCCAGAGTGACTCTCACGGTGCCATCTCCACAGCTTCATTCTGGAGAGCACGCGGGCACCTAGAAGACACTTGAGGCACATAATGCTGGAAATAAAGATGTTTTAGTGAATTCAATTTAAGCTACGACATGAAAGTTATTTTGTTGAATAAAACATAACGCAATAATGAGCTTGTGTGTGTCAACCCTCCGGGGGAGGCAATAATAGCTGGAGAGAGCGTCCTTCCCTCTCTCCATCTCTTGGACTCATTAGAGTAATAGATAACACATAGAGAGCTTCGTCTCCGTTAAGGGCCTCCCTGCCGCCGTGCAGCCTGGGAGAGTACAAGAGAAGACAAGGGGCTGGTTTGGGAGCCACAGGCCAGGATGCTCCTGTTGGATGGTTGAGTCTCTGAGAATTCTTGCTCCCATTATCTATCTAGAAAGGACTTTTCTGAGAATCTGGGATTCATCATTTTCTTAAATATTTCATGATGGAAGGCTTGAAGACAAAGTTATTGTAGTGGTTGCTAAATCGTACCCACACAGCTTTAACTAATGCCCCTTCCCACAAGGCAATGGGTGTTGTTGTTTGGGGTTTTGGGTTTGGTTAGAGGTTGGGGTAGGTAGATGGTTTGGTTTAGTTTTGAGGGAAGGTTTCACTATATAACTGGTTCTGGCCTGGAATTTGCTTCTTTGTAGACCAGGCTAGCCTGGAACTCGCAGAGACCCATAAACCTGTTTGTGCCTCCCAAGCCCTGGATTAAAGATATGCACCAGTGACTGGGTTGTTCTTATCCGTAAAACGGAAGAGAGTCACTCGCGTCACTCGGAAACGGACTTGCCTCACAAGCTCAAACCTGAGTTCAATATCAACAATCAATGTTTAATAGCTGAAAAGCAGCTATGGTGGCACATGCCAATAATCCCAGCACCAGGGACGCAGAGACAGGCAAGCCACCACTGTATACGGCCACTGAAGAACTACACCTGAGATTTACCACTGGCCTCTAAGAGCTCATTCACACATGTGCACACAGCGACAAAAGAAGAGGAGAAGAGATTCTGGGCACGTTCCTCACATCTGCAATCCCACCCTTTAAGAGGCTGAGGCAGGATCGCCATGAGTTCGAGGCCAGGCTAGGCCTCAGTGAGAGAACCTGTCTCAAAAAGGAAAAGGGACCTCAAGGCTCTTGAAAGTATCCCCGTTCCCTAGCCCCATTGGGAAAACACCAGAGCAAGCGCAACAACTTTTCAACAAAGGCCTGGGGAGAGGAGACGGCTGCGGCTGCGTCAGTACGGGCCTGCCAAGCATGCATGCGGCCCTGACTTTGGATCCCAAATACCTATGTGAAAGCCAGGCCCAGCAGCACACGTCTGTAGTTTGAGTGTGGGGGAGGCAGACAGAAGGACCCCTGAAGCTCAATGGTCAAGCATTCTAGCCTAATTGATGAGCTCTGTCTCAGAAATATACCATGAAGAACAATCTAGAAAAACTTTGATGTACCTGGCCTCCACAGAAACATGCACTCCCCCAAGAACATATGCATGCACATACTTGCACACACTTTTTTTTTTATTTAAAAAGAATAAGAAATGTTTACTGCTTTCGGTGGGCCAGAGGCAGTGCTATCTACCACACCAGTCAGCTGCTGGACATACAGGAAAAATATATTTCCCAGACTCCTTTGTGGCTAAGATGGGACAATGACTACATACCCACCAACAGCAAGGTTGAGGAATCACTTCCCTTCTGGCAAACCCATTTTCCCACGCCTCTTCATGTCTCATCTAGAGGCCTAATAACAAAAACCTCATTATGGGAGAACCACAGGCTAGAAATGTCTGAGATCTGACACTGCTGACGAGACCGTGCCGCGGTATTAAACCACTGAGATCAGAAGGACTGTATGTCATAGTAGCATCACCCCATGCTGTACTACAAAGTTCCACGGGGCACAGTGTGCAGGAAAAGAAGTTAGACTCCTGTTAAAGCACCCTTCGTGTTTCCTCCTGGAGAAAGGCTTCTCCACATACTTCAGGAAGTACCTGAAACTTAAAAGATTCACAAGACACTCCCTCTTCCCCAGAGTTAGACTGACAAGAAGGACTGCTGAGGAGAGGAGACTTTCTGACCCAGTGAGCTGCCTGAGAGTGTGCAGAGTTCTGGGGTTCCACCAGGCTGGGGGCGGGGCTTTGATAATATAGCTGCTTACTCTATGAATAACCCCAGGAAGCTCTCTGGTTCACCAAGCTCAACTTTGGTAGAATCAATGTCCAACCCAGAGTGACAGGTGTTTGCTCATGTCCCTCAGGAAAAGTCTCAACAACTGCTAAGCTTGATGACAAATATGAAAATTCTGTTAGGTTCACCACATGCCCCCTAGGCAGAAGAACTGACCACACAGGAACCCATCAGAACGCCAAACAAAGCATTTGAGTTTCCCCCCAGATCTACTGTATTCCGTGCTGTGCTGACCACATTTCCCAACCATAGTGTGACAAAATTAGAAAATGACAACAAAATGGCCGAGATCTGTAATGGCTTAGCATTGCCTTTAGAGAAACCTACAAGAGGTTCCCCAGTCCCGCAACAGCACACAAATGCCAGAATAGCCAGGAGGCAGTGAGGCGGACTTCGAGATATTTGAGTGATGCAAACACACACAAGTGTGGGGAGTCCTGCTCTTCCATGTGTGAGTGTGTGTGAGAGTGTGTGTGTGTGCACTTGTGTGGGGGATATGTGTGTACATATCATATATGTATGTTTTCATATCTTTGTATATGTATATGTGTGTATGTATGTGAGCATGTGTGTTTTATTGGGGTACATGTGTTTGTATGTGTACATATGTGTACCTATGTGTATTTATATGTATGTATGTGTTTGCATATGTTTGGATGTTAGTTGGACAATGTCCCTCTCCACTTGAAAAGTTTGAGTGTCCTCTGTCTGCCACCACTAAGAGTGACTATGGAACTAGGGAAACAGGTGACTCAACTTGTAAAGGCTTGCCTTACAAGTGTCAGGACCTGAGTTCAATATCTAGAACACACACACACACACACACACACACACACACACACTGGTTATAGCTCCTGGAATTCCAGCTCTGGAGAGATAGAAAGAGCCAAGCCAGGGAGTCTAGATAAAGCAGAGAACTTCAGGCTCAGTAACAGACCCTATCTCAAAAAAGGTGGAAGTCAACTTCTGTCCTACACACACACACACACACACACACACACACACACACACATACGGCTGTGGCATTACTAGTTCACTCAACCCTGCCATCCCAGACATCTTTTCTCTCCCCCAGAGGATCACCCAGAAATATGCATCACACATTGCGTTGCAGAATTGTGCAAATGCTCTTCTTGAAGGTTGGGCGGCTAGCGATGAGCTGATTCAGCCGCTTTGAAGCCTGAGCCCCAAAGCAATAAAACAGAGTACTTTCAGACCTGCTGTATCTACGCATTATCAGTAAGCCAGCGCCCTCTCAGCAACCCGCCAGAACTTTGATATCTTGTCTTATCAAATTTTCACACCACCTTGCTGAGAATAATAAGAAAGGCGCCTGAAGGAGACCAGCTGCCTCAGGGAGAGAGTTTCTTCATCTTGATGCAGGATTCGTTCTCTGTTCATGGATTTCGAGGCATGGCATCTATGATGGTACAATCGGAAATTGCATTTCTAGAACTGTTCATCATAGTCCCCGAGGTTAGCTCTTCCTGCTCCAGTCTGCCAGCCTCTTTAGTTACAGAATGTGATGGAACATTCCAGATGATCAGGGGAGTCACAGATGACTAGGATCCATCTTTAAGGTGGGGCTAGGGAGATGGGGAGATCTGCGTTTGGATCTCCCAAGCTCCTACATAAAAAATGTGTAGCGTGGGGATGTGCCTTTCATAACCTGAGTGTCAGGGAGATGGAAACTTCTGGAGCTCACTGGCAGCCTATCTAGCCTAATTGCTGAATTCCAGGTTGGCTCAGAGACCCTGTCTCAAAAGAATAAAACAGAGAGTGATAGAGAAATATACGTGAGTATGCACGTGCATGCATGCACACACACACACACACACACACACACACACACAGAGAGAGAGAGAGAGAGAGAGAGAGAGAGAGAGAGAGAAACTATACACATATCCATGCAAATGCACACAAAACAGCCCAGTCGCCATGCTGGTGCAGGTCTCCCTGATTCCCAAGGGCTCTCCTACAATGTCTGCAGCATCCACCTGGTCTCTCCACCTTTGCTTCCAGGATGCACTCTATCCTGGACTGCAATCACCTTCACAAACAGGACCTTTGAAGGTGATGCTGGCAACAGAGTCGTAGTTCTGGAACTCCAGAAAGCAGATGGTGACAGTGAAGAAAAACATCTGTGGGAAGGAAGAGATGAGGTCCTGATGTAGAAAAGCACAAAAGCTTCTATAGAGCCAGGCATGGGGTGTCTTAGTTAGGGTTTCACTGCTATAAAGAAACACTATGACCACGGAAACTCTTATAAAGGCCAACCTTCAATTGGGGCTGACATACAGTTTCAGAGGTCCAATCCATTGTCATCACGGCTGGAAACATGGCAGCATGCAGACAGACACGGTGCTGGCGAAGGAGCTGAGAGGTGGACGTTGTCCTCAGTTCGCAGCGAGCAACCCTCTGTCCTGTGTGCTGTGTTGTTCGAAGATCTCCACGGGACTCTCTCAGTCAACAACTCTACTGGTGCCACCCAGTTCTTCCACTGGGAGTCTTGCCTGAATACAACGGATGGCCAGTTCAGACGCCACACCCCCCTTACCAGGACTCCTCCGTAGGATCACCCTCATAGATTCCAGGAAGCTTCCACTGTGCTAGGTTTCCACAGTGTCCCCCTAACCCCTCCCCAATTCTAACTGTGTCTCCTCACACTCTCCGTCCAACCTATTCCCCCATACACATCTGATCCCTCCTGCCCCCACCTGCAAAGTCTATTCTATTTCCCCTTTCCCAGGAGATCCACCAATCCCTCCAAGAGGTCTTCTCTTTACCTAACCTCTCTGGGTCTACAGACTGTAGCTTGATTATCATTTACTTAACAGCAGCTAATACCCACCTATAAGTAAACACATACCACATTTGTCTTCCTGGGTCTGGGATAACTCACTCAGAATGATTTTTACAAATTTTGCCCATTTGCCTGCAAATTTCATGATGGCTTTTTATATAGCTGAGTAATATTTCATTGTGTAAGTGTATCATATTTTTGTTATCCATTCTTCAGTTTTTGGCTATTATGAGTAAAGCTTCAATGAACATAGTTGAACATGTGTCCTTGTAGTAGGATGGAGTGTCCTTGGGGGTATATGCCCAACAGTGGTATGGCTGGGTTTTGAGGTAGAAAAATTCCCCCATCTTCTGAGGAATAACCATATTGATTAACATACTGTCTGTACAAGTTTGCACTCCTACCAGAAAAGGAGTGTTCCACGTCCTCACCAGAATGAGTTTGTGTTGTTGATCTTAGCCATTCTGATAGGTGTAAGATAGAATCTTAGTTTTTATTTGCATTCCTATAATGGCTAAGGATGTTGAACATTTCTTTAAGTATTTCTCAGCCATTTGAAATTCCTCTGTTGAAAGATCTCTTTTTAGATCAGTGCCCATTTAATTGGATTGTTTGGGTTTTTTAATATATCTTGTTTTTTGAGTTTTTATGTATTTTGGATATTAATTCTCTGTCAGATACGAAGTTGGTAAAAAAAAAAAAAATTCCACTCTGTAAGCTGCCATTTTGCCCTACTGATGGTATCCTTGGTCTTACAGAAGCTTTTCAGTCTCATGAGGTTCTATTCACTAGTTATTCATCTTAGTGCCTGTGCTTTGGGGTTCTTTTCAGAAAGTTGTCTTCTGTGTCAGCTCATTCAAGGCTATTCCCCACTTTCTCTTCTGTCAGGTTCAGTGTGTCTGGTTCTATGTTGAGGTCTTTGATCCACTTGAGTTTTGTGACGGGTGATGAGTATAAATCTATTTGCATTCCTCTACATGTAGACATCCAGTTTGATTAGCGCCATTTGTTAAAGATACTGGTTTTTAGCAGGGCAGTGGTGGCACACACCTTTAATCCCAGCACTTGGAAGGCAGAGGCAGGCAGATTTCTGAGTTCGAGGCTAGCCTAGTCTAGAGAGTGAGTTCCAGGACAGCCAGGGCTTCACAGAGAAACCCTGTCTCGAAAAAAAAAAAAGATACTTTTTTTTTCATCGTATAATTCTGTTTTTTTTTTATTATCAAATATCAGGTGTCTGTGGCTGTATGAATTTATGTCTTGGTCTTCAGTTTCATTTATCATCATTTGTGTTTTTATGCCAATGCCATGTGGTTTTTTTTCTATTACTATAGCTCTCTATACAACTTGAAATTAGGGATGGTGATATCTCCAGCAGTTCTATTATTGCTCAGGATTATTTTAGCTAGCCCGAGTTTTATTGTTTTTCCATATGAAGTTGAGAAGTGTCCTTTTAAGGTCTCTAAAGAATTCTGTTGGGTTTTGGTGAGGATTGCACTGAGTCTGTAGATTGCTTTTACTATGTTGATCCTACAGATCCATGAGCATGGAGGTCTTTTTATCTTCTGATATCTTCTTCAATTTCTTTCTTCAAAGACTTGAAGTTTTTTCATACAAGTCTTTCATTTGCTTGGATAGGTTATATAATTTGTGGCTATTGTGAAGGGTGTTGTCTCCCTGATTTCTTTCTCAGTTCTCTGCCATTTATATATAGGAAGGTTCCTGTTTGTTTTTTAGTCAGTCTTGTATCCAGTCACTTCATTGGAGGTTTTTATCAGATGCAGAAGTTCCCTGGTAGAACGTTCCGGGTCACTTATGTATACTATCCTATCATCTGCAAACAGGGATACTTTGGCTTCTTCTTTCCAGTCCGTATCCTTGCTCTCCGTTAGTTGCCATCTTGCTCTATGTAGAACTGTAGATACTATATTGGATAGATATGGAGAGAGTGGACAGCCTGTCTTGTTTCTGATCTTAGTGGAATTGCTTTGAGTTTCTCTCCATTCAATTTGACATGAGCTATAGACTTTTTGTAAATTGCCTTTGTTATGTTTAGATATGTCCCTTGTATCCCTAATCTCTCCAGGACTTTATCATGAAGGGGTGTTAGATTTTGTCAAAGGCCCTTTCAGCATCTAATGGGAAGATTGTTTGTTTTTTTTTTCAGTTTGTTTATATGACAGATTACATTAGTTGATTTTTATATATTGAAACATTCCTGCATCCCTGGGATGAAACCTACCTGATCATGGTTGATGATCTTTTTGATGTGTTCTTGGGATCGATTTGCACATATTTTATTGAGTATTTTTTACATCTATGTTCATAAGAGAAATTGGTCTGTAATTCTCTTTGTTGAGTTTTTATGTGGTTTGTGTATCAAGGCAACTGTGCCCTCATAAAATGAATCGGGCAATGTGTGAAGGGTTGCCCCACTTCAAGACAGTACAGAGGACACCCAGACATAAAAATCTCAGCCCAACGGAGATTTATTAACCTGGAGGGGCAAGCAGGGGGTTCTCCCTCTGGATTGGGCAGAGACAGACAGCAAGCAGTAGCAGTGGATGCTTTTGCAAGAGTGACATTTTTAAGGGGAGAAGGGAAGAGAGTCTGTGCTAGAGTAAGTTGGTAAGTACTAATTGGACATGCTAGCCAAACAATGAATTTTGATTGTTGGACTTTAGTGTTTTGTCTCAGGGATGAGTCAGTGGCCAAATAAAGGAATGAACCTTGTGGGCTAGCTTTATGCAATCTAATGGTTTTTATCAAAGGGGGGAAGAGAAGGGAAAAGGACAAAACCCATTGTTTGCTGCTCTCCGACCTACCTCAGAGCCCTTCAGTCCCATCTTTTTGCTTTATTATTGGGTCACTTGGTGTTGGACCAGTGGGTGTCATTGTCTCCAGCTGATTTTTGCTGACGTTGGTCCCATCATTTCATTGGGACCCAATGACACTGGAATGTTTGCCAAGGTCTGGATGAGAAGGCTGTTTCGTTCGATGTCCAGGTTCTGCCAGACCTTCTGGGGCTAGGGAAGCGTAGGCAGTTTTGGAGCAACTTGTGAGGCCTTCTGAAGCTAGTTGCTTTGGAGTTGTCTAGGATGCAGGTTCCAAGGGAACACCTGGGGCTTGCGAGTTGCTGGTGCAGTTTGTAGTTGATTTGAGATCTGGAAGGACAGATAGACAAGAGACAGAGGTAAAAAGTTAAGGAGCTTAAAGGAAAATTTTATCTTGGGTGAATATTTGAAACTTTTAGGCTCATGATCTTGGTAGTTGGGGAAGGGGAATCCCAATACTAGGGAAAAGGGGAAAGATCCCACCCTCAGGAATAGACAGGTAGGGAATTTTAGGCTGTTGGTTGACAGGAACACCATTTGGAGTCCATTTGACCCGTGAGTGGTGGATTCAAGTTGACTTCCTAAAGCTTATAAGGATTTTTTAAGTTTTTAAAAGAGATCAAAGTTTTAGATGTATTAGCATTACCATTGTTTGTAATCTGTACTGGAATTCATATTGTAGAAAGGGCAGTAGATTTGGGAATCTAAAAATGGCTTTGGGTTCAAACATTAACCTTTTTTCCACGGGGCTGGATATATAGATTGGGCAGAGTGTAGCACACCGGAGCATTTTAAGTCTATTTTTAAAAGACAAGCAAAGGAAATTTAAAGTCTTAAGTTTGTGACGATGATAATAGCACTATTTTATTAGGGTTAGATTAACAGCATGTCAGAATGCTATTGATTAATATTAAAATTATGAACTTTGGAAGTTTTAGTGTAACTAGCCTAGAGAGAGAAAGAAATCCGAAACAATGCTTCATATGCCTCAAATTACTTTCTCAGACTCATCCCTCAAACCCCCACAACTTCCTTAAGTTTTCATATCGTCGGGCCTCAAAGCACTTTTTTATAACTTGCATTTGCAGACTTTCACAGCTAAGCTTTCACGTCCTCAGACTTTCATAACTTGTATTTACTTACCTTAACACGTTTTCTTAGACTGTCATAATGTCAGACCTATGTAACTGGTGAGTAGGAGAGCTGGGGTTCATATAGAGGAGGTGGGGTGAATAGTGAGGGACGAAAGGGCAGCTTAACGGGCTGCCGTGGGGGCAGGGCTATTGCCTCAACTGACAAGGGAGGGAGAGGTCAATCTGATGGGCCTGGCAATGAACCAAGCCAATCTGAGGGGGGCAAAAGAGAGGCCTCGACCTCCCTGGCGATGGGCAGAGAGACACCATGTTGGTGTTGGTGTTGGTGTTCTTATACCTGCCAGGGGCAGAGCAGATGGCAGTGCTTTGTCCACCCTAGCTTGACGCCCGGCTTGGTGGCCAAAGCTGTCTTATGCCTAGGACACATAAAAATCCACTCAAATCCAGGCAGGGCAACACAGGAAGAGGAAGACAGACAGAGACCAGCAGACCCACATGCCACAGGCGCAGGCCATAGATACCACTTGTCACCACGCCACACAGAGCAGATGGAGGATGTCACCCAGGGACCCACCAGCCAGCCACATGGCCAGCCTGCAGCAGGAGCCGTACAAGGTGGAGATCGGATGGGAGAGAAAGAGATGGGAGGCAGCTTGAGCGTTACAAAGAGATGGAGCTGGAGACTCGAGGGTGGAGAGGGTAGCTCGTCTCGAGTGGTCAGCCCTGCCACCTGGGGCCGTGATGAGGCCCCAGCCAGAGATGCCACTGACAGCAATGACTGAGTCTGTGGCTACACAGCTTCCCCGGGTCAAAGTCCTGAGCTCATATTACCATTAGAGATCATGGGGATGTCCCTGGTCGGGGCAGCTGCTAGGGACTGTGTGAATGCCTTGGGGCTGTGCATAACTGGCCTGCCCCTCACTGGATGTGGCGCTCTGGAGAGGTGACTCCATCTCTCACCATGGACAGTACTCAGGAGAGCTGGCCTAGTGGCAGGGGTGTAGATGAGCCAGTCCCAAGGGCACGAGTATGGGAGAGCTGACCCCGCTGTTCATCTGCCATGGGGCAGCATGAATGCAGAGGTGAGGCCGCTCCCACCCAACCCCCACCCCACCCCACCCCACCCCACCCCCACCCCGGTGGCCCTCGCCACCTCCAGCAGGTGGGAACGCTGCCCACAGGATCCTGAACACAGAAGATCTGTTCCTGACCCTCGCCAGCTTCAGCACTTGGGGGAGGTGGCCCTGGTGGCAGAGGGGCATGATAGGGGGTCCCAAGTGAGCCGGCCCCAAGGGTGTGAGCTTGGGAGAGCTGGCCCTGCCACCCCTCTGCTGTGAGGTGGCCTGGACAGGGACAGGTGCTCTCTGTCCCCTCCCTCTTTGCCACCTGAGACAGCACAAAAGAACTAGCCCTGGTGGAGGGGGCTCAGATGAGCTGGCCCCAGAAGAAAGAGCGTGGGAGAGATGGCCCCACCACTCACCAGGTGTGAGGTGACACAGATGCAGAGGTGACACCCATAGTATATGTCTCTGTAGCTGTGTAGCCACGGACACAGGCATGGCCCTCAGTGGCTGCTCTGGCTGGGACATCATGGCCCCAGGTGACAGAGATGTCCACTCTGGCCCCCTTGCCACCTGTAGTAGCTGGGAGAGTTGGCCCTGGGGTCATGAGGATGAGAGAGCTAGCCTTCTACCCTCACTGGCTGTAGCACTTGGGAGAGCAGGCCCTGCACCTAGCCTGGCCAACACAGTGGAGCTGGCCCTCATGGTGAAGGCACAGGTGAGCCAGCCCTGAGAGTGTGAGAACAGAAGAGCTATCCTGACCCGTCCCAGGCTGCAGCGCTGGGGAGAGTGGGCCCTGAATCTTGACTAGGTAGCAAGTGGAGCTGGAGGTGTTGTGAGGGTGATCTGGCCCCCGGGGCATGAGAACCGGAGAGCTGACCCAGCAGCCTGCCTATGGTGACAGAGCAGTGCTGGAGAGCTCTTGGAGAGCTCATCCTGGAGATATGGATAAGGGACAGCAAGTGAGCTGACCAGCTCGGCTACCACCCACACCCAGATCCAGGCCTCTGAACTGGGCTAGTCCAGCTGTCCCAAAGCTATAAGATTTCCATGACACAGGGTAGCGACAGGATAAGTAGGAGGAGTCCCAGTGAGGATCCAGTGTTGATGGTGTCACAGAAGCCAGGGACCTCAAACCAGACCAATGACTCATTGCAATGAACATTTGCAAGTAAAGAGGTGTGGACAAAGGGAACTACTGTGAACACACTGTGACACACTACAGCTTCCCTACTGTGAACACGCTGTGACACACTACAGCTTCCCTACTGTGAACACACTGTGACACACTACAGCTTCCCTACTGTGAACACACTGTGACACACCACAGCTTCCCTACTGTGAACACGCTGTGACACACTACAGCTTCCCTACTGTGAACACACTGTGACACACCACAGCTTCCCTACTGTGAACACGCTGTGACACACTACAGCTTCCCTACTGTGAACACACTGTGACACACTACAGCTTCCCTACTGTGAACACACTGTGACATGCTACAGCTTCCCTACTGTGAACACACTGTGACATGCTACAGCTTCCCTACTGTGAACACGCTGTGACACACTACAGCTTCCCTACTGTGAACACGCTGTGACACGCTACAGCTTCCCTACTGTGAACACGCTGTGACACACTACAGCTTCCCTACTGTGAACACGCTGTGACACACTACAGCTTCCCTACTGTGAACACGCTGTGACACATTACAGCTTCCGTGATGAAATATTTTCTAAGCTGTGTTTTACTGTTGTGTGTGTGTGTGTGTGTGTGTGTGTGTGTGCATTATTTGGGGGGTTACAAAAGCAAAGGGAAGATATGCAAGGACATGAAGATGAACAGAACTGGAGTGTGTGATATGAAAATCACAAAGAATCAATAGAAAGTTATAAAAAAAAGAAAGAAATGATCCTCCCAAAAAGGAAGACTGAGGAGATTATAGATATATGGAAAGTTACTAATGGAGATTATAGATATATGGAGAGTTAGTAATGGAGCTGTCTATTGTGTTAGAAATCCTCATTCCTTCCAGATGGCTGAGTGTGTGTGTGTCAGCAAGATATGGAAAGTTTATTTGAAGTCTGTACATGGTACTTTGAAAGGCATCGGTTGGAGTTATTAATTTTGTTGATTGGTAGTGTGTGGGGGTAAGGAGATCACCTCAACAGCAGCATCATCCGAGACCACTGCATATCCTATAGTGTGGAAGGAGCTGCCGCCTGTGTAGAGTGTAGGCAGAACACAAGGGGATGCATCTAGTCCTTCTGCAACTTGATACGCTGAGGCTGGCTGGCATCCCCTTGTGTTTTGGAAGTGGAAAGATTTGGAAAGGTCTGCAGAGATCTGGGAGGCAGAGACCGAGGCTGAAAGGAGAGAGTTTTTTGAAGTTTTGGTTGATTAGTTGCTGGTTGGCTGGTTGGCTGGTTGGTTTGGTTTTGATTTTTCAAGACAGGGTGTCTCTGGACAGCCTTGCCTACCGTGGAACTTACTCTGTAGACCAGGCTGGCCTTAAACTCATAGATCTGCTTGCCTCTGCCTCCTGAGAGCTGTGATTGATGGTGTGCACCACCACTGCCCAGATGTGCTTTGGAGTTTGAAGAATTTTTTAATGGGAGGAAGCTGCTCTAGAAGAGCTTGGTAAAGAGGACGTATCAGAAGTGAGTATCTGGGGACCCATGAGTGGAAAAGACTGGCCATGCCCAAAAATGAAAGCAGTTTGGATTCTGTTGAGGATGGAGATAAGAAGCAGAAACGGGCAAGGCAGGCTAAAGTGAGGTGTCTACGGATTGCAATGAGAGAGAATCCAGCATAGGTGACTGGAAGATGAGAGTTGAACTTCGGAAGGTGAGATCTGGAAACCTTTGGAGTCAAGAAAATTGAGGAGTGAGACAGGGTCAGATTGGCTATTGGAGAGGGAAGAATTGAAATGAGGTCATCTATATACTGAAGCAGACAGACCAGGTCCATATAGGAACCCTATGGAAGGGGACCCTATGGTCATAGGGTAGAGAAGGACAATAGCAGAGTTAATGGGGCAAAAGTCTTGGACCTAGCAGAAGGTTCAGTTAGATTTCTGATGGTCAACATGGGGGGGAGGGTATTTTAGGGTAAAGAGGTAGGCATAGAAACTGCATGGATAAATGGATTGAATGTTGGGTTTGAAGTCTCTAAGGGTAGGGGTTTAGAGTTGTAAGCAAAGAGGTTTTTAGTGTAATAGGGGTTTTGGCATTCTTAAGAGTGGGAGAGTGTACAAACAGAGGCTGAGGAGAGGAAGAAGAGGGGATTGTGGGTGTCTTGGGAGCTGTTCTCATGTAGAAGGCAAAATTCATGCCCATTTTGGAAAGGATATCTCCTTTCAGTAAGGAAGTGGGGCGTGAGGGTCTGAGGAGAAAGGAGTAAGAAAAGGGAAAGGCTTTGAAAGAGCAAGGGAAGGGTAGAATTTGGAAGGGTCTGGAGGACTGGCTATGTGCTCTGACTATGGGTGAGGGAGAGAGGTGAGAGGAATATGATGAGGCACCCAACACAGGAAGTGAAAGCCCACGCTCCCAGAGAGTGTTTGGTGTGGGTTTGGCAGGCGGTCAATACCATCAGAGAGCTTGGAAGGATAAATTATAGAAGGAGGTTGTGGTGGCTATTCCCAGTGGTCAATTTGACTACACCTGGAATGAACTACAATCCAGAATTGGAGGGCACACCTGTGATCCAGATCTTGAGACTGGAAGACGCAGGCTTCTGACCTGGATCTTGACATGGAGATCTTGAGGCACAGTGGCCATGAAAAGATTAGGTCCAGACAAGATGGGACATGGCTTTAATCCCAGGAGACTGAGGCAAGCAGATCTTTGAGTTCAAGGTCAGCTTGGAACAAAGCAAGTTCCAGATCCAGGAGTGTGTGGCACACACCTTTAATCTGGGCCACACCTTCTACTGCAGACCTACATAAGGACAACGGAAGAAGGCTGGCTCTTCTGTGCCTGCTTACACTTACCTGCCAGCACATCTGTTGGAACCTACTTCTTCAGGATTCCAACTTATAGAGAAGAACAGGTGAAACAATTAGCCTCATGGGGCTGAGCAACTACTAGATCCTTGGACTAGTAGCTGCTCATTCATAGCTGCCCATTATTGGCTTAGTTGGACTGCAGGCTGTAAGTCATTACAATAAATTCCCTTAATATAGAGAGGCATCCCATAAATTCTGTGACTCTAGAGAATGCCAACTAATACAGAGGTATAATCCAAATAGCCTATATATAAATTAAAATATACCGATTAAAAATCAATATTCTTCCTTTGGTCCTTATGTCCATAAAAGTGTAAAGGTTGTCATTTTGTTTCATTTTCTAGGGGATGTAAAGTCTATGTCTTGAGTATGAAGATGCACCAATAAAGTTGGTGTGATTTGGAGTTTTCAGTCAGAATGGAGAGACTGGATTCTCTCTAGGGAAGACGAGTGGTGGCTGGAGCCACGGTTCTTGAGTGGCCAATAGAGATCCCTGGGAGAGAGCGGCCATTAGCCAAGCTACATCGCCACGAGAGAGACATGGTGGATCCGGGGAGAAATCTGGAGCCTGAAAGGGGATTTTAGACGTTTAGGAATGGACATTAGCTTCCCGCATAAGACAACCAAAGAGAAAAGAAAACTGACAACCAAACTGAGCAGAATGGGCTTTGCCTATTGACTGTCCAAGGAAACCGGCTGTGGCCAATGAAGGCCATGGTGGGGTGCACTCTTCCCACCCCACAAGACAGGTACTCAACAGGCATCGCCCAGTGTCTTCAGGAATGTTTAGGATGGTTAATAAGGAAAAACTTACCAATTAGCCACTGTTGGATGAAATGGACAGGCATCCACTGGTCCAGAAACTGTGAGAGCTGGGTTAGAGGTCCTGTAGACTGATTAGAGTCATGACCTGAGTCACAGAACCAAGGGAAGGAGTCGGCCCCCTCAGATTGGTACAGGACATACCTAGACACCAAATTCTCAGCACAAAGGAGATTTAGTGCCCTGGAGGAGAGGGGAGCTGCCTCTGGGTCAGGCAAAGCAGACAGCAAGCAGCAGGAGATATTTTTTTTAGGAGTGGGTTTATAAGGAAAAAGGAGGTATTCCGTGCCAGGGTAAGTTAGTCAGTCCTGATTGGACATGCTAGCCAAGTAATACATTTTGATTGCTGGACTTCAGTGTTTTGTCTCAGGAATGAGTCAGTGGTCCAAGAAGACAATGGCCCGTGAGGGCTAGCTTTGGGAATGTAATCTAATGGTTTTTAGCAAGGAAGAGAAAGGGAAAGGGAAAGGGAAAGGGCAAACCTGCTGCCGCCATGTTTGCCAGGCACTGGCCTACTAGAGAGCCCTTCGCAATGCTCCTTCTGCTTCGACTTTCAGGAATAACTTGAGGAGAACTGGTGTTAACTCCTCTTTGAAAGTCTGGCACAGTTCTATGTTTAAACGGCTTGGCTCTGGGTTTTTTTTTTTTTTTCTTGTTGGTTGGGAGAATTTTAACAACTGTTCCCGTTTCACCGGGGCTCATGGGTCTATTTAAATTGTTTATCTGAGCTTGATTTAGCTTTGGTAAGTGGTTCCTATCAAGAAAACTATCCATTTCTTTCATATTTTCCAATTTGCTGGAGTATAACTTTCTAAATTATGTCCTTATGATTCTCTGGATCATAGCCTCAGTATCCGTTGTTTTATCCCTTCTTTTATTCCTGATATAGTTAATTTGCATATTCTCTCTGTGTGTTGATTTTCTCCGAGAACCAACGCTTGTTTCACTGATTCTCTGTGCTGTTCTCTTTGTTTCTATTTTATTGATTTCAGCCCTCAGTTTATTTCCTGCTGTCTACTCCTCTTGAGTGTGCTTAATTCTTTTTGTTCCAGAGCTTTCAGGTGTGCTGTTAAGTTGCTAGTATAAGATCTCTACAATTTTCTTCTTCTTCTTCTTCTTTTTTTTTTTTTTTTTTTTTTGGTTTTGTTTTGGGTTTGTTTTGGTTTGGTTTGGTTTTTGTTGTTGTTGTTGTTGTTTGGTTTTTTTTTTTTTTTTTTTTTTTATCGAGACAGGGTTTCTCTGTGTAGCTCCGGCTGTCCTGGAACTCACTGGGTAGACTAGGCTGGCCTCGAACTCAGAAATCCGCCTGCCTCTGCCTCCCAAGTGCTGGGATTAAAGGCGTGTGCCACCACCACCCGGCTTGATCTCTACAATTTTCTATGTAGGTGCTTAAGCTCTGTGAACTTTCTTCTTAACAACACTTTTTTTTCTTTTTTCTTTTTTTTTTTTATTTTAATTTATTTATCTTCAAGTGTTATCCCCTTACCCGGTTCTCTTCCATGTCTTGTATTCTGTTAATGAAGCTTGCCTCTGTAGTTCCTGTTTGAATTCCTAAATTTGTTATTTCCCAAATTCCCTCAGTTTCTGGTTTTTGTTTTTTGGTTTTTGGTTTTTTTTTTTTTTTTTTGGTTTGTTTTTTTTTTTTTTTTTTATTGTTTCTATTTCCTTTTCCAGGTCTTGAGCAGTCTTATTCATTTCCTTCAACTGTTTTGTTTCTTTTTCTTGGCTTTGGGGGATTTTTTTTTTATTTTAAATTGTTTTTTTGCATTTGTTTATTTGTGTTTTCCTGGATTTCTCTAAGGGATTTGTTCATTTCCTCTTCAATGACTTTTATCCTCACCATGTAGGTGGTTTTACGGTCTTTTTCTTGTGCTTCAGCTATGTTGGAATATTCAGGGATTGCTGTGTCAGGATAGCAGGCTCTAGTGGAGACAAACTGTCCTGCCTGCTGTTGATTGTGTTTTTACTCTGGCATCTGGGCGTCTGGGTTTGGGGTGATTATAGATCTACATGCTCATTTCTGGGAGGCCAAGAGGGGTTGGTTGGTCTGTGGGACCCACAGGAGGCGTGGAGAGGGGGAAGAAGACTGCAGCTGGTGTCCTGTTGCAGGCTAAGGATGAACCTGAGGGATTGGGTGTGTTGGGGCAACAGAGAGAACATCTATCATTTTCACATCAACTCTGGTAATAGAACTCTGGCCCTTGTGTTACAGAATTTTAGCAAGTGAACTACCTCCCCAACATGTGTGTGTGTGTGTGTGTGTGTGTGTGTGTGTGTTCCTATTATTTAGCTTATTTTTAATCATGTGATAAATCCCCTAGAGCTGGAGTAACAGGCAGCTAGGAAGTAAATTTGGGTCCTTTGCAAGAGCAGTAAGCACGCTTAATCAATGAGCCATCTCTCCAGTTCATTCGTGTGTGTGTGTGTGTGTGTGTGGGTGTGTGTGTGTGTGTGTGTGTATCTGTATGTGTGTCTGTGTGTGTCTGTGTGTGTGTCTGTGTGTGTATGTGTGATCAAATAAGACTCAGCAGTAGATAGTGCACTCGCTAGCACTGATGAAGCCCTGAGTCCCACCCACAACAGGAAAAATCTATTTACACTTAAGAATATCCTCTACCATAGAAACGTATTACCTTGGTTTTTTAGGAAAGGGGGCTAGAAATGTAGCCAACGGCTGATCACTTTCATAGCACTCCAGCTTCCATCTCGGATAAAAATAAAATAAAGTTTAAAAAAAAAACAGACACAGGGCAGCGGTGGTACGCACCTTTAATTCCAGCACTTGGGAGGCAGAATTCGGCAGATCTCTGAGTTTGATGCCAGCCTGCTCTACACAGTAAATTCTAGAACAGCCAAGGCTACAAAGAGAAACCCTGTCTGGAAAACCCACCCAAAAAAAAAAAAAAAAAAAAAAGCAAAGAAAATAAAGGAAAGAAAAAACAAGGCATGCAGTGACCAAGTCCCACCTGCCTGTCAGCTTGTGGAAGACACAGCCAGAAACAATTTGCACGCGCGCACACGCGCGCACACACACATACACACACACACACACACACACACACACACACACACAGTTATAAAGGCAGTAGAATATGCTTCAGACACTATTATTCCCTCCCTTGTGGCCTCCCAAATGACCCTCCTCCTGTAAGGCCTGCCAGGTCTCCCACAGACTGGGAAAGAATGCGGCCAAGCCGCCCGCCGGTCACCATCGGAGTTGAGCGGCTTGTCGATCACCGTGGCCAGCCAGCTGCACTCCTCCTGCTCCCACCCACAAACTAGAAAGAATTTTTAAAGACTGATTACCCATTCTTTTTTATTGGTTTGTTTGTTGTTCCCGCTGATACCATCGTGGTTAACAGAAAAAGGTGACTGAATAATACATTCTGAAACTTCAGAGAATTACAGCGCTAAAAGATCAAGGATGAGAAGAGACGCCTCGAGTGCCTGGTACAGCCTTGCTTCTCCTGCAAACATAATCAGCCGATGGCCTCGGGATGAGCAATAGGGATCGGCCTCCCCTAATGCTCCGTGAAAACACCCGCTGGACACACAGTGCAGAACAAGACAGTCCTACACTCAAAAGCCTAACCCACCCACTCACCCAATCGCATTTGTGCAAATAGTCACAAACAAGGATGTGTCCTTGACTGGATGCAGGCTTGAGAATGGAGCCAAAGCTTCAGGTAGACTACGGTTTCTCCAGAATCCAAATTCTCCATTTTCCTAATGGGATTGTTGTTCCTGACACTGGCAAATGTGTGGGGCCTGGACTGACACACACTGTGGTGAAGGTTTACAGAGAGGGAGTTGGTGCTGTAGAAGAGGTCAGGAAAGTAGTAAGGGGTATATGGTGGAGGTTTGCAGAGAACAATGATACAGGAAGGGTTAAATCGGGCAAGGTGGAGAATAAGACAGGTAGAGGAGAGACTATGGGGAGGGATAACCAACACTAAGACATTTGGGAAAGCCATACAAAAACTGTGGAAACCACCTAAAACATGTAACACATACACACACTCAAATTACATATGTGCATATTATATATATAATTTATATGTATAATATATATTATACATATATAATTTGAATGAAAACTAGAGAGATGGCCTAGCAGTTAAGAGTACTTGCTGCTCGTGGGGGTTTGAACAGGAATGGCATCCCAAAGAGTCATGAGTTCGAAGGTTTGGTCCACAGTGAGTGGCACTACTACAAGGATAGATAGAGGAAATCTATGCCTGTGGGGGCTGGCTTCGAAGTCTAGGATGCTTAATCCCAGGCTCAGAGGCACTCGGCTCATTTCTGCCGCCTGTAGATCAAGATGTAGAGCTCTCACAGGTGCACCTCCAGCACCAGGCCTGCCTGCACGCCACCATGTTTCCCACCATGATGAGATCAGACTAAACCTCTGAACTGTAAGACAGCCCCCAACATAATGTTTTGGTTTTTTTTTTAAGAGTTGCTATGGTCATGGTTTCTCTTCACAGCGTTTAGGAAAAAAACCCTAAGCACTGCTCTTGCAGAGGACCCATGTCCAGTTCTCAACACCTGTGTAGCAGCTCGCTGTCGTCTACGGCATCGGTTTCAGGGAATCTTCTCGCCTGCAAACACAGCAGGCACACATTGGGTGCACATACGTACACGCAGGCAAAACGCACACATAAGAGATTTTTTAATGTAAAGAGTTTAAAATGGAGCTACCTTATAACTTGCCAACAAAGACCCTACTAGACACACAAACAAAATACCCAGTGCCAGTAATGTGTTTCCTCTTTTGGAGTTCTTGGCAAGTAATGTTCCACATATTCCCCAAATATTATAGGCTATTGCCTATACCTTATTGCCTGTTACCTTCTGGTGACCCTCCAGGAGGTAAGACTCTACTGCTGAAGACTCTGCATATTTGAGTCACAGAACGGAGAAGTAAATCTGGTACTCACCTGGAGTTTCCTCCCCACTAGCTGGCTTTCTTAGTGCTGGGAGGTGCTCTGCACACTACCAGAGAAGAAAAGTAATCATAACAGCACCCATCTGTCAACCCTGAGAGATACTATAGCAACAAGCACCTAGCAAGACCCATCGGCACAATAGGGGCACAAATGTCATAGGAGTAACCAACCACTTTCTGGCTGAATTTAAAGTCCACTCCACAAGTTGAAACCCATACCTGGTACCCATAGCAGATCCAAAACCCTGTAAATACATATACCAGCCTCAGCTTAGAGAGAAGTTCTAAGGAAGGGGTGTTCCGGCGTGGCAAAAAGAATGACTCAAAGTCAAATCATAGGTACAGCTGACAGCCTGTGTCAGAAGGCTTTCTCCGGAAATCTCCAGACAGCCCATCCAGATAGCTCAGCTCCAAAGATCAAAGCCCAATTTTCTTAATTTTGTTTTTTGTTTGTTTGTTTGTTTGTTTTGTTTTGTTTTGTTTTTCGAGACAGGGTTTCTCTGTGTAGCCCTGGCTGTCCTGGAACTCACTCTGTAGACCAGGCTGGCCTCGAACTCAGAAATCCACCTGCCTCTGCCTCCCAAGTGCTGGGATTACAGGCATGCGCCACCACTGCCCGGCCAAAGCCCAGTTTTCTGTTTGCATATCAGGTCAGTTATTTAGTCCATGTTCCCTTTTGATTACCCCAGGGATCAACATTTGACTCTCAGAAAGAGACAGCAGGCACAGTTTTTAACATTGCAAATGAATTCAGAGACCTGCCTGCCTTTGTAAGCACAGACAATAAGCTAGCTGGGTGGGATCCTGTCCCAAGATTATCATTCCCACCACTCCTGGGCCTAAACTAGCTCTGTCCCAGGCAGACCTTGAATTCAGGAATCTGCCTGCCTTTGTAACTTTCTGACAAGCTGGCTTATAGTACAGCTGCCTCCTCTCTTTTAGGTCTGGGAAGCCTCTTATATAATTCATATTGCATCCTTATATTTTGCATAGTTGAGAAATCCTATTTGTATATATTTTTTTAACTTTTGTTTTCAGAGTTCTTTCCCACAGCCTTAAGAGATGTCCTGAAGGTCACACAGCATTTACCAGTTTTTGCTAAGGACATAGACATACCCTTGTCTCCCAGACTTGTGCTGTCTCTGTTTATCATTTACCTTGGCAGAGAGGACATTCCCCAATAACCTTGGTGGGGAGAAGGAGGAACATGAAGATATAATATATATATATATATATACATACACACAAATATATGTATATATATACATATATATGTGTGTGTGTATACACATATATATTGTGTATATATGTATATATACACATACATACACACAAATATATATATGTATACATATATATGTGTATGTGTATGTGTGTGTATATATATATACACACACACATACACATATATACATACATATATATATATACATATATTGATATATATATATCAAACAAGCCTCAACATTTGTGGAGGCCCATGGCCTGCTGGGGCAGGAACCATGTCACACCATCCCTTCCATGACCATGCAGGTCATAGTCCTTAAGGGAGAACTAATGAACACAGTATTATACTGACTCCTTATGATTTGTCACTATACCCATGGATTAGAGTGTCTCTCAAACCTCATCACAGAAGCTTCTTTTTGTAGTAGACAGTGACTAGCACAGAGCCCCACAACTGGTCATGGTTTCAGGAAATAAAAGACTGTGGAAGGTTTAGCCCTAAATGGGTTGTGTACATTACATACACACCCTCCTCTAAATGTTCAGGGATCCTTGCAGAAGATAGAACAGAAAGACTGTATGTTTTTTAGACACATATGACGTGACAGCAGTTGAGACAGCGTGTACAAAAGCCTGCACAAACCCAAGCCAGGCTAAATCCCAGCATGGCGGCAGGAGGTAGGCATTCCTCCAGAGGGGGCTCTCGGCAACCGACAGATGCTGCAGGAGTGCAAGTCGGTTTTCTTCAAGGGTTTGACCACCCACCAGCGAAAGGCCACACGTTCAACAACATTTTAGCAGCACAAATTAAGACTTGATGAGTGTGTTTAAAAAGAAAATACAATGTTACAATTGTCAGTAAAGGGAGGAAAGGGGCTGCTAGACTTGTTCTCCGTGTTCACAATTATTTCAAGTTGTCATGATGAAGAGCTGGCTTCTTGTTGTGGTTTGATTTTGTGGGGGAAATGTTTTGTTTTTGAGATAGGGTCTCACTATATAGCCCAGGCTAGGCTGGAATTCACAAACAGCTAAGGCTGAACCTGGACTCTTGATCTGTCTGAAATAAATAAATAAATAAATAAATAAACAAACAAATAAATAATCTGTTTTTTCCTCCAACCCCTGTTCCCAGAATGATGACTATGAGACTGTTTATTATTAAATGTCTAGGCCATAGCTTTGGTTCATTTCCGGTCTCACTTATAACTTATTTAACCCTTTCAAAGTAGTCTGTCTACCACCTGGTTAGTTACCTCGCCTTAGGTCCCTGCCCCATAGTTTCTTTTCATCTCCTCAGCGTCTCCCTCAGCTCTTGTCTCTCTCAGCATGTCTCCTTTTATTCTCTCACTATTTCCCAGAATCCTCTCTCTTCCTGCCAGTGTCCCGCCTCCTATTTCCTGCCCCAGTTCATTGGCCACCGGCTTTTTTATTGACAGGTGATGGTTGTAAGACATTCTCTCTACGTCTGCCCATCTCCGTGCCCCAGTGCTGGGAGTTCTCCGTGTTTCCTGTAGCAGCCCTTCCTGTGTTGCCTCTTCACAAGCTGGTGTGCACTTATCACTTAATAAATATTTGTTGGAGCCCAGGGTGATAGTCCCAGCCAAGGCTACATAGTGAGACCCAGTCTCAAATTAATTAATTAAAATTGTTGGTGTGTCCCTTCAGTTCTTCTTCCCTTTGAAGTCTAAGAACTCCCCTAATTGGTGAAAACCACAAGTGAAGGCTCAGGCCTGAGGGAAGCCTCACAGCCTCATCCCACGGCCATTTGGTATTCATTTCTCTGAAACAGAAATTCTATTCTTATGAGATAACTTGTGGGTACGAGTGTGGAGTTTCGCCATCAGCACCAATGAAATGGCTCAGAGGATAAAGGCATTTGTTACCAACTTTGACGGCCTGAGTTCAAATCCCTAGGACCTACATAGTTGGAGAGAACCAAGTCCTATAAATTGTCCTCTGAGAACATCTGCATTGCATTGTATCACATGCCACATGCAGGTACACACACACACACACACACACACACACACTCATACCAATTAAATGTAAATTTAAGAGCAAAAATTGCTGGGCATTCGTGGCACATATTTTTAATCCCAGCACTTGGAAGGCAGAAAGTGGAGGAACTCTGTAAGTTCAGGGCTAGCCTGGAGTACATAGTGAATTAATGATGAGCCAGTGCTGCAAAGGTTTGGGGCAAGTGGACTGTGCCATCAGACAGAAGAACTGGTAAGGATGCGTGAGCTCAAACCCAGTGAAACTTGGAAACAGTAGGAGTAGAACTGTATTAGTCGGGGTTCTCTAGAGTCACAGATCTTATGGGATGTCTCCGTATATTAAGGGAATTTACTGTAATGACTTACAGTCTGTAGTCCAACTAATCTAACAACGGGCAGTTATGAATGTGAATGGGAAGTCCAAGAATCTAGTAGTTGCTCAGTCCCACAAGGCTAGGTGTTTCAGCTGGTCTTCTGTAGAAGCCGGAATCCTGAAGAAGTAGATTCCAACAGGTGTTCTGGCAAGTTAGTGCAAGCCGGGGAAGAAGAACGACTCTTCCTTCCTCCAGTGTCCTTACGTAGGCCTCCAGCAGAAGGTGCGGCTCAGATTAAAGGTGTGTACCACACCTGTATCTTGAACTTGCTCCATCCCAGGCTGGCCTCGAACCCTTAGACCTGCTTGCATCTCTCTCCTGAGATTAACAGCATGTACTACTTTGCCTGGGCCTAATCTTTTCATGGCCACTGTGCTTCAAGATCTCCGTATCAAGATCTGGGTCGGAAGCCTGTGTCTTCCAGCCTCAAGAACTGGATCACAGGTGTGCCCTCCAATTCTGGATTGCAGGTCATTCCAGTGTCGTCAAGTTGAAATCACCATCACCGGGGCCAACTCCCTGCCTGACTCTCTCAGCTCTGGAACATGTAACCACAATACCACACTGAGAGGACCATGACAATCAGTCATGTGGGGAAAACACCTGAAGTCCTACCCTGAGCAAATCCCTGGCATCTCAGATTGAGCCAGTGGGAAGCACCTCCCCCTGGATCCCACCCTGTTCCTTAATGTTTGCTAAGTCTTTATCCACAAGGAATAAAGTGCACAAGTTATTTCACCAAGAGTCATCTGAGAATGGCTGTTTTACTGACCTCTAACACTTTAGAAAATAGTTTCCCCTCCTGACTAGACCCTGGACCTGCCTGGCAGCTGCCACTCCTGCTACCCTTGCCACTGCCCCCACCTCTGCCACTGTCACTGGTGCTGCCAGTGGGTGAGACCTGGGACCCCCGGCTGCCTGCCCTGCTCAGGCCCCCCTTCTGAGAGCTGTAACACTCTGGCTGTTTCTGGCAGGAACAGAGACCTACAGAATCTATTCGTCCCAGTTCCATGGAGGACGACACATGGAGACCTTGTCTAAATAAATAGCAAAAATAAATTTGGGGGCTGGAGAGATGGCTCAGTGGTTAGTTAAGAGCACTAACTCCTCTTTCAAAGCTCCTGGGTTCAATTCCCAGCACCCACATGATGGCTCACAATTGTCTGTACCTGCAGTTCCGAGGGGACCTACTGCCCTCTTCTGGCCTCTACCAGATCTGCACACTCATGGTACAGAGACATTTGTGCAGGCGAAACACCAATACATAAAATAAAAATAAATCTCAGAAAATTTAAGTCAAAAGTATACCCTGAAGGTATGAATAAAGGCCTTAAAACCTGTCTGCACGGACACCCTGGCAGCCTCCTGACAGATCAGCTCAGAAAAGACACATGGTGCTGGGGTGATGGGGCCAGGGTGATGGGAGGGGGCATGAGACACCCTCTAAGGAGTTCTGTCTGGGATGGAGTGAACTCATCTACACTGTCCTCAGGCAACTGTCTGACGGCTTGCTCCCACATTTGACTCACCTGTGGAGTGCATTCTGGCTGGACAATGGGGCCACTCACTCCTGAGGCTGGGCCCTACCCTTCTCTCCCGTGTGGTAAGTGTACATCAAGGTACCACGAAGGCCCCTCCCCTTGAGGAGCAGAGGAGTAGAGAAGACAGGGTGTGGGCTCACCGGTTCCATCCCATGATGCACTTCACGCTGCCTAACCCACAGACGGCACCACCACACAAATCAGAGGCTGGGATAGCAGGGAAATGTGAGTCAAAACCGCACTGAGGTCCCAGCTCACCCCAGGCATCCTGGCTATTGCACAAAAGCAGATAACTGCTGATGTGGATGCAGGGAAATGGAGCCTTTACGGCGATCTGGTAGTAGAGCAAGCTAGGGCAGAATTGTGGAAATTAGTATGAGGGTTCCTCAGGGAACTAAAAATGCAACTACCGCCTTACCCAGATATACCCCTCCTGGCATCTTAGTCGCCACAGAGATACCTGCCCATCCCGGTGGCCACGCGTGCACACACCAGTCAGCCGTATCAGAAACTGGGGCTGGGAAAGTCCTCTGCTTGCTCAGCAAAACGTGTAGCTCTGCTCTGATGTGCTCAAACACGCCGTACACACTCTTGCCCCACCGCGGCCCCTCCCTGCACCATCTCCTGAGAATGAGCGGAGGTTAATGAGGCTGTCGCTGTCTGCTGAGTAAGTGCTGGCCGTGCAAGTTCTGTGCCTTGAGGTGGATTCCACAGATGGACCCAATTTGTCCGGGGATGCTAAGAAACGGGTTTACAGAAGAGAAACCAGAGCCGCGGGCCTGCGTGAGTGGGAAAGCGCTCAGGTTCCCGGAGGTCTCTGTCTTTCCAAAATGTCAACCCATACTTCAAAGATTTGTCTTTGTGTGTGTGTGTGTGTGTGTGTGTGTGTGTGTGTGTGTGTAGTTGCCCGTGGAGGCCAGAGGAGGATGTCAGATCCCTGGAGCTCGGGTTATAGAATGGGTGCTGGGAACCAAACTCAGATCCTCTGCAAGAGCAGCAAGTGCTCTTAATCACTGAGCCTCCCCCCCCCAGTCTCTGTACCCCATATTTTGATATAGCCCTTTTTAAAGTCTTTTAATTTAAATTCTTTATTCACTATAATTTAATTATGTTTTCCCTCCCCCAACCCTGCCCCAATCTTCTCCATCTTCTTATCCATCCACCTTCATATTGACTTTGTCTATCTCTGTCTCTTTATCTCTCTCTGTCTTTCTGTCTCTCTTTGTCTCTGTCTCTGTATCTCTGTCTCTGTCTCTGTCTCTTTCACTCTGTCTCTCTGTCTCTGTCTCACTCTGTCTCTCTGTCTCCCTCTTTCTTTCTCTGTCTCTCTCTTGCTTATCCAACCACTCTCTCACCCTGGAACATAAACTCCAAGAAGAAAATGACTGTGCCCCATTTTATTTGCACACCCAGCTACATACGGATACATCTATCCTATGCACTCAAATACTTGTGAACTGAATGAGAGAGAGAAAGAGAGAGCAGACACACTGGGAGAGGAATGAATGACCACACACTGTACTGACACCTGTGTGTGTGGAAAGGCCGCAAGGAAGCCCAGAACTCTACATGCTAACTTTACGTTTGTACTTAAAAGAAGTGGGGCTGGAGAGAGGAAATCACCTCAATCCCAAAGCCCTCCATTATGCAGGGTGGCAGCCTGACACAGCCAGGCTGCCGAGGAACGCACGGTCCTTCCTGCATCCTGCTGGACAGTGGCGAGCATCACTTCTACAGGATGAGGTTGGCAGATGCTGAAGCAACATCACTCCCACAGAGTTGAGCGTCACCTTAAGAACCGTGAGAACACCTCCTTGGTTGGGAACTTCCCCCACTGAAGTCCCCTCAGGACACCTGTGGACACTTGAAAAGGACATCAGGGTGACCAAGGGGGGGCAGATCCTATGCTCAAGATTTTGCTGAGAGGAACTCCACGGACCTCAGGGTTTTGGCTTCTTGTCACTACCTGATTTTAACAAGCTTGTTAGCAAGTGGAGCAATGTAGCCCTGTGAACAAGATGAAACTATCCTCAGTCCCCAGGGATTAGTAATTGACTCTGGGTACATCACTCTGGCTTCCCTGGGCCACTGTAACTATGTGGGGGTTATTGTTACTGCGCATTCCAAATGATGGCGAACAGTACTTGTTTTGTTGTTGTTGTTGTTGTTGTTGTTGTTTTTAAGAATTTTTTCTACGTGAGGACACTGTCACTCTCTTAGACACACCAGAAGAGGGCATTAGACCCCATTACAGATGGTTGTCAGCTACCATGTGATTGCTGGGATTTGAACTCAGGACCTTTGGATGAGCAGTCAGTGCTCTTAACCACTGAGCCATCTCTCCAGCCCCTCTTATTGTTGCTTTAACTGAGAGCTTTTAATAGTTTTCCTGGGTAGAAAAGTAGTTTTTATTAGATAGATTCTTTATTTACAATTCAAATGTTGTCCCCTTTCCTGGTTTCATACACACACACACCCAAAAATCCCCTAACCCATCCCCCTACCACCTGCTCACCAATCCACCCACTCCCACTTCCCTGTCCTAGCATTTTCCTATACTGGGGCATCAGGCCTTCTCAGGTCCGAGGATCTCTCCTCCCTTTGATGTCCAGCAAGGCCGTCCTATGCTGCAAACACATCTGGAGCCATGGGTCCTTCCATGTGTACTCTTTGATTCCTGGTTTAGTCCCTGGGGATACTGGGTGGTTCCTATTGTTGTTCCTCCTATGGCGCTGCAAACCTCTTCAGCTCCTTGGGTCCTTTCTCCAGCACTTGTTCTAACCAGAGTTTCCTGTCAAACACAAAGGTGTTCTGCAAGACCATGATGATGTAGGTTAAAAAAAAAAAAAAAAAAAAAGAAGTGGAGAGGGGCATGGCAAATAAAACCATCAGCCATAATGTCAAAGAAAGAAAGCATTCAAGGTAATAAAGACAGAGTCTTGAGGTGGCTCCTTGGGTAAAGCACTAGCTGTGCACACAAGAGGGTGTGAGTTTGAATCCCTAACATTCATGTAAGAAGTCGTCTCGATGGTTTAGTACTATAGCTCTGGCACTCGGGGTGAGATATGAGCAAATCTTGAGGTCAGTCGGCCAGACAAAATAACAAGCTCCAGGTTCAATGAGATACACTGTCTCAAAAATTAAAGAGGAGATGTGATCCAGGAAGGCACCTGAGATCCAATTCTGCCCTCTACAAATGCTCACAGGGTAGGAGAGAACTTTTAAAGATTGTAACAGTAACACATATACATATGCACTAATAAAATTTTTAAAAATAATTTGAAGGAGATGAAGACACAGCCCAGCAGTTAAGAATACATTCTGCTCTGGCTGGGTAGTGGTGGTACACACCTTACATCTCAGCATCGGGGAGGCAGAAGCAGAAGGATCTCTATGAGTTTGAGGCCAGCCTGGTGCATAGAATGAGTTCCAAGAAAGCCAGGGCTACACAGTGAAACCCAGTATCAAATATATACATGTTTTGCAGAGGACCCTAGCTAATTTTATCCACAGTAGGTGGGCCACAACTGCCTGTTAACTCCCTCTCCGAGGGATCTGATTCCTCTTCTGGCTTCTACAGGCAGCTGCATTCGTGTGTATGCAGCCCCGTATAGACACACAAGCAAAAGCACTTTATTAAAAATCATTTTTAAAACAGGAGAGTGGAGAGATAGCTCAGCAGAAAGAGCACATGGTGCTATTGCTGTGAACCTGAGTCCAGTCCCCAGCGCCCACACATCTGGCAACTCACCACAGCCTGTAACTCCAGATGTCTGCGGCCTCTGTGGGCACCTGCACTCACATGCACAGAGCTCTGCAATGATACACTGTGATGGCTATTATTGGTTGTCAACTTGATTCCATCCGCAGTGAACTACAGTCCAGAAATGGAGGGCACACCTGTGAGGGGATTTTTTTTCTCCTTGTTTTGAAGTAGGTGAAGTGAGTCCACGTCTAGTCCGAACCTTTGAGGTAGGAAGACACACATCTCTGATTTAGATCTTGAGACGGGAAGATACATGTCTTTAATCTGGGAAATACCTTCTGCTGGACTACTATATAAGGATATAGAAATAAGAAGCTTTCGCTCTTTGCTTGCTTGCCTGTGGACTTTTCAGATGACATCTGAAGACCAGAAGGAATGGGGCGGACTACGGTCTGATGCTACAGACAACCTGACTTCAGTTATCAGTGTACTGTGATACAGGAATGCAACAAAGAGAGCAACGATCCAAGGAAGGTTGTTTGAGTTCAGAAAAACATGTAAATAAACGCCAGTAAGCACATACTAAATATTAGCAGAGCAGCCCTCTCCCAGAACTTTCTCAGAACAGACCAATTTAAACACAACTGTGCAGCACATACTATAAATTATATCTGGGAAAGCACAAAAGCAAGACAGAATGTCATTTCCAGATTCAGGGTGCACTGACCAGACTGGGTTCTATACTTACATTCTGACACCCAACAGGAATGAACATATCTTACATTTTTTTTAATGTAAGTGTTTGTCACAGGCAGCACAAAATCACATTCATAACAATCCAGGGAACAAAATGCAGCTGAGGTAGAAGTTCCTCTGCCAGTTCTGGAGCCACCCTCTCGCAGTTCCCAAAGGCAGTACTCACCATGGGTCCTTCTTTTGACGTGTTCCGACACATGCCCTTGCCCTGCAAGCACACCCATTCCTTCACTGGCCCTGGAGCCTACTTCTTTGGGATTGCAGCGTATACTGAAGACCAACTGAGATGTCCAGTCTTGTGGACTAAGCAATTGCTAGCTAGATTCTTGGACTTCCAGCTCACAGTCAGCTAGACTGCAGTCTGTAAGTCATTCCAATAAATCCAGATAGATAGAGGGATAGATAGATAGATAGATAGATAGATAGATAGATGCATAGATACATAGATACATATAGATATGTAGATAGATAGATAGATAGATAGATAGATAGATAGATAGATAGATCATTGGCCTCTGTTACACTGGTGTATAAAAGTACACTGAAGCTGAAGTAAGGTTGGCTGTAGCATCAGAGAGAGATTCCTTTACTCTAGATTCTGTTAGAGAACCCTAATACATACATACATACATACATACATACACACATACATACACATATGTAATTAAAATAATAAAAACGAATGTCTTAAAATAAGTGTTCAGATTATTTCTCTGAAATATATGTTGAAAATAGCACTGTGAAGTATCTTGACTCCTCAATAAAACAGTTACCTATGGTGTGTGCATACCCACCCAGGAGCTCAGCCTACAGATCCTATAGAACAGAAGAGAGTTCCTAAATCCCCATGAGACAAAATAAAGTACAGTGGGGCCAACACAAGGCTGGCGGAGTAAAGGTGCTTGCTTAGCCTACAAGCCTGGTAAGGGTGTGCCCCCAGGAACCCATGATGGAAGAAGAGAACAGACTCCTGAGAGTTGTTCTCTAGCCTCCATGCACCCACATGCATGCGTGTGTGCACTTGCATGTGTGTGCACATGTATGTGTGTGTACACATGTATGTGTGTGCGTGCACATGTATGTGTATGCATGCACACACACACAGCTGTTATAAAAATAAATTATGCCGGGCGGTGATGGTGCATGCCTATAATCCCAGCACTTGGGAGGCAGAGGCAGGCAGATTTCTGAGTTCGAGGCCAGCCTGGTCTACAGAGTGAGTTCCAGGACAGCCAGGACTACATAGAGAAACCCTGTCTCAAAAAAAAATAAAAATAAAAATAAATTATAAGTCTAGAAAGATAGCTCAGTAGTAAGGGTGCTTGCCCCTAAACCTGTCAGCCTGAGTTCAATCCTAGGGTCTCATATAACAGGAGAAAGGCAATTCCAAACATGTGCCATACGCACACATACCCCACACATACACAAATAAACATAATTGTTTTAACTTTATAAATAAAACAATAACAAGCTCCCCATGGAAAAAGCTAAATACGAGACAAAAACAACGTGGTTTGCATTTTGCTGCTACTGCCTGATAATTCTCAGCAACAAGAAAATCTAGAAGACCTGAGAAGTAACCCTGTGACAGATGTAGCCCCTAGTGTGGTATGAAGGACACATGCTGTGAGCAAAAACCAGCCGCTGCTTAAACAATCCACTTCCTCTGGGCTTGTCATCCTGCCAGAATTTAAGAAGGGTGAGAGAACTCAAGGGGTAGTGCTCGGTCTCGGCAGAGACACGCTCAGTGAAACGCAGTTATTGATCACCTGAAGTGCTTTTCTTGTTTTGAGGCAGGATTTGGCTCTGTAGCCCAGACTAACCTTGAACTTTCAATCCTCCGGAGCCCCATGAGTGCCGGGATTGCAGGCATGGGCCGCCCCACTGGCTGATTGTGGGAATGTGGTTCAGTCTCTGATAAGCAGAACATCCCTCAATATGATTTTTCAGAAAATTGGCTTTTAGCAAATGAGTCCTTATGCAGAATGGTCATTAGGCAAATTCGCCGTTTAGCCGAGGTCATTTAGTGAATCTTCTTTCAATGACTTGCCCTCTGAAAGTTCGCTACAGCGAGCATTTTCCTGGGCTAAATGTCTGTTTTATTTCCATAATTAATATTCACTGGAGCATGTGTGGGGAACTTCCCAGGGGCCCAGAAGCAACTAGGACAGACTCCTAGAAATCTATTAAAAATATTCTCATTTAAAAAAAAAAAAAACAAAAAAAAAACAAAAAAAAAACAGGGGTTAACAAGGCTTCCTGTGACAGTGGTCAGGCTTAGTGTTGTGACAAAGGTCTCCTGGTTCTGTTTAATGTGAGTGTCATATGCAGCCTCTCACTGGAAAAGAAATGAATGGTGTCTTAGTCAGGGTCTCTACTCCTGCACAAACATCATGACCAAGAAGCAAGTTGGGGAGAAAAGGGTTTATTGCGCTTACACTTCCACATTGCTGTTCATCACCAAAGGAAGTCAGTACTGAAACTCAAGCAGGTCAGGAAGCAGGAGCTGATGCAGAGGCCACAAAGGGATGTTACTTACTTGCTTGCTTCCCCTGGCTTGCTCATCTTGCTTTCTTATAGAACCCAAGACTACCAGCCCAGGGATGGCACCACCCACAAGGGGCCCTCCCTTCTTGATCACTAATTGAGAAAATGCCTTACAGCTGGATCTCATGGAGGCACTTCCTCACCTGAAAGCTCTCTTCTCTGTGAAAACTCCAGCCTGTGTCAAGTTGACACAAAACCAGCCAGTACAAATGGTCTTCAGGTTTGGTGCTCAGGACAGTGCTAGCTTCATTTTATTTTGAGACAGGGTCTCACACAGCCAAGGCTGGCCTCAAACTCCCAATGTAGTCAAAAGTGTCCTGGTCCCCTGCTGGGATGACAGGCATTTGCCACCACTCTCCTGAGTAAGCTACATCCCTAACTACTATTGTTCATTTTTTTAAGATGGGCACTTGCTATATAGCTCAGACTGGCCTTGAACTTTTAGATCCTTCTGCCTCAGCTTCCTGAGTTCTGGAGTTCTGGGTGTATACCACCATCCATAGCACCATTTGAAGCTCTTGATTCTTTATCAAATCCCCTACATTTTTATTTTACAAAGAAGTCCCCACAGTAATGTGGCCAGATGTTTTCATTCCTAGGGCTTCAGTAGCCAAGTGCCACACTGGCTTAGAGCAAGAGATGCCAATGTCTTACAAACCTGGAGGGCGGAAATCCAAAACGAAGGTGTTGGCAGTCCCAGCTCCTCCCCCTGCTTTGGGTCTTCTAGCGTTTGGTCCTACAGAGTCCTCTGTGGTGCTTGGCGCGTAGCTACATCACTCTGAGCTCTTAAGCAATGTGGCTGTTTTCTTCAGTGTCTTTGAGTTTATGTGGCATCTTCCTCTCCTGTGAGGAGAGCCACTGGTACCCAGGGCGCCCCCCGACTCTGGCATGCTTTCCCCTTAGGTTGATAACATCTCCAGCCACTCCACTTCCAAAAGTGGAGTGCAAACTCCCAGAAGCCAGGGCTTTGGAATTCCAGCCTACCTCTGCAGAGGAGACAATTCTGCCCATCACGAACCCAAATATTCTACATTCTGGAGCTGACAGTGTAGCCCAGTAGGTAGAGTGCTTACCTACCATGCCTAAAGCCTTGGGTTCAGTCTCCAACACTACTTCAAAAGGGTATGATGGCCTGCGCTTGTAATCCTGGCACTTTGGGAGGTGGGGGCAGGTTTTCCTCAGCTACACAGCAAGTGGGAAGGCGGCCCGGACTGCATGAGACCTTGTCTCAAATGCAAACAGAACAAAAACAACGAAACCATCACAGAATCCTGGTGTTCTCTTTGTGTGTCCCAGTAGTGAGTTTATTACATCAGTCTTCCTATATGCATTACGCCTGACCCTGCTGAGACTTTAACATAGCACCTGTCTCCAAAGCTGCAGGGCTTCTTGGATGCTGGAAACAGCCTGAGGAAGGTTGAAACTTTATTTAACCTTAAATTCCATTATAGTGTCTGCATTTGGTGCAATTTATATTTGAACTATAAAATTTTTCTATAAGTTGAAACACGACCTATAAAAGGTCACTGCACCCTGAAGCAACATTCTAGAAAGAAATCAATTGGCCCTTTTTCTTACAGAAACCATTAGCCAGAGGAGAGATAGAGGAAAAAACTTCCTCATGCTGATTGAACTCCCAAACCCAAAGCATAATTTCTAAAAGGCAATGGTTTCATATAGCTAAAACGCATTAGGTTATTATTAGATTACAGGGAGCCTTTAATGTAGCTCATGCACCTACTGCCTCTCACAATGAAGGTGCAAAGGCACTCAGATCAGACATCAACATCACATCGGGAATCAGCACTCGGCATGACAGAGGGGTCTTATCCTTTCCTTAAACCTGAACACATCACCCCTGTGAGGCTCCTGGTTTCTCAAAAGTCCTTCCATGAACTGGAATAACAGCTCAGTTGGTAAAGGGCTTGCCTTACAGGTATGAGAATCGGAATTTAATCCCCCCCCAGACTCATCCACACTTGTAACACCGGTGTTATTTGTGGGGAACAGGTAGATCCCTGGAATCCACTGAGCAGCCAGACTAGCAGTGGGCTCCAGGACAATGAGAAGCCCGGTCTCAAAAAAACCAAGAGGAACAGGAACAGCGGTGAGGATGCACTGTGTGTGTCTGTGAGCGCTCTCTCTCTCTCTCTCTCTCTCTCTCTCTCTCTCTCTCTCTCCTGTAACTTGTCCCTCCTACATTCAGACCTAAGATGAGATGGCTCTGTAGCCCACATAGGGTCTTTTTTCAATCTGTTCCTGTCTGTGGTATCAAAAGGCTAGACCAGCCTATGTTTACTAACACCTTAGGATACATTACATAGTATTTCTTTGATGCTGACTGTTGCTCTTTTGCTCTGTAGGGACAGTGATTAATTGCTAATATGGGTGATGGACAAGTGTATCTTTCTGGCTCCCATTTCTTGCATCACCAATTGCAGGCAGGGAACTGATTAAAATGGCACAGGCAAGCCAGTGCCCCTGATGCAACCTCTGAGGCCAGCCTTCCTTGTCACCAGGCCCCATCCTCCTTGGGAGGACTAGGAATCTGGGGAACTGTAGCATGAGGAGTGTGCAATAGTAATAGTCCAGCATGGTGGCACACACCAAGAAGCCTGAGTGCTTTGGAAGCTGAGGCAGGAGCATCACTGCAAGGTTGAGGCCAAGATGGGCTACAAAGAGAATACAGACACACACACACACACACACACACACACACACACAAATAATCAGCATAAAAAAATTAAAAGGCAAACCCCCACAGAAACAATTATAGTTCATTTTATTTAAATCAACCCAGCTCAGGGAATAAAAGACCAATCCTGTCTTGCTCCCCTATGCTGGTCTGGCTTCTTGGAGGGTCACAGACCTGACTGTAATCAATTACCCTCTGTTGTTCTCCAAAACAGACCTCAGGATTTCTTGTCTAAGGGAGATAAAAGGATGTAATCTGTCTTCCTCATCTACATTCTGCAAGTCTATTTTACAAGCTAGCTCTAGAAGCTTCCCAATGGAGTTTTTGAGACATTTACTAAACCAAACTGCTACTACACCTTGAAGGACAGTGCATACTTGGGGGACAGCAGAGATGGCTTGCTAGAGTCCTGCCTTTCAACTCTAGGGAGACATGTTAACTTTGAACAGAATACTCTGCCACCGGCTGCAGCTAACTCCCACTCTTAGTTCAGATTCTTTTCCTTGCAAGATGAAACGAAACTCCTGCTGGAAGCCTCTGCAATTCTGTGCACTAATTTTCAGAGCACATACTGCTACTGTTATATAATATATATGTATATGTACACATATACACAAATGACGTAAAGAAATTAAAAGACGAAACCACACAAAAACAATCACAGTTCATTTTACTTAAGTGAACCCAGCTCAGGGAATATAAGACTCCCAGGTAACACTTCCTAACACCCAGGTAGGGTTAGACCCCTCCAAAATCCTCCTCAGTTACTACTAGGTTATCACCCTAGCCCCGCCCTGGCTGATGTGAGCCCGCCCCCAGACCATCCATAGACCGCCCCCTAAACTTCCTCTCAACCTCAATCACAGCCCTACCCACGTGCCCGCTCGGGTCCACCTTTTAATCTCTAGACTCCACCCCCCAGTTCCGGCCAAGGACCGCCCTCTTAGGCCCGCCCCCAAGCCAGTCTAGGCACACTTCCTCCAAGTTGTCAGCTCCGGCTCCGCAAACTGTTTAAAACGCGCCCCACCAGCCAGGCATTACACCCCCAACCCGGCCGGCAGTTTACAGCCCGCCTCTACCCCTGCCACACCGTACTCTCCACCGCCCGGCACCGCCTTGCCCCGCCCCCTGGGCCGGAGCATAGACTAGCCCCACCCACATCTTGCCTCCTAGTTGCCCCGCCTCCTCCGTCTCCGGCCTCGCTTCCGCCCGTTTCCAGGCAACTCTGGCCCCGCCCCGCGATGGCGCCTGAGGACCACGAGGGGGCCGCGTCTCTGCTGCAGAGTTTCGAGCGCCGCTTCCTGGCGGCTCGCGCGCTGCCCTCCTTTCCCTGGCAGGTGGGCGGCGGGCGCGCGGCGGGTATCGGGGTAGAGCACCGCGGGCGGCGGGGCGGGAAGGTTCGGGCCGCCTTTGGTCACTGCTGGACCGGGGGAGGCAGGCGGGCCCTTCTCTGACAGGGTTTACAGGGTCACGAACCAGGCTGGATTATTTTAGCAACTTTTAAACCAGTAATCGGTCATCTTGGCGACTCTAAAACTACTTTGAAAAACTAAACGTCTTCAAATGGCAAGAGCCGCGCTCTCCTGAAAAGGAGGGCAGGCTTCAGGCACAACCGTCTCGGAGGGGCTTCGGATTGAAAAGGGCACTTCCCCTTGGCCCGGGGACACGAGGCTGCTTTAGAGCGTGCCTCGCTGTTAACTCTCGTGCGGTGAGCTCACCGGCATGAGTCACTATAAATTTGTATTCTTCCAGAGTCTGCCCGGTTTCGTTGGGTGGTTTAGGTAGTTGTGTTATTTCATCGACCTAAAACACTAATGATCTTAACACAAAACGAAACCCGAATAGCATATAGGTCCTCATTCAGTGTCAAATGTAATAATAATAGTTCGCGTGCTGTGCTAAGTACTTGCTCAGGGTCACCCACAGTGCACAGCACTGGCGTCTGCTGTCACTCCATTTGACTAGGAGTTTAAGAAGGAAAGAATCAGAGCCAGAGCTCTGGCCAGGGAGACCAGCTTCCTGCTTGGAGTTCTAATCCAAACCCCTATGTGATGTGGGACTTTGCACAAGTGGCCACATCTCTGTGCCATCATTTCTGATTAGTACAGTAAAGGATACAATGATAGCAGCCTCTTGCTCCTAAACAAATGGACTTCTTTTCCTTTGCCCAGCTAGAAATCATAGATAGACAAAACGTTCTGGAGTGCAGACCTCTGCTGGCTGTGTTTTTCTGTGCCAGCTGTAGGCAGGCAAGAGTAGCAATCGCAGGTTTCTTGGCCCTCCGGGAGTTCTTGGGACATTTTGGCTGCCGGCTTCCCGGCAGGCCTAGGTATTGGATTCTGCAGCCCTTGGCAGCAGCCCTTACAAACGTACAGCTCTTGCGCAGGCCTTGGAAGTGGAGATGCCTTAGCTCTTGGCCATGGCCTTTTTACACGTCTGCCTTTACAATTCTGCCGCCCACTGTTGAAAGCCTCTGTGTCTGCTTTCTCCTTGTTACCCCCTCAGCCGCACTTCTAAAGTAGGCAAGAAACCATTCCCAGGAGTCTGCGCGGGATGGATCCTCCCTCTTTGAGCCACAGCAGCAGGCTATGTAGGTGTTTGAACCAATCACAGCCCTGCCTCTTGTTCTATCCCAGCCATCCTTCCGCTCGGCCACTAGGGGGCGTGCTCCCCTCTGTCCCACAAGGAAATGAGTGCAGAGCAATACACTGTGCACCCTGGTTTGTGACAGCAAAAAGTTCTGGTGCAAAGTGGTTTCAAACAGCCCTGGCTGAGGCCGCACCGTGAGCAGCCGTGACAATCAGCTCTGGTTGTCTAAGGTGTTTGTAAAGTGTTCATGCAGCCAAGGCTGGTTTAAGCCATCAGACTGAACAGTCCTTTCGCTGAAGGCAGCCAAGGTAGAAAGGGAGCGTCCCACCGCTCCAAACTATAGAGTCACAATGCCCCATGCCCCAAGCTGTTGCTTATTTATAGGAGAAGGAACATAAGAGTGCTTCTACCAGGAACCTAGAGACTTTATCATGAATGCGAATTGTGGACGTAACCGCCTTATTACTGCTGCTCGTCGAGAGGCATCCCTCCTGCATCTCAGTTCGTGGGAGAACTTGAGTACAAACCCTGACTCCCACCTGCCTGTGGGAGTGCACCAAGTGCTGCCTAGCAGTGTCTGGGTCAGGAAGTATTTACTGAACTCCATTCATGAGCTGCACACCAGGGCACATCAGAACACATGAAAGACCAGCCTTAAAACAGGAAGGAACCAGAAAGCACCAGGCAAGACCATGTGTGGGGACTCATGCCAATAATCACAGCTTGGGAGAGAAAGCAGGAGCATCTCTGTGAATTAGAGGCCAGCCCCAGCTGCAAGGTGAGACCCTGTCTCAGATGGATGAAAAAAATAAACAAGGAAATGGCAAATGAAGTAGAGTCATCAAAGGCCTCCCCAGAGAGACATTTAACCTGCTACCCAAGCCCCAGGCAGTCGGCCCTAGGATGGTCTCAGAGAAGAGGAAGCAAAGGTTTTGTGATAGAAACATGGCTGCCGTGGCTAAGAAGAGCACGCCTGGTGTGGCCAAGGTGGAGCGAGCAGAAATGAGTCTGTAGCTGAGGTCAGAAAAAGGTCAAGGCAAGTTGTAGAGGACGAGCTAGGACATGGAGAGGTGCTCTGGTGACATAAAGTGGCTTGCTGTGTGTCACATGCCTGCCTGACTGGAGTTGTAGCTAGAGTCCTGTGACAAGATGGCGTGCCCAGGCTTGGCCCCGCACAGCTGAGGAAACGGGCCTGGGCTGTAACAGAGTCTTAGCTTCCCAGCTCGGCCCCAAAGTTGCTATGACCCCGTGCCTGCTCTGCAGCCTCATCTGATGTGATTCAGGACTTCTCATACTCAGCCACCCGTGGCCCATGACTTTAGACCAAGTTCATTTCTGGTGCCTTCCACTTAAGATTAGCTCCAAGTCCCTGGACAGAGATCACTGATACTCTTTACCAGAATATTCCACAGGAGTGTAATGTTGCTGAGAAAATGCCCCTGAGATTTGTCTCTCTGTCTGTCTGTCTGTCTCTCTCTCTCTCTGTGTGTGTCCCTGGAACAGAGCCTAGAAGAAAAACTAAAGGACCCGTCGGGTTCCGAGCTGTTGCTGGCCATTCTGCAGAAGGTGAGAGCCCCAGCATCCCCAGGCAGCAGACCCAAGCCTTGCCTGTTTCCTTTCCAAACACCAGTGTCCAGAGAACAGAAATGCAGCACTTGCGTTGGCGTTACCTGTAGGCGTCCTCACCACAGACAGATGTTTGGTTTTAATGGATGAAGAAGACATTCAAATAGCGAGATGAGGGAAGCTAGGGGAGATCTTCTTTTTTTTTTTTTTTTTTTTTTTTTTTTTAAGACATTATAGAGTGCTACTATGCCATTTTTTTCTAGATGGTTTTAACTTTTGGTGTGTGTGTGTGTGTGTGTGTGTGTGTGTGTGTGTGTGTAAGAGAGAGAGATACATGCATACACTACAGACAGTTGTGAGCTAACACATGGGTGCTGGGAGTTGAACCTGGGTCCCCTGGAAGAGCAGCCAGTGCTCTCAACTGCTGAGCCAGCTCTCCACCCCACACTCCTTGGAAGTCTTGAACCACAGAGATGACAGGTGACAGACAATTGCTTCCAGCATTTGTTAACTGCTTTGGAATATTCTTCTTTGCATTTAAGTTAAAAATACTGAAGCCCATTTTGCCTGCTCAGTATCGGAAGCAGCAGTGGGCTTTGGTCTCAGAAATGCATGTGCCCATGGCCTGAATCAAGGACAGATCACACCACCATGTCCTGTGCCTTGACCTTCTTTTTTTTTTTTTTTTTTTTTTTTTTTTTTGGTTTTTGGTTTTTGGTTTTTCGAGACAGGGTTTCTCTGTGTAGTCCTGGCTGTCCTGGAACTCACTCTATAGACCAGGCTGGCCTCGAACTCAGAAATCCGCCCGCCTCTGCCTCCCAACTGCTGGGATTACAGGCGTGCACCACCATGCCCGGCTCTGCCTTGACCTTAAGGGTCCTGACCTTCCAGCAGGAGAAAACTGTAGTTTTCCTTCTCAGAAGGACTCACTAGAGGAGCATGTTTGCATACAAATTCAGGAAAGATATTTGCCCAGCCGCGGAGCCCACCCTAGGAGCCCAGACCAGGAATTCTGTGCTGAACCAGGGCCAATGCAAAGTCAGCCTAAGCTCTATTGTATCAGAAAGATGAAGGGGAGGCAGGCAGGCTTTGTCTTACAGTCTTCCTTGGGTGACCCAACCACACTTAGAACACACGCCTTTAAGATCTAATGGCATTATCCACCAATGAGCCCTCAGTAGGAATCTCTTGAAGGCCTTAAGGGAGCAGTTCTCAATGACCTTTGTGGATCATGCTGTGATTAGAGCCCAGACAGGGACTAGAATGACGGTTCTTAGCCTGTGGGTTGTGACCCCTCTGGGACATCTAACACCATCAAAAAAAAAAAAAAAAAAAAAAAAAGCCAATATTTACATCACAATTCATTCAGTAGCAAAATCAGTTATGAAGTAGCAACAAATGATTTTATGGGTTGGTGGTCACAACATGAAGAACTATATTAAGGGGGCTTAAGGGGACCTGTGATCCTCCCACAGCAGCAAGCTACCCCCCCTTCCAGGCCCATTTCCAGGTCCTGCTTTCTGCTGGTCTCCTGAGCTCCTTTCTGGGCAGAGCCACCTTGGAACTACCCCACACTGCTCTCCCTGGTGGAGAGCCTGCACCTCACTTTTGGAGGCTTTCCACTGAGGCCGCAGTTCCTCTCGAGGCAAAGCTTTTGTTCTTCCATATCTGCCTAATCAACCCCATCTCCAACCCTCCTCAGCACCTAGGCCTCATAGCCAGGATGACGGGCATCTGGGCCCTCACGTCCTCTGTGAAGCCAGATAGATACCCCACTTTCATCCTCACAACAAACTAGTATGGTTCCCGCCTGCCACTCTGGGTGGGCAGGAAAGGGCCCGCAAGCTCAGGTTCCTACCCAGAGCTATGCTGCCATGTGCATGTGTCTTAAAAAAAGATCTTAAAACTTATTCTTAAATTGGAACTGGCAGCACATACTGATAAACCTAAGACAGGAGGATTGCAAATTTGAGACCAGTCCATGATCACTAGCAAGACCTTCTCAAGAAAAGACTCCATCTTGTAGATGCCCGGGGCCCACACCCACATTGTCCCTGCATAGCTTTGCTGGAACATCAGCCCCTCCGATCATGTGAAGCTCCCAGGACACGGAGGGCAGGTCTCTGCAGCAACCACCTTGTCTTTCGTTGTCTAGACTGTGAAGCACCCTGTGTGTGTGCAGCATGGACCGTCTGTGAAGTATGCCCGCTGCTTTCTCTCAAAGCTCATCAAAAAGGTCAGTGGTGGGCAGCGGCTGTGGGGACAGGCCACGGCGTGGGATCCAGAGCTCTGCCAGGCCAGCAGCCCCACTCCCTGCCCTTTGCTTGTTCTGTAAGCTCTGGGTCGGGGCTTCCTTGCTGCTGATGGGGAGAACATGGTCGGAAAGGGCAGAGGAGAGGGCCAGGGCTCTCCGCAGCAGCTTCTCCTCCTAAAGTAAGGTTCTTCCTAGCAGACATCCCTGCCAGGGACGAAGGGTGCCTCCTCCTCCCCCATCCTACCAGCCATGTACCCTGTTGGAAGTCTGTTCCCACAGGCCCTTCCTGGCTAGTTCCTTGTTATTCCCCCAACTGGGCTGCTGGCCAGAATCGCCCCAACCTTTGCAAGACACCGTTCAAGGACAGATGCAGACCTGCTCCACGCCACTCTAGACAGCCGTGGAGAACAGCAGCAGGCCAGCCTCAGTGAGCCCCGAAGCTAGCGCTACTCCCTAGGCTCAGCACAGTGATCCTTGCTCTGGCCCCAGGCCTCAGCACCGTGGTACCTCTGTAGACCCTGGTAGCACCAGGAGAAACAGGGCTCTGAGGCCCAGTGAAGCCATGCCTCAGGGGCACCGGGAAGTCTCTTGAAAGCCTCTGCATTGTGAGCCTGGGACTCACATGAACAGCAGCACCTCTCTGAGGCAATGTGGCTCTCCTAGACTCCAGCTGCCCTCTTTCCACCTTTCCTGGAGGCACCCCACCACTGCACTTTTAATTTTTTTAATTTTAATTCCAAGTTGTCCAAATGCTGCCATAGCCCCCACTCCAAAATTTACCCTCTAAATGTGGTAAACTGAGGCTGGAGCACGGCTCCACAGTATAGTACCAGCCCAGCATGTACATGGTCTTGGCTTCCATCTCCAACACCACGAATGCTATGACAGCTACCCAGTCTTGTTCACAGAGGAAATGGAAGCATGGGACAGAATGGTGTTTACAAGGGTCAGTGTGACCTCAATTCAGGCTGTCTGTTCCCAGCATGAGGCTGTACCCACGGAGCCTTTGGACGCACTGTACGAGGCGCTGGCAGAGGTTCTGATGGCCAAAGAGTCTACCCAGTGCCACCGGAGCTACTTGCTGGTATGAGACATACGTGTTGTGTTGTGTTGTGTTATGTTGTGTTGTGCTTACCCCTGTCCACCACACACTCTCTTCTCTGTGACTGGGTTATTCCAAAGGCGTTAGATGAAGGGGATCACACAGCATGGACCCCGGATTGGCTCCTTTCACTCAGCACAATGACCTTGAGATCACCCACATGGCCGGGTGCAGGGAGGTTGTTACTTTCCGCCGCTGAGTACCTTCCGCAGCGTACACACCCCATCACGCTCTGCTCAGCCATGCACTTGCTATGGTTTAGGTCCCACCAGACAAACTCTGATGGTGTTGTTCATTCTCCCTGTCTGCAGCCTTCAGGAGACTCAGTCACACTCTCTGAGAGCAGCGCCATCGTGTCCCATGGCACCACAGGCTTGGTTACATGGGACGCTGCTCTCTACCTGGCAGAATGGGCCATCGAGAACCCAGCAGCCTTCACTGACAGGTGATCTCGGGGCACAGGGCAGGGCACTAAGGCGGTTGGTGCTGGTGCGTTTGTGAACACGTGTCCCCATCTCCCACTCAGGACTATCCTGGAGCTAGGCAGCGGAGCAGGCCTCACGGGCCTGGTCATTTGCAAGGCATGCTACCCCAGAGCATACGTCTTCAGCGACTGTCATGCCCATGTGCTTGAGCAGCTCCGTGGAAACGTTCTCCTCAATGGCTTCCCCTTAGAGCTCCACACTCCCAGTGACTCAGGCAGCCCTAAGGTGACAGTGGCCAAGCTGGACTGGGACGAGGTGACAGCCTCTCAGCTCTCTGCCTTCCAAGCAGACGTTGTCATTGCAGCAGGTAATCCCCCAGCAGCAACGCTCATTCCAGCAGGAAGAAGCTGTGGGTGCTGCAGGCAGGGGCCAGCAGGACCCCAAAGAGACACCTTGGGCTCCCAGTGATGTCACAGACCACACTCCAGAGCCTTGGGTCCCTCTGTGGAGACAGCTGCTCTCACTGCTGTGGCTCTGTCCATGAACAGCCAGTTGTCCCCAAAAGACTTAAGATGAGCTGGACAGGTGCCAGGGTGCACACTAGGTGGCCTGGAGTACCTTGCTACAGCCATCCTGAGACCACCCATTTCCCTCCCTACTCCTCTATAGATACTAGAGCAGTCCCACCCACCACAAGGACTGTGCCCTCCATTGCTGGTGACAAGCAGCCAGGCAGGATCTTTAGGTGGGGTAGCCTGGCCATGCAGCCTGTGGGCCTCCCAGGGCCCCATCCAACTGTTCCACCATTGTTAGCACCATCCTGGGTCGTGTTTAAATGAGGTGGCAGGCACCAATTCAGAGAACAGGAGCTGAGAGGCCTGGCACATGCCCGTGCTGACTCCATGCAGATATGCCATCCCTGTGCCATGTGGCCTTGGCTGTCTACCATGTGGGTCCTAAGTCCCTGTCTTGTGTCCTGTAGAGATGGCAAAAGAGCCCAACTCTTAGGAAACAGAATGGAGCCTTGGAAAGAAAGAGTGTGCCTGGGCCACCGCTTCCTCCCCGTCACAACAGAGATGACTGGAAACAGCACGCCCCGCACTGCAGGGCCCGGCTAGCATGTGCTTCACTGCAAAGCCGAGTGAGCAAGGGCACAGAGCCGGCTTCCCACAGGAGCTGCCACTGAAGAGCGCTTTAGAGGCCTTTCCTCCCGGGGCCTCCCTTTCCCCAGAGGGACCCGAGGCTCTGGAGTGTGGTCTGCGACATCACTGGGAGCCCAGGGTGTCTCTTTGGGGTCCTACGGAACAGCACACATCTTAATACCAATGCTCCCAAGCCCTCGCTCCAAAGTGAGACCAGCCCCACACCCTCGCTCTGGTTGTAGATCCTGCTGGGAGGCCCTTTCAGTAACGGCCTTTTCCTTGCAGATGTGCTGTACTGCCAGGAGGTGACACTGTCACTGGTCAGGGTCCTGAAGATGCTCGCCAGCTGTCAGAGGAAGGGCGCTCCTGATGTCTATGTGGCCTATGCTGTCCGCAGCCAGGACACAGGCAAGCTGTTCACCACTGAGCTGGGTTAGTTCCCGACCTGTGGGCCACCATCTGTTGTGAGGAGGGCTCTTTGGTATCCATATCTTTCTGTGGTGATATCCACCTGAGGCACGGCCTGGCCTGCAGAGGCTGTGGGAGTGGGCTGCCATGGTCTGGGGCACTCTACAACTAGAAGAGAAGCTACGGGAGACTTTAGAAAAGGGATAAGGAAAGCAGGGCGTGGTGGTGCACGCCTATAATCCCAGCACTTGGGAGGCAGAGGCAGGCAGATTTCTGAGTTCAAGGCCAGCTTGGTCTACAGAGTTCCAGGACAGCCAGGACTACACAAAGAAACCCTGTCTTGAAAAAAAACAAAAAAAAACAAAGAACAAAAAACAAAACAAAAAAAAAAAAAAGAAAGAAAGAAAGAAAAGGGATAAGGACTCCACCATCTGTAGAACCCCAAATGACACTACTATGAGTCTTGTCTGTCATCCATTCTGACCCTTGCCAGCACCTGGGATGTGTCCAGTCATCCTACCTCAGTATGTAGACAAGGAAGCGCTCAGATTGAGTGGCCCAGGCTCCGGTGGGCCAAGTCACCTGGGCTGAGTCCAGGCTCCACCCCACCCACTCAGAGCCATCCACAGCCCCTGCATGCCAACCAAGGCACTCCACACACACCCAGGGCAGTGTAATGTCATCCTGGCCCAGCTCCCTTATCAAAGCCTCTCCAGCAGCTATGGACAGGCTCAGACACAGACACCCTCCAGTCAGCACAGACAAGCAGGTGAGCACTACCTAAATCCACTGATGGAGCACTAAGGGCCCTGCCTGTCCTTCAGATGATCACACACACACACACAAAGCCCGCAACACATCTTCCCTATGAAAGGCAGAGGGTACCACAGAGCAGCCAGCCTGTGCCTGATTTCAATAACTCTTCATGGGGACCAGAGCACTTACCTGAGTTTTAGGATACTTATCTACTATGTCCACAGCTAGATTCCATCCATAACACTTAAAAATAAATTATAGCTAGAAGGAACTGAGGGATTTACAGAATGTGTGCCAACTTATACTCGGGTGATGGGACTCTAGAGCCTCACATACTTTTTTTTTTGCCTGTGCTCTCTCTTCTTTAAACTCCTAGCTTTATTTATAACACAAGTCTAATTAAGAAACCATCTTGGCTCCTAGTACTTGCAAACCCCATAAAGCCAGGCAGCTGCAGTTAGAGCATAGCTGATCTCTGCTTATGCCAACTGAAGGGTAGGCAGGTGCAGAGAGGCAGGGAACCCAGAGGCTTAGTGGGCGAGGCGGCCACAGAGGTGCGGCTGCTGTTAAGGCCTTGCCTTCAGGCATGAGAGACCAGTAAGCGAAAGTGCTTACTATACAAACTAGAAGACCCAAGTTGGACTCCTCAGCACCAAGTGAGAGGTTGGGTTGTGGCCATTGTAATTCTAATGCCATCGGGCAGACAGGATTGCTGGGGCGGAAGGGAAGAGAATGGAAATGGGAGAGAACCTCTGCCTCCTCCTTTAGACTGAGCATGCTCACACGTGCATACCCGCAGAGCCTGAAGACCTGTGGGCCAAGCAGTTCAGCTTGAATGCACACCTGTGCCAGCTGCCCTCCTGAGATCTCTGTACTCTTATCTAGACCGTGCTGGGGTCGACTGGGAAGAGGTGCCCCCTCACACTGGCAAACTGTTCCCTTATGAAGAGCATTCGGCCATCACAATCCTGAAGCTGGTGCTGACAGATCGCCATGGTGTTTGAAGGTGATTTGAAAAATGAGATCACTGTCATGAGAACACTGAAAAGGCTTCTTTTGCACAGGAATGTTAAATGACAAACCATAAATATACAGTGAGCACAGGCTGAGTGCTGGGCCTGTCCTCGGCAGCTCATCTGGAGTGGACACAGGCTCGGAGCAGGCATTTCCACTGTACAAATAAATATATTCATTTATTAAGTATGAGTGTCCTGTCAGACAGCTGAGCCTTGCTCTGCTAAACCCAGTGAGCACAGGACAGCCAGAGCTCACAGCAGCCCAGCAGAACCAGACTGCAAGGAACATGAAGAGTCCAGAAACGAAAGCCCAAGGACTGAGAAGTTGGCAGGGTCACCGAACAAAAGTGCTCAGGACAGAAGAGAAGAGCTTCCCAGGCTGGATGACACAGCTGCAATCATTCTTTTCCTAGCTCTCATCCCGCTGCTGTCCTCAGGCTTCTGACCACTAGGGGGCACTCAAAAGCCCTGGCAGGAAAGATGGCCACAGGATAGGTGGTACCCTGCCTCTGGCCTGGAAGTCATTTGTGGGTGACCAAAGGGAGCACAGTCTGCTGCCAGCTCTCATCCCACCGAAGCTGCTCTGACTCCTGGAGTCTCTTCCGGAACTGGCTCAGCTTCCCAGCAGGGTCAGGAAACTTTGAGAAAAGCATCTAGAGGGAAGGAGAACTGGAGCTTAGCTCGGTGCGCCAGGCCAGGCCCGTCATGCTCATGTGCAGCAGTGCCCTCCCCTCGGTACTCACCCGCAGCCTGCCCTGGAGAATGGCCCGTCTCCACCTGCTGTCCTCCCCCTTCCCCTCCCATGCCCACACACCCCTGCATGTGCAGTTTCGATGGAAGCCTTTAGTGTGTCTCTCAGGGAAAACTGCAGCCATCATGTTGAGTCCTCCCCACCTGGCTTTGTAAATAAAGTTTTATTGGAACTCAGACTATCTGCACATTTCCACAGCTAGTGTTCCCATCCATACCAGAATGGTATTCCAGAGTCCTTCCGTGGACTCAAGGACAGGAATGAGAGGACATTAGTTTTATAAGGACAGACTCCGCAGATGCTCCCTTGGCCCCCACGCCCTAAAGGGCAGCACAGCTCCCATCTGAACGCAGTGGCAGGGGTATGTATGTTTGTGCCTGGCTCTCCGTCCCCAGGCAGTGTGAAGGACTGGCTGACAGCCCAGGCTGAGAGGCTACCTTGGAGCCTCTGCTCTCTTCCTCTACAGCCCAGACTTCCAACCCAGCTGACCCTGTGGGAAACAAGGCCATGGTGCTGGCTGAGGGCCAGGCTTCCAGCCCCTGGGGAGTAGGCCACTACCTGCAGCTGAGCCGCCAGCTCCTCGGCATCCTGGAAGACCAGGCCGTTCTCTCCGTGTTTCACGAGCTCATGCAAACTGCAGAGAGGACAAGGGACTTGAGAGGCAGGTAGAGAAGAAAAGGAACCGAGCTGGGCCACCACTACCCCTCAGGTGACACTGGCCTCTGTTCTGAGCTAAAGTATTTGGACAGAAACGCCTACAAAGGCACATGTCAAAACGCCAGGCTGATCTGGAGACGGAAGATGGGCTTTCTGTGCTGAGATGGTTCCGTGTCTTTTCTCCACTCCAGCCTGAGAGTTAGGGCCCCAGCATGGCCACACTCGGCTCCAGATTCAGGGCAGCTTGTCAGAGTCACTGAGAGATTTGATCCTGACGATCCCTGAACTTGGCTCACACAAGGGTTTCCCATCCGGAGGCTGCTTCCTAGCTACCAGGCTGCAGCCTCTGTTCACATCTGCCCGGCCAGGGAGGTGGAGTCCTGGCACTGCACTGGTGTGATAACCTCATGCAGTTGGGAGAGCCAGCCAGAGCAGAGGCAGAGCAAGTGCTCTGGCCGCCATCCCTCGCCCAGCGTGAGCCTGAGAAGCATGCTAACCATGAGCAAACCCCAGCGTGCCCCGCCCCCTCTGCAGGACTCCTTCTGGGAGCCCCTGTGCATCCACGGATGCTCAAGTCCCTTATGTCCCATATGTGCTATGTTTGCATATGGTCCACGTGAACATCCTCTCTAGAGGACATCTAACATCCCAGCAGTGGGCGGGGATAAGAAGGAAGCTACGAGTTGATACAAAGACACTCAACATACTCCTCGCTACAGTTTTCCCTGAGACAGGAACTTGTTGTGTAGCACAAGTAAGTTTCAAGCCCTGCAATCCTTCTGCCTTTGCCTCCAGATGACAGGCATATTGGATATTGCCAACACCCTAAAACCATTTTGCACCTGGATGACTGGCATGACATGGACTGCACGCACCAAGCTGACTGACCTTCACTGGAGCTCAGCAGAACCACAGGGCCCCCAACTGCTGATCTAGAATACGCCCCAAGTGAGGCTCTGTGTCTGCTCCTACCACTTGAAGTTCACGGCACACACTGGCAAGGAGCACCCAAACATGTCCACCACCTTCATGGGCAGGTCCAGACCACTAGAGGACATGTGTAGACAGACACCCAGATCCGCCGACCCTGCAAAGACAGTCAAAACACTAGGACACGTTCTCCCAGGCCTATGCAGGACCTCCTCCCCATCACTCACACACACACACACACACACACACACACACACACCAAACAGTGAGTGAAAATCAGAAGCTGTCCCTGCTGTCCCCAAACACAAATGGCATAAGCTAACCAAGAAGCCAGGCAGCCTAACCAGGGGCAAAAACATGGTTGACCACTGGATCCTGTCTCGCTCTCCTCTCGCTCTCCTCTCCTCTCGCTCTCCTCTCCTCTCGCTCTCGCTCATGGTTACTTTGGTTTTGCTCATTTCTTCTTGTACTGATTTATTGTTCATACTTAGCCATAATTCATTTTCAAAGAGGAACCTCGCAGGAGTCACTGTGGTAGCAGAGCTATGGTTTTGGTTCGCTTGGCTTGGTCAAGAACACCTCCCAGTGACCACTAAAAATGATTGGCTTAGCAGACGAAGATGCTTGCTCACAAGCTTGACAACCAGGCCCCGTCCCTGGATCTCATAGAGAACGGAGAGAGCCAGCTCCTCTAAGTTGTCCTCTGATTACCATATACTTGCTATGACACAAATGTGTTACCCCATACGCACCCACAAACACCACAAATAATGACTAGATAGAATGGCAAACCTCCTTAGATGTAATTTGCCAGAATAATTCTAAGAACTCAAGATTAAAAATGTCAGGCAGCGTTGGGCCTGGTGGCACATGCCTCCCAGCACTGGGGAGGCAGAGGCAGCTGGATCTCTCTGAGTTCAAGGTAAGGTTTTACTGTCTCAAAAGTAAAACCTTAACAAAAAGTGAAAAAAAAATCAAAGAAACCAAATCTACAACAAATCCAGCAAAAATCAGGCATCAGCTGGGGAGTGGAGCGCTCATGTAAGCCTAGCAGTCCGGAGGCCAAGACAGGATCATTGTAAGTTCAAGGCCAACCTCAACCATATACTGAAATCACTTGGAAAAACTCAAATCAACGAAAAGTCCAAACACGGTGGCACCGGTGTGTGCCTGTAATCTCAGCACTCAGGACTGAGGCAGGAGGCTTTGCTACAGACTCAAGGCAAGTCCAGACACGGTGGCACCAGTACGTGCCTGTAGTCCCAGCACTGGGCACTGAGGCAGGAGGCTTTGCTACAGACTCAAGGCTAACCGTGGCTACACAGATCCTGTCTCAAAAATCATAGCAAAGCAGATTGGTAACACGGTCCCTGTCTGCTCTTGTAGGATGGTGTGGCCTGTCTGCCTGGAGCCTGCCCTCTCACCTAGAAGCAGTGGGTAGTCCTCGGCTTCTAGCCATGGGGTGCAGAACTGGACGTGCTGAAGGTGCTTCTGGCTGATGAGGTGGCGGTAGTGCTCTCTGAGCGGCCCCTTCCCTTCAGAGAAGAAAAGTCACTACCATGGCCAGTGTCCGTCTCTGCCAGTGGGCAGGTCCTGCTGCTCCAGTTGGCACTTGATGACCCTTTCCCAGGACCGCCCACCAGGGCTACATCAGGCCCTGACATCCCAAGGCTAGGATGCTAAGCACACTCCAGCCAGCTGGCCCAGGGCTAGAGTGCAGAGGGGTCCAGGATAATGCTAGGATGCCAGCAAGATGGACAGAGCATCCTTAGCATGCCTGAGTCCCCACAGGGTCCTGTGGGAACCCGGCTGGGAGAGAACAGGAGGATGTAGCTGCCAACCCTGTGAATGAGGGGAAGCGAAGAGTTTGGACTACATAGTGCCATCACAGATGGAAATCTACACTCGTGTCCTGTTGGAGCATCGGGTTCTCTATGTATCAGGCGGATGGCAGAAACACCACCCCGAGGGCTTACTGACAGGGGCTGTCCCAGCTACTTGGGAGCCTGACGCGGGCTAGTATATCAAGGCTTGCCTGGTTACAGGGTGGGTTCAAAGCCAGCCTGGACAACTTGTGTGAAGATATAGCTATGTGGTAGAGCACTTGCCTAACATGGCAAGATCTTAGGGAAGAAGAGAGGAACCACCCTGGAGAACTGAGGTGATGACCAACAAGACAGTGTCCTACAGAGGTGTCCTGTAAGGCCATGTGCCAATCTTCACCCACTGCCCTTCTAACTCTCGTCAGTACCTGTTATCACACACACGAGGGAAGGAAGGCTGTCTCCAGTGACTGCTTGCTGCTCAAACTCTATTTTTAGAAAAGACAAACAACCAGGAGAAAATAGTGAGACGTGGGCAGCCGCTCCCAGGGGCTGCTAGTCTCAAGATACATCAAAGTGAGGGTCTAGCCACTCAGTGACCACAAAGAGCAGCAAGCTTTCCAGGCCCTCCCTACTGTCTCAAGCAGGCCTACCCATGACACCAGGGGCAGACCACATGACAGGCCTCAACAAAAGGCCAGGTAGGGACTTAAGCCCCTAACGAGTTCTGAGCTGCTAATGCAGCCACACACCTACTTTCTAATGCTCGCAGCAGGATGGAGAAGTCCTCGTCCTCTACAGGGAGAGAAAAGAGGAGTCAGAGCTGCCTCCCACCCCCACCCTACTCAGATACCCATCCCTGGATCCCAAGGCAAGATGGACACCCATGCCGGGGCTGGGGGAGGCAGACCTGTCCAGCTAGTGCTGCTCACGAGCAGTGCTGGGCGCCCAGGCAGACGCCTCACAACCCCACTCTGGCAATCCCTCTCCGTGAAGGCCGACCTCTCTGTGTCAGGATCTGAGGGTTCTGAACTGAAGAATCAGAGAAAAGAGATAAGATAAGAGATAAAATATCAGACATTGTAGCCCAAGAACAGAGCCAGAGGCAAGCCACAACCGTGTTGGCACCCACAGACCTCGCAGATCCTGGTTGCTGGCACTGAGGTTACATGAGTGACACCTGCTCCACCTCGAAGTGCCACCTTCATCGGCTCCCCCACCCTGCCTGCTCAGCATCCAGGAAGGGTAGACTGACCCACCGCCCCCAACCATGCTCAGTTCCTAGGAGGGCACGGCGGACATGGGCAGGTACCTTCTCTGCCCCGTGAGATACCCAGAGGACATCTTGCCAAACAAGTACCAACAAGATAGCCCAGGGCTCAGCAGGCAGTTTCTTAAAGGGCCAGAGAGCAAAGGCCCCTCAGGCTTTGTGGGCCGTGTGAAGTGTCACCCGCTGTGAAGCACAGTTCCACTGCTGCACTTTGGGAGCACTGTTTTCAAGGTAAGGTAAGGGCTTGCTGTGTAGCCCAGGCTGGCCTCAAACTTACAATCCTCCTGCCTCAGCCTCCCAAGTCCTGGGATTACAAACATTCACCACCACACCAGACTTCCAACAGCCACCAACAACTCAGAGGTGAATGGGTGGGCTGTGTTCTAATAAAACCTTTTTAGGGCAACAGGTGACAGGTCCCAGCTTTAGTTTGCTGCCTTTAGATGAGTGGGTGCACAGGTCTGCAGGAGACCAGGTCCGCAGAGAGAGGGGAGACATACCAGCTCTGGAAAGGCGAGTACGTGCGGCCCAGCTTCATGAAGAGTTCATGCTGCAGGTCCAGAGGCGTCTCCTTAAAGAAAGATGCTGGCTTGTCGTAGAGAGTCACAGCCCTGACATGAGGGGAGTGGGCAGAGAAAAATCTAAGCTTTTTGGGACACAGCAGGATCCCAAAAAGCAAGAGAGTTTGGGGAAATCCAAAAGACAAGAAATAAAAATCCCTTAAAATGGTGCAGACGTTTAGCACCACACAACTGGGAGGGGAGGAAAGCCTACTGCCTCCCTCCTGGCCTCTCAAAACCAGGAACCACCGCCCAGGGCCTGAGCCCTTCCATACAGTCCTGCAAAACGGTGCTGTAGCTCTCAAAACACAGACTGATGGGCACCCCAGACCCAGCATACCTGACACACCAGTTCTCCGCCAGGTCCTCCCGCATAGCATTGGTCACACACAGGTTCAGGTGGGACAGGCGGCCGAAGAACTTCTCATACCTACAAAATACCTTGGGGGTCAGCACGGAACCCTGGGAAGAGCCCAGGTGCCACCCCAGCCTCCGTATGACTTGATGCCCCTAGACAGTGGAGAGCTGCAGAGCCAGGGCCCCTTGAGCCTGACAGAACGCGCCATGAGCTCCCTGTAAGCTACTCTCGCAAACCTTCCTTTCCTCTCACTGTTCAGCCTACACGATCACTTTAAAAGGAATCAACCCCCACAAATCCAGACTCATGCAACAAAAAGGAGGAACTCAATAAGGGCTGCTTAACCACGTCTCAGCCACCCTGCACATGGGGGCTGCAGCTGCCTCTCACTGTGGTATGAAGGGAGTTTAGTGGTGCCGAGGCTTCATCCCAGAGAATGAGGAAGAGAGATAGCAAAGCAAGGTTACTAAGCTGCAGGCTGGAATGTGGCTTAGCCGGTAGACAGCTGGCCTGGCGAGCCCAAGGCCCTGGTTCTACCTCTGATGCTTAAAACATGAGGCATGGTGGTGCATGTCTATCCAAACACCGAAAAGGGAAGGAGAGAAAGGCAGGAGGACCAGAAGTTCACAGTCGTCCAATGATACTCAGAGTTTGAGGCCAGCCCACAATATACAGTCTCAAGTATCTGTGTGTTATGTACATATATGTGTATATACACATACATTTACGTATGAAGGATGTAGCTCGGTTGGTAGAGAGCTTGCCCATAATGCATCCGCGGCCTGGGCTCCATCCCCAGCACACATAAAATAAGTGCTGGTAGTGCACACTTGTAATCCCAGCACTTGAGAGGTAGACCAAAACCAGCCTACAATACGTGAGACTCAAAAAACAAGTTTAGGGACCAGAGAAATGCCTCAGCACTGACTGCTCTTCCACAGAACCAGGGTTCGCTTCCCTAGACCCACGTGGCAGCTCCCAACCATCTATAAATCCCCCCCAGAGGGTCTGATCACCTGTCCTCTGCAGGCACAAGACAAGCATGCAAGCAAAACATCCATACATAAAGTAATACTCGTATATAAAATAAAGCAATTTTGTTTGTTTGTTGTTGGCCTCAAACTCAGAGATTTACCTGCTTCTGCCTCCTCCCAAGTACTGGGATTAAACACATGTGCCAGCACCACCCAGCTGTTTTTTGTTCTTTTGTTTTGTTTTTTGAAAATAATTTTTAAAAATTAAAATGAACCATAAAATTTAATTACATAAAAGAAGGATAACTGGTGGAGGCCAACACCTTTAATCCCAGCAGAGGCAAGCAGATCTCTGAGTTTGAGGCCACCCTGATCTTCAGAGTGAGTTCCACCATAGCCAGGACTACACAGAGAAACTCTGTTCCAAGAAGAAAAAAAAGATTACTATACTGGGTATGGTTTATTGTGCCTGTAATCCCAGAGTGGAGGCAGCCACCGAGGCAAGAGGACCAACATAAACTCAAAGCCCAAGTCGGCACCGGAGTGAGGAAGATCACTAGCTACCACCAGAGCACGGCAGCCTTTTCTTCCCTCCAGCTACAAGTCAGCTCTGGAGTACAGCTCCCTGGGACTGACTCCTTACTGACTCCCTGTGCAGCAAGAGGCAGCACCCTCTCAGCCCACTCCCCTACCTTTTACAGTGCACTGTAACTGGGGGTGATGGAGACAATAGGAAAGCAGGGCCTGGCCTGGAGCCTGGCACAAAGGTGGTGCTCTGACACAGGAAGGGGCTGCCTGGTCTGCTGGTCCCACAAACAACCATCAATCCCAGCAAGGTAACCTAGAGGGTACAGCTAGCTGATCCCCACACAAGAGTCACACAATGAGATGGGCAACCAGGATTAGAGTGGACCTGAGGACCCTGCTCCAGACCTGCTCCCCCAGGCCCTTCTCTCCCACCCACACCAATGAGGACTCAGGGGGAACCACTCGCACCCTCTCACCATTTGGCCAGCAGCACAATGGGGTGGCGGGGGCCATGGACCAAGCCCATGATGGAGTAGCCATAGTTGTGCCAGTCAATGACCAGTTTGCTCCCGCAAATGCAGCCCACAAACCAGCAGACGGCAATAGCAGGCAGACCTGGGGGGTTCTAGGAAAGAGAGACGGGGAGGCAGTGGAGGAAGCATGGCCCATGGCCCATGTAGCCTAGAGGATCTATGAGGCTGTGATCTATAAGGCCAGTGGGCAGAAAGAAGACCCTCTCCACCACAAAAACAAAAACATCAACAACAACCCAAAAAAAGGGAGTAAAAAGTTATAAAGAAGCCAAACTGCCTAATCAATCTGGAAACCCCCAAATCATCAATGATCAACAGCGCTTGAGTTAAAACGATGGCTTAGTAGGTAAAGAACTTGCCATCCAAGCATGAGGACCAGACAAGGGTGCTGGGTCCCTGGAACCTGAGTTACAGACAGTTGCCAGCCCCTACTGTAGATGGTGGGAGAAAACCTGGGTCCTCTGAAAGAGCCGGCAGCCAGCACTGGGCCAGCGCCCCAGCACCTGCACACGCACGGCACTTGTTTTTCATATTAGTGTATTTCTTACCCGACGGTTTCATGACTCTGTGTGTGTGTGTGTGTGTGTGTGTGTGTGTGATGTGTTCTGATCACTCCCCACTCCCCTCTTCAGCCCCTCCTCCTCACCTGTCAACCATCCCTCTGCACCTGTTTCCTTTCCAACTTCTCCCTCTTGTTCTCACCTCTTTTTTTCTTTAGTTTAATTTAGGTTTTTTCTGAGTTTAACTAGAGTTACTTGTATTAACCTAGGTAAGGGGTTGTTTACTGGAGAATGGGCAATTTATTAGTGAATACACTGGGAAAGAAAAATAACTTCCACACCCAACAACCATTAACTGCCAACAGCTCCTTAGCTAGGGATGGTACCCCATGAATCTACCCCACCCCATCCATGCTAGAATGTTGGCAGTGTGGTCTTATACAGTTGCAAGTTCACGAGGGCACCAGCCCTCCCCAGGTTTTTACAGTTTTTGCACACAGAAGTATTAAATACATTTAATACTTTGTTCGTTTTGAATGTGAACTGGAAATCAAATCCAAGACCTTACCGAGCCACACCCACAACCCAATGTGTGCATGTTTAAAAGACCAGCAAGTGACCTGCTAACAGTGATTCTCACAGGAGACAGCAGCTGCCACATACCTGGAGGAAGATGTAGGCTGCAGGGTCGGTGCACATCATCTTCCACAGCAAATACACTGTCTGAAATACAACTTTGACTCCATACTGGAGAATTCGGGGCCCAGCTGCAAGTCAGAAAACATCTGTCTCTACAAAAGAGCTCTTGGTACTCTGAGAGTCTCTTCATCTTCCCAATACACAACCACCCTTCCAACCCACCTAGCCCTAGTCAGGAACCTGGAGTTGACTGGTCCTACCTCCCAGACCCTGCAGATCTGTCAGCTTCACAATCTGAATCCTCTCACTCTTCAAGAGTTCGTCTCGAGGTTTGGAGTCTGCAAAGGCAAATGAGCCCTTTCAGGTATCAGAGGTAGCCATCAAAGTTACAGTCAGCTGGATGTGTTCCCTCACATCTGTAATTTCAGTACTTGGAAGGATAAGGCAGGATAGGGTGTTCAAAGCCAGCATTTGCTACAAAGCAAGCCCCTGTCTCAAGTAATCAAAGTGGAAGGAGAATAACATCTATCAAAACCTCTCCAATAGCCAGAATGGAAAATGAGGTCGCTTTGAGCTCTATAGAATCCCCTCGAAGGGCATTCCTCATAGCCACTTAATCTAACCTGATGACTGGCACTCACTAGGGACCCAATTAGACTGATGGAGAGTAGACCCCTGGATGGCAGTCCGCCCTGGGATCGGGATCGCACGCCACACGGGCATCAATAAGAGCTGTTCCCACTTTCCCTCAGATGGAGCTGGGCCACCCCTAAATCCGCGGATCCAATGTGAGGTGTCCAGCATGTGTTCGAGGATAGTTACGAATATCCCCGACATGCTGGTAGATTTCATGTGGCCGTGTCAAAGGTTGGATACCTGAAGGGCTTAGTAGGAGCTTAATCACAACACTCCAAAGGCAGAAGCAAGTGGATCTCTGAGTCCAAGGACATTCTGGCCTACAAACCAGCCCAAGGCTGCAGAGTGAGAGTGAACCCCTGCAAAATCATCCACATGCGGCACGAGGAGGAGTGGACACCACTGCCTACACTTTAGGGAACAAGAGAACCATCTACAGCTAGAAAAGCTCTGCGGCTGGACAAGGGGTGTGAAGAAACATTCTCCCTGCTAACTCAGTGCCAAAGGCAGCACGCGGAAATGGTGACCAGCACACCAGGGTTCCAGCCCGTCTCTGCACTACCTAAACGCATCGAGTGACAGACACCTTGCCACCGATCTATTTGTAGTCTTCACATATGGTAAAAGGCGGCTGACGCCCGCTGCTCTCGGACACCAGAAAGCAGCGGTCCAAGCCAGAACAGGCAGGAGACGAGCACAGCCGCTCCCGCCTCGGCCCCAGAACAGGGAGAGTCAAGGCTCCTGGTTGAGCCTCCCTCCCAGGTCCCCGCCACTCACTGTAGAATCCCAGCAGGGTCACCGAAAAGCCGCTCTGTGCCAATGACAGCGCGTGGTACTGCATGCGGGGACTACGGCCCACGTCGCCCAGCACCACGACGACCACGTGCCTGGCCCTGCCAGTTTGCCGCCCACGCTTCCACAGACCCAGCAGCAGCACCGGCAGCAGCAGCAGCAGCAGCAGCAGCGGCGCCAAGGCTTGCAGCGCCACGCAGGACGCAGCCATCTTGGCCGGCCGGCGCCGAGCACGTCACCGGACCAGGAAGCCGCGCTATGCGCAGGCGCACACCCAGACTCTCAGAGGGAGGCGGGGTTATGAAACCGCCTCGGTAAACCCGGAGGAGGCAGGACCTTGGGTTAGGCGGGGTCTGGAAGAAAAGGAAAGAGGATCTGGAAAATGGGGGCGGGCTCTGGACGGAGGGGCGGGGCCTGGAAAGGATACGTCTTTGAAGAGCGACTTAAGGAGCCCAAGAATTAGTAGTACTTAGCCATGCCAAGTTCTCTGAAGTGTGTTTTTCCCCTGTGAAAGTAAGGCTGTACCTTTATTGGAGTCCAAGAACTTCTTTTCCAGACCTCTAAGATAAGTTTCAAACTATAATGAAGATAATTTCCTGCTGATAGAGTACACTTCTCAGCTTCCCTTGCAGACTGTGAAGTCATTTCTACCCCTGTAAGAGGCCATAACCCATCGTCTGTGGGTATCTTAGACATCTACACAAAAATGCACCCTCACCATACATGAACTTGTCTCGGCTAAGATCAGACCCAGCCTCTCTTTATTTATTTATCTGTCTCTCCATAGCTGCCTTTAATAATCTAATGAGAGATAAAGTTTTGGATGAGAGGCTGATGAGAAGTTTTCTTCAGGTATGGATGTTTGATGCCAAAATAGGGTATCATCTCGGGTACCCACATGATGAAAAGAGAGAATCAGCTCTGTCCTCTGACCTCCATACTCAAGCTGTGGCACATACGGCACCCACCTTGTACACTAAATAAATAGAAACAATTTGGATGAATTTCCTAGTTTTGTTGAGGAAAGAGGCCACTCCCTGAGGAGTGAGTATATAAACAAGATCATGGCTACACATGCAAACGGATCTTCATTGGTAGAAGGCAAGAGACCATAGGGCCTCTGGCTGACAGGCTCTGTTTAACAGAGGTGCCTTCCAGTGAGAAAATTTATTAAGCAAAATGTTTATCTCTTTATTAAGATGGATGAGGATTGACTACAACATTCCAAATTTAAAAGAGAGGAACCAGGCCTGTAATCCTCCTCCTCCTCCTCCTCCTCCTCCTTTAGAGGAGATGCTGAAAAAATCATGAATTCAAAGTCATCCTCAACTCCAGAGAGACTTCAAGACCTGCCTGGGCAGTTTAAGACCAGAACTCAAAAAAATAAATAAATAAGGGGCTGGAGAAATGGTTCAGCAGATAAGAACTCTTGATTGCAATCATGAGGAGGGGAGTTCAAATCCTAACACCCATGTAACAAGCTGGGTGTCACCCCAAAGCCTATAAACTCAGCTGTGAGAGGCAGAGACAGAAAGCTCACTAAGGCTTATTGGTTCCCAGCTTATAAGGGAAAACAAGACATTCAAGATTATGGAGAAAAGCCTGGCGGTGGTGGCGCACGCCTTTAATCCCAGCATTTGGGAGGCAGAGGCAGGCAGATTTCTGAGTTCAAGGCCAGCCTGGCCTACAGAGTGAGTTCCAGGACAGCCAGGGCTAAACAGAGAAACCCTGTCTCGGAAAAAAAAAAAAGATTATGGAGAAAAGAATAGACAATGGGTTATAGAGAAGGAATGAAGAAATAGAGAAAGAAAGAAAGAAAGAAAGAAAGAAAGAAAGAAAGAAAGGAAGGAAGGAAGGAAGGAAGGAAAAAGAACTTTTAATAGTAATTTAAGTATGGGCAATAAAGGGAGAAAGAACAAGATGCATAAGATAATAAGAGTGGTGTATCCTCTAGGGTTGCTGACTTTGCCAGCTAGACAAGTACTGCTGTGAAATTTGTAGACTCTCACTTCATAATAAAAGCTCTGGAGATTTAAGAATAGCAAAGGCACAGTAGTTTATGGCCTTGCAAAACTGGACATACTCATCCCAGAATGGTGGCATGCTGACTGAACAGGGGGAAAAAGTTTTTATAATCCTAATGATGCAAGCCTGTTCCTCCCTCTGGAGGAGAGTAAGAATGACTGCTGTAAGCGTGTATATTTGAATGCTCAGGCATCAAGGAATGGCATTACTTGAGAAGGATTGGGGGTGTGGCCTTGTCAGAGGAAGCGTGTCACTGGAGGTGAGCTTTGAGGTTTCAGAAGCCCAAGCCAGGCCCAGTGTCTCTCTCATCTTGCTGCCTGCGGATCCAGATGTAGAACTCTGTTACTCCAGCACCATGTCTGCCTGCATGCCAGCATACCCCTGACATGATGATAATGGACTAAGCCTCTGAAACTGTAAGCAAACATCAATGAAATGCTTTCTTTACAAGAGTTGCCATGGTCATGGTGTCTCTTCACAGCATGAGAACACTGAAAAAGACAGAAGTTGGTACCAGGAGTGGGGTGTTGATGTGGCAAGCCTGACCATACCAACTGTTGGTGGAATGTGGTCTTTGAATTAGGAAAGCAGTTGAATGCTTTAAGTGGTGCATAATGGGCCATGCTAGTCGGAACATGGAAGACAGTGGTGCTGAAAGTGATTAGAGCTGTGGGGGCCTGGATCAAAACGTTTCAATGCAGAACAATCTTAGCTGGTGGCCTAGAGACCATTCTTAAGTTATTTAGGTGAAGAAAGGGATTTCTTTCTTCCCTTGTCAAAAAAATATCTGCCTGAGGCTAACTGAAAGAGTTTAGGTGTGGTTGGAGGAGATTTCAAGAGAGTGTAGTGACGCCTGTGCCATGTTGTTATTAGTAGTCATTTTATGTAGATATAGATGAAATGGAACAAGCAGAGCAAGGAAGACTGCAAAGTATGCTCAAAGGGTTAAAAATACAGAAAAGTCTGGTGCTAAGTGGAAATAAGGGAGTGGTGGCCAGTGGGGTTCTGGCTTTAGACTCAAAAATACAAGAAAGGGGTTATGGAATCTCCCCCCATAGCCAAGGAAAGCCACTGAGGCCAGACATATATCAGGGTGTCCCTGAATAGAGGTCCAGAGAGTCCTTTGGGTAAAGCTATGAAGGCGAAGCCTAGATTGTGTTGAAGACCCCAAAATGTTGGAGATGCCAGAGTCATAGGATAATGGACTAAAGCTCTGATCTGTAATCAAGCCCCAATTTAATGTTTTCCTTTGTAAGAGTTGCCATGTCATATGTCTCTTCACAGCAATAAAACAGTGACTAAAAGACGCCCCCTTTCCTTATTGGCTGCATGATCAGGAGGATACAATCTGGGTCTTGTTTTTCCCTCTGACACATTTGTCTTCTTATCATTGTATTTTCTTCAACAAAAATGTATGGGTTCATCTATGGTTCACATCTGCTTTATGCTAAAACTTATCAAGTACATGATCTAATCATGTCTGCAGATCATTAGACAGCCTTGGCCAGTAGCAATTTTCCCCTCCAAACATCTAGTTTTGGGTGTAGTAGTTAAACTAAAAGTTTGGATGATAGTAGCTAGCAGTGATCCAATGCTTTCCATTTATCCATCATTGGGCCTAAGCCACTTTTATTTTAAAAATAAACCATTCGGTTTTATTTCTTAGACTCTCTACCACTGACTCAACAGTTTTTTTTTAATGTTTTTAACTTTTGAGTCAGGATGGCTAAGTTGTCCTGGCTAGCCTTGAGCTCACTGTACTTTCTAAGCTGGTCTCAGTTCTGCAGTGGGTCCTTCCTTCCTTCCTCATCCTCCTAAGTCCTGTGATGTCAAGCATGCTTCACCCAGCTCTGTGCCTGACCTTAGCCAGGATTTCTACTGCTGTAAAGAGGCACCATGGCCATGGCAACTCTTACAAAGGACAACATTTCACCGGGGCTGGCTTACAGGATCAGAGGTTTAGTCCATTACTGTCAACGAGAGAACCGTGGCAGCACACAGGCAGACATGGTGCTGGAGAAAGAGCTACATCTTGAATCTCAGGCAGCAGAAGAGACTACCACACTAGTCCTGACATATAAGACCTCAAAGCTGGCCTCCACAGTGACACACCCCTCCAGGGCCACACCTCCTAATAGTGCCACTCCCTATGGGCCAAGCATCCAAACACAGGAGCCCATGGGGTCATTCCTATTCAAACCACTACACCTTCACTACTTGAATGCTGTTTCTACTGGTTAAGTGCCACTCTGAGAAAGCTTGTGAAGACAACTGTGCTTACCAATGAACTACTTCCAAATTCATTTAAAACAAACAAATTTGTGGGGCATAGTTGAACAGGCCTTTAACCCCAGCACCTGGGAGGCAGAGGCAGGCAGATAGCTGGGTGGGGAGGCAAACTTTGAATTTTTTTTTTTTTAGCTTCAGTCACCCTGGCCAGATCAGTAGTGGAAAACTAGGTCAAGAAAAATGAGGGGGCTGGGGAGACAGGTCAGTGTGTGAAGTGCTTGCTGAACAAGCAAGAAGACCTGAGTTCAATCCCTTGAACCTACATAAAAAGCCAGGCATGATGACATAGGCTTGTAGTCCCAGTACCTGGGAAATGGTAGAGACAGGGGGATCCCTGGGGCTCACTGGCCAACCAGCCTTGACTACTTCAAAAATTCCAGGCCAGGGGGGCTCTATCTCAAAATTCAAGGTGAATGGTTCTTACGCAATAATACCAGAGGTATGGCACACACACACACACACACACACACACACACACACACACTCACACCTAAAAGTACATGCACCCACACACACTCACACCAGATATACCCATACACAAAAACCAGGATGGATTCCCTGTCCCAGATGGCAACCAGAAAACCCATATCCAGAACTGGCCTGACCATGCCCATGACCCTGTGGTTGACCCCTGCAGCCCTGCCCTGGCACTTGTCTCCAAAACTTCCTGGGTAAGAGGAAGAGGTGGGAACAAGGTGTTTAAAGGATCTGGGAGAATTCCTTGCACTTAGGGGTGTGACCGTCCACCAGCAGAAAGCCGGTCATGGAGAGGATCAGGCTGCTTCTCCTGCTGCTGCTCCTGCCACCACAGTCCTCCTCACGGCCGTGGTCAGACACTGCACAGGGCACCATGGCTGGCTTGATTCTGACTGCGTTAGAAAAAGCCGCCTTGTTCCTGGAGGACAGGCTGCCCACAATCAACCTGGACGGTGCAGTGGGGTTCCAAGTAGTGGAAGGTATGTGACCCTTGCTCCCAGATGTACAATAGGAAGACCAGTTCCCCCAGACCTGGGACCCCCACCCCCTCCCATTGGATAAGATGGGAACTCAGAGCTCTTCCTGGGTGTGTGGCTCTCAGTCAGCTCTTATCAAACTTTGTAGAATGAGGAAGGACTTAAAGACAATATGAGAAAGATCTGGAAATTACATTCTCAGAAGGAAAAGATTTCTTTGACAGCCCTTCTTGACAGGCTGAGAACACAGTGGGTAGAACTCCTTTGTGGGTCTTTAAGGGAAAGTCACTCTCCTAAGGGTGACAGCAGACAAAACAGGAACCCGCCCCCAGATGGGGCCCATACCTGGTTTCCTCCCCTTTGTCAAAGGTAGCTAAAGATCCTGAGAAAAACAGCCAAGTGTTTGTTAGCTTTGGGAGGCATAAGATCCGTAAGGAGTGGGCTGGAAACTGGCCAAGACACTGGAGACACAATGGCATGTGTGCAGACACGTACACATGGGGGTTGCAGAGGGGGGAGAAGCCCACTGCTCAAAGTGACCAAGATCCCATGACTGACGTCCACCTGGGCTTGCGCCCTGGGCACTCTCTCATGGAGACTCCCGTCCCCTCCAGGTTGAGACTAAGTGAAACAGAGGCATGTAAAGCAATGCCAAATTCCTCTAGAAATTAAGAAGTATAGGTTAGGTGTGGTGACGTATGCTTGTATTCCCAGTGCTCAGACAGCAGAGGCTAGGTGTGGTGACGTATGCTTGTATTCCAGTGCTCAGACACTCAGGTCCATCAGAGGCAGATGGACTGTTGTAAATGTGGGGCCAGCCTGGTCTATATAGTGAGCTCCAGGACAGCCAGGGCTACATAGAGAGAAGACCCTGCTTCAAAAAAAAAATCCAGCCGGGTGGTGGTGGCGCACGCCTGTAACCCCAGCACTTGGGAGGCAGAGGCAGGCGGATTTCTGAGTTCTAGGCCAGCCTGGTTTACAGAGTGAGTTCCAGGACAGCCAGGACTATACAGAGAAACCCTGTCTCAAAAAAAAAATTCAACACAGAAACAATGAAGGGAGAGGAGGAAGAAGAGGAAGAGGAAGGGAGAGACTAAATAATCGTCATAACTCCCTGCAGCTTTTCTGTAAGCAGGGCAGAAGCAGTGCCAACGCAGCCCCATATTTGTAAGAACCTATGGAGATATCTTTTTTTTTTATTGTTGTTTTTGTTTTTGTTTTTCTGAGACAGGTTTTCTCTGTGTAGTCCTGGCTGTCTGGGAACTCTGTAGACCAGACTGACCTCGATCTGTCTGCCTCTGCCTCTGCCTCTGCCTCTGCCTCTGCCTCTGCCTCTGCCTCTGCCTCTGCCTCTGCCTCTGCCTCTGCCTCTGCCTCTGCCTCTGCCTCTGCCTCTGCCTCTGCCTCTGCCTCTGCCTCTGCCTCTGCCTCTGCCTCTGCCTCCCAAGAGCTGAGATTAAAGGTGTGCATTCCCATGGCCCAACAAGATCTGTTAAATGGCAGATGAATAAACGTGGCCCTAAGAACGGATTCCCACTTCCATATATCCCTCCTTGCTATTCCCTCACAGACTGCTGTCTGCCAAGTTAATGCAAAAAGCTGGACTTCACATAGTGATTTCTTTGTGCAACAGAAAATGCTAAGTCTCTACACATTAGCTCACTAAATCCCTAACACTCTCCTGCCCAGGAAGTAATACTTCATGATGATGAAGAAAGAGAAATTAAGTGACTTTTTTTTTTGGGCTAGTTGATAAAAAAAATTCATAGAAAATCCAGACTTGAACCCAAGCTCAGTCTTAGAATAAGTTCTTAGCTGCAGCCACAGTCCAGATCAGCTTTACAGAAGCCTCGTTCCCACTCTGGGCCATGAGTAGAAGAATCTCGTGTTCTCCCTGCTTGTGTGCTTGGTCAGATGTCGGGATGAATGCCTCTCAACCTCCCCTTTCAGTGCAGCTTCGAGGAGTCCAGGAGAAATGGGCTCACAAGCCCTCACTGCGGCCACTCAGCTTGCGTGCTGGACGACTGGCCGGCACACTGTCCGCTCTCCTCCAAAAATCCATCTTCTACCTCAAGCAGAGCGACCCCACGTACCTAAAAGGTAGGAGAGGGTTGGGGCTGTCGCATCAAAGGCAGCATCCTGGGCACTCACCGAAATGCTGAGGTATGAGCACTTCCTGAAGCAAGGCAGGGTCCACACAGCCCACACCAGTCTTCAGGGAGGCACAGGTGAGCCTCTTCCTGGTTGCAATCCAGATTTCCCATCCTAGACCAGACAATCAGGTCTGAGGTGGCATGCCTCCATGGTGAGAGTATTGAAAAGGTCTTCACGACTTTCCAGAGAGACCTTTATGCCTACCACTCTGCATCTTATATCAAAAAAAGTCCATCGCCTCGCCCCTGTAAGGATCCCACAGAGACTTCCAACCTATAGCCCAACTCACCTGTTCTGGTGGGGATGGGGCATGTGTAACTCCAGTGCGTGCCTATTATGTGACACTTTTCCTGGAGAGACATGAATGTCTACCCCAGATAGGGAAGTGATGACAGGGCAAATAGTGACAATGAACCAGTGAGTTTATTGGGGTTATGCAATATGGATACGAGGTTCCTCACAGAAGTACGGAGGCCTCAAAGACAGCTGTCTTTGAAAACCAGCTCAGTATGGATGGCGGCTTTCACAAGCTGGAACTGTTACCAGCTAGATGATGTTCATTTTCTCCACTAAGAAATGAATCAAAAAGCAGGAAAGCTCTGGAACACCACAGGTAGCAGCAGAGAAAACTTCAGACAGCAGAATCAACAGGCTAATCGTGAATAGGTGTGCACACAGCAAGGTACACGGAGGCATGTCCCCCTTGCAAGGAAGGCAGACAGGCTCTCCTGGAAGGCTAGGGGACTTACGGGTCCTTGGTGAGCTGGAATGAGTCTCTTTCCCTTCATTTAGGATTGGTCAATTTAGATGAAGAAAGGGAAGCTGAGAGACCTATAGCTTTCTGTAAGCTTAGGTTTTTCAAAACCTACTCTTAATGAGGATTCTTAAATGCTTTAACATCCCGTCTAGGGCACCACCCACGAGAGGTAGTGGAAAGGAAAGACAAATAGGGCCAAGGAGGACATGGGCCTGTTTAGAAGTAGTTCTTTGGAGCAGATCAGTCCACGTTGTCAGGATACCAGCAGTTCAGTTCACACAGAGCAGCAGCAGCAGATCTATCCTCCCGCAAACACCATTCATTAACCAGCAATGGCAGGTTAATCCAGAAGAAAGCACAAGGCTCTGCCAACTGGCCTGAGTCCAAGGCTGCGGCTAACCGCCAGAACACCACCAGAAGCTTTTGTTGTGTTTCTATGAAGCCACAACAAACGATGACCAACAAAGAGTGGTAAGGAGGACCAACACCACCCAACATCATCAGCAAAGCCCAACGATGACCAGTAAAGAACGGCAAAGTGTACTAATGCCATCCAGTGTCATCCACTGTCTGTTGGGTTATATTTATATCCTTTCCAAACATCACATGTTCTCTCAAGCATTTGCTCCAGCAAAGCATCACATGCCTTTTCCTCCAGAAAAATACCACATGTTCTTAACAAAGCATCCTCTCATAAAGCAGTTTCCAGAAAAACATCACATGACACAACTAAGTATCCAAAGAAACCAAAAATTTCCACTTCAGCTTTGGGTAAACATATCATGGTCTAGTCTTGAGCATATCTGAGCAGCCTGGGCCAGCCACCCAGGAGGGAAGCCTCACAGGCCAGAGAAAAATCCACGTGGCCTGGTGTCAGGTCAGGAAGGTGGAGGTTTGTCACCTTGAATACCCACCTGTGGCCCCTTTCCCTATCTATCTGCCAGAGCTGTCTTGTTCCTGGTCCTTTGGAACCAATGAGCTCGCCGCATGATCTGTGGTCAGTCAGCTTGACAGGTCACATTCTATTCCAGGTAGTTTGGATGGTTTCAGTCTCCTCCACAGACTCCCTGCACAGACGGAGCTGTGTGGTCATAAACCGACCCTTACCACTGTACCAGCCTCCCCAGAAGCCCCCAACTGGCCACCATAAGAACCACACTGTACACACCCACCCAGGAGGTCTTTGGCCTCTTATCAACACGTTACACTTCCAGGGGGTGCTGTTGATCAAGGCAAAGCCTGTGCATAAGTTGATGAGGGAAATGTTCAGGGTCATAACAGCCTCCCTTTAAATAATTTTTTTAGATTATGTATGTATCAGTTTGGGTTTCACTGCTGTGAACAGACACAATGACCAATGCAAGTTTTATAAAAGACAACATTTAACTGGGGCTGGCTTACAGGCTCAGAGGTTCAGTCTATTGTCATCATGGCAGAAACATGGCAGCATCCAGGCAGGCGTGGTGCAGGAGGAGCTGAGAGTTCTACATCTTCATCTGAAGGCTACTAGTTAGAAGAATGACTTCCAGGCAGTCAGGGTGAGGGTCTTAACCCCACACCCACAGTGACACACCTACTCCAACAAGGCCACACCTCCTAATAGTGCCACTCCCTGGGAAAAGCATATACAAACCATCACAATGTGTATGAGTGTTTTACTTACATGTGTCTGTGCGTGCGTGCTACGTGCATGCCTGGTGTCTGGGGACTGTGTATTTAGGCAAATCCTACAGCCTGTTAATTAGGGGAAATGTTTTAGAAAAGGGCACCAAGGACTAGAGATGCGGTTTAGTTGCAGAATGTTTGCCTAACGCATACAAAGTCCTGAGTTCCCGCCCAGCAACATATAAATCAGCCTTGGTGGTCCATGCCCACAATCCCAGCACTTGCTGAGGTGGAGGCAAGAAGATCAGGAGTTCAAGGTTATCCTAAATAGTGAGTTTTGGGGCCAACCTGGGCTACACGAGACCTGACAGAAAAAGGGTAACTGGTGTGATTCAAACTTTGTGCTCAATCCAGGGAAGGCTCAGGCAGAGCCGCCACCTGTGGAGGGCTTAGGCCTCAGGGTGTCCTGCTAGTTTTATGTCAACTTAACAAAAGCTAGAGTCAAGGGAGGAGGGACTCAACACTGAGACGTGCCGACACGCGGTTTGCCTGTAAGAGAGTGTGTAGTGGTTTCTCTGGATTGGTGTGGGAAGGCCCCTCGCACTGTGGGCGGCGTCACTCCTGGAGAAGTGGCCCTGGCGCTCTAAGAAAGCAGGCTGAGCCGTCACTGCTCCCACGGCCTCTGCATCAGCTCCTGCCCTTTCCTGTCTTCCCTCAGGGATGGGGTGTGACTTGAGACTTTTAAGCTGACATAAATCCTTTCAGCCCCCAGGTTGCTTTGGGCTGTTGTGCTTTCTCCCAGCAGTAGAAAGTCCAGCTAAGGGAGGAACACGCACTTTCTGGACTGGGGATAATCAGCAGTGTGGTAGCCCTTAACCCCTGCGCATTCGGGACGCTGTCCTCTCCTTCTCTGCAGAGTTCCAGCCAAGCATTCAGCCTGGGTTTTGGAAGTTGCCCCATACCTGGACACGCACCAATGCCTCACTGGTCTACCCCTGGCTGGAGCCCGTGGACTCTTTCTCAGAGGAAAGCAGCGATGCGTGCCTGGTGCAACTTCTAGGAACCGGGTGGGTCTCCCACTGTCCCAGGACCTGAAAACCCCCATAGTGTCCCCTTGGCCACACCAGAGCCTTTAGCAAATGCAGGAGGGTGTGCACGGACACTCGGAAGCGCTCTCCCACCTGCTCCACAGAATCCAGGTCTCACTCTCCCTGGCCCACAGTGTTTGACCTCCTCCCCAAAGTGGCTTTTCCTGAGTCCCTCTGCACACAGGACAAAACCCCAGTCCTTGCCAGTTCTTTCGGGGCCCCACGCACCTCGCCCCCGGCCTCGGAGGGCACTTTACAGACTCCATGGACCCAGGAGGGCAGTCCTGGGCAGTCTGACTCCCTATGTGCTTATGTAGCCAATGGGCTTGTAGCAAGGTCCCGGGCACTTCAGTGCAGGGGGCACGGCAGGAATGGGGGCACTATCTTCCCAGCCTCCTTCGGAGAAGGTGCCAAGCCACAGGTGCCCCACAGAGGGGCTGCACTCTAGATGGTAACCTATATTGTCATATAGGGGATGAGCAAGTGTATTGAGTCCAGGCCACAGTCCCCGAGTTGCTGGGTTCGAATGGTCCTTTATTTAGGAGACTGATAGGAAAGACATTTGAGGACTCCACAGAGCAAGAGGAAGTCAGGCACTGGTGGCTGTCCAAACCCAGGACAGTTCAGCATTGTCTCCTTTGAGCTAGATCAAGACTAGGACACAGCCAGTCATGGTGTCATCTGGTGCCATCTAACTGTAGTCCCAGCACTCAAGGAGGCTGGGACTGCATGACCAGGCTACAGAATGAGACCTTGTCTCCAAAGAAAGGAAGGCCCACGACATGTGTGTTTTATTTGGTAATCCTTATGCTCAGCCCAGAACCCTCACCAACAGTCACCGAAGGACACACAGGGGCTGGGACCCACGGTGGGATGGACAGGGAGTTCTGTCTCATCAGCCTGGGTTGTGTCCTCCCAGGACAGACAGCAGCCAGCCTTGCAGGCTCTCCAACTTCTGCAGAAGCCTCATGACCAAGGCCGGCTGCTCAGGGTACAGCCTCTCCCATCAGCTGCTCTTCTTCCTCTGGGCCAGAATGGTAAGTGCCGCACGGCATGCTGTGGTGACCTGTGTGGCTCCCTGGCTCCCTTCCTCCTCCCACGGCATGCCGTGGTGACCCTGTGCTGCCGCACTGCCCGGCCGCACTCGGATCTGCCTTCTGAGTCCTCAGGGAAGCGGCGACTATCTGCAGAGCACTGCCCAGTGTTGTTCTCCTGCCGGGCACTACCTAGCCACGTAGCCCACCAAACAAAACGCCTCTAGTCTAAGCCCTACCATCAGTGTCCGACCTATGAATGCAGCACAACACGAAACTGTAACCCTACTTAAAACATTATAAAGCTTTCTGAGGTTCGTTTGTAACACTCCTGTGAAGATGACAGCAGCTCAGAACGTCAAAAGGTCAGACACACTTGCATGGCTTTCCCATTCTGGAAAAAGACATGGAAGCCCAGCAAGGCTAAGGAGTAAGCCGCTTGGCTCTTAGCCAACCAAGCCTAAACATGAGTTTACTCCAGTGACCTGCAAAGTGGGTGAGGCTGGGGAAAGAGAGACCTTCCTCCCAACACAGCCCTGACAAGACCAGCTCAGAGCTGCAGGCCTTCCTGCCTGAGCGTGTGTCTCCCACACACCCACACATCTCCTGTTGTCTATCCTCTAGCAAGGGTGCACGGAGGGACTGTTCCTCCAGAGCCAGCACTACATGGACATCTTCTGTGCCAATATGATGGACCTGAACCACAGAGCTGAAGCCATTGGATACACCTACCCCACCCAAGACCTCTTCATGGAAAACAGTGAGCCCGGCCTTCTGCCCTTCTACTCAGGGTGGAGTAGAGAGGGTTTGACAAAGGGGGTGCATTACACCCCTGGGATTGCTAAATGAAGCATTAAACACACTGGGCACAGGGCTGGGGGACAGCTTACTCAGTAAAGGGCTTGCCTCACAAGCATAAGGGCACGAGTTTGATCCCCAGCGCTCCTGTGCAAAGGCCAGGCCTGGTGACACAGGGCACACCTTGAAATCCTAGAGCAGAAGAGGCAGAGACGGGTGGATCCCCTGGACTTGGTCGCCAGTCAGCTTAAGTGAATGGGTAAATCTAAGGTCCCGCCAAGAAACCCTATCTTGAAAAATGGGGTAAGGCTGGCTAGATGGCCCGGGGAGTAATAAAAAAAAAAAAAAGTGCCCACCTTTAAGCCTGTGCACGTGAATCCAGTCCCTGAGATCTGCACGTTGGAAAGAGAGGGGCAGCCCCCACAAGTTGTCCTCTGATCTCTACACACATACCATGGCACACACACAGTAAGAAAATAAATAATGCAATCAAAAAACAAAACAAGCCGGGCGTGGTGGCGCACACCTGTAATCCCTGCACTTGGGAGGCAGAGGCAGGCGGATTTCTGAGTTCGAGGCCAGCCTGGTCTACAGAGTGAGTTCCAGGACAGCCAGGGCTACACAGAGAAACCCTGTCTCGAAAAATCAAAAAAGCAAAAAATCAAAAACCAAGCCGGGCAATCCTTTAGGACTGATACGGTAGCTAACCTCTGGCTGCCATGTGTACTTGCACACATTGCTTATTAGGGGCTTGAATGCAGCTGACCATTGTGTGTCTACTTGTCACAGTGACTGTTGTTTGTCCTCCAAGTCCATCAAGAACAGGAGGAGTTCTGGATAGACTGATCAGCTGGCCCACAGACACCACCCCCATCCACCCCGAGCCAAGATCTTGGAGATAGATAGAAAGGAGCCCTGGGGTGGGGGTGGCTGCTTCTTTGCTAGGACATCCAAACACCCCCACAGGAGAGGCAGGGCCTGGGAAGCCTCTGTGGCCAAAAGAAGCCAGGCCTTGGAATCCTAGAGCAGAGGAGGCAGAGACAGACACGTCCCTTAAGCGCTGCTCCCCCTCTCCCCGGCGTGGTGGCCCAGGGACACAGGAAGAGATGGGAACAGGCTAACAGAGGTTCCTTGGTATGTTTGCAGTTATGTTCTGTGGTATGGCCGGCTTCTCTGACTTCTACAAGCTGCGCTGGCTGGAGGCCATTCTCAGCTGGCAGAACCCCCAGGCAGGATGCTTCGGGAGGCCAGGTGAGTTGTCTGTCTGCCCCAGCTGGACGCATTGTTTGGTGGGGTCCCAGTTTCTGGATCACTCAGGAAAAGGATGTCCTGGCACTGAAAACTGGTGGTGGTTTAGAACAAGCAAGCACACACAAGGGAGTAGAAGGGCTGGGCATTCTGAAAGCCCAGTTCAGCCAGTGCAAAGCTGTCTGTGGGGGAGCTTGACTCGCTGCACTGGCCTTCACAAACTCGTTCCTTCGCCATTCCCCGAGCATCTGAGGATGTGCCAGACGGACACTATCTAGGTGCCAGAGGAAGTCAGAGCTGTAGAAAATGGGTAGATGCTCCCTCAACACACCAGAAGATATGGTCATGCCAACTTCTGCCAAGAGCTGAGAAAGCACAGAACACTAGGGAAGGCTCTTCCATTCCCAGAAGCTAGCGGGGAAGGCCAACCAGGAGAGGTACACAGCTAATAAGCCAGGGATGAGTCTTTCCAACCTTGTGACATGTGGCCTCAGGTTGTCGTTGGGCTAATAATAACCATAAGTCGTTCATTCGCCTTCCTTGGACCATCCTTCCATGAACCCCTAGCTTGTGTCTGCCATAGAACAGGCACCCAGGAAATGCCAGAATTTCTGTCAAGAAGCTTAAAGCAGCAACTGCCTTTGAGATAAGGGGAAAGCTAAGACACGGCAATACAAAAAGATATGGTGAGGCCAAGGCCTGGTGAGGCCAAGGCCTGGTGAGGCCAAGGCCTGGTGAGGCCAAGGCCTGGTAAGCCAAGGCCTGGTGAGGCCAAGGCCTGGTAAGCCAAGGCCTGGTGAGGCCAAGGCCTGGTGAGGCCAAGGCCTGGTGAGGCCAAGGCCTGGTGACGCAGCCCTGTCAGCCTAGCCACTGAAGAGACTAAGGTTGGAGCATCAGAAGTCCAAGGCCTGCACAGCCTTACAGTGTGTTTCAGGCTGGCCTGAGCCTCAAAATATCACTTTTAAGATGGTGCAGGGTTTCAAGAAGGCTTAGGGTGTAAAGGCCCTTGCCACCAAATCTGATGACCTAAACACTCACTTGGTAGAAGAGAACCTACACACACACACACACACACACACACACGCACACGCACACGCACACGCACACGCACTCGCACTCGCACACATGCACACACATATCATACACAAATGATTAGATGTAATAGTAATTTATTTTTAATTTATTTTTATGTGTGTACATATCTTATGTTTGCATGCCATATGTGTGCAGTGCCTACAGAGGCCGGACGAGGACTCAGTGCCCTTAGGACTGCAGTTACAGATGGTGGTGAGCTCCCATGTTGGTGCTAGAAGTCAAACCTGGATCCTCTGTGAGAGCAGCCAGTGCTCTTGACCACTGAGCCATCTCTCCAGCTCTAATAATAATTTTTAAAAGGTCAAAATGTAGAGTTTAGGCCCACATGTGTAAGACCCCAGATTCTAACCCAAGTACCACAGGCATAAATAAAATAGGTGAAAGAAGTTTCAAAAACAGAGACTCACGTCTATTACGATACCAGTGCTTGGGGAGCTAAAACTGAGACCCTATCTCAAAGCAACAGCTCGGCCTGGTGGCGCACACCTCTGACCCCTGCATTTGGGAAGCAGAGGTAGGTGGATCTCTGTGAGCTCAAGACCAGATTGGTCCACAGAGTAAGTTCCAGGGCAGCCAGGGCTACACAGACCCATGGCTCAATAAAACAGAAACAACATTACAATGGTTTCCAGAATACAGGCTCTGGGCCCAACACTTGATTGGATAAGATAGGCCCCTGCACTTGTTAGGAAGCCCTCTAGAGGTTCTGATGTAGGGGGCAGTTGACAGAGGACAAACATGACCCTGAGGAGGGATCTGCAGCTAGGCACAGCAGAAACCTAGAATATCCGAGTCCCCTGAGGGGTGAGAGAGGAAGAGGCTTATTGACTGAGTGTTAAAGTTTACCCGAGAATCTCACCTTTGGCTCTTCTCCAGATACAAGGGGTGAGCCTTCTGACATCCCACAGCAGCGGGGCGTTCCGAGAAGAGTGCGAAGGCGGGAAAAACTGTTCGCAGGTAACTAATACCCAGGGGCTCACTTACCCATCACCCAAACTTGGTGGCCGTTGTTTTCCCCCAGTACCCAGGAATAAGACCTTGGGCCTCCTCGCTGAGTGCTCTGACTGAACTGTTCCTACCTGTTTGCTCTCAGTAGAGAGAGGCCTGAGCCACTGCGGAGCCCTCTTTCTTGCGGAGGCAAGAGCAAAAGTCTGCGTCTCTGAGGAGCTTCTTAGTCCTGTACATAGCACCTGGGAGACTGGCTGGGGGACTCTTAGGATTGTATTGGACCAAGGGCCAAGTGTGCTCCCAGGACCTCTCCCCTCTCCCGCCCCAACAGATGGCTGTTCTTGCCACAACACAGCCACGGCAGTCGCAGCCCTGGGTGGCTTTCTCTACATCCTGGCAGAATACCACCCAGACAATGGAGACGCACATCCAGAATACTACCCGAGCAGTGCAAAGCCATATCCATCCACACAGTCACCCGCAAGCAACTACCAAGATGGCGCTGCCAGCCCTGATGTCCAGAGGATTGGCAGGCCCCTTAGTGTTTCTTAAGTCCTGGAGTCAGGGGTCACGGGCTGAGGAGGTAGTTGAGGAAAGTGACCCCATCACCACTTCTGGGTATTTAAAAGTCTTGAGAGAGCAGAGCCCGGGAAGGCAGGGTTGGAGAGTGGGGTGGCCCAGATGTCAGCACAATACATAAAGCAATCAATCGGAGCTGAGTCTTTTGTCTTTTGTGTACATGGGATTTAAGGTGCATGTCCATCTGTGTGTGTCAGATCTTGATGTGTAGTCGAGATTGGACTCAAGATCCTCCTGCCTCCACTTCCTGAGTGCTAAAATCACAAGTGTGCCCGTTGGGAGTCGACTCTTGTTTTCTCAGGCATAAGGACAATCTCGGATGACTTCACGATCTCTGTTTCAAGTCCCCTATCTCAATCAACACAAATCCTGAATGGACCAGCGCTCCTACTCTGTTCTCTGCAACTATAACAAAGTAACCAAGTCTAGGTGATTCATAAGTAAGGGAAGTTGTCTTGGTTAGGGATTCATTGCTGTGAAGAGACACCATGACCAAGGCAACTCATAAAGGGCAACAATTAATTGGGGGGGGGCTTACAGTTTTGGAGGTTCAGTCCATTATCAAGGCAGGAAATATGGCAGCCTGCAGGCAGACGTGGAGCTGGGTAAGGAGCTGAGAGTTCTACATCTTGCTCCGAAGGGCAGCAGCAGGAGACTGTGTGCCACACTGGCCTTGAGCGTTGGTGATCTCAACACCTTCTGCCACGGTGACACAGCTCTTCCAACAAGGCTACTCCCCTGGGCCAAGCATTCACACACATGAGTCTGTGAGAGCAGCACACGTTCAAACCACCACAGAGGTTTATTTGGCCTTTAAGTCTGGAGTCTGTAAAGTGCAGGGCCATGGTACTGGCATGAGTGAGGACCCGAGCACTGCTTCATAGCGTGGCAGAAGGCAAGGATGTGTGAGACACGGATGGGGATAAAGGCTGGAGCAGGGCGGACGCACACCATGATAACAAACACTCCTGGCAGAGTGGCGTGCCTCCCACCAGGAAGGCCCACAACCAGGTCTTCTCCTAACACACACCTCATCCTCTGTCATTTTGCTTTGGGTTTTGTTGTTTAGGCTTTTTGTTTTGTTTTGTTTTTGTTGTTGTTTGTTTTTCCTAAAACAGCGTCTGGCACTGTGGCCGGCGTCATCCTCAAACTCGCAGCACAGTCCTCCTCCTCAGGCTCCTGAGTGCTGGGGATTACGGTGTGTGCCACCACGCCACCCTGCCCCCGCCGCCTGAGGTCCCGGTGGTAGATACCGTGCAGTGTGGCGGCTGGGGAGTGTCTGTGAGCAGGGTGTTAGCTAACACGCCCGGAGCCTGGGTCCAGTCCTGCATAGACCAGGCACTCAGGACGGGGGCAGAAGCATCACAAGTCATCGGTGGGTCCATAGCAGACGTGAAGCCAGTCCAGGCTATGAGACTGACTGAAAAACAAAACAGGGGCCTGGGGAGGGAGCTCAGCAGGTCAAAGCTCTTATTGCGCAAGTTCAGTTCCCACGTCACAACTCTCTGTAATTCCAGTTCCAGGGGATCCAACACCTGAACTCCGCAGGTACTCCTGCACACAAGTTATGCATATGCATATGCATTCGGGTGAAACTAATACATATGTACATACATACATACATAATATATATGTATAGATATATAATAACAAATAAATGTCTTTCTCAAATAGAATAAAATAGGGCCAGCGAGAATGTTCAGTGGTACCTATTTTCAACTCTAATGGTCTGAGTTTTATTACTGAGACTCAACTCCTCAAGTTGTCCTCTGAGCTCATACAAGGGTTGAGCACACACACACACACACACACACACACACACGCGCGCGCGTAATTTAAACTTTTTTTTTTTTTTTTTTTTGGTTTTTCGAGACAGGGTTTCTCTGTGTAGCTTGGGCTGTCCCGGAACTCACTCTGTAGACCAGGCTGGCCTCGAACTCAGAAATCCGCCTGCCTCTGCCTCCCAAGTGCTGGGATTACAGGCGTGCGCCACCGCCGCCCGGCTTAATTTAAACTTTTTAAATAAAAATAAACAAATAAAAAGAATGAAAGATAAATTGCAAGGTGAGTTCTTCAGACTGCAGCAAGCTCACCAGTGCTAACGCCTGTCTGTCCTGACGTCAACACTGCATCTTTCCTAGAGGAGAATGTGAGGCTGAGAACAGCCTGTGGCCATGAGAGGCGACACGTGCTGATTTCTACCTCCTGTGCACAGAGCTCTGAAGGTCCTGGGGGCACGGTGTGTGCAGACCCAGCGCTGTACAAAGGCAATGCAGACTGCCCAGTGGTTAGCACTGTGGCTCTGACCACAGGCTGCCCTGCTCTGTGTCACTGGACAAAGTCACTGCAGCACATGGCTTCTCTGTGACTCAGTTTCCCATTCGGTAACATCAGGGGTGATGATGGTACCTATCTCAGTATGACAATCACAGCATGGACATGATGTCCTCAGAGTGCCAACTGCTGTGCCTGTCACACCTAGTGCCACTGTCACCTGGAGTTATGAGGTTAGACTGTCATAAAATGAGGGGAGTGTCCCAGAGCATCAGAAGGCACAGCTGGCCCTCCCTGGAGTGTCTGCCCCCTCCCCCCCACACACATTTCTTTTTCTTTTCTTTTCTTTTTTTTCTTTTTTTTTTTTTTTGTTTGTTTGTTTTTTGTTTTTTCGAGACAAGGTTTCTCTGTGTAGCCCTGGCTGTCCTGGAACTCACTCTGTGGACCAGGCTGGCCTCGAACTCAGAAATCCACCTGCCTCTGCCTCCCAAGTGCTGGGATTACAGGCATGCGCCACCACTGCCCGGCTACACACACACTTCTTCCCACTGACAGAGGACTTTATCTAAGTGCTTTAGCATTTTAGAAAAGATATTCAGAGCATTCTTAGGGGTTCAGTACCATCTATAGGGATGGGGGCACACTGAAAACTGCGTGTACCAGGCTTTAGAGTAGAAAACAAGCTCCTGACTCAATCCAAATCCAGGAGGTGCTTTGCCACAAATGGAAAGGTTGCTGGTCCCCTTACGTGAAAGCCAAGTCACACCACAGCCTGGGAATTAGCATGCCCCCTGTGTAGTCATCTGACATGATGACACACACCTGAAATCCCAGCACGTGGGAGGTAGGGGCAGGAGGATCAGGAGTCTTGGGTCATCGTTGGCCACATGCTAAGACCAGTCCGTACTACATGAGACACTGTCTCAAACTGCCACAAAGGAACCATGCAAACCTGACAACCAATTTCAACCCTCCAATATAAACCAGATGTGGGTGGGGCAAGAAAGCTCACACCTTTAGTCCCAGCACTTGGGAGGCAGAGGCAGGCCGATCTCTGTGATCCTATTAGCTTGACCTTGTCTCAAAAACAACAGATGTGAGACCTGACAAGATGACTTAGGAGGTAAAGATACTTGCATGGTGATCTGAACTGGACCCCAGAACCTTCATGGTAGAGAGCCCACCCCTTCAAACTGTCTTCTGACCTCCACACTTGTGTCTTGGCATTCACAGAACCCAAATGCCCCTATACACAAATAAATCATTTTTAAAAGCTGGAAGTGGCCAGGCGTGGTGGTGCATGCCTGTAATCCCAGCACTTGGGAGGCAGAGGCAGACGGATTTCTGAGTTCGAGGCCAGCCTGGTCTACAGAGTGAGTTCCAGGACAGCCAGGACTACACAGAGAAACCCTGTCTCGAAAAACCAAAAAAAAAAAAAAAAAAGCTGGAAGTGGTGATGCAGATCTATATTTCCGTTGTTCTTGTGCCCTGCTGAAAACCAGTGGTGGAGGTGTGGAACTGATCCTTTAAATCTCTCCTTTCACCTAATCTTCCCCTACTGTGCCCAGAATACCCTACCACAATCCTTCTTAAGTTGTCAGGCCCAGGAGCTGTGCCTGGCATCGAGTGGCGCGTTTGACATGCCTTTGAGGATGCTGTCTTCTTAGGGGACCAGGAACCAGAACCTAACACCGATTGGCCTTTAAGGACTTCCTTGGAATCACTTCACCTATGCAAAGTTACCAAGACAGGCTCTCAAGTTATGTGTAGTTGGCTTCGCATAAATGGATTACAGGAGAATTATGCCCACCCCATCCTTCCTGAATCTGAGCTGGTTTAGTGACTGAGCTGAACAATGATGTGGCCCCACAGCCTAAGTCACTAACCAGGGCTGGAAGAAGAAAGGAGAGCCTGTGCTGGCAGGTCAATTCTTAGATAGCAGGGAACGCCAGAACCACACTGAGGGCTGGAGATATAGCTTAGCTGATGGGGTCTGAAGTCCTGAGTTCAATCTCCAGCAGCATTTTAACAACACACACACACACACACACACACACACACACGAATTAAAAGTAAAACAGCAGTCTGGCAGATAAAAGACAAGCTCGAGGCCCTGCGTTCTAGCCCCTAACCATATTAAAAAAAAAAAAAAAAGACATGGTGGTACAAGCCTTCAGTTTCCAGGCCCTGTAAAGTGGAGGTAGGAGGATCAAGGTTCAAGACCAGCCTGGGCTACATGAAACCTAAAAGGTTAGTTCTGGAGTTCACTCAACTGAGCCACACACAGTGGGCTATTCCCTCTGCTTCAATGATGGCTGTGGTGGAGGCACCAGTTGTCTAGGTAACTGTGGAAGCTTGAGGTCACCTTTGCTAGTAACACTAACTCTCCCAGAGCCCATAAATACAAGGGAGGACTGATACAACTGTCCCAGCATCTCTGCCTTCACATCCCTACGTCCCCTTCACGGTCTTACCTTTGACTGGGACTGCAGGTGCTGACCGTCCAAGAAGCATCTTATTCAAAGCTGTAACACAGGTGGGCCTGCCCACGCCCACCGCACCTGGTGACTCTCTCCCACCCCTTCCAGCGACTTCTCCACAGCCCACACGTCAAGCATCATGCCCCAGCTGTATCAGCAGGAGCAGACCAAACCCCAAGGCCAGGATGCTATACAAGAGGATGAAGGCTACAGCAGGAGGCGCTCTGCAGCTCCAGGGCTCGCCCGTGGCCCACCAGCCCGCAAAGCCAAAGGGCAGAATGTGTGCACACATGGGAAACTGCTCCTGATAGCAACAGGCAGGTGCCAGACTCTACTCAATCCCAAGAAAGCTAAAAATAAACAGCAAAAACCCCCTATTCTATCTTTTATGTAGTGTTGGTCTCATCCGGCCTCCAACTCGGCTGTGTGCCTCACGGACGCAGGAAGACATCTGACAAAGAATGAGAGGACTGATTAGTGTATGGCTTGATCCTGTTTCCTTGTTATTGTTTTGTTCTTATTTTTGCTTGTTTTTCAAGACAGGGTTTCTCTATGTAGCCATGAACATCCTGGAACTCACTCTGTAGACCAGGCTGGCCTTGAACTCATAGAGATCCACCTGCCTCTGCCTTCTGAGCTCTAGGGCTAAAGGCGTGCAGTAGCCCTGCCCAGCTTGGTCTTGGTTTGTCGTCGTTGTTGTTTGCCTGCTTTTCCTGTTTCCACACCAACAGGTCCAGATGCTGGCTGGCGTCAGGAGGATCTCCTGTCCCTTTCCACAGCTGAAGTACACAGGCTGAAGGAGCCTTCCGTCCGTGCGCTCTCCGCCATGTGCCTGCCTTATGTCCGTCTCGCTCGAATCAACTGATCTGGGACACAGGGGCTGGGAAGAGGCTCCGCAGCTAAGGTGCTTGAGGCATAGGCACGGGGAGGAGATTTCAGATCTCCAGGAGTCACATAATGCAAGGTAGGTTCAGCGGCCATGTAATTCCACCCCCGAAGGCAGGCACAGGATCCCCAGAGCCAGCCAGCTAGTGAGGCTAATCATGGTGGACTGATTGAGAGGCCTTTCCTCAATGAATGAGGTAGATCACTATAATTCCCAATAGTAACTTCAGGCCCAGACAGACAGACAGACAGACAGACATGAATTATTATGTAACATGGATTGTTTTTATTATGAGAGTAAATAGCAAATTAATCTGGCAGCTGTATTTCTTTGCCTTTCCTAGTCCCCAATAACCACTCAGACTAAGATTTATTAAAATTGCCTTGAGCCAAATACTAAGCAATGCCCTGAGGAGGCCAGGCACCGGGCCTGGCGTTGGGCACTGCTGTGGGGAAGCCCTGAGAGGAGCAGGCTCTGACAGGTGACACTGGCCAGGAAGGTCCCAGGCTCAGGACTTGCTATAACAGAGGACGCTCGACCCCCGGGAACCCGAGTTGGTTATTACGGCCTCTGTGTGTGTGACATGTGTGGGTGGGCAGGCCATGGCGCACATGTGTGAGTCAGCCTTTCTGCAGTCAATCCTCTTCTTCCTCCGTGGGTTCAGGGTCTCCATCTCACGTCACACAGCGAGTTCATGTATGTGCTGAACCACCTCGCCAGCCGTCCCTATATTCTAGGGGAGAACTAGTTTCTTCTGGCCAAGCGGAAGAAAGAGTGGAGACCTATCATTCTAAGATACCCAAAGCAGGGTCACATTGGGGACCTGAGCCTTTAATCCCATCACTTGTGGATTAGGCAGAAGCAAGAGGCTCTAGACCAGTCTACACACTAGCCTGCCTATAAATCAGAGACCCTGTCTCAAAAACAAAACTAAACGAAAACAAAGATAAACCAAGCTACCCAAAACACAAGAGTCAATCCAGTCAGACAGGTCTGGCAAAGGAATTCGCCCTCAGAACAAAGGACAACCCTTAGGAATGCCTGCACACCATAAGCCACTAAGGAGACACAATGCTTTCCTCTTTAATGAGCTAATGTACTTTTTTGTTTGTTTGTTTTTTGTTTTTTGTTTTTTTGTTTTTGAGTCAGGGTTTCTCTGTGTAGCCCTGGCTGTCCTGGAATGCACTCTGCAGACCAGGCTGGCCTTGAACTCAGAAATCCACCTGCCTCTGCCTCCCAAGTGCTGGGATTACAGGCGTGCACCACCACGCCCGCCGCTAATGTACTTTTTTTTAAAGCCTTTAAAAATCGTTCTTTTTTTATTTTAAAAAGTGTGTGTGTGTGTGTGTGTGTGTGTGTTGCCTACATGTATGTCCTGAGTACCACGAGCATGTATGATGCCTCGGGAGGCCAGAAGACATCAAACCCTCTGGAACTGGAGTTACAGACTGTGGCAAGTTCCCAGCACATGGGTGCTGGGAATGAAATTGGATCCTCTGGAGAAACAGGCGGTGTCCTTAACCACTGAGCCACCTCTCCTGCCCCACTAACCTGCTTTCCCTTCCCACAATTCCCACCCAGGACAGTGCCTACAGGCTGCCTTGAGTTTCACTGGGATCTGCCTACTTGGAAAGGTAGGTGTGTGTGTGTGTGTGTGTGTGTGTGTGTTTCCCTCTCTGGTGCTCTCCCTTTCTTTCAGACACTGGCCAGAACCTAAGTACGCTTTCTCTGGTGCATTGGTCTTCCTTGCATTCCCTCAAGCCCTCCTCCTCCTAGGCTATCCGCCGGGAAGCCGACCTCCGTGCTGACCTCACTCAAGCTGCATGGTGTTTTTCCTTCTCCTCTCTCTCCCTCTGGACAGCTGCTGATGTGTACTTCTCACCCGCCTAGGAGTTCTTCTTAAACTCTAATAAAATTGTCCTCTTTGGATAAAGTTTGGCTTTGCTTGGTTTTCAAATGTTTCTCATCTTGTAATTCTTTAACTGGTAAAGAAAAAGAACCTGCCAGATGGCAGTAGCTCAGAAGCAGAGGCAGGTGAATCTATGACTGGGAGGCTAGCCTGATCTACAGAGCTAGTTCTAGGGCAGCAGGTTATGCAGAGAAACCCTATGTAGAAAGAGAGAGAGAGAGAGAGAGAGAGAGAGAGAGAGAGAGAGAGAAGAAGAAGAAGAAGAAGAAGAAGAAGAGAAGAGAAGAAGAAGAAGAAGAGAAGAGAAGAGAAGAGAAGAGAAGAGAAGAGAAGAGAAGAGAAGAGGAGAGGAGAGGAAAGGGGAGGAGGGGAGGGGAGGGGAGGGGAGGGGAGGGGAGGGGAGGGGAGGGAAGGGAAGGGAAGGGAAGGGAAGGGAAGGGAAGGGAAGGGAAGGGAAGGGAAGGGAAGGGAAGGGAAGGGAAGGGAAGGGAAGGGAAGGGAAGTCACTCTGGGTGGTCCCATTTTGGATTGTTTTGTCTGTTCACTTTAGCAAGGGTCCTCACATTTTTGTTTTGGTCCCCGCCAGGTTATACAAAATATGCCTGACTTCAAAATCATTGAAGTCATGAAAAATTAAAGGCTGAGAAGTACCCTAAAGGTGACCAAAGAGACCGATTAAGTTGGATCTTGAATTATATTGCAGCCAGGCTGGGGAGGCCAATGATTAAGGTCCTGCTAGATGTAATGGGCAAAATCTATAGTCTGTTAAGGTTTGGACACTGGAACTCATCAGCGTCTTTGAAAGACTGCCTTTCTTTGGTCACAAGACAGGTTCCTACAAAGGACCTTGTTCAGTCAAACTGTCATCGCAGAGAGCAGAGAGAATGTGGGGCTGCCCTGACCTGTGGCTGCGGATCAGACAATCGCCTAGAACCACCACGTAGCCAGAGCAGCCCTGCACCTACAGCTGCGCCCTAAGGGAACGAGAGCCTTCAAGACCCCGATAGTCCCTTATGATGCAAACAAACCTCACCCCCACCCCTATAAAGAATCATTTCTGGCCTTTTCCCACACGGGCATCCCTTTTCCTGCAGAAGTCTCTGTTGCTATTTTGAAATAAACAATCCGTCTATAAAAATCAAGCTCTAGTCTCCTTTTCTACCCTCAGTCTCTTTACATTGCCTAAGAAATCCAACAACCCTGGCTGTCCTGAAACTCACTCTGCAGAACAGACTAGCCTTGAACTCACAGAGATCCACCTGCCTCTGTCTCCACATGCTAGCATTAAAGGTGTACACCACGGGTGGGCTGCAAGCTTCATTCTTACAAGTTGTTCCTCCTCCTCCCTCTCCTCCAACTTTTCCTCCTCCTCCTACTCCTCCTCCTAACCTCCTCTTCTTGTCTTTGAGATAAAGTCCCATGAACTCCAGACTGGTCTCAAACTAGCTATGTAGCCAAGGACAACCTGTAACTTTTGATTCTCCTGCCTCTCCTGAATGCTGGGATTGTGGCGTGGGCCACCACTTCTGGTTTGTGCAGCGCAGAAGGAACCTAGGGCTTGAAGCAGGCAAAACAAGTCCCGTACCGACTTACACATCCCCAGCATCAGTTCTAGCAGTTCTCTATAAAAAAACTATCTCCCTTCCGGCCGTATCCTCCCCGATGGAATTCGAACGCGTAATCTCAGAAACTGGAAGGAATTCAGGTTGTTGGTACCTGAGAGCACCCAACAGCCAGGCCTGGGATCACGTGAGGCGAGCCCACGTGACGGGAGTACCAATCCAACATGGCGGCGCCCAGGGGGCCCGGGCTGCTCTTCCTACCCGCGCTGCTCGGCTTGCTCGGGGTGGCGTGGTGCAGCCTAGGCTTCGGGTGAGTGCAGCCGCCCGGGCCAGCCTGCCTGGGGTACCCTCTCCTGGTTACTCTCAGGCCTCGGACCTCACAATCGCCCCGTCCCCGCAGGGTTTCCCGCGACGATGACCTGCTGCTGCCTTACCCGCTCGCGCGCAGACGTCCCACGCGGGAGTGCGCCCGGGTGCGCGCAGGCAGCCCAGAGCAGGAGAGCTGGCCTCCGCCAGCCTCGAACCCCGGCGCCAGCCACCGCGCGACCGTGCGCACCTTTGTGTCGCACTTCGAGGGACGCGCGGTGGCCGGCCACCTGACGCGGGTCACCGAGCCCCTACGCACTTTCTCGGTGCTGGAGCCCGGAGGACCCGGAGGCTGCGCGCAGAGGCGCCGCGCTACTGTGGAGGACACAGCCGTCCGGGCCGGTTGCCGCGTCGCTCAGAACGGTGGCTTCTTCCGCATGGGCACTGGCGAGTGCTTGGGGAACGTGGTGAGCGACGGGCGGCTGGTGAGCAGCTCGGGGGGACTGCAGAACGCACAGTTCGGGATCCGACGCGACGGGACCTTAGTCACCGGGTGAGGAGGCGGGGAGCCCCGGGACTGTCGGGGGCAGAGTTTCTGATGTTCTTTTAGAGCCATGCCTCCGAGTACAGGTCACCTAACCAAACTTCCTGTCATTCGTCTTCAGAGTAGTGACGCTGACACCTTCCTTACTTTAAGTTTACTCATGTGTCACTGAATGCTGTTTCTGCGATCAGGCCATGTGTGGGACCTTGGGGAGGCGACCGTGAGCCTGAACAGTTTGTGCCTTAGAGAACTTTGCCCAGCATTAGAGAAAACAAACATTTAGTGTTGAGTGAAGCCAGGGAACCAATTGGAAATAGTGTAGAGTTTATGGAGCAGTCCCAGACAGCTAGCTGGAGGCCTTTCGCTGTCCTGGGTAGGCAGGGAGCTTGAGGGCCGCTGCCTTTGGCAGTTTCTCTATCTCTTGAAATCTGACAGCAGCCAGAGTTGACAGCAGGCAGGCAGGAGTAGAAGGTAGCGCCATCTAGTGTTCCAGCTCTCTTCCAGGGTTCCAGTTTTTGCCAAGGCTTTCCCCCCAGCTCTTTGCAGCCCTTGGTTGCAATTTCTGGCCTGCCCATGCATGTATCTGATCCTTCAACATCAGCCAGTGTCACCACTGTTGATCTTACGTCGTCACATATCTTAAAAATTCTGCCAGTGACCAGTGCTTTCTCTTCCCCGACTCTGTCCTTCAACCTCTCCACACTCCCGCTGCCTCCCTTGTTCCTCTCCTGGGCTCCCCCTTGTTCCTCTCCTGGGCTCCCCCTCGTTCCTCTCCTGGGCTCCCCCTTGTTCCTCTCCTGGGCTCCCCTTCCAGATTTGTTGCCATGGCCTCTCCCTCAGTAGCCCCATTGCTCTTTCTACCATGGTCCACTGGCCTGCTCACCTCCTGCTTTGTGTGTGTGTGTGTGTGTGTGTGTGTGTGTGTGTGTACGTGCGCGCGCGCGCATCTGTGTGTACCCATGTGGAGGCCAGAGTTTGATTTCAAGTGTCTTCTGTTCTCTTTTCCTCCATCTTGTTTTCTGACACAAAGTCTTGAGTCTAGAGTTGACTGGTTCAGTTAACCTGACTGGCCAGCAAACCCCGTCAACCCCACCCCAGCACGGGGCTGCAGGCGTGGGCGGTCTCACCCATCTTCTCCGCGGGTGCTGGGGATCTGAACACAGGTCCCCGCGCTTGGGTGGGAAGGCTCTGACCCAGGGCGCTGTCTCCAGCCCGTCCTCCCTTGTTAAGGGCCAAGCAGCCGCCCATTCTGTCCATGTGGAGCTCGCTGCTGCTACTTTGTCTTGGAAGGGCAGCACATGTTACTAAAGACGGCAGGAGGAGGAGGTTCTTTCATTGCATCTAACGTAGGCACGCAGGAGAGCATCTTCCAGCTCACTCCCCAACTGAACTGAACTCCTGCTTATATATCTAGAGAAGGGGTGTCTGCACCAATCACAGTGCACCTCGAGTGCAAATGAAGGTTTGTGTTTGCACCAATCACAGTGTCGCTCCTTTAGCCTGCGTCACAACAAAGTCTTCCTAGCCCATCAGGGCGCATGCTCTCCTTCTGGCCTAGGTAGGAAGAGTTGCAGAGTCGTCTGGCACAAACCATTTCAGACAGCCTGGCTGAGGCTAAGCCTTGAGGAGCCTGAGGTCCCCGTGTGGCTCTCTCGAAGAGTCCAGGCGGCTGGTGCTGACAGACGCTTTGTCTGGTCGGCTGCTCGACTCCTGCTTAAGCAGCCGGGGCAGTGGAGTCTAACCGATGCTAATTTCAGAATCAGCTGGGAAGACTGCAGAAAAATGAACGTCACGAAGCCCCTTGGTACCCAAAGCTGTTCTTGCTGATGAGTGAGCCTCCCGCCTCCCTGCCTCCAGGTACCTGTCCGAGGAGGAGGTGCTGGACACGACGAATCCGTTCGTGCAGCTGCTGAGTGGAGTTGTGTGGCTCATCCGCAACGGAAGCATCTACATCAACGAGAGCCTGGCCACCGAGTGCGACGAGACGCAGGAGACAGGTCAGGGGGCGGGGCACTTGGAGGAGATGCAGGAGACTGGTCAGGGGGCGGGGCACCGAGTGCGATGGGATGCAGGAGACAGGTTAGGGGGCGGGGCACCAAGTGCGAGGAGACGCAGGAGACAGGTCAGGGGGCGGGGCACTCGGAGGAGATGCAGGAGACAGGTCAGGGGGCGGGGCACCGAGTGGGAGGAGACGCAGGAGACGGGTCAGGGGGCGGGGCATCTCTTTTATTTTTATTATGTTTTGATTTGTTTACTTTGTGTGTGCCTGGGGAAGGGGGGCACACACGCCAGGGTGTGTGTATGGGGATGTCAGAGGACAGCTCCTTCTCTCCTTTTGCTGTGTGAGTCCTGAGTACCGAACTCAAGACTGTCAAGTGGGATGGGAGGCACGTTATCCACTGAGCCACCTTCCTGGCCCTCAGCATCAGCCTCCTTTGGGCCCAGGAGCTGTGAGTGGGCTATTCTTTAGTGTTCCCAAACATTTACTGAGCAGCTATTTAGTGCTTAGCACTACGGTGAGAGTCATGGGGATTCCCACTTAGGTAAAATGTATAAGGAGAATCCTTGGCAATGAGCTGGAAAGAATCGACAAGGGCCAAGAAACAGGAGAAAGGGGGCTGGTGGGTGGGGCCCAGAAGCACGGGCGTGAGGGGGAGAACGCTGCAGAGTTGCAGCCCAGCGGGCTCCACGCGGCCCAGGAGGAGTCATAAATGAAGAAGCAAGAGTCCTCCCTCCCTCCACCTCCCATCCAGAAACCGCTGGTTCACTAATAACTTGGGTGTACAGGCACGCCCGTGGCGGCTCTGATGGACGCTCAAGATTAAGGGCCGCCTGGGGATGGGCTGGTGAGCCGACTTGTTCAGTAAAGTATTTGCCTTGAAAGCGTGAGGACCTGAGTTCAAGCCCCAGAAAGACACAAAAGCAGCCTAGTGCTGGGACACACGCTTGCAGGCCCGGGGACGGAGATGGAGGCAGAGATGGGGGGTGGGGGTCCCACGGCCACATGGTGACAAGGTCCCGAGCTAACAGGGGACCCTGTCTCAAACAGAAAGTGCACAGCACCTGAGGACCAACACCGAAGGTTATCCCCTGACTCCCACGGGCATGTGTACACGCACGCGCACCTCTAGAGTGGAAAATACTGGCGTGGGAAAGGGCGTTTTGGTCCCGAGAGGCTGGCTGCTTCAGGGTAGAGTGCTGGGGGAGAGGGGGTCCAAAGAGACTGTCTTTGGATCAAAGGAACAAGGTATCAGAAGAACTCAGGGCAGAGGCAAGTGGTTCCCGGGCAGACTGCAAGGCCCTGAGGCAGAGAGGGGCTGCTGGGAGAGCGAGAACAGAGGTGAGGCCTGGGACCCCAGGCAAGGCCTGTGGACTTTGTTCTGCCAACATAGAAGTTTCTGGAGACTGAGATCACATGAAGTGTTTTCTGGCTGTGGCACAGAGGCTCACTGGAGGTGGGGCCGGGATGCGGCTCAGTGATCCAATACTTGCCTCACACGCACGAGGAAAGGAACCCAGAACCATCAAAAGAGAGAAAGTCGGGTGGGGGGGTGTCTGAAGGTCCCCTGGAGAGCTGGGTAACCACCCAGGCCCTTCTCCTACAGGTTCTTTTAGCAAATTTGTGAACGTGATGTCAGCCAGGACAGCCGTGGGTCACGACCGTAAAGGGCAGCTCATACTCTTCCACGCCGACGGACAGACGGAACAGCGAGGGTGAGTCCGGAATCCTCGGTTTGGACTCGGGTGCCCCTACCTTCCCGTAGTTTCTGGGATACAGGTGGGACAGGACAGCTTTCGGGCCATTCTGGAAGTTTCGTCTGCCTCGGTGAGGGCGATAGTATCTACCTACCAATGAAGGAAGACAGTTAAGCCAGAGACCATAGGGGCTCAGCTGCACCCACCCCCCACCCCCCTCCGCACAGCCTCAACCTATGGGAGATGGCAGAGTTCCTGCTCCGGCAAGACGTGGTGAATGCCATCAACCTGGATGGAGGCGGTTCTGCCACCTTTGTGCTCAATGGGACCCTGGCCAGTTACCCTTCCGATCACTGGTAAGAGCGCCTGCACCACAGTCGTGAGAGGGTAAGCTACGCCCTCCCTCGGACTCTCTCACTCAGTCATTGCTGAGACCCTGTTGTGTGCCCGGCCCTGGGCAACCGAAAGTGAGCAGAAGAGCCGAGATCTCTCTCCTCAGGGTGCTGCATGGCCCACACCTGGAAACCTGACAGGCCAGGAAAGGCCTCCTTAAGGACAGTGAATTAAGACCTGAGGAAATGCCTGGCCTGGCTTGAGGGAGCCTTCATCAGAAGATAAACTGTATGCAGTGGGGAGATCCTATAAATGCCCAGGGAGAGGCTGGAGCTATAGCCCAGTAGGAAAGACACTACTTGCCTTGCGAGCAGAGGACCCGAGTTCAAACTCCAAAACCCATATAAAAAGCCACATATGAGTAGCACGTGCTCGCAACCCCAGTGTTGCTGAGGAGGAGGCAGGCGAGTCCTGACACTCTGGCCAGCCAGCCTGGCCTGCTTATTGGCAAGGTGCAGGCTTGATAGTTTTAAATGGCAGGTACCTAAGGTCCTGACTCTATATACACGCGCGCGCGCGCGTGCGCGCACACACACACACACACACACACACACACACACACACCTAAGGTTGTCCTGACTCCATATACACGCATGCATGCATGACCTAGGCTGCGGCAGGGGGACGCCCAGGCCCCTTCTCACAGCGAATCCCCCACAGCCAGGAGAACATGTGGCGCTGTCCCCGCCGAGTTTCCACTGTGGTGTGTGTGCATGAACCCCGCTGCCGGCCACCCAACTGCAGTGGCCATGGGACCTGTGTGGACGGCCGTTGCGAATGCACCAGCCGCTTCTGGCGGGGTGACGCCTGCAGCGAGCTGGACTGCGGCCCCTCCAACTGCAGCCAGCATGGGCTGTGCACAGAGAGTGAGTGGGGAGCCCCCTGGAGGGTGGTGCTCTGCGGGACCCCCGCACTCTCCCGTGCCAGACTTCTGCCTCTGTCCTTACCTGGCCTCCACCGTCTTGCTTTGGCAGCCGGCTGCCGTTGTGATGCAGGGTGGACAGGATCCAACTGCAGTGAAGGTGAGAGCTGCCGGTGGCCTGCAAAAGCTCCTGGAGAGGGTGGCCTGGCTGCATGCGGCTGTCCCTGTGCCTTCGTCCCTCCTTCTGGCTTGGAAGTTGCCTTCAGAGCCTTTTCTCGTTTCGTATGTGAATCACCTCACGCCCTCCCTGCTGAAAAACTCCCACCAAGTAGGAGGCCGGATTTTCAGTATTGTCCACTCAACCCTAAGGACCAATAGCAAAAACCAAAGTGTGGCCAGGCCATGCCCCTGAGGGAGATCCACCAATGTCCTTAACACCTGGAAAGCAGCTCCTGGTTCTAGGCATGCGCAGGGTCATGTCAGCATCTGCCTTAGTGGGCTTCCCATTCATGGTTTCTTCATTCTTTTAAGGTCATAAGCTCCAGGGCCCACCTTCAATCTAGGTGGTATACTTGGTTTTTCTTTGAGACAAGGTCTTACACAGCCCAGACTGTTCTCTAACTTACCATTGGAACCAAAAATAGCCTCAAACACCCGCTTCCTGCTTCCTCCTCTCAAGTGCTGGGATTATAGGCACAGCACCAGCTCACAGGGTGCTTGGAATCGAACCCAGGGCCCCACGTACATCTGGCAGGCACTCTAGAAGCTGAGCCACAGCCCTGTCTGCAGCTGGGTCACCTTGGAAGGCTGGGCCCAGGGATCTGGGTGCATCTTCTTCAGCATGGCCATGCACACATCCAGGAGCCAGGCTGTCCTATGACAGGAGACCATGCCACCCACGGTGAGACCTCCCTGCCACCATCTCTCCACAGAGTGTCCTCTGGGCTGGTATGGGCCAGGTTGCCAGAGGCCCTGCCAGTGTGAGCACCAGTGTCCCTGTGACCCCCAGACTGGCAACTGCAGCATCTCTCAAGGTACAGGGGCCTTGAAGGTTCTTGAGCTGGGAACCCTTGGGGCAGGTCTGGGGTAGGTGGGCTCTCCCCAGCCCTTCTATCTGGTGTCTTGCAGTGAAGCAATGTCTCCAGCCAAGTGAGGCCACACCGAGGGCGGGAGAGCTGGCCTCTTTCACCAGGTAGGTGTGTCAGCAGAGGCTGAGCCCCCTGTGGCCCATCCATGAGGCATGGCATCTGTCTAGACACCAGCCAGGCCAGGAGGTTGCAGGATATCCTCTGCATTGTAAGCTCAGGGACAGCCATAGGTAAAATGGGCATCTAGGATTGTGAGCGAGACCAACCTCGAGCCACTGCCCGGTGGAATGCAGAGTCTCCACTTAGATGCTGGAGCGGGACTGTAGGGACCAGAAGGACTCACCTTACTTCTGGACTCTCCATGTGTTCAGGCTCTGTGTTGCTGTTGCTTCCTTTCTGCTTTTTCCTGGGTCTCCAGCTCCATGCCCACAGGACTCATGGGAAGGATTGTGAAGCAGGGGGTGTGGCTTAACTGGCAGATTGATGCCAGGCATGCAGAAAGCCCTAGGTTCTCCTAACCAGACACGGCGGCACAGGCCTGTAATTCCAGAGCTTGGGAGGTAGAAGCAGGAGGGTTAGAGAGTCTAATGCCAACCTGGGATACCTAAGACAAGAGATAGATGGCAGATAGTAGGTAGATAGATGATAGATGATAGATAGATAGATAGATAGATAGATAGATAGATATAGATAACAGATGATTGATAGATAGATAGATAGATAGATAGATAGATAGATAGATAGATAGATGATAGACAGACAGACAAGTTTCTTGAGCTAGACCTTCGAGCACAAGCCTGTCATCCTGGCTACTCCAGGAAACTGACGCATGAAGATAGCAAATTCAAGGCCAGCTTAAGCTACAGATTGAGTTCAAGACCAACCCGAGCAACTTAGTGAAATCCTGTTACCTCATGAAAAGTAAGGGGTGGAGGGTTTGGGATGTGGCTCAGTGGTAGAGCGATTGCCTAACACACACAAGGACCCAGGTTCAATTCCCAGTACTACCAAAAACATATTAGAACCGTCTAAAAGCAATAACATTCACATTAGGTGCACGTGCGTGAGGGGTGGGGGGGTGTAGGCTAGACCACATCCTTGGTTGTCATTCTCGGTGGCTGTCCACCTTGGTTTTCTTTGACCTGAAACTCACAGGTTAGGTTAGACTAGCCGGCCGCCTTCCAGCCGCCTAAGCTGTGTGCCCTCAGGCCTCGCTTTTGTTTTGGTGTCTGTGTGACCCTGGCTGTCCTGGAACTCGCTCTTTAGACCAGGCTAGCCTAAAACTCACAGAAACCCACCTTCTTCTGTCTCCCGAGTGCTGGGATTAAAGGCGTGAGCTACCACACCCAGCCCTGCTGGACTTAAATTGGGTCTTCATTTTACAAGACAAGCATAAGCCATTTCCCCTGCTCCTCAAAATATTTCTAACATCCTTAAAACATCAGAAACTGTCTGTGGGATTCCCTGAATGTGTCTTCAGGACACCTACTCCCCTCCCTGCCTCCCTCCCCCCCCGCCCCCCCCACACACGTCTCTCTTTTCTGTCCCAGGACCACGTGGCTGGCCCTCACCCTCACCCTAGTCTTCCTGCTGCTCATCAGCACCGGGATCAACGTGGCCTTGTTCCTGGGCTCCAGGGCCGAGCGGAACCGGCACCTCGACGGGGACTATGTGTACCACCCACTGCAGGAGGTGAACGGGGAAGTGCTGGCTGCGGAGAAGGAGCACGCGGAGGAGACGTGCAGCCCCTTCAAGGACTGAAGAGCTGCCCCGGTGGCCGCCTCCAGATAATCCTGCCCCGGCTCCTCGCTTTCACAGGGGACGTTGTGAGGCCACTGGCATGGATGCTGTGCACCGCGCCCCTTGCTGGCCACGCCCCTCCTGTCCCCACGCCGTGGCTCATGCCACCCCAGCAATACGGAGCTCTGGAGAGCCTGCACCTGCCTCCCTGCCTGCCTATATCTGCTGCCCAGAGGCCTGTCTTCCACAGGGGTCTCGCCACTGCCAAAGACTCCCCCGGAAGCCGCTAGCAAATGGAACTCTGTAACCCAGTCATGACAAGAGTGGCCACGCTCCGCCTGCACAGGGTTGGAATAGAAAGGCTTACCGCTCTGGCTCAGCCGCCGAATGCTGCCTCGTCGCTGGACAGCCAACAAGAACTCTGCATCCTGTCACAGGAAGCTCCTCATACAGGGATGGGGAGGGAAGGAAGTCGCCTTGTTTACAGACCTATTTTTGTGGTCTTGCTCCCTAAAGGAGTTTTGTAACACTTGAATAAATTGGGATACTAAAACGAGCCAGCAGGGGGCGTGTGAGGTCTGAGTCCTGAGCTGCTGCTTCTCACGGGGACCTGAGGCAGCTCCCCAGTGCCCAGTTAACCCAAGGCTGCACAAGTTTGGCCAGGCACAAGGCCTCCGAGGACCATGCTTTCCTTGATAAGTTGACTTAGGGTTTCAGAGTGTCTGAATCCATGACGATGGAGCAAAGGGTCAGATGGGAGAGAGCACCTCAAAACTTACCCCCAGGGATACACCTCCCTCCCGATCCTACTCAGTTCCACCGAGGGGGACTGAGCCCTCGGGAGCCATGCTCACGGGACCCACCACGTTCCAATCCCTACTCCCCATAGGCTTGCGGCCATAGCGCAAACGCTCTTAGTCCAACTTTCCCCGTACTCTTCCCCAGTCTCAACGCTGTCTCAAAGTCTCTGTGGAGACCCAAAGCACTCTGTTAATTGTAACCTACCCACCCCACCCCGTAAAATAAAAAGGAAAAGGAAATAGGCCCAACGTACAATAGGCCCATTCCAAAAGGGAGGAATGGAGTCATTGCCAGGAACTGCAGAGCCAAAGCAGGACAGAGACCTGGCAGGGCAGACTCCAATCCCTGTAGTCCAGGGTCTGTCATCAAGGGCTCTTCAGACCCCCTACCCCCTCTGCTTTACTGCTGCGACACACGTCTTGGCCCCGGGCCCCTGTGTGCAGCTCGCCTCAGCAGGCCTCCCACGGCTCTGGTGCCTCTAACACCTTGGGGTCTCCAAGGGAATCCAGGCTTCACTTTCACAACCTCCTGAGCCTTCCCTGCAGGGACACCCCTTCCACACGCCTGGCCTTAGGGACGCTCTTTAACTAAGGAGGAAGTGTCCTAACGTATACTCTCCGTGACCCTGAAGTCAGAACCACACAGAGGCACTGCTAGGTTTCATCACCCACGCGGGATGGAGCCTGGTGCCCTCCGGCTCGTTTGCAGACACTTCCCTTTGTTGCTTTTTAGCAGAAATGTCCTCAGCCCTTTCTTTCCCTTTTACAAGTTGGAGGCAAATGACCAGCTGCGGCTGGGAGCTGCCCTGAGAGCGTCCCCCTTGGCATCGTGGCTCCCACCACCCCGCTCCTTACCTCCTTCAGATCGAGCCTTGGCTCCAATACTGAGTTCCCTGGTGCTCTTTTTCACCCCAAACTTCACATTTTGTATTTGCCCCCTCCCAAACACACACACACACACACACACACACACACTTGCTTGTTTCCATTCTAGACCTGCATAAGAGTGATTGACAATAACAGAAAGGTCACTACTGGGCTGTATTGAAGTCACCAAAAAGCCAGATGGTGGCAGCACACACCTTTAATTTCAGCACTTGTAGGCAGGGGCAATGAATCTTTGAGTTTGAGGCCAGCCTGGTCTACAGAGGGAGTTCCAGGACAGCCAGGGCTACACAGAGAAACCCTGTCTCAGAGTGTAGTTTTACGCTCTACCCGTCTTTCCTCTGGGAAGTGGTCTCGCTACCAACCCCCATCCAGCTTTCCTTGAATCTTCAGACAAAAGACACACACACACACACACACACACACACACACACACACAGTTTGCTCCTTTTCAACTTGCCTTAGGACACAATTGTTGGGCGTTACTATCTCCCACCTGGAAAGGCGTGCCCTTAATAGTATTTTTATCTCCACTCCTCCCACCTTCCCTAAACTTAAGCGGCCAGTCCCCCCTAGCTCCTGCCAAACCTCCCTGACCACCCCCCTGTAGTGGTAGCCACAGGCCCCAGCTCCTCCTGAGACCTCACATGGCTGCCAGCTTCTTCTCCCTCCAAAGCATGGCAAGTATTTCACCTCCCCTTCCTTGCATCTGCCTTTTCCTCCAGGCTGCACCTTCTGCCCAGCCATTGGCCCATGGCTTTCTTTACTGACATCAAGAACCAATTGGGGAACAGTACCTTAACATCAGAACCGCCCTCTACAGTCTCCTCCACCAAAGAAATCATTCCATTATTTTTCAGTTCACTCCCAGGCAAATTCTTAGGACAAGGGCAAAGGCAGCCACATTCTTAGCCAAAACATTACATGTATGGTTTCTAGCCCAGTTGTTAATATCACTCTCGTCTGAACCCTCTTGGATTAGGCTTTCGTAGTCCACATTGCTGTCAGCACTGCTATCCTCTAGGTTCCAACTAGGATGGCCCAATAAATTCTTTTTCTAGCATTCAACTATTTTCCTAGTCCAAAGTCCCAGAGTCTTCTACATTTCTCCAAAAATGGCCAGATCTATCACAGAAATAGCCTACTTCCTGGTACTTACTTTTGTCTTAGTTAATTTTCTATTGCTGTAATAAAACATCATGACCCTGGCAACTTATAAAGAGAAAGTATTTAATTTGCCTTATCGTCTTAGAGGGTTAGAGTCCATGATGTCAGAGTGAAGAAGAAACAGTTGAGAGATTACATCTTGATTCACAACCACCAAGCAGAGAGAGACAGAGACAGAGAGACAGAGAGAGAATGAATACTGGGAATTTCACTAGTTTTTTGAAACTTGAAAGAGGTGTGTCCCAGTGACACACCTCTTCTAAGGCCACACCTCCTAAGCCTTTCCAAGCAGTTCCATCAGCTGGGAAACAGGTATTAAAATACATGAGCCAGTGAGGGTCATTTTTTGTTGGTGGTGGTGGTTTGGTTTGGTTTGGTTTGGTTTGGTTTGGTTTGGTTTGGTTTGGTTGGGGCAACACAGATCTCATGGTGTCTGGACTGTCCTTATTCTCGCTCCATAGGCAAGGATGACCTTGAATTCCTAACCCTACTCTGCCTCCAGAGTTCCAGAAATGCAGTCATGAACCCAGAGTTGTATACATGTTAGGCAAGTGCTCTGTCCACTGAGCCACGCCCACATCCATATAGTTCAAGTCAGGTGTCCGCATTTAAAGTCAGCATTCCAAATTTTTGGTTTCTCTTTCAAAGAGATCACACAGACACCCGTGCCGTCATTCAGACAGTGACCTGCTGTGACCAAGTAGTGACATTCTTCCCTTTCCTTTGTCTGGACGCCTTCTCCTGCCTCCCAGCCCAGCAGCGGCTTCCTAAGTCTGTAACCTGCCCCACCTGATGTACGTCAAAGCTTATCACTTCTGGCCCATGAAGGGACTTCAGAAGGGGTCCGAAAGGTTCCCTGTGCGTATGTGATACTGTGCACTTAGCATCTATGAGAGAAACAGGACTTTGCAAACATGTCTGTTCGTTATTTTTACTGTGTGACTTCCTGGGAAGATGCAAATGGGTATCTATTTACGCCAGGCAGGCCAACACTGGCAGACATAAGGAATGACTTCACCCAGGCCTAGCTCAGTGAACAGTGAGTTTATTGGGGTCCCTCACATCGTAGGGGTGGCTCAAAGGCAGCTGCATCATAGAATGGCTCACCCCAGGACAGGTGATCAGTCATGAACACTCGGGATTAACGCTCCTGCTGGACCTACAGAAAGCTCAGTGGGCCAGTCTCCTCTCCCCACGCTACCTTGCTGCTTGTTGATGTGTTTATAAAAAGAGAAATATAAAAATATGTTCTATGGGGGTGTTGTGAGGTATGGGGGAAGGGGATGCCTAGGCGGGCCCATGCCAAGGCCTCCCTCCCCAGGAGGGACCAGCCACATAGTATCTTCTATACTATTCTATAGTATAGAATAGAGTTTATTCAGGGCATGGGGAGGGGAGTTAAGAAGGTAGTAGAGGTAGAGAAAGGCAGAGAGAGGGAGAGTGGAGAGAGGCGGGCCATGACCACGTGGAGAGAGGGGGGGAAGGGAATGGGGAGAGAGAGGGAGCAAGAGGCAAGAGAGAGGAGGGGCAAGCAGCCCCTATTATAGTAGGCCAGACCCACCTGGCTGTTGCTAGGTAACTATGGGGCGGAGCATACCTGACTGTTGCCAGGTAACTGTGGGGAGGAGTTTAGACAGAATGCTAACATTTATATGATGCTAGGGAGGATCTTGTGAATCTTGTCACCTGCATTTACTTCCTGAGTCTGGTACACTCCTTCCTCCCTTGGGAGCAGATGTTTCAATTTGAAGAAAGTTGGTATACAATACTGTTACTGTGTAAACTCCACTCTAAGAAAATCTACCAGCCCAAACTGCATTTGTTTATCTTTAAAATTACCGTTTGGAAGGATTCTAACATTCGGCAGACTTTGTCAATTTGCGCTAGGGTCAGTGACTTTAGACAAATATTAGCCAATTGCTGGGCGGAAGTTAATAGACTGGACTTCCGGTCCAGCAGGCAGGCAAGCTAGCAGACGCAAGGAGAGGAGAAAGAGCTTTCTTTTTTTTTTTTTTTTTAATTGGATATTTTATTTATTTACATTTCAAATGTTATCCCCTTTCCCGGTTTCCCCTCTATGAACCCCCTATCACATCCCCCTCCACCTGCTTCTATGAGGGTGCTCCCCCACCCACCCACTCCCACCTCCCACCCTCACATTCCCCTACACTAAGGCATCGACCTATCACAGGATTAAGGGCCTCTCTTCCCGTTAATGCCAGATAAGGTAATCCTCTGCTGCATGTGCGGCTGGAGTCATGGGTCCCTCCTTGGTTGGTGGTTTAGTCCTGGAGCTCTGGGGTCGGGGGAGGTGTCTGGTTGTTGGTTGATATTGTTGTCCTTCCTATGGGGTTGCAAAGCCCTTCAGCTCCTTCAGTCCTTTCTCTAACTCCTCCATTGAGGTCCCCGTGCTCAGACCAAGGGTGGTAGCCACCAGAAAGTCCCAGATGCCAGGAAAGCAAGAGGCTCCCAGGACCAAAAGGGGATGAGATCAGCTGAAATGCCCAACAAAGGGGAGGGAGAACCCACAAAGACCATATCCAGAGGTTAAGCATGGTGCCCAGTTGGGGGATGGGGCCACCCATTCATCTCCAAATTAACGCAGAATTGCTCCTGTCTAAGGGAAATACAGGGGCAGAGTGTAGAGCAGAGACTGAAGGAAAGGCCATCCAGAGACCACCCCACCTGGGGATCCATCCCACATGCAGACACCAAACCTACACACTATTGCAGTTGCCAAGAAGTGCTTGCTGACGGGAGCCTGATATAGCTGTCTCCTGAGAGGCTCTGCCAGAGTCCAACATATACAGATGCGGATGCTCTCAGCCACCCATTGGTCTGAGAGAGTGTTTTCAACATGCTTTGGAGGTAGAAAAGCCAACCAGCCACGTGGGATCTCAGACAGCGCGGCCATAAGCCAGTTTTCCGGGCGGGAGGTTGGGGTGTTGAGCTGGGACTGAAGGTGCCTGAGTGACTCAAGCTGAGGACAGATTCGGGGTGCTAAGCTAGGCGTTGGGGGAAGGGCATGCTAGTCGAGGTAGATTAGAGGCCCCCAGGAGTTGAGCCAATAAGGTAAGTTGAACTTGAACAACTGTGTGTGTCTGTGTTTTTCATCCTTGGATCCAATATTCTCTGGGCGGGGGCTGGTAGCACAGTCCATTCCTGGAGCTCAAGCGGGGTAGCAAGAGCTACCCGCAACACCATGTGGGGGCCACTAAGCTTGCCACCGCTGCCACGGCCAGTGCAAGCAGCAGGGCTGTTTATCAACTAGGTAGGTGCAGACCCAGAGGAACACAGGAGGGTGTGAAAGGGTCTGCCATGGCATACTCTGGAGCCATAGTTAAATAACATGGGCAAACTAAGCCATGTGAACCTCTCTGTGGCCCTGCAGAATACTTTTTAATTTGCTGAAGGGTTCTGTCTTTGCCTAACCAACCTTCTAATCCCCCTTTTAAAATGTGTTTTGTGGGGCTGGAGAGATGGCTCAGCGGTTGGGAGCACTGACTGTTCTTCCAAAGGTCCTGAGTTCAAATCCCAGCAACTACATGGTGGCTCACAACCATCCCTAACAAGATCTGATGCCCTCTTCTGGAATGTCTGAAGACAGCTACAGTGTACTTACATATAATAAATAAATAGATTTTTTTAAAAATTGTTTTGTGGAGACAAGGTCTAGCTGGCATAGAAATTGCAGTATAGCCCAGGTTGGCCTAGAACGTTCAATGCTTCTTCTTGGTGAACCACTGTATAGTGTCCTGATATGTAGCCCAGGCTGGCTTCAAACTCACCAGGATTACAAGCATGCACCACCATGCCTGGCTCAGCAGCAGAGCCCAGGCAAGTGGCTTGTGTAGGAGGTGGCCCCAGAAAACTCTGGTAGAGGACAAAAGGGAAGGCATCCCGTCACACTGGCACTGCCCATGGCCAATTTCCATATCTAAAAAGATGCTATGGAAACTAAACCCGGTGTGTCCATGGCTTCTATAGATTCTCAGAGGAGTTCGTGTCTTGGGAAAAATATGAAATCCAGAAAATAGCTCTAGGATTTTACACTGTGTTTCCTGGGAAACATCTTGGTAGGTCCAGCATGTTCTAGAACAGCTGGAGAGTAGTCAGCCCCAGCCACCTGTTTCCCTGGCAACCCACCCTCAATTCCTGGCAGCTGTGGTTCCTGCCACCAAAACTCTGTCCAAACTCCCACGGTGGCTGCTTCTGCCAAGACAGTCCCTGGATGTCCCAGAGGCAGCACTCCAGAAGCAGCTCAGGGCCACCGGGGGACTGCCTCAGGGGACGGGAGAGGGCTGAGAAAGATGTCAGCAGGGCCAGCAGCTCAGTCCCAAGCCCAACCCATGTCCTCTTGGGATTTCTCTTCCTCTGGTATACCTTTCTCCCTGGCTGCAGAGAAATTCATGGGTGAACAGCAGTGAGTGAGAGAGTGAGTGAGTGAGTGAGTGAGTGAGTGAGTGAGAGAGTGAATAAATGAATGAGTGAATGAATGGATAAATGAATGAGTGGGTGAGTGATAATGAATGAGTGAGTGAGTGAGTGAGTGAATGAATGAATGAATGAATAACTGGGTGAATTAATGCATGACTGGCAGCAGCTGAGTGGTGAATTCCAGGCCAGCTTGGGCTGCATTGGGAGACCCCGGTTCAAACAAACAAAGGCTGAGGGCGGGAGTTCTAGATAAGTGAGAACCGGTCATCCTCTGCCCTTCCACAGGACAGCTCCTGCACACAATGAACTCCACACAGTAACCAGCACCCCTGCTTAGCCCTGCCTGAGGGGACAGGGCTCTTGCTGAGGCAGAAAGATCAGCTGTGGCTCCGCCCTCAGAAAAAACAGCTGGGAAATTCTCAAGTTTTGTTTATGGTATTGTTTGTGGTGGTGGTGGTGGTGGTGGTGTGTGTGTGTGTGTGTGTGTAACAGGGTCTCGAGTTGCAGCCCAAGCTGGCCTGGAATTCACTACACAGACCAGACTGACCTCAAATGCGTGGTGATTCTCCTGCCTCGACTCCCAATGAGCAGAGGCAGCCCGTCGTCCCCTTCCCTCCTCCTTGCCCCTCCCCCTCCTTTGTTCCCTTCCTCCCTTTCTCCTGTATCTCCTGCCTTTGTCCCTTGTCCCTATCCCTGTCCCTCTGGGGTAATAAGTCTCCTTAGTGCTGAGAACTTGGCCTTGGGGTGTCTTGAACTGACTTCTGAGCTTCCCTACACCCACGAGCTGGGATTACAGGTGTGCGCGACCACATCTGGCTACAGCTGAGAAATCCTGAAACCAGCCCAGGACAGCCGCCGGGGTGCTAGAAAGTTGACAGCAGACAGATAGTCAAATATAAAGTGTTTAATGCTTCTGTCAGACCTCAGGATTAAGCAGACACCTGTTTCAAGGAAGGGACGAGCACGGTTCTTACTGAACGATTAGTTTTTCAGAGTTAAGAGAAATGGCCTGGGATTCCAGGGTAGAAAAATCACTCGTCACATCAAACGCCCCGGATTCCAACCGTGCTCCCCCTGAGTGCTTTCTGTATGTGAAGGCCTTTCCAGCCACATTCTCCCTTGTCCCACTGTCACCTGGTGAGGTAGACACTGCTGTCCCCATTTTACAGATGAGGAAATTGAGGCACAGAGAAGTCAAGTCACCTGCACAAGGTTTCACAGCTAGTGAAAAAAAAAAAAAAAGGCTGGGATTTCAAGACTATAGTCATATTGCTATAGGATGCTCTGATCTGGCCACAGTGGACAAATGAACAGGGTGGGGGAAGAAACCCATACCATGCGCCTCTCTGCCCTGGAGGGTGGGGAAAGGAAAGGCCACGGACAGCTCTGCAGGCCCTTCTGTGGGTTATTTCGTGCATGTGTGTGGTACATGTGTGTGCATGTGTGACAGTCAAAGATGAATGTGGGGGTCTTCATTTGCTCTCTACTCTTTGAGACGGGGTCTCTCTTTCAACCTGAGCTCACCAGTTTATTTTGGTAGGTGAGCTCCAGGTATCCTCCTGCCTCCACCCAGCACTGAGACTACAGGTGTGCATCTCTGCATCTGCCTTTTCCCATGGCTTCTGGGGATCCAAACTCGGGCTGCCCTGCTTTTACCACAGCCATTTTACCACCAAGTGGAACCACCCCGGCACCCTTGGGCTATCTTTAGTTACTGGCTTTCCCGAGTGCCCATGTGGGAGGGCACGGTGGACGCCGCCACAGCCATCTGTTCTGTAATGACCCGGCCCTCCTCCAGAAGGACTCCGTATTTCCCAGACCTGGCTGGGATGTGTGACCTCAGCAGGGCCAGTCAGAGTGTTTTCGGAGACTGTAGTTAGGTGCATCTTTCTCTTAGACTCGGGGACCCCGCGAGTAGTTTTGGAGCTGCTGTCAGCAGCCTCTCAGTGAGGAGAGGGTGTGAGGCAAGTGTGCAAAGAGATGTTGGTTCAAGAGGCCTGGGGACAGCTGGGAACCCTGCTGGGGACAGCCATGTCTGCAGCAAGATCCCTTTCTGCGCCCCGCAAAGGACCAAGGAATTCCCCCTTGATCAAGTGTTTTCAGCCGGGGGTGTCGAGAGAGGAGAAGACCCTCGGGGCCCTGTTACACTCTGTTCGTTACAGTGTCTGCAGAGCAAATGTGCAAAGCCGGTCAGAGAGCTTCTCCCCTGAGCACTTCTCCATCAAGCTTCAGTGGGAGAGTCAGGTTAGCAGTGCATTTAAAGGATGCGCTGAGATGCGCTGGGAATGAGGCATGCTGGGAGAATGCTTGCCCAGCACGAACCAGGCCAGCGCTGTCTGATAGGTATACTGGCGCACACCAGCAATCTCAAACTCTTAGAGGCAGAAGCAGAAGGACCATCCTGAAGCCTAAGGTCCTCCTAAGCCTTACATAGGGTTCAAGGTCAAGATACACGAAACCATGTCAAAACAAAACAAAAACCGCAACAAAAATCACCACAGAACTGGGCCTCATGGGCTGGAGAGACGACTCAGCGGTTAAGAGCACAGGCTGCTCTTCCAGAGGTCCTGAGTTCAATTCCCAACAACCACATGGAGGCTCACAGCCATCAGTAATGGAATCTGGTGCCCTCTTCTGGTGTGTCTGAAGACAGCCACAGTGCACTCATATACATAAAATAAATAAATCTTAAAGAAAGAAAGAAAGAAAGAAAGAAAGAAAGAAAGAAAGAAAGAAAGGGGCCTCACATGTGGCTCGGTAGTGGCGACTGCCCAGTGTGAACAGGCCTGGGTTTGAGCCTCGGTGCTGCAACAACAGCAAATTGATGATAATAATAATAATAATAATAATAATAGTCACTAATTGCTCTTGGTGATTTGGAGACAACTGGTTTTCAGTGTCTCTGAAGGACACACACACACACACACACACACACACACACACGCCATGTGTTCCATTGCTATTCATGAAGAGCAGAACAGGGCAGAATTCTGACCAGGATTTCCACCACTGGAAGGCTCTCCTACCGCTCTGGATTCGGGGCTGCTGCCAGCCTGAAATCCACGCTTGCGCACTGGGCCCCACGGTCAGAACCCACCCCTCTCAGCCTGGCGACCTGTAGAGATGATCCCAGCGCTATGCCGGGCTGGCGGACAAGAGCTTCCGGGTCAGGCTGGAGCTATAGGGAGCTTCAGTCAGGCTGCCCCGGGCAGCCGTGGGGTTCGGTGCCGGTTGGCAGGGGTGGAAACTAGTTGGGCTAAAGGAAACCAGAAATCCTGATTTCTACATGCTGTGCCTCGAGTTTTAGGCCAAACACCAAAGGAAAGCTGAGACTGGCCAAAAGCCACCAAACAGTGACCTCTCACCTTCTGTGGATCCAGGAAATGGAAAGAGATAAGTCCTTGGTCTCCGAGAAGGCCCACTACCCCCCACGGAGCGTTTGGGAAAGTCGTGTCTGTCTTGGAGAAAGTCCCTGAGTTAAAGCAACTCCAGGATAGACACCACCTCCGCCCCAAGGGGATCCCCAGCACTATAGAAACCCCATCTCCATCCTCAGGGGATCGCCAGCACCAGGTTGAGACTCTGAATCCAATCACACCTGAACTAAATTCTCCTGGACTGACCAGGAATGACCGACACTCAGAGATAAGGGCTTTTAGTACCAAAAAAAAAAAAAAAAAAAAAAAAAAAAAAAAAAGCCTAAGGGAACAGCGCCTCAGGGAGAGACTTCTGGAGGAGGCAGGAATGGCTGGAGTCACCTCATCACCCCATCACTGCCTGGAGCTAGGCAGAAGCCCTGGGCTCCCCTAAGTTCCTCAAGTCAGGGGTGGTGGTCAAGATTAAGTGCTCCACAGAGGAGAAAACGGAACTACAGTCCACAGTAGGCTGTTTCCTGCCGGAAACAGAGCCCTGCCTGCCCATCGCAGCTCCTTAGACAGTGCTCAGTCACAAACAGCTAAATAACAGATTCTAAGGTGACCCAGTCACCCATCCCCTGCAGTCTTCGGCCTACCTCGCCCTTTCCAGAGCACGTGATCGGCTCCAGAACCGTCCTGTAATCCAAGTTGGCCAATCACTACGCTGCTGGCAATCAAACGCTCCTTCAGTCTTCTTGCAACTGTGATTGGTTCAGGATGGACCCAGGCCCCAGCAGGCTAAGGAGAGCTTCTGAGTGGCCTGGGACTTTGGGAAGAGACATTCCCTTGTGCATTTTCCTGACCCCGCGGTAGAACACGCCTCCCTAAAAAGGGAGCCACAGCAAGTGGTGAGAGGGGCCCCGCCCCGGCCCCATCCTAGACTCCAGATCCAGGGGACAAGAGGTAGGGCATCCAGGAGGGCTCAGCTTTTCAAAGAAAGTCAGAAGTAAAAGGTCTGTCCGCCTTTGTCCCCTCAAGGACCACGAAGCGAGGCTCCCTCTGCACACAGGTAGCGAGCTGGGTCCCTGCCGTGGGGTCGCCACACCCCAGCTGTGGCACCACACCGCTAGATGGCCTTCGTTCTCATTCTCAACTCTGCCTGATGCCAGAAGCTCGCAGGCTGCCAGCGGGTCCCCAGCCAGTTATCTGGACACCATCGAGCCACTGTGGGACTGGCCAGAGGCGGAAGAGGAGGTGGTGGCGCTGAGCTGAGAGAAGCGACTGGCGCAGGATTCCAGGCTGGACATGGAGCCCCTGGGGAGCAAGCATGTGTACACCTTAAGTTATTTTCCTGGCAGAAGCTGTTAATACTGCAAATAAGGCCCCAGGGCTCCTGCCTCAAGGTTGCTAACCTCCACCAGGGCTAACTAGCGCAGAGGGAAAGCCGGTGACGCCATAGGGAGCGAAGATGAGCTACCCCGCCCGTCTCCCAAGGCCCAGCTAGCCCGCAGCTGTCGGGAGCTGCCCTGTTTGGCATGGAGCTGGCCTGGGAATGTCTCAGCTCTGGGCTCTTTCTCTCTGGTCTCCTTCAGTCAAAACTAAGTATATCGGCGCAAGTCTTCAAGCCCAGCAGCACTCAAGGGTGGAGGCAGGGGGATTGTGAGTTCTAAGGCCAGCCTGGGCTACCAGGATGCACCTTCTGTCTCATTAACCCCGTTCCAGGTGTCAGATCAGAGCTGGCCTGAGAGAACGTTCTAGTTTCTCTTGGTTTTCTGAGATAGTTTCTTAGCATTTAGCCCAGCCTGGCCTCAAGTCTGGGATCCTCCTGTCTCAGCCCTCTGGAGTACTTGCCTGGCATGTATGAAACCCTAGGTTTGATACCACCACCAGCACATAAAGCCAGGTATGGTGGTGCACATGTGTAATCCCAGCACTAAGGGAAGTGGAGGGCGGGGACCAAGACCTTTCTCAGCCACATCATGAGTTTGAGGACAACCTACCCTTCACGAGACCCTGACTCAACACCAATGAAAAGGTCCAAGAGTGGGGGAGAAATTGAAGATATTGCCTGCTCGACCTCCAAGCTGCCTGCTTCATCTCTGAGGACCTACTGTGTGCCCGGCGAACCAGACCCTCTTTGGCTCAGCTCCCACTTAACAGTTGGGCTTTTGTAAATCTCAGAGGGACAAATTCATTTGTCTCCTCAGAGACGAGGTAACTGGGAAGCTGAGGAAGGCCTCTTAAAGTAGCAACCGCTGACAGGCCTCTGTAAAGCTCTAGGATAGTTTAGAGTGGTTGCAGAGTCTGAGGAGGTCTAGGTCTGAAGGATGGTCCAGGTGACAAGGACCCTTCTCCTCCCCCGGGCCCAGTCCTTGAGCTAGAAAGGTTCAGCATTGAGTGTATGTGTGTGTGTGTGTGTGTGTGTGTATATATATATATATATATATATATATATATATATAGTTTTGTCTGTTTGTTTTGATATGAGGTTTCTCATGGCCCTGGCTATCCTGGAACTCTTTCTCTCTGATGGCCCGACAGGCTTTGAACTCAGAGATCTGCCTGCCTCTGCCTCCCGAGTGCTTGAGCCTGTTTCTAATGCAAAGGGACTCCTCTGAGTTCCTACAGAGCGCTGTCGATGTCCACCCCAGGAGAAGCTGACCCCATGCCACTGCAGAAACACAGACAATCACAGAAATAGCCCCACCTCGTGCCGGCGGGAGGCCTTGCCTACCTGAAGTCTTCTGAGGCCAGCACTTCACAGTAGTACAGCAGTCTGCACTTGGGGCCGGGGCTGTGCAGGGCCGTCAGGACATCGTCCACCCCTGGAAGGCTGCAGGCCACACTCTCGGGGGGACTGTGGATCTGCCACTGGAGCAGGTAGACGCCAGGCCGCTGAGTAACATGGGAACCCTGAAACAGAACCACAGTAAGAGCAGCTCTCCTGGGGCAGGAATGGAGGGGTGGGTTTTCTGGAAACATGATAGGGTGCTGAGTCCCCCTGGGGATGAGTGGGGGCTGGGTCTTCCTAAAGATGGCTTGAGGGGCTGGGTACTCCTGAGGACAAGATGGAGAGTTGGGTCTACGGGGACAGGTTGGAGTCTGGGGATTGCTAAGGACCAGACAGGAAGGTGAGTTCTCCTGGAGCTGCGATGGGAGGTCGAACCTTCATGGATTCCCTCTAAGCAGGCTTGGGAAACAAGTCTCTTTCTATTTGGACCCTTCTGATATCCCAGGAAATCCGTTCTAAGTGCCTTCTAAAGCCTCCTTGTGGTGACTGCCATATCCCGGGACTGCAGCTTCCCACTGGAGCGCGTCTGTCTCCTGATGAGGTGAGGCCAGCAACCCAGGGGCTTCAGGGGATCCACTGAGCGGGTGTTAGGGAGAATGTGTGCGTGAGTGGAGGAGGGGGAGGGTTAGAGGTGGGTGGCTCTGAGGAAAAACCAAGGGGGTGTTTGGAGCTGGCTGTGACCTCCAAAGAACTTTCAGTAAGGTCCAGGACACTCAGAGCCAGAGGACTCTCACTGTGTGTATTGATGTGTGTGTGTCTGTGTGTGCATGCTCAAGTGTGTGTATATATGTAAAATGTGTGTTTGTGTTTTGGTGGGTGTGTATCGGTGCACATATGTGCATGTGGATGTTTATGTATAAATGTGTATATACATGTATATGTGTAAATGTATGTGTACATATGTGTGTCAGTGTGTGTGTGTCTGTGTGTACATATATGTGCACATGTGCATTTATGTGTGTATATGTGTGTGTGAATGCATGTGTACATGTACATATGTTTATATGCCCGAGAGTGTTATGTATGTGTGCAGGGGTGTAATATTCCACCTGTAACACTGGCCTCACGGGGAGACGGTAGGGGTGAGAAAGACAGCTCACAACCCAGTCACACATCCAAATTCTGCTCCTAGACCCATAGTGTCTAGCTCCCTGTGGAAACCAGCATGTCAGAGTCCTGGGAGACAGGAGATGTGAGTTCGCAGTCCTGCATTCAGAAATTTATAGTGGAGGTGGTTCTGAGACCAGGGTCTTGGGGTGCTGAATGGGGGGGGGCCTTCCACCTGCCCTCCTGCTCCACAGCTCAGCCCCAGCCCTGTGACATGCCCTGCCCCTGTGATGTCTCCAGCCTCGTTCTCACCATTCCCACCTCCACCTGGAACATCAGCTCCTCCACCTCTCCCAGCCCAGCCACCGTCAAAACCCCCTTCGGTAATGAACTCACATGGGGAAGGGTGGGGGGAAGCTTCCACCCACCATGGGCTGAGGACACGGGCTGAGCAGTATCCTCCAAATCCATATCCCCTCAGAACCTCAGAAGATAATCTCAGAAAATAATCTTATTGGGATATTTCTCCCACTTTCCAGGGTCAATCCTAAACACAACTACTCTCCTTACAGGAGAGAGGGGAAGGGACCTTGAGGCACAAAACAGACATGGAGGACAGAGCCTTATAAGGTCGGGGTGTGGTGGGGGGGCTGCAGTGATGTGTCCATGAGGCAAAGACCTACCAAAAGAGCAAGGAGGAGTACCCCTGGCTCCTTAGGGAACCCCTGCAGGCTCCTCAACTTTGGACCTGTTAGTCCTCCTGGATTTAGAGATGAGAAACTTCGATTTAAACCGCACCAGGTGTAGTCACTTGGGGCGTACACCTGCACATGTGTGCATGAGCGTGTGTGTGTGTGTGTGTGTGTGTGTGTGTGTGTGTGTGTTCCCCATGGGCTCCGAGGATCAAACCCAAGTCTTTGTGTTTATAAGGCAAGCACTTCACTACCAGGGCCACACTTAGATTATTTAGGCCCTTTAATGATTTCTTTTCCCCATGGAGAAACTGAGGCCCCAAGAGCTCCCCCAGGCTTCCAGCTGCCTCTTAGGCTAGTCCCCTTGCTCCCTCCACATAGCCTTCTGCAGTGTGCGGGACTCCTATTACACAGACACAGCGGGCGTCTCTCCCCAGCAGCCCTTCAGGGCTCCAGGCTGGCAGCATATCTGCTGTCCACAGCTGTCTCCCCAGAGGCCTGGGGTGAGGCTTCATACCCCATGCTACGTTAGTAAGAAAAGCCCACAATTACACACCTGAATGCTCTGCCCCTCCCGGCAGACGAGGGGTGCCTCTACACGGCTGTAATCCACCCCCAGGACCCAGCTCTTGTCGATCAGCTGCCCGCTGGCTCTAACCCCAGGCTCCTGGGGACTGAGCTTGGGTGCCTGCTTTGCATGATACAAGCTGAACACCACATCCCCTCTGAGGATATCAAAGTCCCAGGTGATGACCGACTCCCCTTCTGGTATCTCCATGGCAACCTGCATCGTGGGAGAAGAGGTGGGAGAGTCCCAAGGTCAGGGTGCTCGTCACTGGCCATTTTTCAGTCTCTCTGTGATCAGGAGAGGCTGCTAAGACTCTCCCATGATCCCCTCTGCCCAGAACCCTGCCTCTTTCTGAAAGGCCTGGTCACCTGGGATGAGCTGCCGGAGCCTGGGGTGTGAGGGCACCCAGGGATTCTGCAACCATCCCATGTCCCAGAGCTTCTTGGATTGAGTTGAAACTGAGTGACTGGACCCCCCATACCCAATCTGAAGGGACACGATACCACCCCAGCTCTCGGGTCAGGGGGCAGCAGGTGGTACCTCATGGGGGATCCCACGGAGCACAGTGGCTGAGTGGTAGGTCTCACTCCACTGCCGGAGCTGGTCAGCCTGCTCCTGCTCCTCTTCGGTCAGGTAGAGGGATTTAGGGACCATCCCTCCTTCCGGAACATTGCACTGAGGAGAGGTTTCAAAGCAAAAAAAAAAAAAAAGGTCAGGGTTGCTGAGGCGCCTCTGGCCTCTCATTAGGCGTCCTGTGAGCCCTGAAACAGCTTAGGATTGTGACCCCTATTAAGCAGGACACGGGCTGCTGTGACACCACCCTCTGAAGCCCGCAGAACCAATAGCAGGATAAGATACACTCTTCTCGTGTTACGAAAGAGGGATGGAGGCTGAGAGATGTCATGCTACTTTCTCAAGATCACACAGGAGAACATGGCTGATCAGGGCACTTGAAACTGTAAGTCAAGTGTGATGGTATATGCCTATAGTCCAGCATTCAGGAGGTTGAGGACAGGGATTCCGGGAGTTCTAGGCCAGCCTGGGCTAAACAATGAGGTCCTTCTCAAAAGCAAAACAAACAGAATCTGGTGACAGGTGGGTGAGGGCACTTGCCACCAAGTCTGAAGACCTGAGTTCCATCCTCGGAGCCTACATGTTAAAGAGAGAGAGAAAGTGACTCCTGCAAGCTTTTCTCCAGCCTCCATATGCACGCTGTGGGGTGTGTGTGTGTGTGTGTGTGCACATGTGCATATGTGCATGTGCTCGTGAGCTTGTGTGTGTTCATATTTGCATGTGTATGTATGTGTGATGTGTGTGTATATGTGCTTGCTCGTGTGTGCATTGTATGTGTGTGTAGTGTGTGTGTGTGTATGTGTGTGTGTGTGTGTGTAGCCCCATGCACTCTGAACCCTTTCCATGCTGTCTGTCTAGATGTGCTTCCTGCTTCTGCAATACACTTGAGGTAAGGGCAACATCTTTCCTCCCACCGTGGGAACTGACCAGTGGAGGGCCAGTCTAGTTCTATAGATGTCTTCAATCCAAAGCTACCCTGGGTGGCCAATCTCAGACCCCAAGCATCAACACACAACAGTTTTTTCCTGGTTCACTTTGAAAACAAAAGGGGAGAGGGAATAACAGAGCAAGGTCCTTGCCCATTGTCCTTCAGTAAACTGGACCCAAAAAGAAACCAGACGTTTGTATCACAAGAGAGAGCACATTCAGGCTGGGCAGTTTCTAAGAAAACCGTTTTACCAACAAGTAGCACAAGCCTGCCTGGCGTCCGTGCTGGAGAACTGGGGAGTGTACACAGCAAGTACTGTTTTTTAAAAATTTTAACATTTATGTGGATGGGCGTTCTGTCTGCATGCATGATTATGTACCACGTGCCTGCGGTGCCTATGGAAGCCAGGAGAGGTCATTCGACTCCCTGGGGCTGGAGTTAAAGCTGGTTGTGAACCACCATGTAGGGGCTGGGAACCAGATCCAGGTCCTCAGAGGAAAGCAGCCAGTGCTCTCAGATGCAGAAACATGGCTCCAGCCCCAGCCAGTACTCTTACGTCTGTACCACCTCCAGCCCTCACTGCCTTTGAAGAGCTCAAGAGCTGTCACCTCCCTGGGGAGCTTCTATCCCCAGCCCTGTCCCCACTTAAAGGCAGTGTGTCCCCACTGTGAGAGCAGAGGGGTCACCTAAGGCACCTAAGGCACCGACCGCTCATCTCGCCGGCTTCCTGACCCCAGGACCCGTCCCTTCTGGGGCCCAGGATGGCAGCCTGCCTCACCACGCTTTCTCCTCCCAGGAAGTCAGGGATCACAGCCTTGTCCAGATAGTCCACTAGGCCGCCAGGGCCCTGGTAGTTGCTGCCACTGTAGATGAGGAACTTCCGCCGGGTGTTCTCGTTGATGAAGGGGCTGACCTGGGGGTGGGGGGAAAGACAGGGTCCTGTTTACTCAATGCGGTTTGCAGAGCAGGGAATCAGACGCTTGATTGGCTTGCTTTGCTTTATTTTATTTCTGGTTTGGTTGTATTTATTTATTGATTTTTTTGGTTTGGACTTTCTGTTTTGTTTTGTTTTGCTGGGACTACAGGTGTGCACCAGCAGACCTGGCTCTTTGTTTTGTTTTGTTTTTGTTTTTCCAGGCAGGGTTTCCTGTGTGTAGTCTTGACTGTCCTAGAACTCACTCTGTAGACCAGGCTAGCCTCAAGCTCAGAGATCTGTCTGCCTCTGCCTCCTGAGTTCTGGGATAAAAGGCATGGGTTGCCACCACCCAGCCAGAATTAATCTTTTTTCTTTTTGATTTGGTTTTTTCGATTCAGGGTTTCTCTGTGTAGCCTCGGCTGTCCTGGAACTCACTCTGTAGACCAGGCTGGCCTCGAACTCAGAAATCTGCCTGCCTCTGCCTCCCAGAGTGCTGGGATTACAGGCGTGCGCCACCACAGCCCGGCTCAGAATTAATCTTTTTAAAAAATCTTTTACATGTATTTATTTGGGGGTGGGCATTTTGGGAAACCAAAGGACAACTTTAGGGAGTTCCTTTTCTCCTTTTACCCATGGTTCTCAGCTCTATGAAGCCCAGTGAGTGCGTCCTAGGGCTTGAACTGAGGTCATCAGGCTTGGCCACAGCCCCTCTTACCTGCTGATCTGTCTCCAGCCCTGACTGGATCCCAAGCACAGCATAAACTAGGCATGGTGGCACATGCCCGTAATCTCAACACTCTTGACAATAGAAGCAGAAGCATCAGAAATGTAAGGTTAGCCCTTGGGTGAGTCATGAATGTGAGGCTAGCTTGGGTTACATGAAATGCTTTCTCACAAAACTAGAAGGAGAAAGAAAGAAGGAAGGAAGGAAGGGAGGAAGGGAAGGAGGGAGGGAGGGAGGGAGGAAGGAAGGAAGGAAGGAAGGAAGGAAGGAAGGAAGGAAAGAACCAAACCCATAAGAGTGAGATTGTGTTTATATAACTTCTTTATAGGTCAACAAGATAGAAAAAGAGTGAGATTGTGTTTATATAACTTCTTTATAGGTCAACAAGATAGAAAACTTAAAGAACATGATATCAACTGAAAACATAGCTATTTTATGTCAAAAAAGTACTTTTTAAAGAATTACTATGAAAAAGACATCCTGATGAGAAATAGATTGATTTAGGCTTGCAATCATCAGGCAATCTTACCTGCTGAGTTCTATCACCAACCCTGACTTGATTTTTATTTTAAGACAGGATCTCACTATGTAGACCTGGCTGACCTGGAACTCGGTATGTAGATATGACTGGCCTAGAACTCACAGAAATCCTCCTGCTTCTGCCTCCTGGGTGCTGGAATTAAAGGTGCATACCACTACATCGGGTCGACGTGACCTTTTTAAAGTGCGTGATTCGGCCTGTCAGGGTGGCTTAGTCAGTAAAGCCCTTGGCAAGTAAGCATGAGGAGCTGAATCTGGATCCCCAGAACACACATTCAAGAAAAGCTGCGTTAGGTGGCATCCATTTTGTAAGCCCAGCGTTGCAGGGGGGCAGGGCAACAGGTGAGCCTCGGGACTCACCTAACCAGCTAACCAAGCCTAAGGAGGGAGCTCCAGGTTCAGTGGGAGAAGCTGTCTCCAAAACTAAGGTGGAGAAGCACACCCAAGGTCGACCTCTGATCTCTGACTGCCACCCAAATGCACATAAGGGCACATCCACCTGACACACGCATGCACCTAAGTGAACACCTATGCGCAAAACCATAAAATTAAAAAGTGCAGGATTCACGGCCAGTCAAACAAGTCATCGTTTCCATCTCCCAGAAAGGCGACCCCGATAACCGTGGATCCGCACCATCTCCACCGATCTGTGGGCTCAGGATCATTCAGGTGAAAGAGTCACCCTTTATGTGGCCCCTCTGGCTCTTGCTCTCACCAGTGTCCATAGCACCGGGAAGACGCGGGGAGCGCGCACGATAAGCAGCCTGCCCAGAGTCTCGGGGTAATTGTCCTCCACCACCTCGATCATCCGCAGCAGGGCTTTCACCCCAGGTCGCCACAAATGCCGCATGTTGAGGCCCTCCAGGTCCAGCAAGCAGGTCCAGGAACTGTGACAGACACAAGATCGAGGCTCTACCTGACTCTGTCACGCCCCATGGCCTCCAGCGCCCTCCCAGACACCTGGGACAGAGCAGAGGGCTCAGGAAGGCAGGGCTGGGAGCAGGGGACACAGGACACTTTTACAGGAATGGAAATGTGAAGAGGAAGCGGGGGAAACGGGTCACTAGAGAGCACAGGTCACATCAGAGCTGAGGAGGAAGGCTGGCCTGAGGAACAAAGGGGCGGAGCCTATGGAGCCGGGGGTGGAGCCAGTCAGGAACAGCTCAGATTGGCTCAGCCAGAGTCACCGCTTCTCCACCATCAAAAACCAGGAAAGGGGCTCTACCCCCACCGGATCGGTGTAAGAACTAAGGACAACGCGGTCCCACAGCGCCCAGCCAGCCACCTGACCTCACACAGAGCAGAAAGCAGTAGACGCGAACTAGGATTCTTTGGGCGGTTTGCCCCCTACTCGGGTTCTTGCCTGATGGGACGGCCAAATTGTCTCGTGTTTCCTTCGCATCTCTTCTGTCCTTCCTCGTTGACAGAGAGAACCTAGAAGGCAGGCATCAATGGTACTGACAACAGCCCGTTATGCTGCTCCGCCCACAGGCCAACCTCGCAGGCCCAGACTCCGCCCTGACTCACGTGCTGCAGCAAAGCTTCCTCTCCTACCGCCTTCATCAGGCCCTTGGTGTCCATCTGTCCCAGGCGCAGGATGTACAGGGGGCGGCCATCTTTGCGAATGGGCAAAGCCCAGAACAGAGAAGAGACATCTTTTAGGGGGGTATTGACAACTGGAACCAGTCAAAGCCGTGCTTAAGAACCTAACTCCCCACCTAGGAGCAGAGGTCGCTGGGAGTGCGCCAAGGGACCTTCCGCACTTACTGTGCCTGCTTCTGAGAGCACTTAGCCACCCCTTTCGAAAACTAAACACAGAAACACATTCAAACAGAGGGGAGAGCCTGGGGAGGGGCGGGGACACCGGCACCATCTTGCTACCCTTCCTACCTAAAACTGAAGTCAGTGGTTCACTTAAATTTTTTTCTTTTCCTTTCTTTTTTCTAATGGTTAGGGAGAGTGCTGTCCGTAAAGCACTTGCTATGAAAGTATGAAGAATTGAGTCTTATCCCCAGATTCTACCCCCTTGTTTTTTAAGATTTACATATATGTATATGTGTATGTATGTATATATGTATATGTGTGTTTATGTGTATGTATGTATATATGTATATGTGTGTTTATGTGTATTGTGTATGTGTATAAGTATGTATATATGTATATATATTTGGAGAGGGTTGGGGTTTTGGTTTTTGTTCTTGGGGTGTTTTTTGTTTTTATTTTATGTTTTGGTTTGAGACAGGGTTTCTCTGTATAGCCCTGGCTGTCCTGGAACTCATTCTGTAGACCAGGCTGGCCTCGAACTCAGAAATCCACCTGCCTCTGCCTCCCAAGTGCTGGGATTACAGGGATGTCCACCACTGCCTGCCTGGCAAGATTTACTTATTTGTTTTACGAATATGAGTACACTGTAGCTGTCTTCAGACACACCAAACGAGGGCATGAGATCCCACTACAGATGGTTGTGGCTGCTGGAAATTGAACTCGGGACCTCTGGAAGAGCAGTCAGTGCTCTTAACCGCCGAGCCATCTCTCCAGCCCCAGATCCCATGTTTTTTGAAGCCAGACAGAGCCATGAATAGTCGTGCACATGAGCAACGGTGCACACCTTTAGCACAGCAGGAAGCAGAGGCGGCTGGGTCTCTGTAAGTTCAAGGCCAGCTTGGTGGTGTGTGACACCAGTGCTGGGGAGTCAGAGACAGTCCCCGGGGCTTCTGGCCGTGCAGCCTTGTCTCCGCTGACCCACGAGCTCCAGGTTCAGTGAGACGCACACATCGAACAAGAAGATTGCCCTCCCGTCTCCACGCTCACACATGCCCTCAGACCACTTTTAATTATAAAAAAAAAAATGTTTAAAGCTCATATGAGCCATGTCATGAAGAAACCCAGAGAGCGCATATTCAGCCCCTGGCTTCCTCCAACCTGAGCATTAGAGGAACATGAAGGACTGTCAGCTCGGCCAGTTGTCTTTAAGGACTGCTAACATAGGCGGCTCTCTCTATTCTTGAGAGCTGTGCTCTGTGCTCTGGAACCCTGAGCTAGAGAACACTCAGCCACGGCTTCTGTAGTTGGTTCCCGTTTCGTGTCCAGTCACATTTTTGTGTCCTTGTCACCAGATGGCCTTGCGCGTTGCATTTCTGCCTAAGGATAGTCTAGAATAGAGACCGTGGACTCAGCGACCTTGACCTCAAAGCCAGAAGGACTGTAACTCAGAGATGGAACTCACTGGGCACACGCGTGTTCTACAGAAGGCCCTGCATGCAGGAACCCGTGCTGCAGCCCTGCACACCCAACCGCTCCCTTCTACTTCGATGCCTCTTGAGGCTCTAAGGCTTGGATCCCAGGGCCTCGCAGGGCAGGTGACCTACTGCAGAGCCACGTCTCCACCTCTGTTTTCACTTTATGTCTCATAAGTTCCCAGGTCAGCCTTGAATTCACTCTGTAGCCAGCAGAAGCATTAAACTTGCAATCCTCCTGCCTCGGCCTCTCAAGGAGTTGGGATGTCAGGCCTGAGCTACTAGGCACCACCCTGAGTAGCCTTTTTTGTTTGTTTGTTTGTTTGTTTGTTTGTTTGTTTTTGTTTCTCTATGTAGCTCTGGCTGTCCTGGAACTCACTTTGTAGACCAGGCTGGCCTCGAACTCAGAGATCCACCTGCCTCTGCCTCCCAAGTGCTGGGATTAAAGACGTGCGCCACCACCGCCCGGCATGAGTAGCCATTTTTAAACAGCAAAATAACCAACAAAAATTCAAAAATTGGGAGCTAGAGAGTCAGCTGAAGTGGTTCAGAGAGCACACTGTTCCTTCAGAGGGCACCGTTCTTTTCATAATAGACCTTAAAGAGCACAGCCGTGATCTGACTTCGTAGCTCTTTAAATCTGGAAAGGAAACCTAGAGTAGAAAGAATACTGTCCCCCAAATCTCATGTCCCCCAGAACATTGTTACCGGAGCTGCGGCTGTCAATTAAGGATCTCCCAGTGACATCAGGATGGAGGAAGTGCGGGTTCTAAACCACCCGGAGCTCCTGAGAGGCGAGGCGGTGAGGGACACAGAGATGCCCACAGGGAAGGCCATGCATTCCAAGTCGGTGCAGAAATGGAGACTGATAGAGCCACAAACTCAGGGCCATCAAAAGCTGGAAGAGGAGATGGAGGACTCTCCCAGAGCTTCCAGACTCGTCTGTTTGTTTGTTTGTTTGTTTGCTTGCTTGCTTGCTTGTTTTGTGAATGACAGAATCTCTAGCCCAGGCTGGCTTTGAATTCATTTTATAGTGGAGATTAACCTTAAACTTCTGATCCTCCTGCCTCCGCCTCCTGAGTATTGGGATTTCAGATGTTGTGGTGACCTGAATAGGTATGGCCCCCAGAGATTCATGTGTTTGAATGCTTAGCCATAGGGAGTGGCACTATTAGGAGGTGTGGCCTTGATAGAGGAAGTATGTCACTGTGAGGGCGGGCTTTGAGGTCCCCTATGCTCTAGCTACACCCAGTGTGGCACACAGTCTCCTCCTGTTGCCTATGCGGTAAGATGTCGAGCTCTGGGCTCCTTCCCCAGCACCATGTCTGCCTGCACTCTGCCATGCTTCCCACCATGACGACGACGGACTGAACCTCTGAAACCGCAAGCTAGCCACAATTAAATGTTTTCCTTTATAAAAGTTGCCTTGGTCATGGTATCTCTTCACACAGGAAGACCCTAAGACAGATGCATACCACCAAAACCACATCTGTGCGGTGCTGATGCTCAGATGCTTTGTGCGGGCTAGGTAACACAACATCCCAAGTCCTGCGGCCTCCTGAATCTCAGACTTCCAACCTCCAGGCTGGCATCTGTTGTTTAGTACCTAGTTGGCTGTGGCTGCCTAAGTAAATCAAGACCAAATCGGTGGGTGAGCCTATGTGTGGTGATGTTGGGAGCAGAAATGTTCTCCCCAAACCAAAATCCTACGCCCATTCCACCTTCCTCAGAGCTGGGTAATACATCCTGGGTGTCTCTACATGTCCCGGGGAGCTAAAGGGTAATCTGCGGTATCAGCATGGGCGCATCCTTTAGAGAGCACCCTTGGCTTTCACACATGGCTTAGGTGTGGCACGCACCTATATCCTGGTAGTGCCAGCCTCCAGCATAGAACTCCTGCAGGGGGGCGGGGGGCCGCCAGGTCTGCAGAAGGAGATCCACCTGGTGCTGCTTCCGCCAGCTCAAGGACTGGCACAACATGTCCCGGGCCTTGTCCAGGTGGAAGTCTCGTGCCCTTAGGAAGCGCAGGATATGCTCATCCTTGGGGATCTGAGAGAGGCAGGAAAGAGAAGACCATAGAGCGGGACTTCCAAGCCTTGAGGTGGAATGACAGGAGTGGGCCTCTTACCTCATCTGCAAAACAGCTGGGGAAAGCAGCCCACAGCCGAGAGGCCAAGGGGGGGCTGTAGTGACAGCTGTGCGGAGCAGCTGCCTAGCATCCCTCCCTGTTTGTGCTAAAAATAGTACCTTTCCTTAGGGTAGCACCTCCTCCCCTCCCCCCTTCCCTCCCCTCCCCTCTCCCTCCCCCCCCCCCACTTTCTCCTCCTCCTCTCCTCATACACCATTGGTTTCTGGGGTTCTCTCTTTGCATTGGATTCTACCCTAAGCATTTGCTCTGGCTCTGCATTTGTGGCCAACACTATTTTTACATTTGCAGAAATAGAAGCGACCGGCTATGCTATAGGCCCACACGGAGCTACTTCCTTGTCTGGCCCTAAGGCAGAGTAGGCAAATGTACACAATCCATGCCTATCAGGCAGTTCTGATTCGGTAGAACTGGCAACAGAGTTCTGCTTGGGGCTGACGTATGTGGTGCATGCACATCCACGTTACCAGGGCTAGAACCTAAAGGCAAAAATCCATAGACAATCAACAATCGCCCTTCGTAAGTCACACGTCTCTTAGAAGAGGACAGTTTCCGTGGTCTAATGAGCACGGTACTATATAGCTATGATTCTCAACTGCACTTGAGCACACGCACGCATGCACACGTGTGTGTACACACACACACACACACACACACACAGAGGACATATGTACATGATAAGGGCCATTTTGAGTTGCCATACCTGGACAGGGCAGGGTACTGGCATCTCCCGATTGGAGACTAGAGATGTTACCAGCATCTTACAATAGACAGAATAAACACTACTAAAAAGAACTCCCGACTCCAAACATCACTCGCAGGAGGGAGTGGCCGCCGTGTGTGTGTGTGTGTGTGTGTGTGTGTGTGTGTGTGTGTGTAAGGCAGGACAGATGTAAAACAAACGAAGCAAACCCCCAGTCCTCACCCACAGCAGGGGCTTGTTATCGCCCCTCCCCACTGCCCTAGGCTGACTCCTGTCATCCAAGGGCGAGGCCCACGCCCACCTTGCCTTTGTGGGTCTCCTGTAACCAGTGCCGAAGCTGGACCAGGCAACTCTCCTGCATGGGACTGAGATGGCCCAGGCACCTCTCGATGTAGTCTGCATCCAGCTTGTCCCCTGGAGGAAGAAAAAAAAGGGATTTCAGGGTAGAGGAAGAAGGGGCCATCCTCTGACTCCCTCTGCTCTGTTTTATTCTTTGTTGTTTGTGTGTTTTATTTTGTTTTGAGACAGGGTCTCATGTACCCAAGGCTAGACTCCACTACACCATAAAGCAGAGGGTATCCTTGAGCCCCTGATCTTCCTGCCTACACCTCCTGAGTGCTGGGTCACAGGCACGTGCTACCATATCTGCCGACTGAGCCAGGTTTGCTATGGCTGCGATGAGACACTGTCATCAAGGCACCTTGGGGAGGAAAGGATTTATTTGGTTTACATTTCCATATCCCCGTTCCTTATTAAAGGAAGTCAGGACAGGAACTCAGACAAGGCAGGAACCTGGAGGCAGGGACTGATGCAGAGGCCACAGAGGGGTGCTGCTTACTGGCCTGCATCCCATGGCTTGCTCAGCTTGCTTTCTTATAGAACCCAGGGCCATCAGGATGGCACCACCCACAATAGCCTGGGACCTCCTCGTCCAACACTAATTAAGAGAATGATTGACACCCAGCTCCTATGGAGGAGGTATCTTCTCAATGGAGGCTCCTTCCTCTCAAATGACTCCAGCTTGTGTCGGGTCAGCATGGAACCAGCCGCCACATCTGGTGACATGGGTCCTTACCACATGGTCTATACCCTGTGTGGCCTTCAGGGCTGCCAACTGTCAGAGCTCTGGAATGCGGTTCCTAATCAGGATTTGGAAACAGCCACAAAAGTTACAAATTCATCTTTCTCGATGGTTTTGAAAACTTATGGTGAGCAAGCCCGGACATTTCCACCGGTGGAGGCTTCCCTCCAGGCCTCCAGTGTGGAGATGATCCCCACTCCCTGGGATCTGAAGACTGCCAACTCTCTGGCCTGCATTTTTGTTTTAACATCACATCAACAGACTGAACTGTCCCTGGGCATGGTGGCACATATCTATAAATTCAGCACCTGAGAGGTGGGGCAGGAATATTAGGAGGTAAAGATCTGTCTGGGCTACCTGAGAAAATACCTTAAAATAAATTTATCTCAAAAATGAATAATAAGACCAGGCATGGTCCTGGGTCTGCACTCAGGAGGCAGAAACAGGATGATCTCTGTGAGGTGGAGGCCAACCTGGTCTGTAGGTTTTAGGTCAGCCAAAGTCACATGATAAGACTCTGACTCAAAAAACAAACATCAGTAAAACAATGTCTGTGTATAATAGTGAAGCCATTTTTTCATTCCTTCAGTAAAAAGATGTACCACTTTATCTGTAATTAAAAGACACACATATGCGCACACCGCAGACAGGCGTGGTGATAAACACCTGTAATCCCAACGCTGGGGAGGAGCGGGCGGAAGGGCCAGGGGCTCCCCACCACCCTCAGCTCCATAGCGTAGTAATCTGGGCTACCGGAGACCCATTTTAAGACAAACAGAACTCCGGGGAGTTGATGAGATGGCTCATTAGGTAAAGGCATTTGCTACCAAACCTGATGGCCCGAGTTCAATCCCCAAAACCCACACTGTGGAAGGAAAGAAATGACTCCCACGACTTGTCCTCTGGTCTCTACATATAAGCTATGGCACACACACACACACACACACACACACACACACACCAATAAATAAATTTAGGAAAAAAAATTAAAGATCATGTGCAAAGTATCCAGGCATGGAATCCCAAAACTCAGGCGGACCTCAAATTCAAAGCTAGCCTGAGCTAACAGAGAGGCCTTAGTCAAACAATGGGCCTTCAGGCTTCTGAGAATGTCATACACTGAGTTATGACATACACTCCCATATTATATGATTTTACATACTATGCGATTTGTATGAAGTTTTGAAGGAGGCTAAAATTGCCCGTATCATGGTGACACATGCCTGTAATTCCAGCATGTAGGAGGTGGGAGATCAGAAGGTTTGGAGTTCAAAGTCATCCTCAGAGGCCTATCAAAAACAGGTCCAGCTTCCATCTCAAACAATAATGATAGCAATGAGCCAGCCTTAGGAAGTAAGGCTTCAGTCATTCCCATTGTACTACGGAGGGCCAGGAAGTGCGCAGTATTTGTGCAATGTTTGTGAGAAATGGTAGCATACAGACAGAATGCAGGGCATGCTCTCATCTGCGCCACAGTCTCCAAGTGTGAGTGTGCATGTGTACATGTGTGTGAGTGTATGTCCCTCTTGTGCCATATACCCCTTGTGATGGTTTGTATATGATTGGCCCAGAAAGTGACCTATTAGGAGGTGTGGCCTTGTTGGAGTAGGTGTGTCACTGTGGGTGTGGGCTTAAGACCCTCCCCCTGACTGCCTGGAAGTCAGTCTTCCACTAGCAGCCTTCAGATGAAGATGTAGACCTCTCAGCTCCTCCTGCACCACCATATCTGCCTGGATGCTGCCAGGCTTCTGCCTTGATGACAATGGACTGAACCACTGTAAGCCAGACCCAATTTTGTCTTGTATAGAACTTGCATTGGTCATGGAGTCTGTTCACAGCAGTAAAACCCTAACTAAGACACCCCTTCACGAAACACAGAACTATTGAAGACTCTAGGGAGAGAGGCAGACTCTCCATCATTTTCTCTTGTGTGTGCATGTGTGTATGCAGAGGCCAACTTTAGGTTTGTCCTCAGCTATCATCTACCTTGGTTTTGTTTGAAGCAGAGTCTCTCACTGGCCTAGGGCTCTCCAGTTAGGATCAATTAGACTTTGCTGGCACCTCTCTAGTGCTAAGATCACATGCAAGTGCCACCATGTCTCCTGGCTTCTTGTGTGGTCTCTGGGAGACACCGTTCCTGTGTGCAAGGCAAGCGCTTTATTGACTGGGGCCCCCTTCTCCAGCCCTTACTTCTCATTTCTCATCTTCATTTAGATATTTTTCTACCATGATCCTGCATTACTTGTGCAATTAAAAATATCTTAAAACCACCAGAGGTCAGTTCCTGGGCTAGAAATAGATCAGCTCTGAGAAGCGGGGGGAGGGGGGGCTGCGTGGGTGCCAGACTGTCCCCAGCCCTGGCACTGTGCAGTGCCTCTCCCCACTCTCAGGGAGCTCGGCAGTGTTGCAGGCTTCCTGGTGCCAGAGGGGAGGGCACGGGCTTGCAGACTGGCTCTCTGCAGTCACCTACCATCAGCCTTGGCCGTCTCAGGAGCAGGGCCTGGGGCATCGCTGGGGCCCTCCGTCTCCAAGGAGCTGGGGCACCGGGGCACAGGCTGGCTGTGGACATCCTCCTCCCGGACCAGGGCTGGTGTCCAGCGGGGGATGTGGGATGTCCCCTGGGAGATGAGCTCATTCAGATAGTGTTCTATCACCTCCTTCCCCTGGAAGCAACAGACCCAACAGATGTCACCAAACAAGCAGCATCGCAAGGTCACCACACCAGCCCTGAGGAGCCACACATGCTCAGTCCCTAGCCCTGACATATGGCCATTGCCCAGCTAATTCGTGGCCAGGAGGAGCAAGACTAACACAGAAGAAAGGCAGGGAGCTTGTTTTTATACTGGTGACGCATCAGGTAAAGCACACCACCAAAAGCAGACTCTTCGTCTGGTGGACAGGCCACCCTGACCTGGAGCCGAAGGCCACTGAACCAAGCAGTGCCTTTGTGGTGTTGGGAGTGGAACCCTAGATCTCCCATGTGCTCGGCAGGCGCTCTACCACCCAGCTACACCTCCAAATCCCTCACTGAGGAGTTCTAGGTTCTAGTTCTACTATTGAACCACACCCTCTGCCCCTCACTGGGGGATTCTAGGCAAGTATTCTATCATGGCCCTGGCCCCAGGAACACTCCCAGATCTGGTCCTGGGGATTGAACCCAGGGCCTCACGCACACTAGGCAAGGGCTTCGCTGAGGATCTCCGCTTCTAGCTGGTTGTCTCACTGAGTTGCCTAAGCTGGCCTTGACCTTGCTCTATAGCCCAGACTTGAATTTGCTGAAACATCTTGGGGTCCTGGGACAATGTCAGGATGCCCCCACTATAGGCCAGCTCTCCCCTGTGTTCGTTTTTAAAAACAAGAAAACTGAGGCCCAGGAAAGCCAGGGCTGTTGCCTGGTGTCACAGACGCCGTCAGTCGTGTATCGGGCCTGGGCACCTTCCTGCTGTGGCTGGTTCAGTCTCCTCACCCTCTTGACGTTGGCAGTGTACTGCTTCATGGCGATCTTCTCCAAGGTGCTCTCAAAGCCGAAGAAAGAGCGGACATCCAGGGAGGCAGACTGCTCAAAGCAAGTCCAGTCTTCATTCTCAGGATGGACCTGCAAGATGGGAAGGGGCCATGGCGGGGCCTCAGTGTGGGCGGTGCTGTGCCTCTCCAGGGGTTCTTCTGGCCCGCCATGGACAGCATTCTGCACCCAGACAATGATGCGGAGTCTGACTGCAGGGAGCAAAGAGCCCTTTCTCAAGCTGGTGGTAATTCCAGCACAAAATCCCACAAAAAAATCACATACACAGAGAAAGAGAGCTAAAATTATAGGCAAAATATGCAGATCATTTATATAATACAAATTATCAGTATGTGTTAGATATATCTCAATAGTTATGTTATATATGGATATAAAACATAACATCATTACATATCCTTATATGTATATGTATGTATGTATGTGTGTGTATATATATATATATATATATATATACGGACATAATATATTACATATAATCCCAGCACTCAGGAGGCTGAGGTAGGAGGAGGATAGAAAGTTTTCAGGCCAGCCTGGGCTACATAGTAACACTCGATCTAAAAAAAAAGAAGGGGGAATAAAACCCGCTCGTGAGGGGTCAGGAGAGGACAGACTGGCGGACACACGGGGCCTGGCCCTGGGACAGCATCAAGAGCGTGGGGGAAGCCAGGCGGCTCACTGTGTAGCGGCAGCTCTCTTTCACCGTCACTCTGCTCGCAAAGGTCTCGTTGTGAGCGTCTATCAGCAGCGTTCTCTCTCTCCAGTTCAGGACATTTCTCTGAATGAAGACCACGTGTTCCACACCAGCGATCTGCGAAGGAGGAGCCCAAGCGAGAGGAAATAGCGCAAGGTCATCCAGATCCCCCCGGTTCCCGCTCCTGCTCCCACCCAGCCTGGGTCGCCCCTTAGCTGGTACTTAAGTTCCATTCCTCCTTCACTCCCTAGTCCGGCCTGTGTCATTCCCCAATCTAGAAACAGTGACCCTGCTCCCTCTGCCCCTCAGCCTAACAAGAGACACCCAGCTTGAGTGGGGCAACACCCGTGCCACCACCGTCCACACTGGCACAGAATCCAGATCCCTTGGGTGGACACACTCAGCCTTGCGCAAATAACCCACACCCTGAAGACCCTCGGTGCCTTGTATTGCCAACACCATCAAGCCAAGAATGCTCCCACCCACCTACCCAAACACCCACACACCCACTTGAAGCCATCGGGTGTCCTTTGTCCTGCCCCCAGACATTCTGCCCTGGCCTTCTTCCCAGTCCTGATGCAACACTGCCACCCAGTCGCTTCCACCGCCCAGCCGCCTGCCTCCGCCATCCAGCCCTGGTCCAAACCCGTAGACCCGCATGTCCCCGGATTCGCATCTAGCTCTGGTTCCCAGACCCTGAGCCTGGGCTCCCTGGCTACTAGCCCTACCAGATCTCAAGGTTCTGGTGTCCCCATTCCACCCCAAGTGAACCCGCTCACACCCTGCACACCGGGACCCCAGCCCCGGGCCCACCTTCCGCAGCAGCCGCGGGGCATCCACTCGCAGCCTGCAGCTCCGCTCCACGGTGTGCACCGCCCCATCTGCGCTCCGCCACTCGCCCAGGATTTCACTACCCAGAAAGACTGGGATAAGCGGGCAGGTGGGGAAGCGCTTCTCGTAGGCCTGTGGACAGAGAGCCGGTGAGAAGGGGGTTCCTTCCGGAGAGAGACTGTCCCTAGACGGAAGCGCCCAGCCACGATGACAGCACACACCGTCTTGACCCTTTCCAGAAAAGTAAGAGAAGACCCCATCGAGACATTTTAAATTATTTTCATTTCTTTATTTTGGTGGTATTGGGGACTGAACCCAACCAGGCAACCACTCAAACATTGAGCTACATGGGCTTCAAGAAGTATGGCCCTCAGGCAATCTGAGAAATCTGTAAATGTGCATTAAGGACGTGAGACCTCAGACGTGCACAGTAAGAAGGAATGTTCCGCGCCTGGTGCATGCATGCTTGTCCAGAAACCGTTAAGGAGAGCGTGAGTTCCCCAAACAAGCTCTGGGTTCCTGTCACTGCGTGCACAAGCCTGCTGTTAACATGGGTAAGAGCTTACTACTGAGCGTCAGATGAACTTACACAACTGCCCTGGGGGTTGGAGAGAAAGACAGACACATAGAGACAGACAAGAAGACAGACGAGGAGACAGAGACCCTGATAAAAATGCAACACCCCTCTCCTCATTAAAGAAAGTTGCCAATAAACTGTCAGCCACATAGGAAAAACCCATAGGTAACCTCACACTCAGGGGTGAAAGACTAAATGCTTTGCCCCTCGGATCAGAAATAGGACTCCAGTGTGAGTTCTCCTTGCTTCTATTTAAAACTACAGTTCAGGTTCAAGCTGGGCATCTAGATTGAAAGGAAGAGAAACTATTTCTATTTATAGACTACATGGCCTTATGTAAAGAATCCCTGAAATCCCTCACACACACACACACACACACACACACACACAAGAATATATTGAAATCTTTTTTTTTTTTTTAAGAAGAAAGGAAAGCATGACCCAGCACTTCCCAACAGGCCTGATAACCTAAGTCTGATTCCTAAAACCTACATGGAGGAGAAAATCAGCTCACACATACACATCCCACACCTACACCCAATAAATGGGGAAAGCTTAAGTCAAGAATGAAAGAAAGAGTCGGGCGGTGGTGGTGCACGCCTGTAATCCCAGCACTTGGGAGGCAGAGGCAGGTGGATTTCTGAGTTTGAGACCAGCCTGGCGAACAGAGTGAGTTCCAGGATAGCCAGGGCTATACAGAGAAACCCTGTCTCAAAAAAAAAAAAAAAAACAAATCCAAAAAACCAAAGAAAGAAAGAAAGAAAGAAAGAAAGAAAGGAAGGAAGGAAGGAAGGAAGGAAGGAAGGAAGGAAGGAAAAAAAGACTGAACATGGTTAGAACGAGCCGGGCATGTTCTCACACACACCTACAATCCCAGCACGCAGGAGGCAGAGCCAGGAGAAGCAGCAAAAGCTCGAAGCCTGCCTGCTGGCTTGCCTTTAGTTTGTACATCTACTTATTTGCCTGAGGAGAAGAGTGTGCACCACAGCACAGAGGTGCAAGTCAGGAGATAACCTGCAGGGGCTGGATCTCTCCTCCACCATGTGGGACCCTGCGACAGACTCAGGTCACCAAGCTTGGCAGTGACCCCTTTACCCGCTGGGAAAGCTTTCCAGCCCTTTTCACTTTCTTTTCCTTTTCTCTTTTCTTTCTTCCACGTAGCATCTTCATTGATTCTCTCGGAATCAATAAAATTCTCTGGGGAAATCAAAAAAATTCTCTGAGAATCATACCATGCACCTCAGAGACCTGCCTGTTTTACGTTGTGAGTTCCAGGCTCCAAATAACATTTTGTCTCAGAAAAAAAGAGAGAGAGAGAGAGAAAGGAAAATAAGGGGCTGGAGAGATGGCTCAGTGGTTAAGCACACTGGCTGCTCTTCCACAGGGCATAGGTTCGATTCCCAGCCCCCACATGGCAGCTCACAACTGTCTGTAACTCCAGGATACGACAACCTCACACAGACATACATACAGGCAAAACACAAATTCCCATAAAATATAAATAAAAATACGCAAAACCAAAAACCTTAAGTGCATGACCGAAATTAGGAGTTAGCACTTAGAAAGGAGAGGCAGGAAGATGACCTTCCTGGCAAGATCAAGGCTAGCCTAAGATACATGAGACCCAGTTTCAGAAATTAATTAATTAATTAACTAATTGTGGACAAACCCCTGATGCAAAAGGGATGTGATCGTAAGCATTGGAAATCAATTATAAATATTTCTAGCAAGTATTTACAGTTTATGTAGAGAATTTGTGTCTATTCGATTCGCATTTGTAACTGTATGTCTATGCAAATATGTATAGGATGTTCGGCATACAGATGTAAGTAGTTTAAATACAGTACTCATTTTGCATATGAACATATTTATCATAGTATATACATATGATGGTTTGGGGAGAGGGAACCCATTGCCTTGTGGGTGCAAAGCAAGCTATCAGCCTTGCTATCAGAGCTTTTACTACTTTTCCTTTCTTTTTTTTTCTCTTTTTTCTTTCTTTCTTTCTTTCTTTCTTTCTTTCTTTCTTTCTTTCTTTTTCTTTTTTGAGGGAGAATCTCATGTGGCCCAGACTGGCTTTGAATTCACTATGTACTGAGGATGACCTTAAACTTCTGATCTAGCTGCTATGATGCTAGGTAGGCACCACCTGGCTAGTGTGGTATATTTTCAGAGAGAGAGAGAGAGAGAGAGAGAGAGAGAGAGAGAGAGAGTGTCCCCATCCCATGGCATGACTGTGTGAATCATGATGTGATTCCCTCCTTCCCTGGGTGCTAATTCTACCATGTATGTGCTGTGTGACTTCAGGCAGGACACGTAGCCTCTCTGTGGCCCCTGCTCAAGTGCTAGGTGCTAGGGAAAAGCAGTCAGAATCCCCTGTCTAAGGAGCCCTCCGTCAGGACTGTCCCGGGGCTGCCGTCTCTAAAGCTACTTCAGGTCCTGGACTGTGGTGCTTCTCTGTGAGTACAGAGGTCCTCCCCGGGTAGTAGATGAAGGTAACTAGAGAGCACCCCCAAGCTAGTGATCAGTTGTTCAGAGCTGGCAACTCTGTACCCAGTCCAGATGCTCCCAGTCAGAGTCGGCCCAGCCAGGCACAACCTGCATGCCTCAGACCTTGGGGCCAGACAAACTCCAAAAATAGCGGCAACATCTGAAGACAGTGACGTCCCCTCTGTCCCTTCAGCTCCGGGAAGGAGACACTGCCCTCGCCCTGAAGGAGAGGGGCACTGAGGAAACACGGAAAGGTGCTAGAAGCCGTGGGAGCCATTCCCCCACAGGAGTGTGGAAGGCAGACATGGTCCTGCTGAACTTCCCATAGTTAATCTGTGTGAGGTCTTATCTCCCTGGGCAACACATCCGGGGCTCCTGGGACTGCTGCATATTCGCCCTGCCAGGATCGGAGACATTCTGCACAGACACTTGAGGGAGAAAGCCCATGAGGCCTCAGCCCTACACAAAGAACCACAGGCAACCAAGGAAGGCTGGGAGCAGGAGAGATGGCTTCCCCAGGGACGATACACCGACTGGTTATCCGGCACCGAAGGGTCAGCCCTGAAAACATACATACAAGTAACAATCTACAGACTGAGCAGGTTGTATTTTATATCCAGGAATAATATGCATAGATGTGTACGTATGTATAAACAATCAATAAAAAAAGAAGTCATGAATTTGAGATGGAACAAGGGAGGGCATATGAGAGGATTTGGAGGGAAGAAAGGTAAAGGGAGAAATACAATTATATTATAATCTCAAAAATAAAAGAAAAATTTTAAAAGAGAGATACTAAACAATGGTCCTCAAGAAACTAGAATTTTCCCAGAAGCCTCATGCTAGGAGAAAGCTGAGCCTAGTGCCAGTCAAAGGGGCAGATTGTCTCCCAGGAAGAGATGGCACACAGCTCTGACAAGCCGTTAGCCACTTTGCAGAAGAGACTAGAGCCCAGACAGGGATGGGTCGGGGATGCGTGGTGCCACACCTTCCTTGGTCAGGAGTGCTTAGCTACCCAGACCTCTCACCGTCGTCTATTTAAACCCAAACCTCATATCAAGACATCAAAGATGGACCTGGGGGCGGGGCGGCCAGTGGCCACTGGTCCACTTTAATTGTTCTTTAGGAGAACCCAGAGTGAATAAGTCTCCTTTCTCCACTTTTAACTAGTGCGTTTCTGCTCAGCTAGCTCACTGAGGATGGATGGCTGAGTCTATCTTGTTAGAGCTGCTGGGTCCCAGACTGACTCTAACAGCCCCAAGTGACCAGAAGGGCTGCCGAGGGGGACCCTGAGAACCCCCAGGACAAGCATCTCCCCCTCTAAGCAGGGTTGTGGAGCAGATGGTCTAAGAGCCTGCAGGGGCCCTGAGCGGCCACCTGCTCCCAGCTGGTCCAAGCAAGACCCTTCCTTTCCCTTCTCTAGGCCTGACACAGCTTCGTTGCTGTGTAGATAGATGTGTGGTGTCCAGAGCCCAGTGACAGCCGGGGAAGATGGGACAAGATGGCTCCTCCTCAGGTGCCAGTGCAGGAGGGAGGGTGGAGTTGGCTTAGACGCCACCTCCCCTCCGGGCAGCTGCTGTAGAGCGCCATCCCCTGAGCAAAGCAGACACCATCTTTACCAGCTCAGCTGTGCCTGCTCGCAAGAACTGTCAGGCTGATGAGCTCTTGACATCCTCCCATGGAACGTGGGGGAAAGAATCATCAGACCCTCTCGAGAACCTAGTCACTCCTCTGCCACTTCTATACAATTCTGTCCTAAGTGCATGTGGCCTTGATGGTCTCAGGTGACGCTGAAGAATATGGTATGTATGGATTTGCTTTGCTTTGTTTTGTTTTTGAGACAGGGTTTCTCTGTATAGCCCTGGCTGTCCTGGAACTCACTCTGTAGACCAGGCTGGCCTTGAACTCAGAAATCCGCCTGCCTCTGCCTCCCAAGTGCTGGGATTAAAGGCGTGCGCCACCACGGCCTGCGGTATGTATGGCTCAACTGAAAGAATTACTCCATCTATGCAGCTACGGGAAAGCACCTTCCAGTGTAGTATCTTGGGGTCACGCACACTCCTGTAAGCAACCCCTCACTGTGCTCTGTAAGGAAACCCGACGCTCTCATCGGTTTCCCATGTGGAAATTTGGAGGTATGTCACTTTAGTGACAGATATTATTTCTATCTCCCCAGGGAAGGAATTCTCTCAACAGGAAGAATGTGGCGTGTGGGAAGTGGGCAGGGAGGGGCAAGGCAGAACTGGTTTCTGCTGCTTCCTAACTAGGGGACTTTGGGTAGAGAGCCACGCGCATCTCTAGAATGACATGGTGAAGTTCCTGTATCACCAGAGACTGGCAAGGATGTAAGGATGTCCCCGATGGAGGATCAAGCAACACTGTCACCATGGCAAGCCTGGGCCGTGCTCCTCAGCTGCAAGCTCTCTTCTGTATCATCCTTGGGATGATGTCCTCTTCTGACTAGTCAGGAAGCTGGAGCTCACCGATTCCATGATTCGCCCAAGTCACACAGAATGAGATGATAAATTTGGACTTGAGTCCAGTGGCCCCAGCCCCATCTCTCCTCCAGGAGCTCCTTGCTCAGCATTTGTTCCTGTGGGAGGTGCAAAACAGAGCCAGGCTCTGTGCCCAGGGCCTCTCGGCCATGTCAGTTCCTTTTCTGCCCTAAGCCTTTCAATTCCTGCCAGGCCAAGGCAGCACCATCCTCTCCCTCAGACCCCACCCCCGCGCTAGTGAAACAAGTGGACAAGGGAGCAGGCCCTGAGCTGGGGGCTGCTCGGAGAGTACGGAGCTCGCCTTGCAAGCTTAAGGATTGGACCCACATACAAAAAAGTAGGCAAAACTGCACACACTTGGAATCCCAGCAAGGAAACAGTGCGAGGTAGAGACAGGTGGATCCCTGGAGCTCAGGGCCAATCAACCTGGCGAGTAAGTTCCAGGCCAGCGAGAGACCCTGCCTCAAAAGTGAAGTAAACATGACCTGGGGAACAAGACCTAATGTGGATCTCTACATATGTAACTGCACACATGCAAAGACTCTCTCTTTCTGTGTGTGTGTGTGTGTGTGTGTGTGTGTGTGTGTGTCTATCTGTATGTGTCTGTCTGTCTCTTTGTATCTCTCTGTCACTTTCATACACATACACACACACACACAAACACACACACACACACACACACACACACACACACCAAAAGTATCCAAACCTCACACTCCTCACTTTGGCCTCCAACCCCACCTGCCAGCCTCCCCCCTACCCTCTCCTCACTCTCCCTTCCCCATCCCTCTCCACCCCCTGCCCCCTGCCCTGTTCTGGCCACACTGGCCTTGCTGGTTCTGGAACACACCCAGCTTGTCCTGTCACAGGACCTTGCACCTGCTGGTCCAGGCTTGAGAAGCTCATCTACTCAAAGACTGAGGGGAGCGGGAGGTGTGAGTCCCTGGGACCTTCTGGAAGGAGCTGCCCCTCTTCCAGGGATTCGTCCGTCCGTCTGTCTGTCCCAGGCGCCTCCCCTGCACAGCTGCCCCCTCTCCATCCTTCCGGCCCATTCATTTCCTTGACAGCTCTAATCAGCACTCGCAGTGACAGACATGTGTGCGGGGTCTAATCATGGCCCGCTTCCCCCAGAAGTCCTCAGCTCCATCCCAGGCTCCACCTTTGGTGAAGAAATAACAATTTGCAGTCAGGCAACCCGTATCACCGTGCCGTGGTCCCACCTGCATGGCACCCAGGGAGAGAGGCTAGGCCACAGGCTTGGACAGGCCACAGGCTTGGCACCACAGCCTGTGGATGGCCTCTTCCCACTGGGAGAATCCCATCAGGAGACCCAGATAACAGGCTTGGTGGCTGCTGGCTGAAGCAGGTGGCTTTCTACAACTGTAGAGGACAGGCTTTCCCCTCAGGGGCCTCAGAGCACCAGTACAGTGGGGAAGGTGGATGACTCTTAGATACTGGCCAGTGTCGAGGACAATGACCGCCAAGGGACGCCGGGCCCTGCTGACCCTCTTACGGAGCACTAACCGCAGGTACAGTGGAATAGAGGCTGGTGTCTCATCACGTCTTCCTGATGCCCCCTTCCCCCTACAGATGTGTTAGTGGAGGCCAGACGAAGGCAGGGGACTGGCCAAGTAGAGAGGACTCCACATCTGAGCTACTCTCCTGCCTCTCATATTTCATGTTCTGATCCTAAAGCCAAGAAAACAGGCTGCCTACTGCCACTACAGAAAGATGAGCTGTTCCTTCCTGCACCAGAACAAGAACCAAGAGGGCCCTTGCCTTCTCACGGGAGAATGTTCTAGAGTGTGGTCACGCCTAGGAAAGCTTGCTTGAGCTCCTAGTGGTGAGCTCCACGTCACTCTGCCTGTCACCATCTCGACAAGAGCACTGAGCACTGAGGGTCAACATGGGACATTCCAGGCACTTCACACTGCCCCTTCCAACAATTCAACAAAGCAGGAAGTCGGCATGCGACCATGGAGAAACCAAAGTTCAGAGAGGCTCGGCCACTTGCCCACAATCACACAGCTTGTAAGGAGAAAAGCTGGCATTTGACCCTTTGGCAGCCAGAGTATGGGTTCTTGGTTCTTGCATCACGTTACGCCTCAAGCCAAATGGTCATGCACACAGACACGGGGGCAGGGGGTGGGCGTGGGGAGTCCAGCTCATATCTTCAGACCATGTTGAGGTCGAGTCTTCCCAAGGACCTGGCTTGCACAACATACGCAGTGTGCTAACATTATACACATCACCACAGATGTACACGGGCGACCCCAGCCCCAAGGTAAACTCTTGCCCATTTATCAGGTGCTGAGAAGAGCCTGAAGGAGGTGGCATTTGGCGACACCTTTCTTTTTTCTTTTTTTCTTTTTTTTTTCTTTTTTTGAGACAGGGTTTCTCTGTGTAGCCCTGGCTTGGCGACACCTTTCAAAAGATGTCTTCTTTCTTTTTTTGTTTTGTTCTTTGTTATTGCTGCTGCTTTTCTTTCCCGGCCTTTGGACACATTCTGTTTCATTTGTTTGTTTGTTTTTAAGATTTATTTATTATTATATGTAAGTACACTGTAGCTGTCTTCAGACACACCAGATCTCATTACGGATGGTTGTGAGGCACCACGTGGTTGCTGGGATTTGAACTTGGGACCTCTGGGAGAGCAGCCATCGCTCTTAACAGCTGAGCCATCTCTCTTCTGTTTGTTTTAAGACATCGGCTCATGCAGCCCAGGCTGTTTGTAGTCAAGGAACTTCTGATCTTCCTGCCTTCATCTCCCATATCCTGGGATCACAGTTGTGCATCACCGATTCTGATCTATGCAGCGCTGGGGACCAAAGCCAGGACCCTGAGCATGTGACCCATGTGCGTGTGACGCGTGTGCATGTGACTCCGACACTCCAGCAACTGAGCTGCGCCCCAGGCACATGTCCATTTTCCAAACTTCAGGGTTTGCTTTGTGTTCTAGAATCATGATACTGACCCTCTTCCCCATCCAGGCATGACTGAACCTTGAAAAGCTAGCTGCTGTCCTGCACTGCGAGAGACACCAGCCTAGATTCTGGGGCTGAAGAGCCGTTTTCTTAACAGGATGTCCTAACGAGGAGTGACTCACAGGACCTGCCTTTGCCCATATCTGTTCACACAAGCTCTGTCCCTGCCAAGGAGCCTCAACTACCAGCTCCTGTCCCCATTCCTGGCCTGGCCACCCACTGAGAAAACCTGAGTCTGTCCAGACCAAATAGGTACGTGGTGTGGCCTTCTGGGGTCACAGGGCCACAGAAGAATCAAGTTACAGTGCCTTTGCCAGGTAGCAGGGGGTAGGGCGGGGTGGAGGTGGACAACCAGGCTTGCCTGCTCAGAGAGAGAGCAGGTCCAGGCCCTGAGCCTGTCACTGAGAAACCACATCTTATGGGGCCCCATTTTGCAGAAGGAGACTGACACCCTTAGCAGGCAGAGGAGGAGGCCTGGAACCCCTCCAGGCAGCAGAGTTCAGACACAACGTTCCCCTCACTGTGGCCTGACTCTGACGTCCTCCTCGTCCACAAAGGACACGTGTCGGATGAGTTTTAATTGGTCTCCAGTGACAAACTACAGAAAGGCTACAGAGTTGCTTAGGCGATGCCAGAGCTGCAGAGGCAGCCTCCTGATGCCCTTCCAGAGGACTCCAGTTCTCTCCCAACACGGAGAGAGGAGTGCAGGTCCAGTGAGTATAGGTGTTTGCTGCTAAGCCAGTGGCAGAGATTGGTCCCCAGGACCCACAAGGGAGGAGAAGAGTTGACTCAAAAGTTGTCTTCTGTCTTTCACACCTGCACCATGGCATGAGGGCTACACACACACACACACACACACACACACATACACACACAACCTAAACAAAGTACAAACACCCTGTACAACTTGGATGGTGCTGAATGAAATAAAGCAAACACAGACGGGAGGACACAGCCCGATTTCTCCCCTTTGATACCTAGGTTGTCTCTGTAGGCAGAGCAACGACGAGGGTCTCCAGAGCCCAGGGCAGCGGTGGAGCAAGAATTGTTTTGCAGGTAATCTCAGTTGGGCAGAGAGAGGCCTCTGGGGGTGCCAGTTGCCCAGCAATGTATCTGTCCCTAATGTCACTGACAGGAGACTTAAAATAGTTGCCAGGGTGGCGGCTTTGTTTTGCCTTTTTGTTGCTGTTTGTTTTATGGGGCTGAAGTTGGAGCCCGGAGCCTCCTGTGTGCTGGGCTGGTGCTCTGTCGAGGAGCTGAAGCCGGCCTGAGGCAGTGAACTCGGAGTCTTGCGTGTTCGCTGTGAGAGAGAAGCACGTGCTCTGGACAGCATTTCTCCACACGTGGAGCGGCTTCTTGAATGTGTTTGTTTTGGTTTCTCTACCGAGGTCTCTGTGTCTGTGTTGACCACACAACCACCACCCAAGCCGGCTGGTGGCACACAGATACAATCCCAGCATTTAGGAAGTGTATCAGGAATTCAAGGCCAGTCTTACCCACATATTACATTTGAGCCTTGGCTGCATGAGATCTTGAGAGTGGGTAAGAGGGACACAAAAATACCTTAAATGTGTGAGATAGGGAGTTGGAAAGATGGTTTGGCTGATGAACATTTATTGTTCTTCCAGAGAACCAAGGTGCGGTTCCCAGCTCCCACACGGTGGCTTACAACCACCTGTAAACCCAGTTCCAGGAGATCTAACACCCTCTTTTGACCTCTGTGGGCACCAGGCATGCATATGGTGCACACACATGTATGCAGTTAGAACACTCATATACATAAAATAGCTTTTTAATTAAAAAAAAAGGTTTTTTTTTTTTTTAAAAAATGTCAGGCATGGTAACACAGGACTGTAATCTCATCAATCAGTAAATAGAAGCAATAGGATAGATACAAGTTAAAGGCCACCCTGGTTTGATGGTATTCTTTGGGGGTTCCAGGCCAGACATGAGCTGCAGAGCAAAACGATGTCTCAAGAGATAGATAACCAGGATGTGGTGGTACACACCTTTAGTCCCAGCACGCAGGAGTCAGAGGCAGGCTCATCTGTATGAATGTGATGCCAGCCTGGTCTCCATGGAGAGTTCTAGGCCAGCTAGAACTACATAGAGAAACCTTGTCCGAAATAAACAAAATAAATAAATAAATAAACAAATAAATAAGGAAGGCCGTGGTGGAGGCTCAGTGAGAATGGACAAGCACGAGAACCTGAGTGTAAACTCCAACACACAGCACTGTTGTGGAGAGAAAGGAGATTCACTGGGGCTTGCTAGCTCTAAACTCAGTGAAGGACCCTGTCTCAGGGGAGACAGAGTAACACACTCGTGCGTGTGCAGACACCACGTCCACACAGGCACATGCATACAAAGAAGAGAAAAAAGAACCTGATCACCAGACAGACACAGTGGCAGCTTCCAGAACCTTCCTCAATGAAAAAGACCCTTAAAAACAAGACAACCAGTCATCAGAAAAATAAAACACAGGCCGGGCATGGTGGCGCAGGCCTGTAATCCCAGCACTTGGGAGGCAGAGGCAGGCGGATTTCTGATTTCGAGGCCAGCCTGGTCTACAGAGTTCCAGGACAGCCAGGACTACACAGAAAAACCCTGTCTCAAAAAACAAAAACAAAACAAAACAAAAAAGAAAAAGAAAACACTCTGTCGCCATCAAAAGCACAATCTTGCTGACAGGAATGGTGGCTGAGGAGCCCCTCCTGTCTGCTTCAAGGCCTCTGGCCTCCGGAGCGTCTTCACTGAGCAGTGGATAGGGACACCCCAAATCAGAGCTCCTCGCCAAGGCAGAATTGCTTCCCTCATCAGTTAGCGACCAGATCAAATGATGCCCCCGGGAACTCATTTCATCTCGCTTAAACAAGGCCCCAGCTGCTTTATTAAAAGGGTGTCCACGGCAGCCACTCTGCTGGAACTGCTTTTGGCCCGGGCTGCAAGAGTATCCGGCTCCTTATTAACAATCCGTTTGCTCAATTACACGCTGCGTATCAATACAGCACGGCCAAGGCTTTAAATATTTTAACACACTGAATTGCAGGAGGGCGGAGGCACAGCTCTACAACCAGCGGAAAGCCTACAACTCAATTCCGCTTCGGGGCCTCTTTCCTCTTTATATTTGCAGGATCGAAGGAGATTTGGAGCCACACCCTGGGACAGTGGCCACACAGGAAAGGATTGAGGGCACTTCTGAAGCCTCAACACCAAGGCTTTGTCCCGGGGGGGGGGGGGGGGAGGGGGGGGGCTTACCAAGTGTCATGATGTAAACTCAGTGTAAGGAGTGGGAGTTTCTAAATTCCAGTCTAAGTTTTCCTGTGTGCTGGGTGTTAGTGACACGGGACAAAGTGGCAGCAAACGTTAAAGAAACATAGCGTTTGGTTTGTATGGCAGCGGGGGAGGGGGCTCAGAAGGACACAGATTCCTGAAGAATAAGGAATTCGTAGAAGAATTCTGGACTAGAGCAGCCACAACACAACACGGTGGGAGTTCTTTAGTGAGGTCAAGCTCCAGCTCCAGAGACAGGAGGCATGGTGGAGGCCCTGAAGAGAATTGGAGGTTAACAGGGCAGAGGAGGGGCTCTTCCTGTAGCTTTTGAGGGTGGGGGTGGGGGGTCGTTCACAGCAAGCCTGTGGAGTATCTGAGTCCCTGCAGGAGGCAGGGAAGAGTGTGCCTTTACTGTAGATGTACTTCCCACGTGAGATTATAGACGTGTCCTCACAGGGTCCCTGGGGGTCTGAGGCTTGCTCCCTGGCGGCAGTGGGGGGGGTGTTGGGGGGGCTGCACTCCAGTGCAGAGAGAGTTTTGTCTTGCTAAAGATATTTCAAATGAGAATGTTCAAAGCAACAGACTGGCTAGAGATGCGGCTCGGTTATGGTGTGGGTACCCAGCACTCGGCCTTGGGTTTCACCCCCAGCACCACATTTAAAGCAGTGAGCTTCAGTTTCTGTGAGAGACTATCTCAGAGAAGGACAGTGTCTTGTTCTATCCCTCTCAGCCTACTCACTTGAAGTGGGATCTGGGGTACCAAAACTCTCCCGTTTGTCATCTGTTTAAAACTATATGAGGGCTTTTATGGGCTGGAGAGATGGCTCAGTGGTTAGGAGCACGTGCTGCTCTTCCAGAGGACCTGGGTTCAATTCCCAGCACCCACGTGGCAGTTCACAACCGTCTGTAACTCCAGTCCCAGGGGATCCATGGTACTAGGCCCTCATGTGGCGCACATATCTGTGCATGCAGGCGAAATACCCATTCACATAAAACTATATCAGATCGTTCTATTATAGCATTATTAATTGTATAAATCACATTGCTGTTTATTAAATAAGATGTGGTTTAAAAACTTTAAGGGGCTAGAGAGATAGTCCCGTGTTTAGAAGTACATACTATTCTCCTGGAAGACCCCTGCTCTATTCCCAGCACCCATGCTAAGACTTAGGACCACCTATAACTCCCAATCCAGTGAGGTTGATGTCCACAGGCACCCACACTCGTGCACATACCCACACATGCATACACATAACTGAAAATCGTGTGTGTGTGTGTGTGTGTGTGTGTGTGTGTGAGAGAGAGAGAGAGAGAGAGAGAGAGAGAGAGAGATTGCTAGGCATGGTGGCACACACTTTTAGTCTCTGTGAGTCTTAGGCTGGCTTTCCTAGCAAGTTCTGGCCCAAGCCAAGGCTACATTGTAAGACCTTGTCCCCAATCCCCACAATAAAGGTATTGAAAGGTTTTTTTTTTTAATGAAATAAAGGTAGAGGATGACTGAAGAAACATGACACCTGATGTCAACCTCTGGCCTTCTCATGCCCATGCACATGTATGTACATATCCGTCCTGTATGTACATATACCACACACATACACAAACATACACTAACCCCCTCCTTTTTCTCCTTTTGAGGACAGGATGTAGCCAAGGCTGGACTTGAGGCTGCAATCTTCCTACTTCAGACTACCAAGTATGTGAGCCACCATGCCCAGCTTAAAAAATTTAAACTCAGTGCTGGAGAGATGACTCAGGGGTTAGGAGCATAGACTGTTCTTCCAGAGGACCAGCAACCCCATGGTGTCTCACAACCATCTGTAGCAGGATCCGATACCCTCTTTAGTCATTCAGGTATACATGCAAATAGAGCACTCAGATACATAAATAAATAAATATTAAAAAAAAAAAAAACCTTAGCCAGGCAGTGGTGGCACACGCCTTTAATCCCAGCACTCAGGAGGCAGAGGCAGGTGGGTGTCTGAGTTCAAGGCCAGCCTGGTCTACAAATCACGTTCTTTCTCTCTCTGTCCCCACCCCCCTCTCTCTCCTTCTCCCTCTCTTCCTCTCTATATACGTGTGTGTGTGTGTGTGTGTGTGTGTGTGTGTGTGTGTAAATGCTCCAAAATGTTCAAGTGTGGACATCAGAGGTTGACATCATGTCTTCCTCCATCTCTCTCCATCTTATTTTTGAGGTGCGATTGTTCACGTCGCCTGGAGCTCAGGACGTTTCTACTTGGCTGACGGACCAGTGATTCCTGCAGCTCTGTCCTTCTGTATACCCCCATCCTGAGCATTAGAGGTGCACACGATTGCATCCAGCTTTTCTGAGGGTGCTGGGGAGCCCGAACTCGGGACCTCGCGCATACACAGCAAGCCCTTTACCCACTGAGCCATCTCTTTGGCTCAAATCTCTAAAACAGTTTTCACTATTACGAGGCTGACCAAAGAAGATTGTTGAGAGTTCCGAGCCGGTCTGAGCTACAGAGTGAACGCCTGTCTCAAAATAAACGCCCATTAGCTGGGCCAGTGGAGTGGCTCGGTGGGTGAAGGTGTTTGTGATAAGACAGAAGACCTATGTTCAGTTCCCAGAATTCAAATGGTAAAAGAAAATGGAATCCAGACAGTTATCCTCTGACTGGAGATGTCTGTCTGTCTGTCTATCTATCTATCTATCTATCTATCTATCTATCTATCTATTTATCTATCTACCTACCTATCTATCTATCTATCTATCTATTTATCTATCTACCTATCTATCTATCTATCTATCTATCTATCTCACTCTCTAAAACAGTGTAATAAAAATTTTGGAAATCTTGCTGGAGAGATGGCTCAGAGGTTAAAAGCACTTACTGCTCCTCCAGAGAGAACCAGGGTTTGGTCCCAGAACACACATCTGATGGCTCACAGCCACCTGTGACTCCAGTTCCAATATGCTCTGGCCTTGCTGGGTGCCTACAGGCACATAAACTCATGCAGGCACACCTACATATGCATTAAAAAAAAAAAACAGCCCTTAAACAGTTTGAGAAGCCAGTCAGTAAATCTGGGAAGCCTTTCAGTTTCTGCTGGTGGGCTTTGGGTAATCCAGCTCTCCAGACGCTCCTGTCAAACACAACCCGAGAGGCCAGCAGCTCGGATGCCTGGCGGCAGCTGAGCTCATCCCACAGTGGTCCAGCCCGGAACCCACGCTGAGGGCAAGGATCAGCTGAGGCACAAAGGGGGGCATTAAGGGCAGAAAAATCCCTTTGTGCCTCCAAAGCTACACGGTCTGTGTAGTTATGTGGTGATCTGAGGCACAATCGCGTTTTGTCAACAGTCAGCAAAGCTTCTTTGTCTGTGGTGAAGCTGCAGGATCTGCACACAGACAAGAACAGGACGGAAGAGAGGGCTGTGACCCGCCCTCTAGAGAGCACTTTGAAGATGGCTCAACGCAATTTACTATTTAATTTGTTTGTTTGTTTGGTTGGTTGGTTGTTTGGTTGATTGGTTGGTTGTTTGGTTGATTGGTTGGTTGGTTGGTTGATTGGTTGGTTGGTTGGTTGGTTGGTTGGTTGGTTGGTTGGTTTGGTTTTGGTTTTGAGACAGGGTCTTTCTGTAGAGACCAGGCTGCCCTCAAACTCACAGAGATAAACTTTCTCTTTTCTCCTCGTCTGCCTCCTCCTTCCTCTTTTTTTTTTCCAGTTGGGGCTGGAGGGTGAGGGCTAGAGGCAGTGTCTCACGTAGCTCTGGCTAGCCTTGGAGCTCTGGCTAGCCTCGGAGCTCACAATGGCTTTGGTTTCCTGATCTTTTTCTCTCTGCCATCTTCCCACCTACTGCTGAGATTCTAGACATGTGCCACCATGCCTGATCATGAATATTTTTATAACCTATATGTTATGTAAATTAAGTTTACATCTTTGTTTCTTGAGACAGGGTTTCTCTGTGTAGCCCTGGCCATCCTGGAACTCACTCTGTAGACCAGGTTGCCCTCAAAGTCAGAGATCCACCTGCCTCTGCCTTCTGAGTTCTGGGATTAAAGTTCGTGCCACCACTGCCTGGCTAAATTTACATGCATTAAACCCACATGGTAGATCATTTCCCATTCTATAGACGTGTGTCTTGACTTTGTGGCTGTAGAGGTTTGGAAACAATTCCAGAAGGAGAGGACAGACTCTTATACTCAATGAGTGTATAGGCTCAGAAGCTTAGCAAATGTGAGTAGCCCAGACCACAGAGGACTTAGTTACCGACCATTTCCTCTCCCTAAGATTTTTTAAGTGTTTAAATTGCATTGATTGGTTGATTGGTTGATTGGTTGATTGATTGATTGATTGATTTGCCTGGGAGACTGTGCATATGGAGATCAGGGGACAATGTGTGGGAGTCTATTCTCTTTCACCATTCGGGCACCAGGGATCGATCTCAAGTGATCAGGCTTGAAGGCCTTTACCCAGTGAACCATCTCACCAACCTTTCTCTTTTATACAGGGTCTCAAGTAGCTCAGGCTAGCCTTGAACTCATGACAAACTGAGGGTAACCTGGCCTCCTCCCTCTAACTTGTGGCCTGGGATTATGGAGGCATACCACCATACGGAATGAGGAGGTGCTGAGGCCTGAGTCCGGGGCTTCGTTCATGCCTGGAGAACATGCCACAGACTGAGGCACAACCTTCTAGTATTTCCATCCGCTGGGTGTGAAGTGAGCTATGTAGTGGGACCAACAAACACACACACACACACACACACACACACACACACACTGTTGATCACCATGACAACCCTATGGCAGAGTGGGGCAAAAAAAAAAAAAAAAAAAAAAAAAAGCAGTATGGATCCTGTGCTTTTGACCAGAGAGGCTGAGTTTCGGGCTCACCCTCTGGAGTCACAGCCCCATGGCAAAGAAGGAGAGCCCTACAGCCTCCCTGTACACAGCACGGTGCGAGCCAGAACTCGCGGCTCATTTCTTCTTCATCCGAGCCTGCTGTAGGAACTGCAGATACCGCTTCCCTCAGCCAACGGCCTACCACCATGGTTTGAAAAGCCAGAGACCTCCATTTTAAAGCTGGGCAGCAGAAGATCAGGAGTGGGGTGGCCTGCTCCCAGGCCCCCCAGCTTGTCAGCCTCACATCCTTGGGACCAGCCATGTGCAATGATGCCTTCTGTAGGCCTTTATCTTCTCTTGGCCAGAAAAACACAAGCATGTGGACCCCTAGGGTTGGGTCAGACAGGACACATGCGCAGATCCCCGAGCTGAGATGGGTTCTTGAAAAGAAAGCTGGGCTTAGCCGCTGGGGGTGGAGTGCAGCAAAGTGTGGAGACATTTGGTGTTTGAACACTAGCAGGGGTGTCTAAGCTTTTGACAGTAATGTGCTGTTTTAGTCTACAAGTATATTGAGCTACATTCATAGCTATCCATGGGCCACGGGTGGGACACATTTGCAAAATATTTCAATATAATCATTTGTAAAACCTTATCCTCTCCCCAGTTGTGTGTGCGTGCGTGTGTGTGTGTGTGTGTGTGTGTGTGTGTGTTAGGCATGAACTCAGAGCATGCTCTGCAAGCACTCGCCACTGTGCCTCTCCTCCAGTTCTAGACCTTGTGTGATGACAGAGAATGCCATATGTCACAGGTACCCACTATGTGTCAACCACATGGCTTCTGGGACACCAGTCACTTCTATTACTGCCCACCACAAACCCGTCTCATAGCACTGTCCCCATTTCTCCAAGGAGAAACTGAAGTTCTCCTTGGAGCAGGAGGCAGAGTGGTGGAATCCAGAGAAGGAATCCAAGCGTGCCCTAGCTCTGGCCTCAGTGAAAAAAATGTGACCCAGAAGGCCAAGGATCTGCGGTCATGTCTTGGCACACTGCTGCCCCAGTACAAGACACCCGTATCCACACTCACACTGGAAGAGCGCATCTCCATCCCCTATTTTTGTTTCTATGTAGCCCAGGATGGCTTTGAACTCCTGACCCTCCTGCTTCAGCCTTTGAATGCAAGTATGACGGCACGTATCCTCACTCTGGACCCTACATTTGATCTGCTCAGTGGGGTTCCAAGAGTCAGGACAGGTGGGAGGGGTGGTCAGGCAAAGAAGTCAGGAAGTCAGGGCAGCTGAAAAGTTCAGTAAAATATCCCCCATTTCATAGCCTGAAATGTCTTCTTTCCTTCCCACCAGTGACCTTCAGTCATGAGAGGGGCCCAGGACCCAGGGGTCACTCACCACCATGACCAGCTCGAATGGATACTTGTATACTCGGACAGGAGACTGGTACTTCTGCACCATGTTCAAACTCAGAAACCACCAGCACAGAGAGAGCCCAGAAGCTGGAAAAGAAGCGTTACTGGTGAGGTGGCAACCCCCTTCACACAAAACACGGGCACTGCCTACCAGGTGTCAGGCAGCCCCAGCTCTCAAAGTAAGACACTGATAGGATTATCAGGTAGCCCAGGCCAGGCACCTGTCCACTACCCGGCACCCCAACCCACACTCAGCCCTCTGAGAGCGAGCAACATTTCATGCCGTCTCCCCAGCCCCGCTCTTTCAGAGGCACCCTCAGTGCCACCCACTCAAGCAGGCACACACATTTGCAATTCTTACATTCCCACGATTGTCCTCACACATTGTGCCCGTGACTTGCTGTGGACATCCTGGCCTATGCCCGCCCCGCCCCCAGTATTTTTGTTCCTGCCCTTTCATTTTCCCCAGTACGAGCACCCTTCCGTTAGTCTCGCCTGCATCCCGCTCCCACACAGGACAGCCCTTGTACACGCAGCACAGAACTTTGCACAAGCCCTCAGCTCCCTGCAGCAACTCCACACACGCGCACTCTGTTCCCCCGAGGTGCACAAGTGCGCACCCACACAAAGCTATTCAAACATGCATGCATGCGCAGGCCCCGCTGCTCCGCTCACCCTCAGAACTGCTGGAGATACAGCACAGTGCTCTGGCACCTGCTTGACCTGGGAGCTGAGCTCGCCAGATCACCAGGAGGCGCCTTGCCCGGAGCGCAGAACTCAGGAGCTCAATAGCCTCAGTCCTGCCCCAGACTCTTGTCAATCCTACACAAGCAGTGGCCTGGAAGGCAGAAGTGGGACCAGAGCGGTGACAGACGCACCCGGCCTGGAGAGCTCCAGGACCCGGGACAGCGGGAGAGCCTAGCCTGGCCTGGCACCGCCCCCACAGGATTATCTTGCTCCCTGATTGGTCTGGTCCCAACCCCTCCCCAGCCAGACTCTGCCCCCTGTCGTAAGCCTGCCCCTCATTTTTATTCATCCCTCTCCTGGTCACGCCTTCAGCCCTACCCTTGCTTCCTATTGGCCATAGCTCGAGAAGGCCCCACCCATGTTGACCCTGCCCACACGCACCCAGACTTAACAAAGGCTCCGCCCCCAGCCCAATCTCCGCCCCCATGAGGACCCAGCCCCAAGGACGCGCCCCCCACCCACCCCGCTCTTTTGCACCTGCCCAGAGTTACAGAGCGCGACTTCCCTAGTTCACAACTACCTCGCTCTGAATAACCTCTTCTTCAACCTACTGCACCGGAACTTTTTTTTTCCGTTCGATTTATTTTGAGGAGGAATTCACACTGTAGATCAATCGCGACTTATTATAGATGTGTTCCACCACGTCCACGTCCGACGGACCCTAGCCTTGAGCTCATTCTCCACCTGATCTCGCCTCGAAGGCTTCGGGGGTCCGGCCCAAACCCTTCTGTGTGTGTTGTTTATTCACTCTTCACCCCTTTACAGAATGTCCACTTCCTTTACAGAAGTCCGGCCCTCCGACATTAAACAAATTAAGCAGGCTGGAGAGACAGCTCAGCAGATAAAAGCAGGTGCTAGTCTTTTTTTGTGTTGTGTGTTTTTTGTTTTTTCGAGACAGATTCTCTGTGTAGTCTTGGCTCTTGGCTGTCATGGAACTCACTCTGTAGACCAGGCTGGCCTCGAACTCAGAAATCCGCCTGCCTCTGCCTCCCAAGTGCTGGAATTACAGGCGTGTGCCACCACGCCCGGCCAGGTGCTAGTCTTTGAGAGGAGCAGAGTTTGATTCCCAGCACCCAGGTCAAGGGGGTCACAACCTCCTGTAATCCTAGCTCCAAGGGAATCCAGCTATCTGTCCTCAGCAGGTACCAGCGCTCAGCTATACATAAACATAAACACATATATAATTTAAAATAATAAAAGTAAATCTTTTTTGTGTGTGTGGTTTTTCGAGACAGGGTTTCTCTGTGTAGTCCTGGCTGTCCTGGAACTCACTCTGTAGACCAGGCTGGCCTCGAACTCAGAAATCCACCTGCCTCTGCCTCCCAAGTGCTGGGATTAAAGGCGTGCGCCACCACCGCCCAGCATAAAAATAAATCTTAAAAAATAAATAATAAAAAATTCATAATGCTTATTATTTGGTAATGTAGACATGGAGAAAATTGCGGAGGAGAAGATAACCAGGAAAAGGGCACCCTAGGCTTTTGTCCTTTCTTCTAACTTCCGCTGCATCCAAACCCTGCCAGTCTTCCCAGAGTGCCCAGGGACCAGCTTCACTCCCATCTGCCCTCCCTTCTCCCAACCTATCATTTCACGCTGCAAGAGCAAAGGAAATGGCCCTGATATTGTTGCCACCGTCGTGGCATCCCAGGTAAGATCTTATCGGACCTCGCAGACAGCGCGGGCTAAGTGCTATCTAGGTTATAAAGTACAGAAATAGGAGTCGAAATTCCCAGTGTTGCCACAAGATGGCAGCAAAAGATAACCCAAGTAACCTCCGGCTATTGTTCTGTTCCAGGTCTCAGGTATTTTATCCATCCTTGATTCATTGAGGGGGACTTTAGTGGTCTCCCCCAGGATCAGCACAGTGACCTTAACACTGTCATCTGGCATTTTCCCAACACCACAGTTAAGCCACACCTCCTCTGCCCCAAACCTTAGGGAAGCTGTGACCTCCCTAGGAGAAGAGTGGGTGACATATTGGATACAGGAAAGTCTGAGGAAAGAGGGGTGCCTGTGCGTGAACAGAGCTCCGTCTGCTCCAGCTCAAGGGACCCAAATTAATAATATCACTACCGCCACACACAGGAAATCTAGCACGGTTCCGCTAATTATCTCCACTGCTTCATTTGTACGTATTGTTCCATACACTCTGTTAAAGCCTTTCAAATATAAATGCACTTAATCCCAAAACAGCTGCTGTCGGGAAGAAAGGGCTGGGAACTGGAGGGAGCTGGTGCAGGCAGAACACGGCGCACACATTAAATGTCACCAAATGGTCTACAGTAAGATGGCTGACTGTACGTTCTATAAATTTCACCTCAACTGCTCCCGTGAAGTTCTGGGTTCCATCCTCGGCACCACATGCAGCCGCCTGGAATATCAGCCCTCGGAGATGGAAGCAGGGGCATCAGACGTTCAAGGCCAAGTTTGAGGTCAGCGTAGGCTACGTGAGACTGCCTCAAAAATACATACATGAGCCGGGCGTGGTGATGCACGCCTGTAATCCCAGCACTTGGGAGGCAGAGGCAGGTGGATTTCTGAGTTCAAGGCCAGCCTGGTCTACAGAGTGAGTTCCAGGACAGCCAGGACTACACAGAGAAACCCTATCTCAAAAAAAAAAAAAAAAAAAAAAAAAAAAAAAAAAACAAAAAAAACAAAAAAACAAAAAAACAAAAAACATACATACATACATACATACATACATACATACATACATAAAGGTCTGGAGAGGTGGATCAATGGTTAAGAGCACTGACTGTTCTTCCAGAGGTCCTGAGTTCAATTCCCAGCAACCACATGGTGACTCACAACCATCCATAATGAGATCTGACGCCCTCTTCTGGTGTGTCTGACGACAACTACAGTGTACTCATATAAATGAAATAAATACATCTTTTAAAAATAAATAAATACAGCCGGGCGGTGGTGGCGCACGCCTGTAATCCCAGCACTTGGGAGGCAGAGACAGGCGGATTTCTGAGTTCGAGGCCAGCCTGGTCTACAGAGTGAGTTCCAGGACAGCCAGGGCTACACAGAGAAACCCTGTCTCGAAAAACCAAAAAAAAAAAAAAAACAAAAACAAAAAAAAAATAAATAAATACATAGGAGGGAGCTGGAGAGACGGCTCAGCGGTTAAGAGTGCTCGCTGCTCCTGCAGAGGCGTTCAATCCCCAGCAGCTGTGCTGAGCAGTCACAGCTGCCTTTAACTCCAGCACGGAGCAAGCTATCCAGTGCTCCTTTCTGACTTCCGCGGGTACACACACACACACACACACACACACACACAAGTGAACAGGTAGAAGTAAATAAAACAAAAACAGATCTTTAAAATAAATAAGTAGAGGGGCTGAAGAGATGGCTTGGCGGTTAAAGAGCACTGGCTGTTCTTCCAGAGGACCTGGGTTCGATGCCCAGCAACCACATGGTGGCTCATGGGCACCATGGGCTCCGGGGTTCCAATTCCAGGGGCTCTGGAACCATCACAGACACACAGGTAGGCCGAACACCAGTGCACATAAAATAAAATAAATAAATAAAAGTAAAATATAAATAAGCAAATGGTTATAAATAGTAAATCAGGAGCGTGGGTCTGGGAAGGTGGCTCTGTGGGCAGCAGCCCTCGCCACGCGTGCAGGCGTGATTACTGGGCGGGGATCCTTGGTATGCGGGAGTGTCAGGCAGGCGTGACAGCCTGCCTGTAATCCACCATGGCTGCAGATGACAGAGATCCCAGAAGCAGACTCGGCAAAAGAATTAGTGAGTTTAGCTGGGCGTCGTCGCACGCCTGTGATCCCAGCACTTGGGAGGCAGAGGCAGGTGGATTTCTGAGTTCAAGGCCAGCCTGGTCTACAGAGTGAGTTCCAGGACAGCCAGGGCTATACAGAGAAACCCTGTCTCAAAAAACCAAAAAAAAAAAAAAAAAAAGAATTAGTGAGTTTAGGATTCAAGTGTGAGACCCCACTTCAAAATGTAAGGTGGAGAGTGCTCGAAAAGACACCCAGCTGGGTGTGGAGGCGCGGGCCTTTCATCCCCAGCACTCAGGAAGCTCTGAGTTCGAGGCCAGCCTGGTCTACAGAGTGAGTTCCAGGACAGCCAGGGCTACACAGAGAAACCCTGGGTCTTAGTTAGGGTTACTATTGCTGTGGTGAAACACCATGACCTAAAGCAAGTTGGGGAGGAAAGGGTTTCTTTGGCTCACACTTCCACATCGCTGTTCATCACTGAAGGAAGTCAGGACAGGAACTCAAGCAGGCCAGGAGCCTGGAGGTGGGAGCTGACGCAGACGCCACAGAGGGGTGTTGCTTACTGGCTTGCTCCTCGTAACTTGCTCAGCCTGCTTTCTTATAGAACCCAGGACCACCAGCCCAGGGGTGGCCCTGCCCAGCGTGGGTTGGGTCCTTCCCCATCAATCACTAACTAAGAAAATGCCTCACAGGCTTGCCTTCTGCCTGATCTAACAGAGGCATTTTCTTAATTGATTCCCTCCTCTCAGATGACTTTAGCTTATGTTGAGTTGACATACAACTAGCCAGTGAACCCTGTCTCAAAAACAAAAAGAGAGAGTGGACACTTAGCCTCCACACGCATTTGTACACGCATGCATCTGCATTCTCACACACGCACATGCACACACACACACACACACACAGTAAAATAAAATAGACATACGTGAGAGTGCCCGCTGCAACCATCTCATTGTGACATACAGCAGCTCCCAGGGCGTCCAAAAGGCTGTGTAACCAGAGTGACGGGATGTCTTCCCAACACTCCCATCCTCAGAGAGCTGTCTCTCCTTTCAGCCTGCCCCAGCCACCGCCCATCCTCTGCTTCTGACGGATACCTTGTCTGTCACTGAAGTCCCCCACCTGTGCTTTCTCCAGTTCTCAGCTCACAGCCGAGGACCCCCTTGTCGGGGGCCCTCTAGGGCCATCCAGGCCAAAGCTGGGGCCCCTGCGCAGTTGTTCCGGTTGTAACCTGCGCAGTAGCACACAGTACTCCCCGTCGCTTTGCAGCCCTGACTAATCAGGAGCAGGGTCTGGAGGAGTCGATGCAGGGGCTGCACAGTGGGGCCCTGCCCACTCTGCTCCCCAGCCTTCCCTAAGGCTGTCCATTTCCATAAAGGCTTCTGGATCCGCCCAGAGTCACCTGTGAGCCAAAGGTCACCTAAGAGCAAGAAGACTTTAAAAAGTGGAGGAGCCTCAGTATGGGGCGAGGGGGCACACAGGGCTGGGTGGCTCTGTAGGCGGCGTGGATGCTGTCATAGATGCACCCCGCTGGGTGAATTCTGCCCCTCTGTTCACAGACGTGTGCCCGTATTGCCCCCTCTTTCACTGCATTTCACTTTAAGGTTGTTTTTTGTTTTAATTATGTGCACACGTGAGGGTGAATGCTGGCAGAGACAGAGACCTTGGACGCCCTGGATCTGGAGTTAGAGGAGCCCCGGGAATTGAACCCGGGTCCTCTGTGAGAGCAGCGCACACTCTGAACTGCTCAGCCATCTCTGCAGAGCCTACAGCGTTTACCCTCTTAGACAGTCTTGCTATACAACCAAGGCTAGCCTTGTTTTGTCTTATCCGTAGCTGGGGATGGACCCCTAGGGCCTCCCTCCAACTGCTGGGCAGTGTAGTGTCCCCACCCACCCACCTTCCTGCCTTCCCGTGACTGATCATACTCTTTCGCGGACAGGCCACATTCCTCTCCCCTGTGGACAAGCACCCAAGCTTACAGTGCGGCTTTTACAGGTGGATAAGAAGCATGTGAATAATGTCGAGATAATCCAGACAGGCAGCCTGCCAGGGCGGAGCCACACGTGGACCATGAGGCAACGCTAGGCTGCCTTTCACACTCCTCTGCCTCTGCCTCCTGAGCTTCCAGCAAGAGGTGTGCGCCATCACGCCCGGGGTGAATATATTGGAGCGTATCTGTGGTGAGAAACAGGATGTGGAAAGGAGGCCCTCCTTACTCCTACCTTAGCCAAGGCCCTTTCCCTGGCTGCCCCCAGCGCTCCTGCTGGCCCAGACTCAGGACCCCTACAGACTGGGGGAGACGCCCATGCTGGTCCCTGGACTGCTGTCATGGATAGCCAACTTGTGGCTTGAAACCCAACACAAATTCCCATCTCACAACCCAACAGGCCTGGAAGCTGGACTGTGCCCCCCTGGGCTAAAGGTGGGCGTCAGCTAACCCATCCTTCTGCTTCCTCTGACAGGAGCTGGTTTCTGGCCTCGCCTGGACTCCAGGCCATCTGCAGAGAGAGGCTTCCTGCCTGTGGGGAGAGAGCAAACAAACAGCATACTACAAAGCATGGCCTTGTTGAGGCAAAGGGAGGGCTGGGTGTGTGCCACTGCACCCCAAAACAGGAACAAGATTCAGCCCACCCTGGGGTCCCCTCCCTCTGCGATCCTAGATGGGACCACGGAGCCTGAGGAGAGACCATGGTGAGGGGAGGGGATCTGTTCCTCCCGGGCACACCCTGAGCTCTCCAGGAAAGGAGAGACAACCAACTCCCTGTCTCTGGAGATCAGTAGGGAAGGGCAGAGGTCCGGGCACCGGCTTTCCCCAGTGTCCGTGGGCTCTCCCCTCAGTGTCCGTGGGCTCTCCCTTCAGTGTCCGTGGGCTTTCCCTTCAGTGTCCGTGGGCTTTCGGTGCTGGGCACTAGGAGGTCGCAGAGAAACAAATAACGCACCTGGGCCCTGGGTTCACAGAGAGGCCAGGAGCCGGGTCTGAGGCACCTCAGACCTAGCCCTTGATATGGGCAGTAAACTGCAGGATGAAGGTAGACCTGAGTGCTGTGAGCCGAGAGGCTGAGGAGGTGGTCCTGAGGCAGGAGCATGCTCAAAGGGAGGCTGTGCTTAGGACACACTAGAGAACAAGTGAGGAGGGAAATGGGAGGAGGAGGAGGGAGAGAAAGGAGGCTGGAGGGAGGAGGGAGGGGATCTAAGAGACTAGGGAGGGACTGAGAACAGGGAGGAGGGAGGAAGAGCCTAAAAGAAGAAGGAGGAGGAGGAGCCTGGGAGGAGGGAGAGAGGAGGAGGGGCCTGGGAGGAGGGAGAGAGGAGGAGGGGCCTGGGAGGAGGGAGAGAGGAGGAGGAGGAGCCTGGGAGGAGGGAGAGAGGAGGAGGGGGGGCCTGGGAGGAGGGAGAGAGGAGGAGGAGCCTGGGAGGAGGGAGAGAGGAGGAGGGGTCTGGGAGGAGGGAGAGAGGAGGAGGGGCCTGGGAGGAGAGAGAGAGGAGGAGGGGGGCCTGGGAGGAAGGAGAGAGGAGGAGAAGGAGCCTGGGAAGAGGGAGAGAGGAGGAGGAGGAGCCTGGGAGGAGGGAGAGAGGAGGAGGGGGCTGGGAACTAGGAGGAGGGGCCTAGAAGCTTGCAGAGTTTCTTGCAGCAAGCTGGAAATGAAGAGTGTGTGAGGGCTGAGGCCTCGGATCTGAAGCGCAGGTAAAGGCCACGCGGGTAACTTTTGTGGATGAAGAGGAAACTGAGGAGAGCCTGCAGCCAGAGGAAGGAGAATCCCATTCCGGAGCCTGTGACAATGACAGAGCAGAGGTCAGCTGGGTCCTCACCCTCCCTGCGGAACTCTGTCCACAGGCTTGGGCAGATCACGGAGTGCCATAGGCCGAAAACCTAGAGTCTCGCATGTCCACAGAGCAGACTCCAGGGTCCTCAGCGCCACCAACCAGCTGACTCTCTGGAGCGTCTCAATTTGAGAACGCCCAACACACAGCTGGTCAAGTTTATACAAATAGACTTGGCACTTCCACATAAGCAAAATAAATGGCTAGACTGTCAGCCTCCTGGTTCAGCAGGGTGACACCAGCCTGTCAGCATAGCCACGTGGCCACGCTGGAGACTGAAGCAAGAGGACGAAAGTTCAAGGGCTATGGAGCGAGTTCGAATCCAACCTGGGGAACTTAGTGAGAGCCTATCTCAAAATATGAATAAATAATAAGTAAATACACACATTTTAATTTTTTCTTTTGTTTTTTTTTTTTGAGACAGAGTTTCTCTGTGTAGCCCTGGCTGTCCTGGAACTCACTCTGTAGCCCAGGCTAGCCTCAAACTCAGAAATCCACCTGCCTCTACCTCCCTAGTGCTGAGATTAAAGGCGTGCGCCACCACTGCCTGAAAATTTATTTTTTATTTTTTATATATTTACTTATTATTTTGAGACAGGATCTCACTATGTGGCTCTGGTTGTCCTGGAACTCACTATATAGACTGGCCATGAACCCACAGAGATCCACCTGCCTCTGCTTTCCTAGTGCTAGAATTAAAGATACGGGCCACTCTACCTAGCTATAAATAAATAAATGTTTTTAAAAGGTTGAGGATGTAGCTCAGAAGAACGCTTGCTTTCACACAGTCCTGTGCTCAGTCCTAAGAACTGAAAAGAAAAAAAAAAAATCCCAGCAGGGAGTGGCTGGCAGCTCCAGGGTCACCCCTGCATCTCCCCAGTGGGGAAGCTCCTGGGCAGGGCACTTCCCATGGCAGGCAGCGGAGCGGGCCCTTGGCCAGCCCGCGGGAAAGGCTGGGGGCGGAGACCCAGGGCTGGGAGGGGGGAGTTTTGTCCAGGGGGCGGGAGAGGGGTGCGGGGAGGGGTGTGTTGAGTCATCATCTGGGCCCTGGGCCGGGGCTGGGATTAAGTTTGAGTCTGTGACCCGAGAAGGGCAGCAGAGAGCAGCGGATGGGAGCTCGGCCACTGGCTCCCAGGCTGGAATGTTTGAGCTCAGCGGAGAGCGGACAAAGGTCAGGGGAGACCTGATGGGCAGACCGTGGCAGACTGGCAGGCGTATCTTGATTGCGTCTGCTCGCAGCACTTCACCACCAACTTCCTTCCCTGTGACGTGATACCCCCCCCCTCCCGCTTCTCCGCCCGCGACCGGTCCAGCAGTGGAGGCAGCTCACCTGCGCGCTCATTGGCACTGGTTGGCACTTGAGCACTTGTGCGCCCTCTTCCTCTCCCCCCCCCTCCACCTCCTCTCTTCTCTTTTCTCTTTCTTTTTTTAAGTGGTGGGCTGGGAACACCACTCAGTCCGTGAACGATGGGCCATGCAAGTATGAGGGACTGATTTTGAAATCGGGGCTGGGGCTGGAGATGGCTTAGCAGTTAGGAGCAATATGCCGGTGTTGCAGAGGACCCAGGGCCATTTCCCAGGACCCATGGGGCAGCTGGGAATTGATTGAGACCCCTGTTCCAGAGAGCGGCGCCCCCCTCTTGCACCGGGCACACGTGTGGTAAACACACAGCCAACACTTGCTCACATAAACTAAAAATACAGCACATGTTTAAAACGGGGCTGGTGAGGCATGCTTGGAGTTCTGGTGCTGGGAGGCAAAGCTCTCTCCTGCGGGCTCTCTGGCTAGATGATCTAACCATATCACTCTAATCAGGTCAGGGGAGAGACCCTATCTCAACCAACCAAAACAAAACAAAATACCCCCCAAAAATGAAAAACAAAACAAACGAACAAACAACAACAAAACCAAAAAGCTCAGAAAGCGAGCCAGGCATGGTGGCACACGCCTGTAATCCCAGCACTTGGGAGGCAGAGGCAGGTGGATTTCTGAGTTCAAGGCCAGCCTGGTCTACAGAGTGAGTTCCAGGACAGCCAGGACTACACAGAGAAACCCTGTCTCAAAAAACCAAAAAAAAAAAAAAAAAAAGGTCAGAAAGCAGAGGCAGGCAGATTTCTGAATTTGAGACTAGCCTAATCTATAGAATGAATTCCAGGACAACCAGGGCTACACAGAGAAACCCTGTCTCCAAAAAAAACAAAAAAAAACAAAAGCTATCTGAACCAAGGTAGACAGTGCCTGAGAAGCATCCCAGGTTACCTCCACATGCACACACACACATATGTGAACATACACATGTGCACATGCACCCACATATACATATGCACCCACACATACATACGCACACATGTGTACATGCACCCACACATACATATGCACACACATGTGCACATGCACCCACACATACATATGCACACACATGTGCACACGCACCCACACATACATATGCACGCAAACACACCAGAATATCTAAATGCACAAACACAGGGAGGAAAACAATGCGACTGCCTGTTCCATCATCTCCTGCACACGGGATGTGCCTCGCTCCGTTGCTGTCTGTAACTCTTGAGCCGCACATACAGCAGGTGCTACCTACATGGACCATTGCACATGAAGGATGCACTAGAGCCCCCTGGATACCCTTCCCCTGCAACAGGTGGGAAAAGCCTGGTTGCCATGGAAATGGCAGTAATGCAGGAGGATACGAGGGACTAGGGTACCTATAACCGGGGGTTCTTTCTTTCTCTCCACCCTCAGCCTCGAGTCTGACCCATAGCGTCTGTGTGCATTGTCCCTGTGTCTGCTGGGTCCTCTGTTTGAGGACCTTGAGCTTCATCTCCTGTCCTCTCCCTGCTTCTCCACAGCAAGCCCTCCGAGGGCTGCACCCTGGTATCACATACCGAGGAGCTGGGACTTGACTTGTCCAATAATATCTGCTCAGTGCCTGTTGGATGCTGTGATGGGCTGGGGATACGACTCAGCTGGCAGAGAGCTTACCTAACACACACACACAAGCCCCAGCTGCCATCCGTAGCACTGCACAAACCTGGCGTGCTTGTCATTCTGATACTTAGAAGGTAGAGGCAGGAGGATTGGAAAGTCAAGGTCATCTTCAGCTGTAGAATGAGCTTGAGGCTAGCCTGGCCTACGACGGGAGTTTGAGGCCAAATGGGCTGCGTGAGATTCTGCCTCTAAATAAACAGGCCAATACTGAGCAGATGGATGGATGGATAGATGGACGGACGGACAGACGGACAGATGGACAGACCGACGGACGGACGGATGGATGGACAGATGGATAAAGAAACTACTTCTCTTCCACAATAATTCTGACTCACGACTACTCACTCACTCTTTCCTGGTGCTCTGGGGATATCCCCTGTACCACACTCTGAGAATACTGATCACACAGCTAGTGGTTCAGACTGTGGGGACGAGGGCATGGACCAGCACATGGTCCTGAGTCTCCAGGGACTTGAGAGGCACGTCTCGATCATATAGCTATGGCTGAGAAGCAAAGCAAGCAGTGGCCCCGCCTTCCTTCCCACCAGGGTCAGGCAGCCGGCTGCTCTCCTCAAGGCTCCTCAGAGCGGTGCTGTGAGGATGCGCTTTGCACTAGTTGTCTGTTTTCTGTCTTCACTGAGTCTATGGAGTTTGTATCAGGGTGCTCCCATTTTGCAGATGTGAAAACCAGGGTTCGTGGAGTTGGAGATACTCGCTCAGGGTCACACCACAAGGAAACAAAAGAACTCACTCAGACTGGACATCTCCGTTCCCAAGTCCTTCTCATTTAACAGAGAGGGCCAACTACCTCCCCAAAGTCACACAGCTGGGCGCATGGCTAAGCTGGCTTTTGAACCCAGAAGAGCTTCAAGTTAATACCTGGTTTGGTTTCTTGTTCTGCCCCTTCGTAGCCTGACTCATCTCTCACTTGGGCACTGGAGGGAACAAGGCCCTGACCTTCCGACCTGACCAGCCCCAGGGTTATTCACACCCTAGACACTTACCCAAGAATGTAGCTGTACTGGTCTGCTCTGCCTGAGCCTGGCACGGCCCAGAAGGGGAGGAGCAGGCGGCAGGCAGGAAGAAACAGTGGGGCGTGGACAGGAGGCTGGGCAGTCTGCCCCGCAGGGATGCTGTGCCTGGCAGAGCCTGTTTAGCCCCACCTAGAACCACTCTGCCCCGATGGGGTGGCTTCCTTGCAGAGAAGCCCTCGTGGTGAGTCTGAGAGACCCAGGGATAACCCTACAGTGGGGTGTCTGAGCTTCGGGGTCACCGCTCTGTGGCTAGGACATATGGGGGGAGGGACAGGACTCTGGGGATCAGAGCAATCACCATTCAAACGTACTGGGAGTTGTCTCCATATTTTAGCAATATACGCAATCGTACAGGTGCATACCTGAGTCTCGGGAGGGAAGCAGGGAGTCATGGGAGCCTGCCTTCCTGAAGTGACCACAGGGTGGGGTACCCATCAGACAGGGGGAGGCTGCCAGGGGCCCCAGTGGATGAGGGCCTGAAGTGAGTACTCTAGGGGTGACTCAGGAGCAAGAGGACTCTGTGAGTCACCTTGGACCGTCTTCTGTGCCTGCTCCCGGACAGAGCTCAGCTTCCCTCGTGCCAAGGATGCCGGGGGGCCCAGCTCAGGGGTAGGTATGAGTCAGCCCATGTGAGCTGGAAGGCCAGCTTGACTTTCCGTCCCAAGAATTGTCCCGAAAGAAAAGTAAATATATGTTACACAATAGAGGGCGAAGCTGGGCCAGCCCCCACCCCGCTCTCCTGTGAGAGTCAGAGCTCCCAATGCACCCCTTGGCATCGGCTGTCCCCCATGTATTAGACGCGAGCTCACACAGTCAGGACTCCATCCCAGGCTGGCTTTGACCTGTGTTCTCCAGATCGCCCCAAACCTCTTGCCTCAGTGCTCCAGAGGGCGGCTACTCACTGAAAAGCCTTTCCATCTGGCCAGTTATCTCAGTGTGTACACTGCCGTGCCAATAAAATCCAGCCACAATCCCAGGAAAAGACACATGAGCTTGAACGAAGGGTCTCACGCGTGCCTGGCAAGCCGTCCGCCACTGGGTTTCTCTGTGTAGTCCTGGCTGTCCTGGAACTCACTCTGTAGACCAAGCTGGCCTCAAACTCAGAAATCTGCCTGCCTCTGCCTCCCAAGTGCTGGGATTAAAGCCATGTGCCACCACTGCCCGGCTAGGCCTTGACGTTTCAATCCTCCTGCCTCAGCCTCAGCTGAAGCGACAGGTCTATGCCACCATGCCTAGCAGGAATCTATATGTGAGTAAGATTCCTCGAGTGACTGTGGAGCCATGTAGGAGATGAGAGAGGGTCTAGGCACGAGAGGATGGACCTGAGCCGCCACCCTGGGAGGAGAACCTCCATCCCGGTCATGTAAGCCAGGCCCTCTGTTCCCGGGCTGAGAGAATGCTGTTCTTCCTGTTTCGAACTGGTTCAAAGTGAGGGAGCCAGGAGTGTACATTCCTCTCCAACTTCTGGGGAAATGCTGAGCCCAGAGAGGGTGTGGGTGGCCCTTGCAACAATGGAACAGATCCCTCGTTCCAGCTTTGGAAAGAGACAGGTATGGGAGGTCAAGGGTCACCGGTTGCTGGGCACTCACTGCACAGCAGCCCTGCAGGTGCCTCCTCAGGGAGGCTCGGCCTTCCTGGAGCAAGCACCTACGCAATCCTCCTCGCATCCTCCTCGGGCTGGCCTCCCCGCCCCCACCACAGCAGCGGGGATGAGTCACTTGGCAAAAGACAGCTTGGCAGTGCCGAGCTAACCCCATCTGGCCCCCAGAGGATGCACAAGTGAGGGCAGGTCCCCACCCTGCCTGCCCACAGCTGTGTGTGGAACACATGCGCGCACACACGTGCACACATACCCACGCGTGCGCACACACAGCTGCGCCAGGCCTGGGCTCACTAACTTAGAACAGGGAGTGAGAAAGTGGGTGAGGGCCAAGTGGGATTCCTCCCCTAATCTGTTAATTCCCTCCAACACTCTTGGGCGGGGCCCAGCAGAGTCAGTGGGCACCCAGCCCAGTTGCCCTGAGCCTGGGAGTGGATGCTACAGTGGGTAGAGACAGGGGTGTCCAGGGTTTGGGCTCTTGCAGCTGGTGGCCACAGACCAGTCAGGCACTACGGCTCCCTTCCCAAGAGAAAAGGCCAAGATATCAAGTCCTCCCTGAGCACGGAGTCAGAGGGGCTTCGCCTCACAGGGAGCACTCAGAACAGATCATCAGGGATGAGACCCTAAGAGACCCTCAGTGCTGTTCTTCTGCAGAGCCCCAAGCCGACTGGCCTGGAGATCCTGGTCCACGCCACTTCCCCAGCACCACGTCACAGCCGCCCAGGAACTGCTGAAAAGGGGATTTGAGTGTTTGCAGTTTTATTCAGAGCTGTCCCCAGCATCCGATGGGCCTGTAGCAAAGGACACATCCCTGTTGTTACCGCACTCTGTCTAATCACAATCAAGCTATGCTAGAGGCTCTCTGTGAAGATGTCATCCCATGGTGGTGACTCTCTGCCTTTATATCCACTTCACAGATGGGGGAAACTGAGGCCAGAGAGGCAAAAGGACTCACTCACTGTTCCCCACAGCTGGAAAGAGCCAAACACCAGTGTATCCTGGCTACCTCCCCTCCGTCCCCAGTGAAGAGTTTCATTCTTCCTCAGGGGAGTCAAGGCTCACAGTTTCTCATGGATCCTTCCAGAAGCCTTCTATATATACAAAAGCACATTGTTCAAGTATTCCTGCCCACCAGCTTTTCTTAAGCTCCAAAGTTATCCATATTTTATAATATATTTATATATATTTATATATTACATATTTTTATATACTTACATATATTTAAATTGTGTGCATTGTGTGGGTTTGTATACGGTGTGTGCACATGAGAGAAGGTGTCTGAGGAGTCCAGAGGAAGGCACCAGATCCCCTGGTGCCGGATCTGGCTAACGGGTTCTGGGAACTAACAGGGCCCTCTCAAGAGCAGTGCGTTCTCTCAGCTACTGACCCCCCCTCCTCCCCAAGCCCTGAACACCAGCCTCCTTATTTTAAACCTGTGGGACAGAGACTGGACTCAGCTGAACTTGGATCTCCAGTCTCCTGATGGTGTGAGCGAGTCCCACAGCCACCTGTCCCGGTCCACTCTCAAGATCTCGGCTCCCCTTACTTGAACTGTAAGCCCTTTGTCTGTCTCTAGAGTCCCTCCAGCTTGCCTCTCCCCGGATGAGCTCCCACCCCAGGGTGGCACTGAGTCCTCTCAGCTGTCTCTCTTCCACTCTAACTCCTACCCAGACTCAGTTTTCCATCGGCCAACAAAACCAGAGCCGTGTCCCTGACTGCAGCTCGGGAGCTCGGGAGCTGCGGGTACAGATCTGAATGGGAAAAAGCTCCAAGCTTCCGACAGCCTTCCGACCCCAGCCCAGCCTCACTCCAGCACGTGCGGGCAGGATTCTGCAGCAGCATTGCTTTTCTCGGCCACAACTAAAGTTTTCATGATCCACCATGAAGTCCCCATCGTGCCAGGACCCAGGGTTGTGAACGTTTCTAGGGATGTTTACGTCCTCCCCAGCTGCTTCCTGCGTGTTTGAGTTGCCGCTGTGTGCCAAGCTCGTCGGTGAGTTAGCTACTGGAATCGCCTATACCCCTTCCGGATGGGAGTCGTCGTTATCTTCCCTTGGCCAAGGAGGAAACTGAGGCAGAGGGCAGTAAGTAAAACAACTCTCAGGGAAGTCCTAACTGACCATAGGTGTCCACGACAATCGAATTCGGTCTCGTGCTGTGGCTGTGGCTGTGGCTGTGGCCATCGCCAGTTCCTCTGCCCCCACCTTACGTGTGACTTGTCGGGTCTCCCACACCTGTCTGAGGTTCCACCTGTGGGTCATCACAAAAGGAGTGTCACAGTGTTTTGGGATTGCCCAGGTAAACCCTTCAGCCAGGGGGCGCGCCAGACTCTATGTGCAGGATGGGCGGGGCCTCGAGGCCTGGCGCAGGTGGCCTGGCCCTCCAGGTTCTGGCGACAGGCTGCGCAGCCTCTGCAGTACCGAGCAACGGGGGCGGTGTCCGGCGGGGACCCAAGGGGCGCGTCCGAAGCCCCGCCTGCAAGGTAAGCGCCACCTTCCCGGGGTGCGGCCGGCAAGCAAGTGGCCGGCGATCGCCCCGCCCTGTTCCTGTAGTGACCCAGAGCCGCGGCCCTCCGCACACGGGGCTCCGCGCGCCGCTGTCGCCTCCGCCGCCGCCTTTCACCTGCGCCCGCCGCCCGCTTTCGGTGCGCGCCGGGCCCATCGCCGCATACCAGGTCCCTCCGTCCCAAGCGCCACCATGCACTCGCTCTTCAGGAAGAGAAACAAAGGCAAATACAGCCCGACGGTGCAGACGCGGAGGTGAGGGGGCGCCCTGGGCTAGGATTAGGGAGACCTAGAGCTGAGCAAGTAGTGGGGATGCGTGGGCACGCGAAGCGGAGGTTCCTCTGGAACTGGAAAGTTCTGCCTTGCTGGAATGGAGCCGGGAGGGACCACCAAGAATGACAGGAGGGACTCTAGAGCCCCATGATGCGCTGCTTTGGGGGCGCAGATGGTGGGGACTTGGGAAAGGAGCACAAACTATGGGGCTGTCCTGAAGCCGGAATCTCGGGCATGAAACGTTGTGTTTCCACCCTGGGACTCGGAAAATAAGTTGTGTGTGGGATGATCCCCTGCGGGAATTGTAGACCGCGCAGGTGCTGCAGTCGCCGTTGGTCTGTGAGATACGGTGGCTCCGAAGGTGAGCCACCTGTCCCCGGCTGCACCTGCCTGCCTGCGCCGGAGCACTCGGGGGCCGCGGTGGGTCCTGGGGCCCTGGGGGCCCTTGCTAAGGCATTCTCAGGCTCTCTAGACTCCCGCTCGGCCCGGCTGGGTGGGGACAGGCCAATTTCTCACTGCGTGATTTCTCAGGGGTGTGGCCCCTGGTGCTTCCCCACCCCCCTATCCCCGAAACTGGCCGCGTCTGCGATCCCTGAGTTCTCAGGGCCGCCCGAGAAGCGAATGACATGTCTTGATGTGTCTGGATGGAGAGACAGCCCACGTCGGTTTTGATAAGCCTAATGTATTCATTCGCTTAATAACCGGTTTGGGGGAGACTGGTGAAGTGGCTGCGATTGAGGGAGGGGTGGAATTCGTTCCTCTGTCTTGGCACCCCTCTAGGGGAAGTGGGAGTGGTCCCTCCAAATAACTTTAGGCAGATGAGAATTGACAAACGTTACTGCTCACCTGGCTGAGAGGCTCAACTTCCAGCTGGCCTCCTGCACTGGTCCACGAACAGTTCCTCCTGCCCCCCACCCCGGACTCCAGATGGAGGCAAGACAGGAGATTCTGGGCCAGAGCTTTCCCACTGACTGTTTCTGCCTTTCAACCCAGACCCACCTACTGAGGCAGGTGCCCTGGCCATTGCAAACTGTGTGTTCTATGCTTTCAGAAATTCTGCTTTCCTGGAGTCCCACTGGCAGGGCTGTTTGAAGCTCAGTGCAATTTCTTCCCTGTTCTGCGGTCCCCTCCCCTCTCCTGCCTCCTCCTCCTCAACCCTGCCTTTCAGTCTTTCACAACCCCAGAGGCTGGGCAGGGCCCTTCGTGCTGCTCCCCTGTGGCTGATCCAGATGGCTGTCAGAGCCAGCTGGGGTCCCATCCAGCCCTTGGGCTGCTTGCTCTCTTGCGTATTGCACAATCGGACACTCCGTGCCAGCCCCACGAGGGGTCAGGCCCCTGTGGTCCTCACCAGGAGGAGAGTCACACATCCCAGGAGCTGGGCCAGGTCCCACCCCCGCACTCCAGCCCTCCAGCCTGGAGAGCCTGGGCTTGGACCTAACAGCAAAGGCAAGAGAGGCGGGAAGGGAAGAAGAAGGAGCTCCATGCTTAAGTACCAGAGTCCGGCCCGCCTCCTGGTCTAGGCAGACCCGCTGAGTCCTTGGCGGGCAGCCTTAGCCACTCACCTCTTGTGGTCACCCAGCCCTGAGTAGAGAGAGACACCTGACACTTCTCTTCATGGTTTCCTAGACCAGGGTGCCCACTGTCCCCACCCCCTTGCTGGAGGACTAGCTCCTACCAAACTGTGGGGTAGAGAAGCTTAGTACCTATCCCCCGCCCCCATACACACACACCAGGCTTTTGCTATGTAGCTCAGGTTTGCCTTGAAACCACTGTGTAACTCAGCCTAGCCTTGAACTCCATCCTCCTGCCTCAGCTTCCCCAGAGCTGGGGATTACAAGAAACTGTAGCACTGGCTCATGTCCGGCCAGCCTTGTAGCAAGCAGTGTGTGTGTGTGTGTGTGTGTGTGTGTGTGTGTGTGTGTGTGTCCTTAGTGTTCTCCACTGGCCATAGGGAGGGCCCCCGTAGCTATCCCTGCAGTCTGAGTTCTCCGTGGCTCCTCTGTTGCTGTCGGAGGGAAGGAGACAGTAGTGAGATGGGGAGGAACTCAGGCCCAGGCTGCAGAGGCCTTGATGCTCATCCTGGATTAGCTACACTGGCGCGAAGCTCTGAGCCTCAGTTTCCCTGCCTGCCAAGAATTGCAGTGGAATAAAGGCTGGAAAAGCAAAGTCCCAGCATACCAGAAGACCCCAAACGAGAGCTATTAGTGCCTTCCCGAGCTCAGGGGACCCCGCAGCCCTGAGTCAGGACTTTCATGCCCAGGCTGCCAAGGGCTTGGACAGCACAAATCCCTGTCAGAGGACAGAGATGCCCCCTCCCTGTTTGTCTGCCTTTGAGCAGATGCCATGGGCTGAGGGGTTCTGGGCAGGGTGTGAACCCCGCTGCTCCTGTCCCCCTGGTTTCTAATGACAGGTGTGGAAGTTGGTGTTCACACCTGAGCTAATGACAGGGTCAGGCTTGCTGGTGCAGGTCACTGAGGATAGCATCTAGACTAACAGGAAGGTACTGTAGGCTCCGTGCTCGCGCCCTGTTAGCTGTGCAGCTTTAGTGGGGGTTCTTGACCTCTCTGAGCCACTTTCTCACCTGGAATGGGGATAACAGAGCGTCTGCCTGTGAGTATTAGCTAAGGAAGAGATGAAATAACCCAGAGAAAAGGGTGAGAACCAGAGGGGCCATCAACATGTGAAGGTGGTGAGGAGGAGGATGATAATGGGATAATGGTGAAGAAGAAGAAGAAGAAGAAGAAGAAGAAGAAGAAGAAGAAGAAGAAGAAGAAGAAGAAGAAGAAGAAGAAGAAACAAATGCAGGTGTGTGTGTGACTGAGGATGTAGATCAGTTGTACTTGTCTGGCATCCACAAAGCCCTAGGATTGATTCCCCGGACTATGTAAAAAAAGGCATGGTGGCACATGCCTGTCATCCCTGCCCTTGGGATGCGGAGGCAGGAAAGTCTGAAGTTCACAGCCATCCCTGTTTACACAGAGGGATTGAAGCTGGCCTGAGCTGTGAGACCCTGTGTGAACACAAACATATGAATGCAGAGGATGTACCTACTATAATCCCAGGAACAGACCAGGATATTGCCATGGGCGGAGCCAAGCTGGGGGAGGGGACCTCGGCAACTCCTGGTGATCGGTTGCTGGCGTCACGAAGGGGAGATAAGATGAGGTTAAACACGGGTCTGACCATGTGACTGACGGGTCAGAACGGGTCTCCAGCCCTCCCACTCTGTGGTCTGGAATGGCGTACGTGAGGCTGTCAGGTCAGAGTGCATCAGGGAAGTCTTCCTGAGTGACCTTCAGGAAAGGTCTCTGAGTGAAGCACTTAAGACCTGACTTTGGGGGTCAGACTGAATCTGAAGACAAACGCCTGACCTCCGTGAGTTCCAGACCAGCCAGGGCTGAATCACAGAAGGATCCTGTCTAAAACACGAAATAGGCCCACCTCCAGTCGCGCCCCAACCCCCAGCCTGACCATCACGCATCTCTCCAGCCCCATCTAGTCTGCTTGCAAAAAGGCTGTCTCAGTTACTCACTGTGTGGCAAAATGCCTAACAGATGCTGCTTAAGGGAGTCAGGAGTCACCTCGCAGTTCTAAGATCCACTCTGTCTATAGGGAGGCAATGGCGGTGGGAGTGTGAGGCAGGGGGATGCCCTGCACCCTCAGTGTGCAGAGACAAGTGGATGCTGGTACTGGGCTTGCTCTCCTCCTTTGAATTCAGTCAGGGACCACACCCCACGGGACAGTGCTGACGATACTTAGCGTGGCACTTCCCACCTCAGCTAACCATGTCTAGAAACGTCTTGCCAGGTGTCCCCGAAAGTTTGTCTCCAAAATGATGCTAGGTCTTATCAAACTTATAATCAAGAGGGACCATCATGAATGACCCTGCCCCAGAGGGAGAAGAAGCCTGTGTGTGGAGAGGGGACAAGCAAGAACACCTTGAGGCACCCCGGCCATCTTGGTATCTAAGATGTCCACTAGTCATGAGTTCAAGTGCAGCGTGCCTCTCCTGAGCTGTGTGGCCTTGTGGAGATCACTTGGTATCTAGGAACCTGTTTCATCATCTGAGCAACAGGAGCAGTGTTACAACCCCCACTCAGACCAACTCCCGGGTGGGTCAGCAAAGCGACTGTGTGACAGGCCCAGCGCCGGTCAGTCTCAGAAGAGGCAGCCATCACACGCTGCTAAGAGGGACATGCCCCTAAGCCTAGAAGCCCGCCAGGCTGCATGATCAAGCAGGCTATGCGCGCACGCATTGATGCATGGTGGCTGGACGGAGAATGATAGAGGGGAGGGCCTGTCAGTAAAACACGGCACCCTCCAAGAACCTGGCTGCCTTGGGCACAGTGAACTGCGTGCCACGCCCCTGCACCTGTCAAAGAAGGGCTACACGGCTGGAGTGTGGTATGGCGGCAGCATGACCCACCACATGGGCCGGGTCCCACTTCCCGGAGATGAACGCTGAAGACAGTGTGAATGCGAGGGCTCACTGGAGGCCTCTGCCGAGGCCCCGGGGGTTCTAGAAGAGAAACCCCTCCCCCATGCCTGAGGGCGGTGGCTGTGCAGCCCAGAGACTCTCCAGTCAGGTGGCTGAAGGTTGACCCCAGGGCTTCAGACTCTGTCCCATTTTTAAAATAATTACTTAATTAGCCTGTTTGTAGGGTTGTGGGGGAGTGTATTTTGGCAGGGTCTCAACTTACTATACCGCCTGAGGTATCCTCGAACTCACCATGTATGGCTTCAACTCATTCTGTAACCCAGACTGACCCCCAATTAACTACATAGCCCAGGTTAGCTCTGCACTCCTGAGCTCACCTGCCTACGCTTCCCATGTGTTGAGAGATTGCCTTTAGGAGCCAGTACAGCCTAGTCTGGCCGGCTCTCTGCAAAAGAGTTTTGGCAGATGAAGAGATCTAGGACAGAGTTAGGCTCAGCCTGCGGGGAGCTCTGACCAGCACTGTCAAGGACGAGCCTGGGGGAGAGAGAGAGGGTAGCATGGTTCAGGTAGCACCCTCTCAGTGTTTGTTACTACCCAAAGATGAGGGGATGGGAGACAGGGTACAGCAACCCCGCCCCTCCCCCCACCCCCCCACCCCCACCCCCGTAGGCAGTGTGGGACCTCCCTGCCACCATCCCTCAGTGCCAGTGCTCTGCTGCCTGCCTCAGCCTGTCTAGGCAGCCGGAAGAGGGAACTGGCCATAGGGCTTTGTTCTTTCTGCCTTTTTAGTCGCAGCCTTCCAAGTCTGAGAGGCCTCCTGCTGCCCTGTCCTCCCTTAAATGGATCCCCACAGCTGTATCCAGAACTCACAGCACAAAGGGGACTCTTGGGACCTGGATGCCTGCAGCTGGCCCTTAGCCATCCTGTTTTAACCCAGGAGATGGTCCGTCCCCCTGCTGCCGGCATCGCCACTGCTGCATGTGATGGCAACGTTCCCAACGCCTATCCCGTCTCCATGCCGCTCCTAGCCCGGCTAGCTTTTGGCCAGGCTGTGCCTCCTGCCGGAAGTGTCCTTTCCCTTCTACCTGACTTACTTGGATTCCCAGGGGAGCCCTCGAAAGCCTCTGAACTGGGACACACCCATCTACGCATTGTCTCAAATGCATCAGTCTCATCTTTGTGTCGTTTGGGTTGTGTGGTAACCCACTGGACCATGAATGTAAGATTTCCAGGGGCAGCCATCAGATGAGAGGCTAGGAGTGGAGGTGAGCTGGGGAGGGTAGAGCTCTCTCTCTGGAAAAAAGGAACACCAGAGGCCTGCGCAGTGTGCCCCACCCCCATGCAGTCTCTGACCTGCACGGGGAGGGGGCAGAGTAAACAGCAGGGTAACAATGAAGGGCCCTGGGTACTGAAATATAAGAAGGAGGGGGAGATGGGGGCATCTAAACAGAGCCCAAGGGCTGTCAGGAGATGGACTGATAACGATCAGTTCAGACTGGATTTTAAGAGACACGTTTTGACTGGGCAGTGGTGGCCTGTAATTCCAGCACTTGGGAGGCAGAGGCAGGCGGATTTCTGAGTTCGAGGATAGCCTGGTCTACAGAGTGAGCTCCAGCACATCCAGGGCTACACAGAGAAGCCCGGTCTCGGGAGGGAGGGAGGGAGGGAGGGAGGGAGGGAGGGACGGAGACAGAGACGGAGACAGAGACAGAGATTATATCCTCACGGGGATACAATTTGCACATTGTATTCTCACGGGGATACAATTTGCTGAGCAGGCAAAGCAAGTGGACTAAAGGCGAGAGAGAATGTTAGTAAGCTTAAGAATGCACAAAGAGCAGCCAGGCGTGGTGCCTGCGATTCCAGCGCTGGGGAGGCAGGAAGACTGTGAGCTCAGGGCCAATCCAGGCCACACAAAGAGACCTCATCTCAAAACAAAAGCAAGCTGGGCGGTGGTGGCGCACGCCTGTAATCCCAGCACTTGGGAGGCAGAGGCAGGCGGATCTCGAGGCCAGCCTGGTCTACAGAGTGAGTTCCAGGACAGCCAGGGCTATACAGAGAAACCCCTGTCTCGGAAAAACAAAAACAAAAACAAAACAAAAAACAAAACAAAAACAAAACAAAACAAACAAACAAACAAACAAACAAAAAACCCAAAAGCAACTATCCACAGCAAGGAAAACCCAAAAGGACAAAAGGCAATTTGTTGCTAACATTTGGATGTAGACAAACAGATGTATCAAATATGTAAATGGCAGGCTAGAGAGTTGGCTCAGCAGTTAAGAACACGTTATTCTGTAATAACAGAATATTACAGCTATTACAGAAGACCTGGGTTCAGTTCTTAGTACCACAGGGTGGTTCACAACCTTATGTAACTCCAGTTCCAGGGGGGTCCAACACCCTTTTCTGACCTCCTAAGTACCAGGCACACTTGTAGTGTATATATGTACATGTAGGCAAAACACCCCCATACAGAAAAATAATAAAATGTCAAGCTAAATAAATTTATATACTCCTGAGAGGGGGATTGGAAAATGATTGATATAAATGACCCTTTATGTCTTTTTAAAGAGAATCTGTAGTGAATATGACCATGAAAGGATAGCCACTAAGTCCTGGTGGCAGACACAGGAGTGACCACTTAGTTTTGATACTATTCTACTGGCTCAGCTGGGTCATGATGACTTAACTCTAACTCAGAATGGCATTCTAATGGCCAGAGGCACCACAGTCAGCCTGAGCCCTGTAAATACCATAGGAACCTTCAAGACTAGAGTCATGACTTGACCTTTGTGTATCCGTAATGAGAACTGGAGGCCTGGAAGCCGGGAGGTGGGTGGCCTTCCCTGGGCAGAAACAGTTCAGGTCTTAAAAATAGAACAGGAATTACTGCCCCAATAGCCCACATAGTGTAGGCTTGACTTCCCTAGGATTAATAACTGGGTGTGGGGGAATTGACTGTCTAATTACCACAGAGGTTTCTAGTAGGGAAAGTATCGGTCAATTGGCTAATCAGTCTGGTATTTCTTGAACACCCCCTGTATGTGGCGTTCTCTTAAGATTTCCTTCTGGTGGAGACCTGGAATGTTTTCTCATTCCTGTTACTCAGCTATAACAGTTGCTGTGTTTCAGTGCCTTGTTCTCAGCCCTGGCTGTATTTCAGAACACCCTGAGGAGGTCTACCAGGAATATATCTTATCTCAGACTAATTAAATCAGAACCTTTAGAAGCAATCGCCTCTGTTCCTGGGCTGTGCAGTCAGGAGTAACCTCGGTAGTGATACTGAAGTCATGCTCTGTCCTGTTTTTAGGGGTGTGTAGATTACACTTCCCCTTTCAGTGGCAGCTTCCTGGAATGTCACCTTCTGTTCTTTTATGCTCATCTTTCCTGTTTCGCATAGTTGTAGGTATATCTTTAAATGTCATACAAGCCAGGGTTGTGGTGCACACCTTTAATCCCAGTACTTGAAAGGCAGACACCAGTGGATTTCTGTGAGTTCCAGGGAGGGATATCTATCTTTGGACAGAAAGGGTGTCATGTAGCCCAGGCTGGCCTTGAACTTTTGACATCGGTAAAGATTACCTTGTACTCCTGATCCTCCATCCTCCATCTCCCAGATTCTGAGATTATAACCACGAAACATCATGCCTGGGTTATGAGGACTGAGAACTGAAACCACCAGGCTTTATGCTGCTAGTCAAGCACTCCACTGATGTGAACTAGATCCCCAGTCCCTTAATTGGAGAGTTTAACTCAGTTATGTTTATTGTTGTGACCAATGTGCTTGGGCCCACTCTGCTGTTTTGTCGTTTATAGTGCTTCCCTTTTTCATTTCTTTGTTTTTTATTCACCTTTTTATTGGATTGAGTAATATTCTCCACAATTAATTTTAGATCAGAAGAGCACCTGTAATCTTAGAACTCAAGAGGCTAAAAGCAGTGGCTTGCAGATTCAAGATCAGCCTGGTCTACAATAGTAAGACTGTTTCTCCAAACAAACAAATAAACAGGTTGGATTAGGAGGCCTGAATAAGAACTAATGAGGCTGAAAATACCCTGGCCTGGGTAATCTTCCTAATTATAGTCATTGGAGTGTTTTCCTAACCCTCCCTAATAACCTATAAAGTTTAGGACAATAAAGATTTACTCATTTTTAGGGTGGGCCCTTCTGTAACCCTTAATTCCAGGGCTTGCATAAGCTTGGGGCTCAAGATATAGGCATTAATTGGACCAGGCATTTTATGGTCAGTCTATAGCTCATATCTCCAGGGGCTTATGGTCAGAAAGTCCTGTCCCCAGGGTCTGTGACGGGGGAAGGGAGATGGCAAGAAGTTGGGGGTAGACGTGAACCGTATTGAGCTGTTATCAAGTGTCTGGGGAGTGCCTGCTGGGCCGCCACAGTTATGAGTGTAGACATTTACTGACCCATCTAGGTGCACAGGAAGACTCTTTCTCAAAACAGTTCCTAATAACTGCATTAAACAGCAGAAAACAAAAACCGCAATTCCACCACAAAAACTTGCAGATATGTTAGGAGAATCTGTGAGGCCCCCACCACCAGCCCAGCCTGCTCTGAAGTGCAGCATTCCACCCCAATGTGGGTCAATAGCATCCATCTTGTCCGCTGGCCTGAGGGGCAGAGAGGGAGGCTGTGTCATCATGGGGTGGGGTGTGTGGCTCAGGTTCCTGTGTCACTGGTTCCTTACACTTGAAAGTCTTGTTCAAAGGGACAGGTGCGGAGTCCCTTGTGGTCACGTCTAAAAGAATGACTCAGTCTGGTTTACCACCATTGATTGTCACCTTGCCTGTTACCCAGGATTAATCTACTGACCAGGGTGTCAACAAGATGTCAATTACTGTGACACTCCTGGGAGCGACTGCCTCACCCTGCTGTTCCAAGTGTCTTGTCACTTTGCTGTGGTGCTGTGGGTTAGGGTTAGTATTGACATGACCCCCGTGGACTGGGAAGGTTGCTTTGGAGCCTGGCTGCTTAGACTCACATCCTGATACTATAGTTTCTCAACTGTGTGACCTTGGACTTGCTCCTTAAATCTGCTGTGCCTCAGATAACTTCATCTGGAAAAGGTATGCTCTGTAACGTATCTGCTCAGTCCAACGCCTGCTGAGGGAGCCCCAAATTCCAGCAATAGAGAGGCTGAGGCAGGAGGATCTTCAGCTCAAGGCCAACCTGAGCTACATAATAAAACCCTGGCTCAAACAAACAAACAAACAAACAAAAAACCCACCCCACCTCCCAATAAAGTCTAACTGGAGATGGGTGTGTCAGCAAAGCATTCGTCTCACAAGTGTGAGGACCTGGGTCCAATCCCCATAGCACAGGTTAAAAGTCCTGTGTAGTATCTTGGGTTCATCCATAGTCCTGAGGCTGGGGAGTGTGAAGTGGAGACTGTGGACTCCTGGAAGCATGCTGGCTAGCCTGGGCTACTCAGTCAAGTCCCAGGCTATGAATGACCTTGTTTCAAGTAACAGAGGGAAGGCAGCTAAGAAAAGACAGCATACAGGTCATGGACGTATGGGGATACTCACTCACACACACACACACACACACACACACAGTAAAATACAATGTGCACAGTGGGGGCTGAGTACATGGCTCAGTGAGTAAAGGCGCTTGCCACCAAGTTTGATGACCTAAGTTTGTTCCTTTGGACTCACACGATGGAAGGAGAATCACTTACCCCAGACTGTCCTCCCACCCCCAGACATGCATGCCCGTATCTATACACATAAAACAAATAAAATGTGGTAAAAGGGAAAGAAAAAGAGTCCAGCCCTAGTAACTCTACTGGGCCACCCTTCCCAGGCCCTTCGGGTCTAATAAATGACACGTGAGCTGCAGTGGGCACCAGGGTGCGCTCCCTAACTCCTGACCGCCCAGGCACATCCCAGTCACTGCTGAGAGGAGACCGGGTTGAGGGCTCTGCCACACCCAAGCCAGCATCTAGCAGACCTGATGCCCCTCCGAGCCACGCCCGGCCCTGGCTCCAGAGGCGAGGTCCGGAAGGGTGAGGCCATGAGAGGCAGACAGCAGAAGTCCCCGGAAGGAGTCTGCGCTCCCACATTCCGCCCTTTCCTCTTCAGGTATCCCCACCTGCACACCCCACACTCGGGGGAACTGAGGCAGGACCAAGGGCTGGTGCCTGGAGACTGACTGGGGCCTGGGGAGTCAGGTGGCTGTGGCAAGAATAGAGTGCTAACCCTCCTCCCCTCCGCCCTCCAGGTCCCCGTCCACACAAGGAGAGGCAGGGGGACATGCTAAGCAGCCAGGGACACCTGGAGTGGAGCAGGCCCCCGCAGGGCTACGGGGCAGCAGTTGGGTCTCAGAATGTCTGCTCTTCGGAAAAGGCTGTCCTCCCAGCTTGGGGACAAGCCAAGTGGCCACTGCTGCTTTGTATCCAGGCACATCTTCGTGCACTGACTGACCTTCCACACTGACATGGGCTCCGCTCGGCAAGGCTGGATCATTTGGGAGACAGGTTGCCAAGGACATGGCGGCAAAGGCCTGGCTAGGGTGGTGTGTGTGTGTGTGTGTGTGTGTGTGTGTGTGTGTGTGTATGTCCGCACACGCATGTGTGTCAGGGATGGAGGAGGCCCAGGGAGCGAAGAACTGACTTTATTAAATACCCATAGGTACCAGACACTGAGTGAGGTAGACAAATGTTCATCTACTTTATCCCAGTGCTACAGAGGCCCTAGAACCTTCCGGAGTCCTCCCCCCGGCCCCACCCCCACCCCCACCCACCCCACCCCTCTGTCCATGTCGGCCTCAGGAGACTTCACGTGAAGGAGTGTGAGGGGTCCCTGGTGGAGCCGGTGCTCCATCCTAACTGTCACCACACTACAGATAGGACAACTGAGACTCAAAGAAGCCACGTCGCTGGCAACGCAATAAGGGGAAGAACCCAGGCGTCTGACTGGCCTGTGTGCTTAATGAACAGCTCTGCTGTCCTTCTTTCCCCGACCCCAGCTTCAGAAAAGGGACCGAGGCCCCTGCATAATATTACAGTTGTTCAGGGGCTCGGCAGGACGGGTAAGTTCTCCCGAGACACCCGCGTTCCGTCTGAGCCAAGCGGAGTGTTTGTGTGTGGGTCTACCTGTTCCGGTCTCCTCAGCGGATGTCTCTTTTGCTTGTACTGACAACATTATGGGCTGTCCTGGCCATGCCGTGAAGTCACACGGCACTGGGCTCAAATTCCAGCTTCCCACTTTGCAAGCAGAGTCCCCAGCATAAAGCAGGCAAGGCTGAATGAAGCTACAGGACTTCTAACAGCTGGCGGCTCCCTGCCCCGCCCCCCTAGGCTGCTCTGCTCCAGATACAACCTAGGCACACAAAGAGATACCTGTTCCTGCTCCTGTCCCCAGGAAGCTCCTGTCGGGTCCTCGTGTTCTCAGACACAGCCCTGGAGCTCTGTCTTTTTAGGGTTACTATCGCTGTAGTGAAACACCATGACCAAAGCAACTTGAGGAGGAAAGGGCTCCTTTGGCTTACCCTTCTGCATCATAACTCCTTCATGAGGGAAATCAGGACAGGAGCTCACTCGGGGCAGGAGCCTGGAGGCAGGAGCTGGTGCAGAGGCCATGGAGGGGTGCTGCTCACCGGCTTGCTCCTCGTGGCTTGCCCAGCCTGCTTTCTTTTAGGACCCAGGACCACCAGCCCAGGGATGGCCCTGCCCACAATGGGCCCCTCCCCCATCAATCACTAATTAAGAAAGTGCCTTCCGGGCTTGCCTACAGCCTGATCTTGTGGAGGCATTTTTTAAATTGAGGTTTCCTCCTCTCAGATGAGTTTACTAGCCAGCACAGTCTCCAAGGAGGCACCCGGCATCCTCCCAGCCAACCTGCCCCCCCTTTCCCCATCCTGGGGATATACGAGGACCCCATTGGGCTGAAAGGGCCATTTCTGGGCTCTTCAAAGCCCTAGACCCCATCCCGATCCTGTTCCTTTTACCATGAAGTCCGAGGTGGCATTTCTCAGGAGGACCCCCTTCCTGACTGCCGCAGATGGGTGTCTGGTGGGCCTCACTCAGCCCCTCGTAGTCGCAGGAAACCCCAGGACCACGCCCCCTGAAGTGCAGTGCTGCTTTGCTGGATCTTCTCCAGCTCCCTTGATGTCACTGTCCCTCAGGTCCCTGGTGGCACTGACTTCCCAGGGTCCGCCACGCCCTTCTGTCTGCTGTCGAGGAAGTTTCCACCTTGGGCTTATATGTGGCTTCTATGGGGACCAGTGTCAGCCTCGATTTTATTTTTAATGGCAACTTTAGAGCGGTGGGATAATGCAGAGGGCCGGTGACCACAGGGTCATTATTACTGCTGACCTGCCAAGAGACCCACAAGCCACCAGGCGCACGCTGGGTGCTCTCTGTGTGGCCGGGCAGACAGTAGTGCCCCCACGGAGGGGCATAAGTGACCACAGATCTGCTGCTAGATGCCTCTCTGAACCCCACCTCAGTCCTTGAGCCCCAGCAATGAATGTCAGCTCAGATGTCAGATGCAACCTTTTGTTTGTTTGTTTGTTTGTTTTTGTTTTGTTTTTTGGATTTTTTTTTCGAGACAGGGTTACTCTGTATAGCCCTGGCTGTCCTGGAACTCACTCTGTAGACCAGGCTGGCCTCGAACTCAGAAATCCGCCTGCCTCTGCCTCCCAGAGTGCTGGGATTACAGGCGTGCGCCACCACCGCCCGGCTTCAGATGCAACCTTTAACTAAACAGCAGGATGTATTGATCCCATTGAAAGGATAACGAAACTGAGGGCTATTTAGTTGAATAACTCACTTGGTGTTGTGGTACAGGTCTGTTTGTCTCCAGAGCTAGTGGGGAAACAGGCAGGGGGGATTAGAAATTCAATCCTGAGAGCAGAGTGAGTCAGAATGCAGAGTTGGTCAAGGCTAGCCTGTCTCTAAGTAACTAAAAAGAAGGCTGGGGCTGTAGCGCAGGGCACAATACTTGTCTGGGATATTTAAAGCCCGGCTTCAGTCCTCAGTGCAACTGTCAGTGCAGCTAGGATCTGAGCTGTCCCCCACGTGACCCGGGGTGGTGCCCTTACTTCTGAAGCGACTCTGAAAATGAGCAGATGGAGTCGAGACATCTGAGAAATCTGGAAATGAGCAGCTGAGACACTTTCAAATGACAATGTCTACCTGCCCTGACCGCTCACACTCCTACTAACTTCTGGGCACCGAGGTGAAGGCTGGGCATGCGCTTTCAGTGGGGCTCTTACTAGCCCCGCTCTGTTCTGGGGGAGGGGCTGGGAGTGCTTTGGTTTCTCTGGACCAATCAGGTGGTTGCCAGCTGTGGGCGGGACCGGACTGGGATGAGATGGGTGGGGAGCTCAGTATCTCAGCCTCCATCGGGGCCACCGAGAGCGGATGCCCTGTGTGGTTCATCTGTGAGATGAAAGCCCAACCTGCCAGGCCTGTTCCCAGGCCCCTCCCTGCGCATTCTGCCCCGGCCCACATTCCTGTGCTGCCGGCGCTGGCACGGACCACTGCCCTCTCACAGGAACGCATGGCTATCTCTCTTACTCAGACCCCAAGCCCAAAGAGCAAAAGCACAGCATGTTCCAGACTCAAATCTCATCCCTTTTCTGGGAAGCAGGATAAATAATGGTGGCCTGGAGAGATGGCGCGGCCGTTGGGAGCACTGACTGTTCTCCTGGAGTACCTGAGTTGTATTCCTAGACCACCACAGAGGCTCGCAACAGTCTGTAACTCCAGTTGCAGAGGATCCGACGCCCTCTTCTGGCCTCCGTGGGCACTGCACATCTGTGGTGCACAGACATACAGGCAGGCAGGCAAAACACTCATACACATGAAATAAATAAATTTCGAAAACAAATTGAAATAAGTAATGCCACTTATTTTAGAGGGCAGCGGGATTCCTGAGCCGTGTCATGCATGCAAGGGCCCCGCTCAGCGCTGGGCCGGTGACAGCCTCTGGAAGCATTCTTTAGCATCTAACAGGTAGCTGGGGTTGATCGACCCTGAGAACAATCCATATAATCCCAGAACCTGAGAAGCCGGCTATAGCACCAGCTGTAGCATGCTGAGAGGCCATAGCCACCTTTTGCTGGCCGCTGCGAGCCACTGATCTAGCAGTTTGGCTTCTTAGGGTTGGCAGGGCCACCCATGGCTCCTTGAGCTTCTGGCTTCTGCTGCTCAGCCTGGCCTCACCTCTCAGCCCCTCAGGGCCTTGGGATCAGGATGTTCCCACTCCCACTCCCTGCACCTGCACTACAGGAGGGAATCTCCCAAGAATGCCTAAAAGAGTGTGGGGGGTGTTTGTACCAATCACAGCCTCTTGCATGCAAATGAAGTGGCGTCTGCACCAATCACAGCAATCCCTCTGCTAGGCCATACAGGAAGTGCGTCCCTCTCTACCTGGTTAGACAAGGTTTCAGGTGAGCGCCAATTCACTGAAGCAGCTTAAGATAGCAAAAGATGTCATGCACACCTTCAGGGCTGCGGTGTACTGCTTTGATCGATGTGTGGTTCTCTAAAGGTGTCTACAGACTGTTGTAGCCGGCTGGTCCTGGCATGAGATCAGTCTCTCTGGCTGTTTGACTGGCAGTATTTTTGTTCAAGGTAGCCAGGGCAGCAAGCCAGAGTCCAATAGCTGCTGATCAGGGAGCCACACCCCAGACTCACTGTAATGATTCCTGTCGTTATTTATCTGTTGTTGATTTTTTTTTTTTTTTTTTGAGACAGTATCATACTAGAATTCCCTCTGATCCAGGCTGGCCTTGAACTTACAATAATCATCCCCCATGAGGTCTGGTGTGTTTGTAGCTGTGTACAGTCAACAGCACAAGTAATTCTAGAACGTTATATCATCCCCAATCCCCAGTGGCCCCACCCAGCACACACCACCCTTAGCACTCCTGAACCCTCTCCTGGGCCAGTCCCCAGCCTTGGCTAATTTACTTTTTCCCCCACTCTGATATTTTACCTCAGTGTGCCGACTCACTCTCTTATCCTTCCTGTCTGACACCTTCCCTTGAGCATCCTGACAGCAAGGTTCACCTGTACTGAAGCAGGTGTCAGAGCTACCCCTGCATTTCAGTTGAGCTGTACAGATAGATGGCTCACATCTTAGATCTGAGTTGTTTTAAATTCTCATGTTATGGATGACTTTGGGAAGACAGAGCCACATTATCTCTCTCTCTCTCTCTCTCTCTCTCTCTCTCTCTCTCGTTTAGATCCAGGAGTAAGGACTCAGGACTCACTGGGCTGAATGGCAAATCTACATTCAGATGTTCCTTTATTTACTTATTTGTTTGAGACAAGATCTAACCCAGTAGCTCTGGCTGTCCTAGAACTCATTATGTAGATCAGGCTAGCCCTGAATTCACAGAAATCTACCAGCTTCTGCCTTCTAAGTGCTGGGATTAAAGGCATGGACCACCACATCTCGTTTGTGTGTGTGTATGTGTGTGTGTGTGTGTGTGTGTGTGTGTGTGTAGGTAATCAATCATAGGCATCTACCTTGAGTCCTCTATTACTCTCTGCCTTATTTTATTGAGATAGGGTCTTTTAATGAACCTGAATGTCTCTCTGTCTCTGTATGTCTATGTGTCTTTGTCTGTCTGTCTGTCTCTCTGTGTCTTCCTCTCTCTATCCTCTCTGTCTCTCTGTCTCTCTGTGTCTTCCTCTCTCTGTCTCTGTCTCTGTCTCTGTCTCTGTCTCTGTCTCTCTCTCTCTCTCTCTCTCTCTCTCTCTCTCTCTCTCTCTTTGTCTCTCTCTCAGCTAGGCTGCCACCTTCCTCAGTGCTGGGGTTACACAGGTGTGTGGTACCACACCCGCTTTTCCATGGGGACTGAGATCTGAACTCAGATCCTTACTGAGCCATCTCTCTAGTCTAGCTTCCCACCCCTTTGAAGACAGGGCCTCAGATAGCCCAGGCTGGCCCCAAATTCCTTATGCAGCCTTCAACTCCTGGCGCTGCAGCCCTGCCTCCTGAGGGCTGAGATTGCAGCACGGGGGCCACACCTGGTTTATTTATGTGTTCACCTTTTCCACATCTCTGAACCATTTCACTCTTGCCAGTGGCTCATGAGGCAGGGGGATTTCTCCATGTCCTTGTAGCAACTGATACAGCTTTTCCTTATTCTCTATTATTACCACAACCATTTTGAAGTGGATGAAGGTGTGGCAGTTTTGAGCACATGACACCTTAAACCAATCTATTAACTACGTGCCGTGTGCTACAAAGTCTACAAGCCTGTCAAATGGAGATGTCAAGGGTGTGGACTCTGGGGATGTGTCTCAATTGGAATCTTGGCTCTGTCAGGTAATTACTGTGTGACTTGAGGAAGGTTACCTAACCTCTCTGTTCCTCATTTTCCACATCTATAAAGTTGGGATAATAATATGGTTCCCCATCATGCTAATTTCAGGGTTCTAAAAAGATAAGGTCAGAAGGGAGTCGGAACCTGGCATGCAGAAAGTCAGTATTGGCGCCTAATGTTATCACGATGCATGTTGTTGCCCTGTGTTGGGTCATGTGGCTTTTGCAGCATCCATCTGGGTAGCAGTCGGCGCTGGGGGGAGAATGGCTGCTCTCTGTTCACAGGCTGTGTGACTCCAGGGGAGTGTTTTGACGTCTCTGAGCCTTGTTTATCTCATGCACAATTTTCCGCACAAGCCTCCCTAAGTCTCGGTGTGAAGTTGGTACTTGATGTCTGGCCAGACAAGCAGGACGCCTCTGTGCTCACGCTCATTCAACTGACAGAGAAACTGAGGCTCCTGGGACGAAGGCGGAATTCCTGCCTGCCAGCTGCCCCTCTTGCCTGCTCCAAGCTCTGAGTCGCATCCTGCATACTGAACTCTGTTGGGACAGTGATGGAGTCCCGCAAGTGACCAACCTGTGACAGGCTGGCAGAGCACATTGGCGCATTCCCTGAGGCGAGGCTGGAAGGCTCCTACCAGTGCTCCTGCGTGCGGGCAGGAGGATGCTGAGGAGAGTCACACACACACACACACACACACACACACACACACACACCATCTCCAGATGCGGCCAACAGGGGGCGGGAGGGCAGAGAGCAGGGGCCTCTTCCTCCTGGTCTGTGCAGCTGAGGTGGGCCCAGACCGCGTCTCTCTGGAAGTTCAGCTTCCCCGCTGACGTAGCTTCTGCATGATTTCCCCCATTCTGGTCCCTCGTGGCTCATATCTTGGACAGGGACAGCGTCTCATCACTGTGTATAGGCTTGGGACTTGATCCTAGCTGCCTAAACTGCCAGAGGTCAGCCCGGGAGTGACTTACAGAATGAGGACTCCTGGGCCCCTCTTTGGGAAAGGGCGGCTTCCTCGGTTGACTCTGCATGAGAGGAGGCCTGGATCTTGTTCCCTTGAGCCTGTCAGCCCACTGCCCTGGCCTGAGCCAGGCAAGGTGAGAAGGTGGGCGGGGCACCCCACTCATAATCGCCTTTGCTATTATCATTTCTTCCCAGCTTCCCTCACCTCCTCAGTACCTGCCATGCTGGTCCCCAACCACTGGTGGGTATCCAGGTCCCCAGGAGCACCTGAGAACCCCGCAGTGTTGGTATGCAGTGCCCTAGGCTCTGGCGACCTTTACTCAGGGAATTGGGGCAGTGCGCAGGATCCTCAATCTCTCCTGTACGAGGAGGATCTCTTTGAGCGTCTAGTCCCCCGCCCTCCCCCTCCCGCTCCGTACACCTGCCTAACCCAAGGGATGCGCCCAGGACCTACCTTTCTTTGTAGCCTCTCTCTACTGGACATTCTGGCCAAGACGCCAAACGCATCCACATCCAAATGGATAAATATTCCATGTATACAACGGACTATTATTCAGCTGGGGAAGGAACAGAGCTGTCACAACGATTGTGACAGGGATGGGTCTCCCAGACACTAGAGAAGCCAGCCATGAAGGGCTGCACAGGTAGAGCGGTGGTGGCAAGGAGGGGAGGGAAGAGAGAGGTCGGAAGCAGCTGCGGGTCTGGGGACGGCAAACACACTCATCAGTTAGACAGTGGCGATGGCTGTCAAAGTCCATCCTGAAACCCGCCGAGTGTATATTTTCAGTGGGTGAACTAATGCACCGTGAATTACGTCTCCAAGCATACACTGAGCTTGGCACAGTGGCCTGCACCTGTTACATTGTTATCAGCCAGACAGCCTTTTGCTCTATTGAAATTGTGGGTGGGGGAGGAGCTGTAAAAGGGTGGGGCTTTAGCATTAACAAGGCTCCATCCCTGGGTGACTGACAGAACATGGCTGTCATCACAGGTAGGAACAGCAGCCAAAGTCCCCAGCATTGTGTCATGACCTTTAGCCCTACAAGTGTTATGTTTCTTTTTCAGTTTTGGTTTTCACCATTCTGGACAGAACCTAGAGCCAGGTAAACTCTAGGGCAGAGCCTCCGACACTGACCTGATCTTCAGCCCGATTTTTTGCTTTTCATTACGAGGCGGGGTCTCACTGAGTTGCCCAAGCCAGCCTTGCACTTACTGTGCAGCCCTGTCAGGCTTTGAATGTGTGATCCTCCTACCTCGGCCTCCCAAGCAGATGGAATGACAAGCCCGTACCACCAGGCTCAGCAATATTCCAACTCAGGCAGGCCTAAGCACTGGGACTCTTAGGCAAGCCTAAAGACCCAGAATTCCTCAGCCCCTGACGGCCTATAGGTCTCTGTGGCCTCACATCGCAGCTACCTTTGTTCCTTTTGTCATTGTTGACCACTGTTTTATGTGGCTTTAAACCCTTCTGGTGTCAGGGCTGCTGGCGTCCAGGGCTTCTTGCTTTTGCAATGATACCCAAACTGACAATCTCAGAGAAGGCAGCACAGAAAGGAACCTTCCAGCCAACTCCCCAAGTGAGGCAACATTTGCTTGTATAGGCAAAAGAGGCATCGTACCAATCACAGCACACCCTACATGCAAATGAAGGTTCCTGTTTGCACCAATCACAGCACAGCCTTCATGCAAATGAAGGTTCCTGTTTGCACCAATCACAGCACAGCCTTCATGCAAATGAAGGTTCCTGTTTGCACCAATCACAGCAATCCTGTTAGACTATCTGGGAAAGTGTTCCTCTGCCTTGGGTAGGAATAGTTCTAGGGTCATCTTGAGTTCATTGAGGTTTTGACATCAAAAAGTCTAATGCAAAGCTGTTTCAAACAGTTCTGGCACCAGCTGCCTTCAGGAGCCATGACAACCAGCTGTGGCTATCATGTAGTTTATTCAAGGTGTCCATGGACTGCAGGAGAGAGAGATGGCATAAAGGCAGTCCTGCTATCTGGCTTGCTGACATTCTGTTTGCATGAAGGTGGCCAAGGCAGCACGGAGGGTCCATGCTCAATGTCTTTGCTTATTTACTGGACCATGTGCATCGGCACTGCCTGCAGTAAGAACCCAAAGGACTTGGGCTGGAGAGATGGCTCAGTGGTTAAGAGCATTGACTGCTCTCCCAAAGGTCCTGAGCTCAAATCCTCGCAACCACATGGTAGCTCACAACCATCTGCAATGAGATCTGATGCCCTCTTCTGGTGTGTCTCAAGACAGCTACAGTGTGCTTGTGTACTTATTTATAATAAAAAATAAATCCTTGGGCCGGAGCGGGCAGGGACTGTGTGAGCAAGGTTAACCAGAGTGAGCAGGACTACCGGGGCGAGCGGGGTCAGATGGAGCGAGCAGAGGTCCTAAATTCAATCTCCAGCAACCACATGAAGGCTCACAACCATCTGTACAGCTACAGTGTACTCATATACATAAAATAAATACATAAATCTTTTTTTAAAAAGAACCCAAAAGTTTGTCATTAATACACAAAGTGATTTTTTACAGACTTCAACAGTGCTTTAAGTGTTAAAGGCTTCAACTCGCCAAGTGCCACAGGCAGAGCTGGGTCCCCCTCATCTGTCCCAGTTTCAGCAGGGATGGCTTGAGTTAGTGGTGGATGCCAGCCAACTCAGAGAGGCCAACCCAGTGGAAAAGATGAAAGGCTCGTGTTTTGACAACACGGCAGAACAGGAGCTTTAAATCCAGTGGACAAAGTGAAGGCGGATACCCCTGCCTTCTTTGTGTGTCAGTGGCTTCATCCTGTGGGGGCAGGCTAGCTCCTGGAAGTCTGGCTGGGTCGGCAGGTCCTGCCTGGGGCCTAGGGAGGGGCCAGCCTAGGAGGCTGGAGGCTGGGCTTGCACTGAGTCCCACCTCTCTGCTCCTTCCGCAGCATCTCCAACAAGGAACTCTCAGATCTGATTGAGAAGCTGCAGAAGAATGCGGACCAGGTGGAAAGGAACATTGTGGACACCGAGGCCAAGATGCAGAGTGTGAGTGTCGGCTTTCCCCACGGGGCTTCTCCATCTTGGGCTTTACCTTGGAACATGGTCCTAGGCGCACCCGCATCCAGAATCCTTGTGGTTGCTCCAAGCATAGCTCTTGGTATCTAGAGACCTGCAGTACTCAGCCCAGCTATGGCTGAGGGAAAGAACCCACCCAGCCCAGTGCCTCAGGGATGCCGAGTTCCTGCACTGGGAGAAAAACTGATGATGCTGAATTGGTAACCTAGTAACGGCAGGCTCCTCCCACTTACACTGTCTTCAAGGAAAACAAACAAACAAACAAACAAAAAAAGCTCCTCCTGGGCGGAGCTTCCCTTGGGCGGAGTTTCCCCTGGGCGGAGCTTCCACTTGTGGAGGAGAACTCTTAGGGGTCTAACCTCAGCTAGGATCTGCACTTGAACTCATTGAGTTATCTGTCCCCTCCTCCCCCCAACCCCCGTTTGACTCCCTCTCAGAGGGTAGAAGCACTCACCTAGTTAAGGTGTCGCAAGTTCCAGGAAACCTAACAAGTTCCACTCAGACTCCAGGGGGCGCGCTCCCCGCACATCTCCAATACCTGGGCAATCCCTCCCTCCCTTGCTGGGGAACTCAGCACTTTCTCATTCTCTCTCTCCAGCCCCACCGGCATCCCAGTGCTGGGGGTGGGACCCAGGGCATCGGCATTGGGCGTGCTAGGCGAGTCCTGTTCTGGCCTCTGGATGAGATGCTAAAAGAATGGGGGACTAGTCAGGGACTAGCTGGCCCCGGGAGTGGCTGTAGATGGAACCAGGGCAAAGCAAGTAAGCAGGGAAGCCAGGTTACATTTGCATCTCGGGGCACAGTGTCCCTGAGTGTCAGCAGGCCTGGTACTGTTCCGCCACACTCACGCTCTAGTGCAGTTGTTGTTTGTCTGGAAGTCAGGTGTAGCCAGGAGCTATGCGGCGTCTGGCATCTTAGTCACCAGAAGACCAAGAGCCAGCCCTGGGCAGTGTGGGATGGAGGGTTGGGGGGGCATGGGACACCAGGTCCCACTGTTGTCTCTAGCCTCTGCTGTGGCTGCTTCTGCCTCCACAGCCTTCTCTGGGAGACCAGGTGTGCCATCCCAGGGCCAGTCTACAGACGGCCCGGAGTGCCCAGAGGATAGGGTGAGGGTGGTAGGTGACAAGTAGGGTCACCGGGGGTCAGGAAGTGGGGGAGGTCCTGGCCCAGGATGGCCCTTCAGGAACTGAGGGATGTGGTCACCTTCCTCCTACCTGGGATCCTTGAGCACTCATCCCTAGAGTATATCCCTCTCCTCACAGGGTGCCTGATCCCCCCCAACATGCCTCTGGGATTTTTTTTTCTGCCAGCCCCTCTCCTGGCACCCAGCAATGGTGTTTTGTTTGTTTTCTTTCCTAAATGAAAATCATCTTGTTGGGATGTGCCTGTTTTTCCTCACAACCAGAATAGTGTGTGCTCATAACTAACATTTTAGGACAGATAAACAATGTGTTGTAGGAAACTAACATCACATAGACTCCGTCCTCAGAGGCGTCCACCAGCCCCGAGGCTTCAGGGTTATGTTCAGTCTTCTGTCATGTGTGCACTGGTGCATGTGTGTGCGTGTACATGTGTGTGTGTGTGTGTGTGTGTGTGTGCGCGTGTGAAAGACAGGGCAGAGAGAGAGAGAGAGAGAGAGAGAGAGAGAGAGAGAGAGAAAGGGAGAGAATATATTGAATATATGCAGGTTCAGGCCTGCCTTTGTGTCTGCTGGGGGAATGACTCAAACAGTAACAGCCTGCCTGTGCATGTGTGCTTGTGTGCTGTGCGTGTGTGCTTGTGAACGTGTCGGTGTATGCAGCGCTGGGGACAGAGCCCAGCACCATGTGCACATGCGGCAGGCACTGCACCACTCAGCTGCAGCACCCGACCCTGAGCTCCTTCACTTTTTTTTTTTGTTGTTTTGTTTTGTTTTTGTTTTTGTTTTTGGAGACAGGGTTTCTCTGTGTAGCCCTGGCTGTCCTGGAACTCACTCTGTAAATCCAGGCTGACCTCAAACTCACAGAGATCTGCCTGCCTCTGCCTCCTGAGTGCTGGGATTAAAGGTGTGCGACACCCCTTCCCCCCAGCTCTTCCAACCCTCCCAACCCCCATTCTGAGCTGTTTCTTAATTTTAACAGAGCAAAGTTGGGGAAAAAAAAAAAAAGCAGCTACTTTTTGAAGAGTGCCTGGGCCAAATCATTTCCTTCCTTTGTCCTTTCTTCTCTCGCCCCTCCCCCTCCTTTCTTCCTTTCTTTCTCTTGTCATTATATTGCCCAGATGTTTTCCTGAACTTTCTGTGTTTTAAACTGATACTTGAGTAGCATAAGCTGAACTGCTTAAAGGACCACAGGTACAATGTTGGCATCACCCCATCCCCAGGGAGCCCCCCTCGCCCTTAGGCACTGATGCCCCCTGCTTTCTCTCCCCCAGCCCCTCCCCCAACTCTGCCTCTGCATTCCCTGACCTGCATATCCCTGTGCCCAGAGCTTTCCAGCGACGCGTCCTGTGTCTGAAGCTGCAGGCAAGGCTGAAGGAGGGACGGAGCAGTGCTCCCTTGTAGCTCCTCCACTGACATGACCCAGTGCCCACACTGGACTGTCGCTCTCCCACCTGTCCATCAGTGGGTCTGTCATACACCAGCCCTATTAGTTCCTCCGGTCTGAAGGACCATTTTATCAGGGTGTAAATCACAAAAAGACCCCAGAAGTGACCTCCATCTGTGAATTCATCATGCGATCAGTGCTTTGGAAGATACTCACCTAGGCAGGATTGAATACCTGGTTAGGAATCTTCTGGAAAGCCTTTGTTGCTCACCCCCTGGAGGTGACCCCACCCTAGTCCCCCAAGCAGTGGGGGACTGTCCATTAGTTTGGCTAACTTGAACCCTTAGTCACCCACCCAGGGTCCCCTCCCCACCCCCACCCCCACCCCCCCCAGCAGGTCTCCTCATCTCAGCCAGATGTGTCCCCACCCGATTCACCTGCAGGATTCAGTAATGATTAACAGACTTTGCTTCTGAAACATTAATCTTTGACACTCTGGGGCCCAGGGCTGCCTTGGGTCAACCAGTGGCTGAGAAGATAATATTCTGCCCAAGCGATGCCCGGCCCACGGGGCTTCCGCTCCACAGCCTCCGTCCAGGCCTCTGGGCGAGCCAGGCTCCCGTCCTGCTCCAGGTCCCCAGGCAGCGGTGGATGGGAAGCCTGGGAGCTGAGTCCTTGTTCCCCGAGACACTGGGCCGCCTCTCTGCCCATCCCTCCTCTTTTCCTTTTGGCATTTCTGTTTTCATCCTTACTTCTCCAGTCCTCGGGGTGGAACCCAAGGTCCCGCCCGCTGACACACACTGCCCCTGGGATGCACCTCCAGGTCCTCAGCTCTGGCCTCTCCCTCCTCCTTCTTTCTGACAACCCCATGAAGCCCAGGCTGGCTTTGAACTGACGACATGACTCGGGCTGGTTTGTTCTCCTTGTCCTTCCTCCCTTTGCTTGCTTGTGGTGTGTGCTCACACCATGGCACATGTATGACGATCACACGGCAACGTGCTGGAGTTGGTTCTCTCTGTCCACCATGTAGGTCCTGGGATCGAACCCAGCTCACCAGTCTGGCGGCAGAGGCCCTACCCACTGAGCAGTCCTACCAGAAACCTTCCTGAGTTCTGTTCCTCATTTTTAAAGATTTATTTGTTTCTGTTGTGTATGTCTGGGTGTTTTGCCTGGATCTATGTCACTGTATCACAGGCAAATCTCGCACCCGCAGAGGCCAAGAAGAGAGTTTTGAATCCACGGGAATTAGAGGATCCTGTGAGTTGTGTGGGCGCTGGGAACTGAACCCAGGTCCTCTGGAAGAGCAGCCAGTGCGCTTAACCACTGAGCCATCTCTCCAGCCCCAGTTTGGCAGCCAACCCTGAGTTTAATCCTCCTCCCTCCGCCCCTCCAGTGCCGACATCACCTTCACTAACCACCACAGCCTTCCTTCCCACTTTAAACGTGACGCCCGCTCTACACCCTATGAGGTGCGTGTGGTCCGGTGTGCCACCCGTTGTTTTTAGGACCTCGGTAGAGCTTCTTGATGGCTTATCCTGCCTTCAGCTAACTTACTGACATCCTCCCTTCCCCTGATGAACTCTGAGACCGCTAGGGGTTCATCCCTGGAAACCAGCTTGGTACTAAAAACACAGCCAGGCTTCATGGCTGCTGGAGTAGATGGGCTGTGTCTAGCTAAGCACACTGTCCTGGGGCTGGAGGGATGACTCAAGGGTTAAAAGCACTTGTTGCTCATCCAGAGGACCAGGATTTGGTTCCCAGCACCCACGATAGACAGTTCACAACTGCCTGTAAATCTAGCTCCAGGGGATCTGACGCCCTCTAGTGGACTCTATATGCATGTGCACATGTGTGGGCATACACACACACACACACACACACACACACACACACACAATATCTACCCACCCACTTTTCCTTCTATCACCACCGTGGTCAGCCCAGCAGTTGCCCAGATCACCCAGGTGACACCACCAGCAATTCCAGATCACCGTAATGCCAATGGCTCCTGGAAGCCTCAACTTAGGCATAAAAGGAGCTATGCGGTTGGCTCCTTCCTTGGGGTCCTTGCGTGCTCTGGGTTTATGGGTCGTGTGAACAGTCCTCACTCTGTTCTGCCCTCCCTCCTGGCCCTGTCCTCACTAGTCTCCTACTGGTCCCTCAATTGTGGCTTGCTCTGTCTTTCCTCAGGGCCTTTGCACAGACTCTCCCTCTGCCTAGAACACACTTCGCTTCTGTCCCTCATCCTGGCTTATGTCAGCACCTCAGAAGTGCCTCCCTGAGCTCTGGCGCAAATGTGGGTCCCCTCATTCCCTCTCTGGTGCCTGTGGGGTGTCTGTCAACTTGCCTTGTGGGCAAGTCTCCCAACTTGGGTTATGAACACCAGACAGGCAGAGCCATTGTAGGCGCCAGTGGGACTGTTTGCCCCCGTGTCTCGGTGCCCAGCTGTTCGGTGAGAGCCAGTCTGGACAAAGCCAGAGGAGCCCCCAGCCGGCCCTGCGCCTCAGACCCTGCGGCGTCACTATAGACCCTGAGTCCCCACTGTCACCCTTTCTTTCCCTCTTCAGGACTTGGCCCGGATGCAAGAGGGGCAGCCCCCTGAGCACCGGGACGCGGCCCTACAGAACGTGTCTGACTCAGAAAAGCTGCTGTACGTGCTGGAGGCGGACTCGGCCATCGCCAAGCACATGAAGCACCCACAGGGGGACATGATCGCGGAGGAGTAAGTCCTCTCTCAGCGCCCCGGGGAGCGTGCTGGGCTGCGGTCCAGGCAGGAGGGCTGGTGGACACCAAAGATGCACTCCAGGGGCCTTAAGTGAAACTTGATGGCAAGGCTGTCTCTGAGGACTGAGACTTTGGGAGGTGACAATCCCACTGCTTCAGGACTCCGTGACTGTCGTGTCTCCTGAGCTAAGGTCACGCACACTGCAGGTCAGCACAGTGATCCAGCACCCCATGAGTCAGGGTCTTTCTATGCTCCGTGTCCCCCATACTTGTCATTATTTGACACAGCCCAGCCTGTGCCTGTGCTGGGCGTGTGCTCCAGTGAGCAGTGGTCTTGCCTATTTCTTCCAAAACGTTCTATAGTTTCCTTCGGGAAATGGTGGAGAAGGAAGGTTGGGGAACCTCGATGGGAAGAACAACAGGATTCAGAGTTAGTTCGCTGCCCAAGGCCACTGTCCCCTGTCCTCCAGGACAGTGACCTGAAGCCCAAGCCGAGGCTTACATGATGACCACTAACATGGCAGTATATCCCCCACGCAGCATCCGCCAGCTGAAAGAGCGCGTGGCCAACCTGCGGGGGAAACACAAGCAGATGTACAGCCTGGCGGTCAAAGAGGCCGACCCGAAGGTCAACTGGGATGCGCTGGTGGACGAGAAGCTGGTACGGTCTGGGGCGGGGCCATCTCCCAGCACCTCCGCCCTGCTGTTAGGGGAAAGAGATTGTATAACCGAGAGCAGTGGGGACCAGAGGAGGACAGTACCCAGCCTGGAGTCACACAGCCAGACCTTGTTCCCCACTGACTCTGCCACGCCCCCTCATGCCTACGGTGCTGGTGTCTGCAAGGCTCTGTGGACAGGCTGGAGAAGCGTGTGTCTCCCAAGGCCTGTGGCACTCCCAGCTGGGCGTCTTTGTGGCATGTCCGGCAGCTGTTAGCAGCGTGGCCCTGGGGAAGGGACTTCCCTTCACATGTCTGCCTGTAAAGTGAAAGCAGTGACCAGGGGCCCACAGGTCACCGTGAGACTAGGGGATGACGTGTGCAATGCAAGAGCAGTAGCAGTGGTCCAGAGAGGTGCATGCCGCCACTCAGTCCAGAGACGCGGGGGGGGGAGAAAGCATCCCCACCCCAGGGCCAGCTTCCAAGGGTCGTCTGCTCCCAAGCCACAGCTCCGTCCTAGTGTCTGTCCATCTACCCCCCAGGACAAGCTGAGCAACCAGAGCTTTGGGACTGACCTTCCTCTGGTGGACAGCCAGGTGGAGCAGCACAACATCTTCCACAATGAAGTCAAAGCCATCGGGCCCCACCTAGCCAAAGACAAGGTATGTCTGCGGTGGAGTCTTTGTGGAGGTGTGGGGCAGAGAGGGGAGCACACTTGGTCTAACCTCAGCCCTCGACTCTGCCCACAGGAGCAGAACAGCGAACTCCAAGCCAAGTATCAGAAGTTGCTGGTGAGAAGGCCTGGGAGGCAGGATGGGACGGGAGGCTACGGACTGGGGACAGACATACCCCTCTAATGGTGACAGCGCGCTGTAGTGTCGCCATGGCGGTCTGCGAGGAGCCAGGGATGGAACCCAGGGCTTCGGGTATTCTGTCTAGGTCAGCATTCTGCCATCTGAGCTACTCTAAGCCCTGTTCAAGTCTTTATGTGGCATCACTACATGCCAAGCGGATGCCGTGCACTTTAAACATGGTCTAGGCGTGTGTGTGCACAAGTACCTGCATGTATGGTATGTATGACGTGTATGACATGTATGATTTATATGACATGTATGGACATGTATGACATGTATGACCTGTGACATGTGTGAAATGTATGACATGCTTGCTTGTCATTCTTATTCTACCAAACAAACTGCAAGTCTCTGGCCTTCCCTGAGCCCCCCCAGTCCTCCACACCCCCAGATGCTCCTGTGGGCACCCATAAGGAGCTGAGATGTGGCTTGGTTTGGAGAGTGCCTGCCCTAGTAGGCATGAAGCCCTGGGTTCCGTCCCTAGCGCCAAATAAAGCCCAGGCATGGGGCATACCTGCCACCCTAGAACCTGAGAGAAGAGGTAAGAGAGTCAGTTTAGGGTCATCCTCAGATCACATAACAAGTTTGAGGCCATCCTGAGCTACGTGAAACCCTGCCTCAAGTGAATAAATAAAGTGATAATGACTTTAAAAAAGCAAACGGAGAAGACATGGCTGGTGTTTACTGGTGTTAGCTATGTGCCGAGACGGCAAACTGAAGCTTCAAGGAGACGTCAGTCGCACAGGGATCGTCTTTCTGTGTTCGCTGGTTTGTCCTCAGTGCCTAGAACCGTGCTCCCTATCGACTGGTGCTCAATAAACGCCTGCAGGGGAATGCTGCCGAGGGTCGGGTGACTGATCAGGGGCAGGCGGACTGACGCTGTAGGAGGCAGGCGGGGAAGCCTCGCCGGTTCTGTCATTACCTCGCTCTCATCCCGCAGACAGCATCGCAGGCACGGCAGCAGCACCTGAGCTCGCTGCAGGATTACATGCAGCGCTGCACCAACGAGCTGTACTGGCTGGACCAGCAAGCCAAGGGCCGCATGCAGTATGATTGGAGCGACCGCAACCTCGACTACCCCAGCCGCCGGCGCCAGTACGAGGTGGGCACGGGGACTGGGGGCGGGGCTGGCTGCAGGGCGGGTGCGGGGGCGCCGAGTGCGGGCCGGGTGTGGGGCCGGGTGCAGGGCTGGAGTGGGACACGGAGCTGCCAGGCTAGGTGCTGATGCCATCTGCTTCCTGACAGAACTTCATCAACCGGAACCTGGAGGCCAAAGAAGAAAGAATCAACAAACTGCACACGGAAGGCGACCAGCTGCTGACCGCTGAGCACCCAGGGAGGAACTCCATTGAGGTGCGTGCTCCGCTCCTCTCAGAGGCAAGGCACCCCCTTTTCTCTGCCCTCAGTCCCTCCGCTGACAGCCCAGTGACAGGTCTCTCCTCTTCCCGGCAGGCACACATGGAGGCCGTGCACGCTGAGTGGAAGGAATACCTGAACCTGCTCATCTGTGAGGAGAGCCATCTGAAATACATGGAGGACTACCACCAAGTAGGTGCCTGCCTGGCTCCAGGCACGTGAGAGGGCTCGGGAGTTCTGGGTGCTCACAGAGGCCCTCACAAGCAGGGGGAGGTCAGAGGACACCTTGCCATGCGTGAGTCTCTCCACCATGACACCAGGGGCCTCGACTCAGATCACTGTGCTAATGCCACGAGCACTTTTATCTGCTGAGAGATTTCACTAGCTCAGGGTTTTGAATTTCTGACATAGGATCTCAGGTAGCCCAGGCTAACCACTTTCTACGTCATAGAGGATGAACTTGACTCCCAGTCCTTCTGCTTCCACTCCACCTGTTGGGTTTAATTTTGCTGAGATATTCAAAACATAAACCTTGCTATTTAACCCCCTTTTCAAGAAAACTAACATTCCTACCCTACCCCCTTTTTTTGAGACAAGTTCTCAATATATAGTCCAGACTGCCCTTGCATTCAAACTCTCCACCATTCTCCTGCCTCAGCCTCTTGAGTAGCACCACCATGCCCAGCTCATTTTTACCACTGATCCATTTGTTACATTAACTATACAGGATGACCTCACCCTCTGTTTCCCAAACTTTCTCATCAGAATAATAGATATTGAGTGCCTTCCCCCAACACACACACACACATACACACACACACACACACACACACACAGAGAGAGAGAGAGAGAGAGAGAGAGAGAGAGAGACATTAGCCTGATGACCTCTGACCTGTCTCTAGATTTGCCTGGTATTAACTAGATCGAGCATAAGCGATACAGAATGGTGCCTCTTGCCCTTGTGTCTGGCTTTTCTCGCTAGGCATGACAGCCCAGGCACAGGGCAGCGTGTTTCTACGTTTCTGTACTTTTTATTATTGTGGTCAAGCGCTGACTATTGTCCAGGTGGACACCTGCTTGCATTCCCATCTATTCATAGACACTGTGTGGTTTCATAGGAAACAGTCAGCGTTGTAGGTAATCGTCATAATGTAGGGTCTTCCTCATGCTTCCCCAGTTCTAGCAGTCAAGCCCAGGACCTCACATAGGCCAGGCCAGGCCCCACCGCTAAGTTGTATTCCCAGCGTCCCTTTTTTACCTTCTGTTGGAAGACTGTCTTACTAAGTGGCAAACTTGAGCTTGTGATCCTCCTGCCTCAGCCTTCCGAGTGGCTAGGATGATGGCGCCCATATACCTGCTTGATCTAGGGTCTTCAGACTGCAACTTGAGCTCAGGGGGTAACCTCATGACTCTTGCTGGAGTATCTGAGCGACACAGAATTTTGCAAAGTCTGAAAGTCCTCGTCAGGGCAGCAGTCTGAGGGGACGACTGGAAACAAATGAGTCAAGAGTCGATGAACCGAAAACCGGGCTGGGGAACTTTCCAAAACAAGACAAGCACGGTTAGGTGCTGCTAATCGGCAGAGCTAGCTTCTGAGAAACGCACTGCTGGGTGATTTTATTATTGTGCAAACCCGTGAAGCACACTCCCACGGGGTGAGACGGTCGGTCCTCAGCGGAAGGTTTGCACACAGCCGCGTTGTTAGGGTGTTCCTGGCACACAGAAGAAAGCCTGAACTTGCTGGCATCTAAAGATATAGAGAGGTGGGGTGTTGGGGAGCCCGCTTTTCCCCCTGAGACCCGGAGGAGCCAGGCTGAAGGGGGAACTGAACAGGCTCAAACAGGTCATATCATAGATTCAGGGTGAGGTCAGGTCCTCCTAGGGGATACGCATGCAGCCGTGGCCGGGTGTGTGCGGTAGCTCCCCACCCGTGATGGTGTCCTCTGCTCTCCCTCAGTTTCACAAGGATATGAAGGACGCCCAGGAGCTGCTACGCAAGGTAGACTCAGACTTGAACCAGAAATACAGCCCTGACTTCAAAGACCGCTATCAGATAGAGCTGTTGCTTCGGGAACTGGATGTGAGTTGGTGGCGTGTGAGGTACCCCGCCAGGCCGCCCTGGCCCTGAGCAGGCCGCGTCCAGCGCCCGCCTCGTGCTCCTCCTGGGTCAGGGAGGCTGGCCTTACCTGGCGCTGTGTTCCTCTTACAGGACCAGGAGAAGGCTCTGGACAAGTATGAGGATGTGGTGCGGGGGCTGCAGAGGCGAGGGGTGCAGGTGGTGCCACTCAAGTACCGCCGAGAGACACCACTCAAGCCCATCCCCGTGGAGGCCCTCTGCGACTTCGAGGGTGACCAGGTCAGTCACTACCTGACCCCTGGCAGCCTGGACCTACAGCACAGATGTCTCAGGGGTGGCACAGGTAGAGCTGGGGCCACAAGCAATCATGTCTCATCAGTGTCACTCTCTGTCCACCCTTTCTCCTGGGCGTGGATATGCGCCCGTATATTCTTTCCCTCCCCGGCTGCCCTGCCTCCATCTTTCTTATCAGCTAAACCACCCTAGCCATTCTGGCTAGCATCCGGGGGGGTGGGGGGGGGCGGTGAAGCCTCTCGATGGCCCATTTCATAATGTTTACAGCCACCTCTAACCAGTTCCTGTGTCTGAGAAGGTCAGCCTCCCGTTGGCTAGACCTCAGTCCCATGTGTCCATCTGGAGACTGGACTATAGGACCCAGTTGAATGTAGGAGCTAGCTAGTCGAAGCTAGCCAGAGTTACGTGAGACCTTCTCACTAAAACAAAAATGAAGGGTAAACAGATCGGAGCTGAGCTGGCGGCCAGGAGTTCCCTGTGTGCTGGTTCCATCTAGCTCTGTGACCTGTCTAAGACGAAGGCTAAGACCCCCGCCCCCTGGCCTGAGAGTTAAGAGGGCCACGGGGCAGACAGAGAGCCTCCGGCGAGTCTGAAATGCTGGGTCTGTTCCCCCCAGGGCCTGATCTCTCGGGGCTACAGCTACACGCTGCAGAAGAACAACGGGGAGAGCTGGGAGCTGACGGACAGCGCTGGGAAGAAGCTGACCGCCCCGGCTGTCTGTTTCATCATCCCCCCCACCGACCCCGAGGCCCTGGCTCTTGCTGACAGGTACAGGCACAAAGGAGAGCAAGGAGGAGGGTGGACCCACACCTGGGCTCTGCAGCCTCCCCTGTTTATTAAACCCTCTTCGTGGCGAGATGCGGCATATACCTCGCATGCTGGCCTCCCTTAAAGGCTCCAGGAAGAGGGGCAGGCTAGGTTGGCTTGCTGAACCGGCTGCCTGGCTCGGGCCGGTGCGGCACGGGCAAGCGTGTTTGCTCTCTTGCTGCCTCTGAGCCTTTGCAAGGCCTAACCACCCCAGCTGCAGCGCCTGTGTCCTGCCTCACTGATTCTGGCCCTCACTTTGCACTCAGTAGGTCCCCCACCCTTCCTCTCTGTTTTCTCCATCTTTCAGCACTTTGTTTTGCTAAGATCTGTGGGTTGGCCTTGCGGGGGGTGGGGGGGGCTGGCCCCTTGATGTCAGTGTCATGTGGCAAGTCGTTTAGTCAGTGAGCAGACCCAAGGGGACGCCTGTACTTACTCATCTCCTAAATGGAAAGTACAGGAGAGAGGGAAGGGCAGAGGCACAGAGGTGAGATTCTTCCCAACCCCTGCTGCCAAACCCCCCAGCAGGGGACGTAGGTGTGTGCGACGGCGCATTCGGAGGTCAGAGGACAGCCTACTAGAGTGGGCTCTCTCTACCATGTAGGCTCTGGGGATCAAATTCAGACCATCCGCTTGGTGGCATGCACCTTTACCCACCATCTTGTCCCCGCCTAGTATTTTTGACTTTTCAAAACCCTCCAAGGAGCTGCTTGGCTCCCGTGGGCTGTTACCCAACCCAGGATGGGGACGTATTAGGAGGGTGGTGTGAGGCCAGGGTCCCCAGCTCGTTCTCGCTCTCACAGCCTGGGCAGCCAGTACCGGAGTGTGCGGCAGAAGGCGACCGGGAGCAAACACGCGCTCCAGCAGCGGCATGAGGTGCTGAGGACGGAGAACCCTGGAGGTGGGTACCAGGGCATCCTGTACAGGGTCAGGGACATGGAAAAGGGCCTGAACTAGACTGTGCTGCATGGGTGACCGGTCTCTGGTAGAGGGCTGAGGGAGGGAGGCCAGGCTGGCTTTCAGGGCCTTGTGCTCCTCCACTGTCATCTCTGATTTGTCCTCCCTACGACAGATGCCTCTGATCTTCAGGGGCGACAGCTGCTGGCTGGCTTGGACAAAGTGGCCAGTGACCTGGACCGGCAGGAAAAGGCTATCACAGGGATCCTGCGGCCACCACTTGAGCACGGACGGGCAATAGAGGACAGTGCGGAGCGGGCCCAGGACCTCAAGGTATTACCAGGCTGGGGCTCCTGCTCAAGGGTCCACCTCCGTGGGGTCTTGGGACATTCAAAGCAGGCGTTGGATAATTATAGAGATAATTATGGTGGAGAGCTGTCTCAAGGATCAGGTTCCAAATAGATGTCCTGTCCTGGTGCTCAGGCATACCCCCAGATGTGACCTGGCTCTGCTTCTGAGTAGCTTCTCAGCCTAGTGTCACAGCCGTAATAATGATAGCAGGAACCGGGGCCTAGAGGTTCCTGCTGGGTGAGCCTGTGAGCAAGAGGGATGTGGGCTGGCTGTGGAACTGCAGATCCAGCTCACTGCTGCTTGCCCTGCGACAGGCCAAGGCTCTCTCTCTCTCTCTCTCTCTCTCTCTCTCTCTCTCTCTCTCTCTCTCTCTCACTCCCTCCCTCCCTCCCCCTCCCTCCCCCTCCCTCCCTCCCCCTCTACCTTCCTTCTTTCTCCTCCTCCTCTTCTTCCTCCTCCCCTCCTCCTTTTCTTCTGAGACAGGGTTTCTCTGTGTAGCCCTGGCTGTCCTGGAACTTACTCTGTAGACCAGGCTGGCCTCGAACTCAGAGATCCACCTGCCTCTGCCTCCCAAGTGCTGGGATTAAGGGCGTGCGCCACCACTTGCTCAGGCCATTCTAAAGTAAAATGGCTGGTCCTCCCTTGAGCGATGCCTGTGTCTCCGTTCACCACAGCCTACTCTCATATCCTTCTGCCTGACGACTCTTTGTGGTAGGGTCTGCCACCCCCTGTTTTAGAGAGAATTAAGAGTCAGAAAAGTTCAGGGGTCTCGTGCCTGGCACAGGAGTGAGGGCCAGAGGCACAGGGGCACAGGGGCACAGGGGCACAGGGGCACAGGGGCACAGGCCCACAGTATCACAAGATTCCAAGCTCTGTGGAGTCAGGGAATGGGCAAATCACAGTATCTACCTGGCAGATTGCCCAAGATTTCATGAAAGAGTTCATGAAGGGTATTCAGAGTGTCCAGTGTCCAGTGGCAACCTGCTGTTGTCTGAGTTACGGACTTTAACAGTCCACTGGAACCAGATCCTATTAAAACACAGACCCTGGGACTGAGGAGATAGCTTGGCCAGCGATGCGCTTGCATTGCATAACGCACAGGCAAGAAGGAGGATCTCAACTCAGTCCCCAGCACTCACGTTAAAAGATGGGCGTGGCAGGACACCCCCATAATTAACCCACTGCTGAGGAGGCAGGATCACAAGGATCGGTGAGGGTTACCTGCTGGCCAGCCTAACTGACAAGACCCGGCTCCTGTCACTATCTCAAAATCAACAAACAAGGGAGGGGCTCGAGAGAGGCTCGGTTTACAAAGTGCTCGCACACAGCCATGAGGACCAAATCCAGATCACAAGCACCCATTCAACAAACAAGCAAACCCAGCATGGTTGCCCTGGTCTGTAAATCCGACTTTGGGTGAGACCTACTGGCCGTTAAGTGTAGCCAATCAGTGCGCACTGTTCTAGTGAGAGACCCTGTCTTAGAAGACAAGACGGTGATCTAGACAGACTGACACTGACCCCTGGCCTCTACACTTACACTCACACCAACCCCACCTCTTCCTTCCTCCCTTCCTCCAAAGTAGAGGGCTCCCAAGGAATACCTGAGGGTGACCTCTGGCGTCTCATGCATATACCCACATTCACACACAAAACAAAGACCCACAGATGGCCGGATTGGTGATTGGGCCCCAGACGGACCCCCCTCCCCCGGGAGGCAAGATTTCTCAGCCATTCTCACTGTTCCAGGGCATATCCTTGAGGGAAGAGAACCGTAGGGCTGTAGTTGACCTGGGCAATCTTAATCTCCGTAGAACATTACCAACCAGCTGCTCCAGATCGAGCCAGAGAAGACCCAGCACACAGCCGAGTGTGAGGCCTTTGTGCAGGCCCTCCCGGGCAGCGGCACCACACCCTTGCTGAAGACCCGGGTGGAAGACACCAACCAGAAATACAAGCGACTGGTACAGCTGCTAGAAGCGGCCCAGGAGAAGTAGGTGGCAGGGAGGCAGTCGGAGGGTGGTCATGGTGGGGTCAAGGGCCCACCTGACCCGTACACATCCGTTGTTGCCCTGCGTTCTTAGGGTGGATGTGGCCAACCGCCTGGAGAGCAGTCTGCAGCGGGGCAGGGAGCTGCTGGCCTCGTACGAGAACAGGCTGATCATGGATGACACGATGCCTGAAAGTGGCTCCGTGTTGGACAGCAAGAGGCAGGAGTTGGAGGTAAACTTAGGATCTGGGGGCCGTGGGGTCCTTTCTCTGGGCTCAGGACATCTGCCTCCATCCCAGATGAGGATGTGAGGGCCTGGAGTTCCCAGGGCGTCTTTCTGGGGGATTATAGACACAGGCAGTGGGCTCCTTCGTGGCTGTTCCTGGGGTCTGCCCAGCCCGGGAGAGGTTTTAGAGCCACTATTTCACAGCAGAGGGTCTGCAGAAAGCATAGGTTTCTGGAGCTCCTGGTGAGCACATTAGCAGCCTGGGTAGGCGCACAGCCACTGTCACCAGTGGTCCAGGACGCAGGTTTGGATGTTTGAGCACTGAGGCACTCTGATAGTGGCCTGTAGCAATCCTTCTGTCTCCTTTTCATGACCAGCCTTGGAGCAAGGAAAGCAGGCTCAGTAAGAGCCTTGTGGCTGGAGGGCAGCAGGCGCACATGCCACCCCTTCAACAGTCTGCCAGCGGAGACTCTTCAGAGCTGTGTTTATTATAATGAAAAGGGGCATTGCATAAGCGGAGGCCGAGACCTCCTTCCTGCTCTTAGGCCTGGACTTCCCCCCAAAGCAGGAGGCCCCGGTATCCTAGGGATGCTGCCAGGCTCTTAGGAGCTCTGACCACAACCCTGTTATCTCTTTGCCTGTCCGGCAGGCCATGGCTTCTGAGCTGCAGGCCCAGAAGTCCCTCCTGGGTGAGGTGGAACAGAACCTGCAGGCGGCCAAGCAGTGTTCCAGCTCACTGGCCAGCCATTTCCAAGAGCACTGCCCTGACCTGGAGCGCCAGGAGGCTGAGGTGCTCAAGCTCAACCAACGCTTCAACAACCTCAGCCAACAAGTGGAACGCAGGTGAGGGGTGCCGGGGTGCCGGACAGGGGGGGGGGGAGGCTGGAGCGAGGGCCAGCCAGGCTGCCACGAAACACTAGGCCAGGATCTCTCTCTCTCTTTCTCTCTCTCTCTCTCTCTCTCTCTCTCTCTCTCTCTCTCTCTCTCTCTCTGTGTATGTTGCAGTGTACATGTTCATATGCATGTTTGTACCTGTCGGGGAATACTTGTTCAGGTGGAGGTCCTAAGCTGGTGTCAGGAGTCATCTTTGACCTACCTCTTCGCTGAGCTAGGATTTCTCAGTGGCGCCCATGCCCATGTAGCTAGACTCGATGCTCAGCTTACTTACGCTGGGGAGCCCGTGTCTTCTTTCTAGGACTGAACTTACAGTTCAGCCACACGCCCATGCAGAACGTACATGGGTTCTGAGGATCCAAACTCCAGTCCTCAGGCAGGCACAGTATTTAGCTCTTAACTGCCAAGCCATCTCCCCAGCCCGAGTGCCCCTTTAAAAAAAATAATAATAAAAATTAAAATGATACATTCGAAGTAAGAAACTCCATTCAATGATCAGCCACCTTGTCTCCAGGTAAGCCATCAGCTCTGTGTGTGTGTGTGTGTGTGTGTGTGTGTGTGTGTGTGTGTGTGTTAGAGAGAGAGAGAGGGATGAACCATGTATGTGTGTCACTGTATATACCATGGAACGTACAGAGGTCAGAGGATCATTTTGAATGTTCTCACTTTCTACCTTTTATACAGGGTCTCGGTTCACCATTGCTGAGTCCGGCTAGTTGGATGGGGGAACCCTGGTCTCCCCCATTTCCTCCCGTCTCCCTGAGGGAACAGTGGGGTTGTAGCCGCCTATGCCTGGCTCTTACACAGGTGTGGAGAGCTGAGCCCAGGGCATCAGACTCGCACATCAAGTGCTCTAACCTGGCACTGATGCGTCTCCCCAGGCTCGCCCTACCTGCCTAGGCCCCACCCATTTCCCACACATCCACACCGTGGGCAGGTAGACGTGGCAGCATTCCATCTGTGAGGAGGGGGCCTGATGCGTGTCTTTGTTTCTAGGCTCTGCCTGTGCTGTCCTCCCCCACTCCACTTCTGCTGGTGTGCCAGCGTGTATATTTGTAGTCAGTCTGTCTGAGGTTGACAGATCATTTCTTTTTTTTTTTTTTTCACAGTTGCCACATATCCTTTATTTTAGCGGTTTTTTTTTTGTTTTTGTTTTTTTGTTTGTTTTTGTTTTGGTTTTGGTTTTGGTTTTGGTTTTTTTTCAAGACAGGGTTTCTCTGTGTAGCCCTGGCTGTCCTGGAACTCACTCTGTAGACCAGGCTGGCCTCGAACTCAGAAATCCGCCTGCCTCTGCCTCCCAAGTGCTGGGATTAAAGGCGTGCGCCACCACTGCCCGGCTTTAGCGTTTTTTAATATATGACAGATCATTTCAAAGAGCAGCCTCGTGTTCCAGAGCGTTCTCCCCGTGTTCTTTTCCCTGAACGTCCTTTATGTGGATGACAGTGGGTTGGATGTGTGTCTCTTTTCCTTTCTTACCATGGGAGCTTAGCGTGTTGTTTGGGTAGTTTGCCTTTGCTCCTGAAAGTATTCAACCCTGTGCAAGTTCTGCTTCCGCCCTGCCCCAGCAACGCTGACATTTTCTTCTTGAGGACACAGGGTTTCCCAGCCTCCATGTGTCCTCCTCTGCTCGAATGATACAGCCAGCCCCTGTGCCTGTCGGGATGCAGCTCCTCGCCGTTCCTGTCAACAATCCATGCTTAGCCACTCTCTCTCTCTCTCTCTCTCTCTCTCTCTCTCTCTCTCTCTCTCTCTGTTGCTCATTTGGGAACTTGTCCAGTTCAGTGACATTTGGCTTTTGGCTTTTCTACTGCCTTTCAAAACTCAGTGTGGCTAGGAAGATAGCTTCAGTCAGAATACTCCTTGTCACACAAGTACGAGGAACCAAGTTTTATCCCCAGCACACATGTAGAGTAGGCATGGTGGCACAGATTTATAATTCTAGAGTAGGAAAGGCAGAGAGATAGGTGGGTCCCATGGCGCTTACTGGCTGGTCAACCTGACCTGCTTATCCTCCACCACCAACACAGGCCAAAAGAGGACCTTCCAGAACTGAGGGATCAGGGAGGTTCTTGCCTGCTGTACAGAGAGACCTGACTGGCTTTGTCTCCTCAGGACCCAGAGCCTGCACAGCGCCAAGGCCGCCTACAATGAATACTGCAGTGGTTATGACCGCGTGCTCCAGTTCTTGGCCAGGACTCCCAGCTATGAGCCCCAGGAGACAGACAGCCTCAGCCAGATGGAGACCAAGCTGAAGAACCAGAAGGTAAGATGGCTTCTTCTTCTTCTTCCTCTTCCTCTTCCTCTTCCTCTTCCTCTTCCTCTTCCTCTTCTTCTTCTTCTTCTTCTTCTTCTTCTTCTTCTTCTTCTCCTCCTCCTCCTCCTCCTCCTTCTTCTTCTTTTTCGTAATGTATGTTTGGGAGGATCAGAAGTCTTTAGGGCCTGGAGAGATGGCTCAGTGGTTAAGAGCACTGACTGCTCTTCCAGACATGGGGGCTCACAGCCATCTGTAATGGGATCCAATGCCCTCTTCTGGTATGTCTGAAGAGATCTACAGTGCGCTCATATACATTTTAAAAGAAGAAAGAGAAGAAGAAGAGGAGGAGGAAGAGGAAGAGGAAGAGGAAGAAGAGGAAGAGGAAGAGAAGGAAGGGGAGGAGGAAGAGGAAGAGGAAGAAGAAGAAGAAGAAGAAGAAGAAGAAGAAGAAGAAGAAGAAGAAGAAGAAGAAGAAGAAGAAGAAGCAGCAGCAGCAGCCCTCAAGGCCGATGGGGCAAGGCAAGGGAGGGGCTGCAGCTTTCAGCATCCTCTCACAGGAAAGCTCACCCTTTCCTCTCAGTGCCCTTCACAGACCCTGACCCAACAGATACTCGTGTGGCCTAGCTCATGACCAAAACACTGGGAACCCTGTGGGAAAAGTGCCATTATTAAAGTTGGGGTTCCCCTTCCTCAGTGCCAAAAGGACCTCAGAAATCCAGTGGCTGGGGCTAAGGAAGCAACTTTGTCAGAAAAGTCGGTGCTTGCTATGCAAACATGAAGACCTGAATTTAATCACTAGAATCCACCTAAGAAGTCAGGCATGGCTATGCGTGTCCATGATGCTAGCACCGGGCAAGGATGAAAGACAGATGGGTCCATGAAATTCACTGACCGGCAAGCATAGCCGAATTGATTGATTTCTGGGTTTAGTGAGAGATCCTGTCTCAAAAAGTGAGTGGAGCACAGTAGTGGAAAGACACAGTAGTGGACATAGACTGTTAGCCTTTGTATGTACATACACAGACAGACAGACAGACAGAGGCAGAGGGAAACAGAAAATCCAGTGCCTGCTATTGAACATACTGTCCTTTCCTGGACTTGTTTTCTCCTTCTCAAACAAGTTCCTCAGACTTGGCTCACATGCTCGCTGGAGGATTACACGCTCTGCCGGAGCAAAGCCTGCTGTTTCAGAGCACACAATAAACACCTGTCTCCTGGCACGGATAACCATCTCCACAGCCCTTGCTCCAGGCCTTGGCATTGCCCTCGTGGTGAACAATGCATACAAGGAAGCCACCCACTATACTTTGAGCTATATGGCACATTGACTTTAGGTTCTAAGCACTCCGCCTTCGGGAGAGCTCGTGTGTGTGGTTCAGTTTTGGTTTCCAGCGTCTCTTGTTTTCTAGAACTTGCTTGAGGAACTAGCAAGCAGGGAGAGAGAAGTGCAGAAGGTCTACGCAGACTCCCAGCAGTACCAGCAGGCAGTGAAGGTGAGCCACGGACCCTGCCAGAGCGCACAGTAGGGGATTTTGCATTTAGTGTTGCAGAGAAATCGAGGTAGGTTGTTGGGGAAAGGGGCAGTAGCCATATGTAGGCCCACTCCTTTGACAAAACAATATGGCACCGGACATCTGATATCAACCAGGAGTTATATTCTTAGAAACAGAAAACTCTTTGAGGGGTGTTTACCCTAAAGGAAAACAAACCAAAATGAAAAGTAATGTACACCAAACAAAATTATGTAACAGCTCTAGTTGTAACAGGAAAACTAGCTAACAAAGCCTTATACAGGAATGACCAAACATCTACTTGATGGGAAATGTCAAGGAAATGTCTGGTGGACAACGGGTGAGAGGCTTAGGTTGCAGTGTTCACTAAGGAAACAGCATCTGGCCTTGGGGCCTGTTGGAAGGCCTGAAGAGTCAATGTGATTTGTGTCTCTGCAGTAGTTGGGAATTGCAGGCACATTTTCTTGTATGATGTCGCTCAGTGAGGTGGCCAACTTACCACCACTGTCTTAGTCGCTCTCAGGACCTCCTGGCAGACAGCCCAGGTACAGACTTGAGGAAGCTCTGTGAGATTGCTAAACCAGCTCCTGGCAGCTTGGAGTCCACAGAGGGAGCATACATCAGTGTCGCTTCTTCTTGGCTGCCCCTAGCTGACGACTGCACTTTCTTTCTTTTACCCAGGACTACGAGCTTGAAGCGGAGAAGCTGAGGTCCCTGCTGGACCTGGAGAATGGACGAAATAGCCATGTGAACAAGAGAGCCAGGCTGCAGTCTCCCGCTGCCAAAGTGAAGGAAGAGGTGAGCTGTGAGGGAGGACCGCCAAGGGCTCTCTGGATGAGGTCCTCTGTGGTGCGCTTGGACGAGGAGGAAGAGCCTGTCTCGGAGCAGTGATATATCAATATGCCTAAGAGGCAGGCTGGCAGGGGTTCTGGTCCCGTGCCAGGTACATGGGAAGCTCCTGCCTTGCCCACCCCCACCCCCACCCCCACCCCCATGCGAGCCTGTAGTAGAGGGCAGTACAGCCTGCAACAGCTATGACAAGAACTTAGAAAAACTTGCTCAAGGATCATGGACTAAGAATCAACCTGGGTCATCTCAGTCTATCTTTCCACCAATGGATGGAGCTATGGGTAGGAATGGGCAGGAGGTACCCCTTTCCCTACCTGCCAGGCCCTTCCCAGTTTGTGTCCAAGTGTTCTGTTTTTCTCCTCGCCTACTGGCTCGTCTGTTAACTGATGTCCTGAAATGTCTCTGTAGGAAGCTGCTCTTGCTGCCAAGTTCACAGAGGTTAATGCCATCAACAGACAGAGGCTGCAGAATTTGGAGTTTGCACTGAATCTCTTAAGACAGGTAATCCAGCTTAGTTAGAAATACTACTTCAACTTGTCTTACAAGATGAGAAATCAGTCTCCTCTGCCTAGGAGACACAGCCTGTGAATGAAGGGAGTGTCCTCTGCAGACACTTTTGAGACGGACTAATGCTAATGCTGAGCTAGCCTTCTTCACTAGCCTGGGCTAACTTCCATACCAATTCAAAATATGTTTGCTGAGCACTTATCAAAAGCTTTTGTTTGTTTTTATAAGGGTTTTGCCTGCATGTATGCCTGGTGCCCAAGGTCAGAAGACAATGCATCCCCTAGAACTGGAGTTCCAGATGGTTGTGAGCCACCACGTAGGTGCTAGGGATTAAACCTGGGCCCTCTGTAAGAGCAACAAGTGCTCTTAACTGCTGAGCCATCTCTCCAGCCCCCAGAAGTTTGTTTTGTTTTGTTTTGTTTTGTTTTGTTTTGTTTTGTTTTGTTTTGTTTTGTTGAGGGGTGTTTTGGTTTGGTTGTTCAAGACAGGGTTTCTCTGTGTAGTCCTGGCTGTCCTGGAACTCACTGTGCTGGGATTAAAGGCGTATACCACAACCACCTAGGGTCAAAGTTACTTTTTAATGGCATGTTCATGTTTCTGTATGTGGATTCACTTACATGCGGGTACATGTACATGTTTGCGTGTACAGGGCAATAACAACCAAAGAGTCATCCCGAGAAATGCCATTTACCCCTTTTAAGACAAGGTTTCCTATTGGCTTGGAGTTCACTAGTTAGGCTAAGCTGGCTAGCTAGCAAGGCCCAGGAAGCTTCTAGTTCCCACCTCCTCCCTGATGCTGGGATTACAAGTGTACCTATACTAGAGCACCAAACCCCAGCATTTCCCCACCAGCGCTGGGGTCAGAACTCAAGTCCATAAGCTGGCCGGGGATTCTTCCAACCCCCAAAGTTATTTTAGGACTCGATGAAATTTATGACAGTATTATCTGACATAAAGGAACTAAAAGCAACTGATACTCCTCAGAAATGCTCTGTCTTAACCTGTCTACACAGTGGACACACTGCTGTTAGGCAATGATGTGGCACTTTCTGAGCCAAGATAGTACTCTACCCCTCCAGTCAGAAAGTGCAAAGCAGAAACTGTTTGCACAGAAAAAGTAATCATGTGCTCACTAAAACATACACATAAAAAAATGTCTCCAAGGACAACAGACATCCCCTAGGGACAGGGCAGAGATGGGAAACTGGTGTCACGTCAGACTCCTCTGTGCCTGCAAAACATTTTGCCATATTCAATTTTTAAAGCTCTAAAAAGTAGCCCTAGAGCATTAATGTAGTCCCCAGAAGATCATAGGACAGCTAGACCATCCTGGTCTGGGTGACCAGATCTGTCTTCTCTCTCTTCTTTTTTTTTTTTTCCCACCATTTTATTTTTGTTGTACAAATTCGCTTCAAATTAATGAATTTCTGAGTCAGGTTCAGGTAACTAAAGGGCCTTTATGAGTTTATATTGTCTAGAACCAAGATATGCTGCAAACACAGTCTGAAATAGGAAATAACATTTTTCTAAAGACAGGCTTAGAAACTGTAATCTAGTAATTGACAATGTTTCCCCTCTGTGGTGGGGGGTTGATTCATACCTGGCAGCAAGGCCCCCACTCACGGGTGTAGCCAAAAGGGTAGGGTACAGACCACACAAAACAAAACCAACTAGTATACCCTGTGTTGTGGTACAGGTTTCACAGCTCAAATCACCTGATTCTGGAAGTTGTTTAATTCTTCTGGGTATAATATTAAATATTAAATCACTTTTGCTGGTACTTTATGACTTTCCATCTTGGACCTCTCTGCAGCTTATGGCTGCCTCCCCAACCACCTGCACTAGCCCAGGTCCTCCCACGTCTGAGTCTCCCACAACCTTTGCTAGCGTCGCCTGGGCTCCGTCTCGCCTGTCTCCTAACCATGCATTTGTTGTCTTTTCTTCCACAGCAACCAGAAGGAGTGACCCATGAGACCCTGCAGGGGGGAAAGCTGGGTTCCGGCATGGAGGAAAAATGGAAGATTAAGAAGGAACTGGAGGAGGAGATGGAGCGAAGGCAGCAGCTGGAAAATGAGGTCAAGAGTGCCCAGGAGGAAATCCAGATCCTGAAGGACCAGGGGCCTCAGGAGTCATTGGTGAGGAAGGAGGTGCTGAAGAAGGTGCCAGACCCTGCCCTGGAGGAGAGCTTCCAGCAGCTGCAGCAGACCCTGGCTGAGGAACAGCACAAGAACCAGCTGTTGCAGGAGGAGCTGGGAGCACTGCAGCTCCGGCTGCAGGCCCTAGAGCAGGAGACCAGGGATGGGGGACAAGAGTATGTGGTCAAGGAGGTCTTGCGCATTGAGCCGGACAGAGCCCAGGAGGATGAGGTCTTGCAACTCCGGGAGGAGCTGGAGGCACTGCGGCGCCAGAAGGGTGCCCGAGAGGCTGAGGTGCTACTCTTACAGCAGCGTGTGGCAGCCCTGGCTGCTGAGAAGAGCAGGGTGCATGAAAAGGTCACAGAGAGAGAGGTAGTAAAGCTACAGAATGACCCCCAGCTGGAGGCAGAATACCAGAGGCTGCAGAAGGAGCACCAGCGGGAGGGCTCGCTCAGGGAGAAACAGGAAGAGGAGCTGAGTTTTCTACAGGCGAAGCTCAGGAGACTGGAGAAAGAGCGAGCCATGGCAGAAGGCAAGATCACTGTCAAAGAGGTGCTCAAGGTAGAGAAAGATGCAGCTGCCGAGAGAGAAGTCAATGACCTCACCCGCCAGTATGAGGACGAGGCGGCCAAGGCACGCTCTGGCCAGCGGGAAAAGACAGAGCTTCTCAGAAAGATATGGGCCCTGGAAGAGGAAAATGCCAAGGTGGTGGTACAGGAGAAGGTCCGAGAGATCGTGCGGCCAGATCCCAAGGCAGAGAGTGAAGTGGCCAACCTCCGCCTGGAGCTGGTGGAGCAGGAGCGCAAATTCAGGGGTGCCGAGGAGCAGCTGAGGAGCTACCAGAGCGAGCTGGAGGCCCTACGGAGCCGTGGGCCACAGGTCGAAGTCAAAGAGGTGACCAAAGAGGTCATTAGATACACAACTGACCCAGAGACGGAACAGGAACTCCAGCGGCTCAGGGAGGAGATCATGGACAAGACCAGGCTAATAGAAAGGTGTGACCTGGAGATTTACCAGCTAAAGCAGGAGATCCAGGCCCTGAAGGACACCAAGCCGCAGGTGCAGACTAGAGAAGTGGTCCAGGAGATCCTGCAGTTCCAGGAAGACCCCCAAACCAAGAAGGAGGTAGAGTCTCTGCGTATCCAGCTGTCAGAAGAACAGAAGAAACAGGTGGACCTGGAAGGGGAGCGGGCATGCCAGGAAGAGAAGATCAAACGCAAGGAGGAAGAGCTGGCACAGGGTAAGGAAAGGGTTGTACGCCAGGAGGTCGTACAGTATGAAGATGAGCCAGATTTGCGAGCTGAGGTGACTGCCTTCACCGACAGCATTGATGCGGAGCTGCGGCAGATCGATAAACTGCATGTGGAGCTACGGCGGCTACAGCATCGCCGTGCAGAGCTGGAGAGGCAGCTGGAGGAGCTGGAGCGTGAGAGGCAGGCACGCAGGGCGGCTGAGCTGGAGGTACAGAGGCTGCAACAACGGCTGGCTGCATTGGAGCAGGAGGAGGCCAAGACTGGCGAGAAGGTGACCCACACACAAAAGGTGGTGCTGCAGCAGGACCCGCAGCAGACCAGGGAGCACGCCCTGCTCCGAGCCCAGCTGGAGGAAGAGCGGCACCGGAGGCAGCTGCTGGAGGGGGAGCTTGAGCCCCTGCGTAGAAAGTTGGCTGCTCTGGAGAAGGCGGAGATCAAAGAAAAGGTGGTCTTCTCTGAGAGTGTCCAGGTAGAAAAAGGCGACACTGAGCAAGAGGTCCAGCGGCTCAAGAAGAGCCTGGAAGAGGAGACCCGAAGCAAGAGGGAACTGGACTCAGAGGTGACCCGGCTGGAAGCCAAGTTATCCGAGCTACAATTCCATAATTCCAAGTCATCCAAGGAACTGGATTTTCTGAGAGAAGAAAACCACAAGCTACAGCTAGAGAGGCAAAACCTGCAGCTAGAGACCCGGAGACTCCAATCAGAGATTGAGATGGCAGCAACAGAAACTCGAGATCTCAAGAACATAACCACAGTAGACTCTGGGACCCATCTAAACTCTAGGCTGTGGTCCCTAGAGAAGGAACTGGATGACCTCAAGAAGATGTCCAAGGACAAGGATCTGGAGATCGATGAACTGCAGAGGCGCCTGGGCTCTGTGGCTGTCAAGAGAGAGCAGAGAGAGAACCACCTGCGGCGGTCCATAGTGGTCATTGACCCTGACACAGGTCGTGAGCTGTCCCCAGAGGAGGCCCATCGGGCTGGGCTCATCGACTGGAAAATGTTTGTGAAGCTCAGAAGCCAGGAGTGTGACTGGGAGGAGATATCAGTGAAAGGTCCTAATGGGGAGTCATCAGTAATCCATGACAGGAAGTCAGGCAAGAAGTTCTCCATTGAGGACGCTCTGCAGAGTGGCAGGCTAACCCCTGCTCAATATGACCGCTATATCAACAAGGATATGTCCATTCAGGAGCTGGCAGTCTTGGTGTCTGGGCAGAAGTAGGCCCAGCCCTTCTGCCTGGCTTTTCTTGGAGATGGATGGATGGCTAACTCGTTCTCAGCAACTTCCTGGGTGTCTTCTGCTCCTTAGCCCTCATATAGACTTCTGAGCTAAGTGCTTTACCCACACTGTATCAGGCTGCTTGCAGTGCAGCTACTGTGATACCAGCAAATACTAGCTGGGTAGCATCTCTCAGCTCAGCCTCATTCAGTCTGAGTGAGTGACCTGCTCCCACCTCTGATGACTTAATAACCTTGGTATCTTCTCTCACTTTCCTATATGTTCTCATCATCAGTGCGACAGCTGGAAACCACAGCAGGAAAAAATATAGACATACTCAACAAGACAGCATGGGCTTTAGTGTTACCACACAGTGACACTCAAGGCAGAAGGCCTTTCTGCCTCTCTTGACTCCTCAAGACTGGTCCACTGGGGCTGCTGACCTTCCTTCTTGCCATTCCGTTTTTCTGACTGGGATCAAACTATCAATAGTGCCTGCTCAGTAGTGACTCTTATCAATGAACAGGGCTCTACCTTAGACCATGTGTCCAGAATCCACAATGCCTGGCTCTTGGTGCTAGAATAACTAGCCAGGATATGCCAGAAAGACAGGCACCAACAACAGTTTGCTAGTTATAAAAAGATCTTAGTAATGGATGGTGTGCTAGCCTTACTTTCAGTGCCTTACAAGTCTTCCTCATTATCGCACTGGCATTTAGGTATACAAAAGCTGTTCACCAAACGAATTTCTGCTTCTCTGTATCTCATGTATTATGTAAGAAAATGGGAAGTGATAGGCAACTTTATGGCATGAAAATAAAAATCTGGTGGCTTGATTCTAACTCATAGCAAGTATGACTCCTTTACATGAGGCTGCACCTTGGCTCTCAGCCACAGTGGGCGTCCATATACACCAGCTCCTACACACTGAAGAATCACTTGCAAATAAAATAGTAATGAAAAAAATGAGGAAAGACATTTTGGAAACCTCAAAACAATTTATTGAGTTGCTTTATACAAGATTAACAATTTCCACACCACCCCCTAACACCAACATAGTTGCGGCACAAAAGCCCCTCTCACACCTAAGAAACGGCCACGCCTGGTTAAGTCTCAGAACCTTGCACCCACCAAAGAAACCCTTGCATCCCACTGAGTTTGCTCTACCTCCACCCTCAGCTGAAGCCGGGCCACAGGTCTCCCTGGCCCTGGCTGCTTAAGTCATTCACTCATTCATTACCACAAATAAAGCATAAACAAGGAAAAGAAATCTCATAAACTCCCCATCAAAGAAACGTTTCCCTGAGGCAAGAGGCATCGCTAGATTCCTAAAGATGAGGGCATCCTGCTCTAGCTGCACAAGCAGTGGCACATGGGGAGGAGGGAGCACCAAAGGGGTGGGGTGCTAGGGCCCGTTGGTTGACGGGCAGAGGAGCCTGGAGAGTTCCCACTGCTCAGCTTCGCTGGCGGCCTCAGCTCGGCTTAGAGCTCAGCTATACAAATCTCTTCTTTGGCTCTTTTTGCTACTACCTAAGACTATTCTGTAAACAAACTGGAAATCCAAGTTGCAAAAAATATATGTAATAAAAGGATAAGGAATCCACATGGCCAATGTGAAAACAATTGGTTCTTCCATACAAAAGGAGTCAGAGCAGAGGCCAGACCAAAGAGCTGACAATGGTCTTGTTCCCCGTAAGGTGGAAAGGTGGCCACCTCTACAGGACTAGAGGACTACTGAGCTCCATACCCTTGAGGCAGGAACCAAAAGCACACTTGGCCCACCATAGGGTGCACACTGAGAGTGCTGATTACCTCCCCAAATGTTGTCTGGCTAGGCAGTCAGCCAGACCCACTGCGAGGCAGATTTACAGGATAGGCAACAGCCCTCCGAGTCCATATGAAACAGCCACTGGGTAAGTGTGACAGCCTGAAGATGGAAGCTCTGTAGTCAACTATCTTTGTCCTCTATCTGCTCTCCAGACCCTCTGGACATCCCTCCTAAGTCTACACAGAAGCTCGCTGTCCAGAGAGCACCAGCACCCCAGACCTGTTCTCTGTGGCAGATGCTTCAGAGAGGCCTGTCCTGTGGCTCTGCCAGAGAGAGATTTCTAAGAGTAAGACAAAGTGGAATGTCTACCTGGCTTGGAACCCCTGGGCTCTCAGACACAGAGGGCCGAGGGACTCCCCTGTAGTCCACCTGCATCAACTCTACAAAAGCAAAACAGAGCTGTAGCTCCACGGGAACCTGGGATTTGGGGGCTCAGATGACTTTCAAGTCAGGACAGCACAGGCTATGGTGTGCAGTCATTTTAAAACCCAATTAAATAAAACTGTCTTAAATACAGACTAGCTTTTAAAAAAGATCTTCATCTCAGATCCATTCAGTGGGCTGAATGGATAGGTGTGAGTTGTCAAAGTCTGCTCCACCAAAAAGGCACTGGAATTAAGTCTTCCTATAATGTGATGTGTGAAGAGCAGTCCCATTCTATCCAACGCATTCAATGGTAATGACGAAAACAGCCCAAGATAGGTATCTTTAAAAATCCTACCACGATTGTTGAATCTATAAAGATCTTTTTCTCTATAAGAGCTTCATTGTCATGTTCTGAGGAGAAACTGGCCCCTACAAGGAGCACACATTATGTGTTCTTAGTATTTTGCAAGGTCCCCCACATGCCGCTCTGGCCTGAGTCTTGTCCTCTTGAATACACAGCCTGAGGATGGGACAGAATCACAACCATCCAGGGATTCTACTGTGGCCAGAAGGAGTCCCTGACCAGTAGGGAGCTCTGAGACACACCAAATGCCAGGAGTTAGGCAGATCTAGAACCCAGTAGCCAACAGATCTGCCATGGTGCTCATGTACACTATGCTTCCCAACACAGTCTAGGCACACTTCCCAGCACAGAGCTGCCCCTTGATGTCGTCCAGCGACAAAGCCACGAGGCCTAGAGCACCAGGTCAGTAAGCGCTTTGTGAGCAGCAGACACTGCCTTGGTTGGAGGCCCATCTGAAGTGCTAAGAAGTGCTCCATTTCAAACACACGACTGCTCCAGAAGAAAAGCAGTGGGCAAGAAGAGCACAGCCACTGTCTTATCAGAGACATACATGTTGGGCTTCCTCCTACACCTATGTCATTCAGTTCCATCCTCCAAAGTGGTCACAATTTCCTCGGTACAATAGGTCCTTTCCCATGAAGCTGTGAAGCATCTGGAAAAGAATAAGCAAAATCAGATCATTGTTGAAATGCTCCAATTCCTGTAAGACAGCATAAACAAACTTCACAGGGAACATAAGCAGCAAATGTCCCAACAGCAGCCGTGTGCACTGCTACTTGCAGCATCCTGCGTCATGCATGAGCACTAGTACTTTTCAGGCAGGAGGCCATTGAGCACGTCTATAGATCAGGCACTCTGCAACATGGCAAGGGCCATGCAAGGCCTGATGACCACACAGAATCCAGACAATTGTTCATTCTCTTGCCATCACAATGTACTCAGGTACCAGAGGTACAAAGACAAAGGTAACAGCACCAAGTTCACATGGAAGGGAAAGCAGAACAGAACCAAGTCTCAGCTCACAGGTAGATACAGGGTCTTCCCTGCCAGCCCTACAGAGCCCCACACTCGGAGCACAGCTCAAAATGAAGTTCACTCTGCTAACCCATTTTGCATAGCCGCTCTTCTGATTGCCCCATGATTTTTCTTTTTCTCCTTGAGAATGGGCGGGGCTTTAAATATGCTGGGCAAGTGTTCAACCACTGAACAGCATCCTTAACTCTTCTGATAGCTTTGGAAGACCAGGGGAGGGAAACATAAAAATGGTTCAAGAAATGTTTTTTTCGTTTTTTTTCTATCTGCCTCCCTCTTCCCTTTGTTGCTGAAATTTCTACAGATGCAGAGTCTGTTTCCAGTCCCTCTTCAATTACTTTGTTTCTCTGAAAAAGGACCATTTCCAAAGCAGGTGGAGGTGGCACCATCACATTTGCACAGCACACAGGCTCTCCATAGCTGGGAAGACACCCACACTGCAATTCACTCAAATGGCAGCCACCCACCAGTGTAGAGGAAGTCCTTAGATGTGACTACTTCTTCAAAGAATGGACTACTGCAGCTGGCTTTACTCTTCAAAGTCCCAAAGGTTTCCCTCTGAGAAATGCAAACTCACCCTCATCCTAACAAGGCCTCTGACATTCACTACAGAGTTCCCAGCTTTAAGACATGAGTACAAGGAGCCCACAAACAGATCCTACAGCAGACAATGAGTTGTGGGCCCACACTGTTCATGAGCAGGTCAAAGACACATCCCTAGAGTCTGCATCTGATCCTGCTCTATACAAACCCCATGTTCCCTAAGTTTAGTCTTTCTCTCCTGATAGCCCAGGGACCTGGTTGGAACAGGTCTAAAGCACTAAAAATACTAGGTCAAAATCAGGTTCTCATAGGGTTTTTAAACCAAAATTTCATGAAGTAACTATATGCAAGAATCCAGGAATCAGGACAGGATGAAGCCAGTCCACATACGACAAGATGCCTGCCTGTCTCTGGCAACTATTCCCCGTCCTCATGCTCTCAAGCTGACAATGTACCCAGAGCTCTTAGAGCTGCCCATTTCTGAAAGCACCATTCTATCAGGAGACGCTGGCCTCATTCCAGTGTCCTTCCAAATCTGTTTCAAGGAAGGTTTATACAGGGAGGACTGAAAGCCACTTCAGTTTTGAATCTGTGCTAACTTCAGAGATAAAGAGGTCATTCCCTCACAATCATGTACTACAGTCTCTCACTGTTCTATGGATATTTACACTCTTTCAAAGAGTCTCCACCACCTGACAATGCCTGGCCGGAATGCAGCATTTCACCATAAAGGCCCTAAAGTGCTTGGTTAACCTCTGGACAAATAACACCATTACCTTTCTTTTCTTTAAATGCATATTAAGGGTTGGAACACCTGTTTCATGCTCAGGCTCCATCATGTACTGTCAACGGGCTAAGTCTGGCCCAATGGCCATTCCAATAAGAAACCAGGAAAAGGCCTCTTGTATTATAGGCTTTTATTATTCTGGAACCCAAAAAGCCATAGCCTCAAAAGACAAAGCAAAATACAAAACAGTGATGATGAGGCAGAGATGGCTAACAGTGCCAGCAGCAAAGCACCTAAGGGTGAGGGGTATGGTGCACAGAGTGCATGGCACACTGCCCATCTGGCATTTACCTGGCAGACTCTGTGGGACATGGGTAGACACAGCAGCATGTGGGAGAGGCGCTGTGTGGGGTGGGCTGGAATGCAAGCCAGCCAGAAGACCTGAGAGAAACAGGAGGGGAGAGAACAAAACACACACATTGAAGACAGAACAGAAAAGCAGCTTGGGAGATCTAGAGCCCCAGGCAACCTGTGGGTCAGTCTGGAGCAAAACAGCTATCCTGGGCACTAAGCAGCTTCCAGAGGCAGGGGATGTTCCCATGGTCACACCAAACACATATAGGACCCAACAAGGCACACAGCATAGGAAGAGACAGGAGACAAGAACTTACTGTGGCTGAGGCCATGGTGGAAGGTCCCAGGGGCTGGACCTGTGACAATGGCATCCTTAGAGACTCCTGCTTTGGCAGAGGAGTCTGCACTGAAGGAGAGTACATGAAGTGGAAATGGGGTTATGATTCCCAGTGAGTTTGAGTTCATAGCCCCCGGAAGCTTGGGGTTGTTGGGCTTATAGGATGAAGACAGCAGGCTTAAGGAAGAGGTGTTGGACAGCAGCACTGCCCCGCCAGTTCCTTTCTGGGGAGGAAACACACAGTCAGAACCTGCCCTGTGAAAGGACCTGCTACTTAGCACCCAAAAGAGGAATTAGGAAGTTTCTATGAGCCAGCATCTAGGGGATTCCAGGGTACAGAGACAATTTTTACTACAGTCCCAAGGGTTCCAACACCCTTTCCTTGCCTCTGTGGGCACCAGGTATTCATATGGCTCATATACAAAACACACGAAGACAAAACACTCATACACATAAAATAAATAAAAGCAAAGTTATCTCCATGACAAATTTTAATTCTAGAGGAACCCTTGCTCCCACCCAACGCTTCCATAAATATAAACAGTGTGGCAGGTTTCTCATTTAAAAAGATCCAACTGAAGCCGGACAGTGGTGGCACATGCTTTTAATACCAGAACTCAGGAGGCAGAGGCAGGTGGATTTCTGTGAGTTCAAGGCCTGGTCTATAAAGGAGAGTACCAGGGTTACACAGAAGAAGTGCTGTCTCAAAAGAAAGAAAGAAAGGAAGGAAGGAAGGAAGGAAGGAAGGAAGGAAGGAAGGAAGGAAGGAAGGAAGGAAGGAAACACAACAAAACAAAAAGAGAAAGAAACAACTGAAAATGATGCAGGATGATGAGATGATAGCAACTGGCAGGTGCTCTCATGAGACAGTGACATCCTCTCACAGGCAGTGCACTGAGTGCAATATAAGGTTAAATATAAGCTTAGAGTTATATAATTGTATACATATATATTATATATTATATTTATGTAAATGAATATGTTTAAATGGACATAAAATATACAATAAATATAATTATAAATAAATATATTCTCATTTTAAAAGATCTACCTGATTTTATAAATGTATTATATTTATATATACATAAGTATAATATATAATAAATATATAGGTAAGATTAAATATAAAGGTAAGAGGTTAGATTTACCATCCAAAATTTAAAACTTAGTTTGTACATTGAACAAAAAAGGCTTTTATAGTCCAACCAGAATGATGCATCCCTAAGTAATACTCAAAACTGGTTCCCCACATATTCACATTCACATGAAAGTGAACACTTCTGCCCATCATAGGAATTTTTTTTTTTTTTTTTTTTTTTTTTTGAGACAGGGTTTCTCTGTGTAGTCCTGGCTGTCCTGGAACTCACTCTGTAGACCAGGCTGGCCTCGAACTCAGAAATCCGCCTGCCTCTGCCTCTGCCTCCCAAGTGCTGGGATTACAGGTGTGCGCCACCACGCCCGGCCCATCATTGGATTTTTAAAGTTAATTAGAAAGCTTCATCTAATTCCACTACAGTGGAATGTGGCTAGTGAAATCTGACTGCACAAAATCATTTTCTTTCTTTCTTTCTTTCTTTCTTTCTTTCTTTCTTTCTCCTTTTTTTTAAGATTTATTTATTTACTATATGTAAGTACATTGTAGCTGTCTTCAGACACTCCAGAAGGAGTCAGATCTTGTTATAGATGGTTGTGAGCCACCATGTGGTTGCTGGGATTTGAACTCAGGACCTCTGGAAGAGCAGTTGGCGCTTTTTTGTTTGTTTGTTTGTTTATTTGTTTTTGGTGTTCTTTCGAGACAGGGTTTCTCTGTGTAGCCTTGGCTGTCCTGGAACTTACTCTGTAGACCAGGCTGGCCTCGAATTCAGAAATCCACCTGCCTCTGCCTCCCAAGTGCTGGGATTACAGACGTGCGCCACCACCACCCGGCTGCAGTCAGTGCTCTTAACCGCCGAGCCATCTCTCTAGCCCCAAGATCATACTTTCAATAAGACTAGCTAGTATGTACTCATGAACCCAGGAAGTCCTGTTCAGCTGGGTATGGTTGTACACACCTTTAATCCCAGTACCCGACACTGGGCTGAGATGCACATTATCTACTATAGGCCCTTGTTTTACTTTGAAAGGGTATACACATCCCAGGAAGGCCATGGATTGTCATAAAAAGCGTAAGAAGCCTGCCTAACACAATAGAGATCTTCACCATGGCTGCAAACTTCAATCCAAGGGCTTATAGGAAACAAGAAGTTCTTGTTCTATTTTTAAGACAGGTCTCATAATAGGCCCACACTGACCATGCAGCTGTGGATGACCTTGAACATCTGATCTGGCTGACTTTCTCCCAGTGCTGGGGTTACAAGTATGCACCATCACCCAATTTGTATGGTGCTAGGGATCAAATCATGGTTTCATGCAAGCTAGCCACGCATTCTAACAACTGATCTGTATCACCAGCCTATAATATACTGTCAACATATACAAGGCAACATGAAGTGAACAATTTCCCTTTTTCCTTTCTTGTTCTAGCAGTAGTGGAGATTGAATGCAGTGCCTTGTGTATGTTAGATAAGTACTCTACCACTGAACTAGAGCCTGAGCCCTGAGGCCTGAGTTTGAATCCTCAAAACCCATATAAAACTGAGTATAGCATGAGCCTATAACCAGTACACCTAAGATGAGTGCCACCACTCAAACAAAACACATGTGTGTTTATACCATTTCTTTTTTTCCTGGAAACTAATGTGCATAGTCACTATATGGGGTGGTATGGAGAAAGAATCAAGACCTTGCTAGACCAACCTGTCTACAACTTTCTGTATATACTGGAAAAGAAAAAAGCTTCCAAATCCCCAACCTGTGTTCAAGCTTTCCTTTTCACTTTCCAATTCTTTAATTACATGCACGTATAGGGATATATAATATATATATTATATATATATATACATATATATACACATATATATTTATGTGTGTGTTTATGTGTGCCAAAGGGGACCAGAGGCTTCAGATCTCCCGCAGAGTGGAGTTACAGTAGGCATGTATGAGCTATGTGATGTGGGTGGTGGGTACCAAACTCAGGCCCTCTTCAAGTGAGGTAATGTACATTCCATCCCCTGTCCTGTACCAGGTTTCTCTGTGCAGCTCCGGCTGTCTTGGAACTCAGAGATCAGCCTGCCTCTGCCTCCCAAGTGCGGGGAGGAAAGGTGTATGCTGCCACCATAGCCTGGTGACCTGGTGTTATGTGCTTTTTTTTCCCTTTTAACTGCTGAGCTATCTTTCCAGAGCTCTTTTCAATTTAAGACAGGGTCTCATGTATCCTGGCTGGTCTCAGTTTGTAGATATGTAGCCAAGTCTTGCTTTTAACTCCCGATTTTGCTTCCATCTATGGGATTATAGATGTGCAACCCTGCCCTTGGCCAAACTTCTAATTTTACATACACCCACACCCTACACCTTCCCTGCTAGACTCTGTCAAGTCACCTTTGTCCTACAGAGTTCCTTCAAGCTAATCAGAGAATTGCATCAAAAGATACTGCCACTTTGTACTGAGGTATAAACACATTCTGACTGCTACCTAATAGCTGAAGGGGCTTCCATCTTTGAGTCACGGCGCAAAGGCAGGTTCTAGGGCTCACTCTACTTCTCACAGGGGCCCAATGCCAAAAGATGTTCCCTTTCTCCCCCCCCCCCAGTTCCCCTGCTAAGACATTCAATTTATACCAGTCTTATAATCACCAGTAAAAGTGAGACTTAACAGAAAACCCAGTACTCACCCCAGTATCTAATCTCACTTAACTGTCACCACCTCTGTTTCAGACCTGAGAAAGACAAGCAGCCCCATCTCCAAACCCTTGCAGCTGAGGAAGGTTGCAATGTTGGAATACTCACTGGCAAGGAGGTAGACGATGTCACACTACTAACTGCAGCAGGCTTCAGGGAGGAAGTCAGTAATTTTGCCACTCCCTGGGTCCCACCACCAGAATCTCCATTTGGACCTCCAGGCGGAGCCACAAGGGTCAGCTTCTGAGTAACAGGTGTTTTTTTCACAGCAGAACTTGGGGCAGCTCTGCTAGCAGGCTGTCCCGCTGAGGGAGGCTGCACACCAGGGAGCATTGTCCCAGAACCAGAGCTCTGCACTTGGGCTCCTCCTCCAGGCGATGGGCTGCTAGAAGCCCCGTGTTTAGAGACGGAGCCAGCAAAGGGGCTATTCTTATAGGATGGCCCCACAGAGCTGGCGGGGTGCAGCTTTGCTGGATGGCTGATGGTGGTAGAATTTGAGGCTGTCGTCTTGTGGGAGCTGCTGCTGGAGGCTGGTGAACTTCCAGAGGAGGCTGGCATAGCTGCATGGAAGGCCTGGCCTTTGGCTGCTGTCTTTACCAGCTGCAGGAGGGAACGATGACACTGTGGAGAGGTGGCCTTGGGGCCTTGCAGCTTGTTGACAAATGGGGATGGGGGTGCAAAACTTTTCTGCTGTTGAGTGCCTGCATGAAAGACTTTGACTTGGGGACCAGGCACAGGAGCTGCTGCCTGGGGTCCATGAGACGTCCGTGGCAAACTGTGGTGCTTTGCTTTGGACTGGTGCAATTCAGGCATACCCTTGTTAAGGGGAGCCTGACAGGATAGCTCTTTGTAGCCAGAACTCTCTGGCTTTTTCTCCTGAGAGGACTGCCCCAGTGCTAGAGCCTGCTCAGCCAGAAAATTGAGAGGTGACTGCAGAGCATTCGTGGGGGGTGGTACAGAAGAGCTGGGCTTTGCAAAGTTCCGTTTCTCTTCTGTACACAAAACACCAACAACTTTTTCTGTTGGTGCTTTGGAGGGTGCAGGCAGTGTGAATTCTGAACTGTTGGCTGCTCTGCTGTTCAATACAGCCAGCTCCTTAGACACAGCATCCACAGACGAGGCTGGATTCCGGACCAAGTCTTCATCCAGTGAGTCCTCCAAGGTGACAGACACAGGGTCTGGGAGGCCACAAGTCGCCTGGGATGGGTGCTCCCTGCTGTTTGCCCCAGTGTTCAGGCCTCCACCCTGATGTTCTGAGAGCAAAGTAGTGGGACCACCATGTTGTCCTGATGGGATAGAAACTTTTTTGTCAAGTTTAACAGATGATTCCTAAAGGAAAATGGAAATGCTCATAGTTAGATATACTCAAAGATGCCATAGTGGCCTGTTATTAGGATGTCATCAAGTGAATTCAAGTTACTGGGTAATTACAAGACAAGTGATGGTTGTGTGTAGGTAGCATGTCTGCTTTGACTTGTAGTACTATCTGGTCACTCTAGCTGGTGGAAGCTGGTTTTTGGCTAGCATTCTTTATTGCTAAGTATGCATATGCCCACAGCAAAACTTTTCTTCTAAGCTGGGCATGTGGCGCACGCCTGTAATCCCAGTACTTGGGAGGCAGAGGCAGAGGCAGGTGGATTTCTGAGTTCGAGGCCAGCCTGGTCTACAGAGTGAGTTCCAGAACAGCCAGGACTACACAGAAAAACCCTGTCTCGAAAAAACAAAAAAACAAAACAAAAAACAAAACAAAAAACAAAAACACTTTTCTTCTTTTAGTTTCTGAAATACTACAAGGTTTACTCACTATACTTGCTAGTTGTATATCAACTGCCTAATACCAGCTAGAGTAATTTGAAAGAAGTAATCTTGTTTTTTGTTTTGTTTTGTTTTTGGTTTTTTTTTTTTTTTTTTTTTCGATACAGGGTTTCTCTGTGTAGCCCTGGCTGTCCTGGAACTCACTTTGTAGACCAGGCTGGCCTCAAACTCAGAAATCCGCCTGCCTCTGCCTCCCAAGTTCTGGGATTACAGGCGTGCGCCACCACCGCCCAGCGTAAAAGAAGTAATCTTAACTGAGAAAATACCCATACAAGATTGGCCTGTGGGCAACCTGTGGTGCATTTTCTTGATTTTTTTTTTTTTGGAAGGGGGTTTCTTTCTTTGAAATATTTTATTTATTTTATATGAGTACACTGTAGGTGTCTTCAGACATACCAGAAGGGAGCATTGAATCCCATTACAGATGGTTGTGAGTCACCATGTGGTTGCTGAAAATTGAACTCAGGACCTTTGGAAGAACAGCCAGTGCTCTTAACCACTGAGCCATCTCTCCAGCCCTCATTGTCTTGATTAATGGTTGATCTAGGGAGGCCCAGTTCACTATGAGTAGTGCCACTCCTGGGCTAGTGGTCTTGAGTGCCGTAAGAAAGCAGGCTGATAAACTGGCCATCTCCTGTAACCAGGCAAGACTTCCAATGGAAGGACTGGGACACCAACCCAGCCACAAAACCTTCAACTTACAATCTGTCCTGTATACAAGATGTGCTGGGGGACGGTAAGATAGAGCAGAAATTGAAGGAGCCAACCAACCACAGGTTCAGCTTGAGACCCATGCCATGAAAGGGAGCCCAAGCCTGATACTGCTAAAGATATTGTTATACTTGCAAACATGACCCTAGCATAATCATCATCAGAGGCTTCCAGCAACGAAGGAAACAGATGCAGAGACCCACAGCCAAGCATTAGGCAGAGCTTGAGGAATCCTGCAGAAGGGAAGGAGGAACCAGAGGGGTCAAGGACACCATAAGAAAACCCATAGAATCAACTAATCTGGGTCCACAGAAGCTCTCAAAAACTAAACTGCCAACCAGGAAGCCTGCATAGGACTGACCTAGGCCCTGTGCATATGTTACAACTGTACAGCTTGGTCTTCTTCTTCTTTTTTTTTTTTTTTGGTTTTTCGAGACTGGGTTTCTCTGTGTAGCCCTGGCTGTCCTGAACTCACTTTGTAGACCAGGCTGGCCTCAACTCAGAAATTCACCTGCCTCTGCCTCCCAAGTGCTGGGATTAAAGGCGTGCACCACCACCGCCCGACACAGCTTGTTCTTCACATGGGTCTCCTAACAGTGGGAACAGGAACTGTCTCTGACTCTACTGCCTCCCTTTGATACCCCTTCCTCCTACTTGGCCGCCTCCTCTAGCCTCAATAAGAGAGGATATGCCTAGTCTTTCGGCAACTTGATATGCCAGGGCTGCTTGATATCCATGGAAGGCCTCTCCTTTTCCGAAGAAAAACAAAGGAAAAAGTGGATTGGGGGACAAGGGGACTGGGAGGAAATAAGGGAGTGGAAACTGCGTCAAGATGTAAAATTTAATCAATTAATTAAAAAAAAAAGAAATCAGGTTAAATAAGGAACAAGCAGCACTCTTCTATGGCCTCTGTATTAGCTCTTGTCTCCAGGCTCCTGCCCTGCTTCAGTTTCTGCCCTAACTTCCCTGGATGATGGACTATAAGCTGTAAGACAAAATAAACCTTTTCTTCTCCAAGTTGCTTTTGATAGGATTCCCCCCCCCCCACACACACACACACACTTTTCGAAACATGTTTTTTTCTATGTAGCCCTGGCTGTCCTGGAACTCACAGAGACTGCATGCCTTTGCATTCCAAGTGTTGGGATTAAAGGCATGTGCCACCACTACCTGGCTTGGTCGTATTCTTGTTTTATTTTTTTTATCACAACAGTAGAAGACTGAGCCTATTGGCATTTATACTATTTTGAATGCTCCTGGCTAAAATTATAGACTAATGAAAATTACTTTCAATTAACTTCTTTTCCTCTAATTTTTCACAATACCTATCTCTCAGCCATTCTAATGGAAACAGAATAAGATCTATCCCATTGCTCCCGTGTCCCCAGTTCTTTTTTTTTTTTTTTTTTTTTTTTTTTTTGGTTTTTCGAGACAGGGTTTCTCTGTGTAGTTCTGGCTGTCCTGGAACTCACTCTGTAGACCAGGCTGGCCTCGAACTCAGAAATCCACCTGCCTCTGCCTCCCAAGTGCTGTGATTAAAGGCTTGCACCACCACCGCCCGTGTCCCCAGTTCTTAACACAATATGTTCTCACGGATTTTAGGAACCTTCCATATACTCAGGAATAAACATCTCACAATCTCTTTAAGCAGGGCTAAGCAAATTCCAAGCTTCCCAACTGATAAAAGCTTGGCAAGTACCAACGGTCTCTCCTGAGAGGGTTCTGTGATGTGTAAGATGGTTACCACATTTCTGTGCTCCATCCACTGTACTTCCCCTGTGGTTCTCCCAGGTAACTAACAGATACTTCTCTTTCCTGCTACTGCTATAAACAGCAAGAGTATACTTCCTCCTCCAAGAAAACTACCATGCAAGTGACCTTTCACATTTACAGTGACTTTGCACTGCATTCTTTGGGGCCGTCTCAGACTCTGAGTCCCACAACCACAAGAACTGGGCTGGCTGAGTACTGCTGGGAAAACTAAGGCTAGAGAGAGTTACGTGGCCCAGCTCAGATGTCTGCCTCGGTCTAGAGTGCCATCTCAATAATTCTTCTCAGTGAAGTGTAACAAGCTACCACGGTCACTCAAGAGATTTCCTGAGCATAGCTTCAGGACAGTTGACACATGGCCCGAACAGGCTGACTCACCTTCATCTTGATTTTCGAGGGAGCTATTACTTTCTTCTTGGCCCTGTTCAAAGAAAGGAACACAAATGGTTCAGAAGACATCCACAAGAAAAGATTAAAATAACAGTGCCCCAAGAAATAAAATTCTGAGGTACTTACAGAAGTGATGTCAGGTGTCCATGGCCTCGTCGGCTCTCCTTAAATAGAGTCCTAAAAGAAAAAGGGCTGGGGTATCGTATCTGCCCCACTATGCCACAACTCTGCTTCTAGATTGTTCCTGAAGGCTCTGGTACTCAGTGGCACTTAATCCAGCTGAGGGGCCTAATATGGCCTCACCAACTAACCTACAGCCAGAACTCTAGGCTTTACCAAGAAACTCAATGGCTTTGCTGCAGCCTATCACAGCCACAAGTTCCCCAAGGCAGTGGTGCTATTTAAATCCACCCAAGGAAAAAATGTCAAGTAGCACATATAACATTCCTCCCCCTCCCCCCCCCAGAGAAACGCAACAAAAAAATATCTTCATGTAACCTAACCTATAAGGAATGAACAATAATTCCTGAGGTTCGTTCATCTGTCTAAAGTCTTTACCTAACTCCCCATGCCCTAATAAAGCACATGTGCTCCCTAGATGGGTGACAACACACATGAAGGAGCTTCTGGACAGAAGCTCAATACTAAGCTCCAGCATGGATTAGCAACGCTCCTCACGAATGAAACTTTTTGGGACCACGAGGAAGTCCCTTAGACGACTTCCATCTCTTAGCCTCTGGTACTGCCATTGCATCAAACAATAAAGGCCATACTGTGAGGAAGAGAATGCAGCCAATCCTCCAACTAAAGTGGAGTGAGGACTTACGAGGACTGAACTCCACAAATAAGATCCCTCTTTAGATTAAGAAGATTCCTTTATAGATCCCAGTATGTCCCTACGTACTCAAGTGACATCAGAATTGAACAATGAGACAGCAACCTATGAGGGCAGGAATCACTGTCAGCCCAGACTTCCCTGTCTCACCACAAAGGCCTCACCTGGCCTGCATCCAGCCTTTGGGCCAGAGAGGCTTGACCTCCGCATCCAGAAAAGCTTTCACACAGTCCTCCCAGGCCTGGGCCTTACTGTTCCTCTCCAGATCACGGCTCTCCAGCTTGATCTTCACCACCTGACACAGAAGCTCCCTGAGAAGCAGAGAGAGAGAGAGAGAGAGAGAGATCAGAAACCTCCCACCACTCCAAATGCTGTTTCACAGTTGCCACTGTGTGCTTTCAGCAACACATGAAAGTAATTAATCCTAACCTTCAGTAGCAATATGGGACAGGCTCAGACACTGGTCTCACAAACCCTCCAATGACGCAAGGTCCCAGTTTGTGCACACCTGATTTCATCATTCCACTGGAATTTCTTCCGGGGTCCCATTATTCTCCGGCCCCCCTTTTCTTCGTCCTCTTCTTCATCAGAACAAATCCGTTCTCTCTGCTCCTTGTCTTTCTCTTCCTCCAGCATCCTATAGAGGGAATAGAAGAACTTCTGAGGTCTTCCTGCCCACCAGCTTCCTACTTCTCCTTTCTACAATGCTCTCCTTAAGATCAGAAAGTGCTAAATTGCCTAGAGAAACTCAACAAAAGCTATCTTCATATAACCTAACCTACAAGGAAAGAATAATAATTCCTGAGGTTCTTTTATCTGTCTAAAGCACCAATGAATCAAGTCAACACCTAACACTGTCTTTATCTAACTACCCATGCCCTATATGTGTTTCCTACATGGATGACAACACACATGAAGGAGCAATGTAAAAAGTGTTGGAGAATTGTAAAAAGAAGAGACAGAAACCTGGAGAGATAGATCAGAGTTTAAAAGCATATACTGCTCTTTCAGAGGATCCAAATTCAGTTTCCAGCACCCCAGCTCACAATCACCTGTAACAATTTGAAGGCAAGACTATCTTCTGGATTCTGCAAGTTCATGCACATTCCCACAGACAACTCACATACACACAAGCAATTTTAAGAGGAAGTAGAAGATACAGAAAGATAATGGTACTCAAGTGAGATGGGACACTTACTTAGCAACCTTTGCTTGTGTGTGTGCTTGGCATTCATCCTGGTACTTGGCCACCTGCTCAGGCATAGCCCTACCAATAGCATCCTTGAGCTTCTGGAGTGGCTCTTTCAGGCGCCCACCCTACAAAAAAGGATACAGTACAGGCTTGGCTCATGCACCAGTCTTACACTGAGGACCCATACTGGGCTATCAAGAGGAGTTAGTGTAGCAGATGGGATCCTTAGGCAGGCTCTGCCACCCACCTGTTCGTAGAGGTGAAGTTTCCGAGCACGCTTGACTAGAGCATCCTTGCTGCAGGGCAGGAATGAAGCCAGATAGGCAAACACCCCAGAACGGATTTGGCTAGTCAGCTCCCGAGTTTGCACCTCTATGCTGAAGAACACAACACAGTCATCAATGGCCTGTAGCTCATGGCAAGTTTCCTCTTCCTTAGGTTGCAGACTGGAGAAGAAAGCTAGGCACCAAAAGTAGGTTGAATCTTATCTTGATAGTCACACAATATAACCAACCATGTGGCCACAGCAACAAAATCTCCAGCAGCAACAAGAAAAACTCTCAAGCTTGATGAACTTGGCTAGGAAAAAACAGTCAAGGCTCTTAGGTCAAGGATAAGACCATGTCAAAGGTAGTCAAGAGAACAAAACCAAAGACAAACAGATATGAGTATTAAATTTCATAAACAAAAAACATATGAAAGCTTTAAAAGTGAAAGTAACAAATTGCTTAGAGTTGGCAGGAAATATTTTCCAACAATATTTTGAAGATTTATTTTTCTTTCATGCAGTGTTTTGCCTATATGTATATGTAAGTCCTATGTGCATGCTTGGTGTCCATGGAAGCCCTAAGAAGGCACTGGGTCCCCTGGACCTAAAGGTAAGAAACCAGGTTGTTAAAGACAGTTGTGAGTCACCATCTTGGTACTAAGAACCAAAACCAGGTCCTCTGTGAAAACAATGGCAAGTTCTTGTAGGCACTAGAGCATCTTTCCAGCCCTCTCTACCACATTTTGATTTCTAGTTACTAATTCTACCTATAATCATGAGATCAGGAAAATCCTCACTGTTTAGTTTCTCCAGCCAAACAAACAAACAAACAAGCCTAAGCTTTCTGTATGTGGCACAATAAAGCAGGCTCTTTGTTGACACAAAACTCTCACCTGATCCTCAAGGTGCACTTTGAGGCCCCGTGCTGGGCCAAAAGGTCCATCCACATCCTACTCAGTAGAGGCCATTTGTGGGAATATTCAGGTCTTGACAACTGTTCTTACATAAGCAAAACCCTGTTGTTGAGTAACAGGCTTCTCCTGCTACCTTGACCAGGAGAAAGATTGCAAAGCTGTGGCCTGACATGGCTTAGCTTTGATGCTTACTGTTGTCCTTATTAATACAGTTCAGACAACCAAGTACCTCAGGTTTGGGGAGCTCTGGGCAAAGCATCACAGGATGAAGTAAAATGGCAGCACAAGTGAAAATGAGGAGGAGCCCTGAGAGGCACCTAATTCCCAGCAGACCTGAGGTCACCAGGTTATCATTCATTCTTCTGCATTTTCTTTTCATCGCATACTTGCCAAGAAATCCTCTTCCAACTATGCCAATACATGTATTACATCATTTTAATAATGTCTGTTGCTGAAGATTAGTAAGGTCTATCATTTATGGAGACAGATGCAGTGCCCTTGTTTCATTTTAAATAGGAGAGCAGAGACAAACAAACAGATGATACTCACTCTAGCAGGATGCCATTAATATCTTGAGTGAAGAACTTCTGTTTGCTCTCCCCCTCGGCAGCTCTGGCAGCCTGATTCACAGGAGACAGTAATGGTAATGTGTTAGTGCCCTTTCCCCATGCACCCCTCATACTCGCCAGCAGGAACAGTCACCACTCCCAAAGAGCACCTGCCAACAAAACATTCTCTTCACTCTCTACTATCTTCCTGACTATTCCCTAGCCCCAGATTAAGGTCACCCCCAAATCTGATGCAGCATCTATGGGTTGAGTTTCTTGGGACCTACTACAATATTAATCATGGAACAGAAAAGTTATCCTGAGACATCTAGCTAGAGACCAACTTGGCCAGCTGTTTAGCTTCTGTGTCCAGGCTCTTACCAACTACACTGTAAATTGGGATTTCTATACTGCCAATGGTAGAAAAACAACTAAGACCTTCAGCAAACCTACAAGATTTAAAGCAGCAGTTCTCAACCTTTCTAATGCTGCAATCCCTTAATACAATTCCTCATGTTATGGTGATCCCCAATTATAAAACTATTTTTGTTGCTACTTTGTAACTCTAACTTTGCTACTGCTATGAATCATAATGTAAATATCTATATTTTTCGATGGTTTTAGGTGACTCTATAAAGAGTTGCAACCCATGGGTTAAGTAAGACCTGCTGATTTAAAGGTTTTTATGTATCAAAAATTAATGAAAATTAATAAAAATACTGTGTACTCTAGTACCCAGAGAGAAGCCTCCTATTAGAAAAAAGAATGGCTGTGTGGCTTCAGCACCTAAAGGACATCCTTTGAAAATCTGTACAGTATCCCACACCCTGACTCCTGAAATAATATGTGATACTGAAGATGACAACTTGGAGAACAAGTCTAGAGATCCCTAAAGTGACCATAGCAAAGACTGGTAGTTCTTGCTCATAGCGGCACATGGAAGTTACCTAGGCAGGTTTCCCTATCCCAGGCCAATCAAAACACAATCTTGGGAGCTGGAACTGAAGAGTAAATGTTCTTGACAAGTAGCCCAAACATCAGATCTCTCTCAACATACCACATGGTGATTCTAATGAGCACAGAGGGTTGGGAACCACTGGCCTAAACAAAAAGATGCTGACCTGAAAATTAAGGCAAAATACAGTTTCTGAAATCAAACTTGATACAAAATGGGGACAACAAAAGATATATAAATCTTTACTCTTCTGCCTTTTTGTAATTGCAATCTCTGGGTCCTCCTGGCTCCTCTGACTACTCTGCTTGCCTATTCTACTAGGCCCTTTATACCCTGCCCACCAGAATCAGAGTTCAAAAGCTGAGACTGACCTTTAACTCCTGATTCTCAGGCTTCTAGATCCCGGCAGATCCCTCAAATCTAATAAGCCTCTAAATCCCGAACCCTCTCTTCTGAACTCTGGACTAGTACTTCCAATTACCTCTAAATCACTTCCAATTGCTTCTATAAAGGGGTAGTGAGTGGCCTTGGATAAACAAGCAACTTATTAAAACTTACTTGTTTGACTCCCTAGATTCCTACTCATACCTGAACCTTAGTCTTCTTAAAACATCTCACTAACTTCCTTAGAACCCTATAAGGGTTCTTTTCCGGTTGAGACTCAAACCCAAACATGACACATGGTCTTCCATCGTCTGCCACTAGCCACCCACCCACCCACTTCAGCTCTCGTCTCCTACCATATACTCTGAGTATCCCACTGTCCAACCACTCACCCAGCTCTGCCCCACTTTATGACAAGGACCTCTTGCCCTGAAGACTAGTCTAACCAACACTGTGGTCTCTAGTCTGAGTCCTAGGTAGCTCAGAGGTACTCTTTGATCTCCTTTCAGTCTGGCTATCTATCTAGCCCTCTGGCTAGACACCCAAATGAGACAGAAGGTATATCATTCTGTTCTGTACTTCAGCCTGTTGTCTACCTCTCTATTGTCTGTTTACATGACAAGATCATGGAAGAGAAGAACTTGAATCTATGCCATTGTATTCATTACAGCTATCAAGTCACGGGTCCACTGAATGAAAGAAAGAAAACATATGAACAGACATGATTTTAAGAAGACAAACTAGATGGAAAAAAATTAAATATTGACTAATCAAAAATGAATGTGAAGACACTATACAAAATTCAAGCTTCTAAGGATATCTTGGCTAAAAGATAGCCCAGAGGAAACAGATGAAAGGTAGGACATAAACACTGGGTAGTGGGAAGAAAGGACATGTGTAGTCTATTTATTATTTTGTTTTATTTTATTTCATTTTGTTTTATTGAGGGAGGGTTTCTCTGTGTAGCCCTGTCTATCCTGGAACTCACACTGTAAACCAGGTTGGCCTCAAACTCAGAGATTTGCCTGCCTCTGCCTTTCTAGTGCTAGGATTAAAGACATGTGCCACCACTGCCCAGTGTGAATTTTATTTCTAAATTAACTTATTTCACTTATTAATTTTTAAAAGGTAGAGTCTTGCTGTGTATCTAAGGCCAGCTTTGAACTTACACTATAACCCATACTGCCCTCAAATGTGCAATCCTGACTTCTGGGTGACAGGATTATAGGCATAAACTACTATTCATGACTAAAGGGCATGTGTAATTTCTAAAACATTCAGATTCTATCTTGGTGCTTTTCTAGAGCAGTGGGATTCTGTTACTTTGATATTTGGGGCTTTTGTGTCTGTGTTTGGGTTAGTTTGCTCCCCTCACCCTTGCATTGCTAGAGATAGAATATAGGGTTTCACATATGCTATTCCAGTCCTGAACCACTCAGCTAGAGCCTCAGTTAATACAGGAAGAAAATAAAATTGAGTCCTATGTGGTATGTATATGTGAGTGTGCACGTCTGTGTTCTCATTAGTGTTGCTGCATGTGTCTGTACTAGTGTAAACCTCGGCAGCAGACCACCTCAGCTGCTGTTCCTCAGGAGCCATGGCTTACTATCCAAGGGCTCTGGGGAATCCAACCTTGTGTCCGCATGCTTGTGTGGCAAGCACTTCACTCTCTCCCCAGATGAGTTACTATTTCGTTTAAATTTATACTATTAGTTCTAAGACCCAGAAGTATCCTTAGTTAATTCAATCTCACTCCTTAAACAGATATTCAAGTGTCACATTGTTCATCAGTGCCATCAACAATTTTAAGTTTGCAAATAAATATTTCTTTTCTGAGCCAGGGTTTTATTAACCCAAGGATGAACTTGAACTCTGTTTATATGTACTCTGTGTGCAAACAAGACAGCAAAGGAGCATGTCAATTGTCCTTCTCAGTGACTGTCTCATTCCTGGAATTCAGTATTTTGGGCTAGACTTTTAGCCACTAAGCCTACTGATCCTCCTGCTCCACACCACCCTCAGAGCATTAAGGTTATAGGCACATGCTAGACCACACTTAGCTGGTTACATACATAAGTGCTAGGATCCAAAATTTGCCCCCTAAGAACCACAATTACAGAGGCATGCACTACCATACCTGGCTACAAATTTTTTTAGATACAAATCCATTTCTCCAGTACTTCAAAAGCTTTCTGCCTGTATAATCTTTAAAAAAAATTCTGAAGCCTTTTAAACTGCATGTTGGAGGATCTGGCTTTATAGTGAATTACTTAGGTGCTACATTTTTAAATAAATCCAAATTAAAGACTGAGGTTGGGCTTGCTGGCACACACCCATAATCCCAGTTACTCTGGAGACTAAAGCAGGATTCCAAATGTGAGGTAAGGCTGAGTAACCAGTGAGACTAGCATGATCTGCAGAAACTCTTGATAGGGAGGTTTAGCCAGCATATGGCTAATGAAGTGTGAGCTCAGGCAAGATCGGGAACGATAGACACTTAACCAGCAAAGTCAGGAATAGTATGTAGCCAAGCCCAAGTTGTAGCATTCGTTTTCAAATTTAAGCAATAGAAATGGGCATGTATCCCGTCTAAAGTCAAGATTTAAAATCTATCTAATCTTACTTTTAAAAAGAGTAAGAGAGGAAAATAAAGTTAGGGAAGTAAAAAAATGCAGGGAAAAAATGCTTAAACTGCTACCAACAATGATGCATTGAGTTTAATTCTGGGGTTGAGACAGGGTCTGGTGGGGCCCAGCTAATCTTGAACTTCCTTTGTTGCCAGGATGCTCTTGAACAACACACTCTCCTGTTACTACCTCTCAATGATTAGGATTATAAGTGAGTGCCACCATGCCCAGCTATCAAATTTAATTGATTTTTAAATTTTATGTATATGAATACATCATCACTGTCTGCAAACTAGAAGAGGCCATCAGATCCCATTACAGATGGTTGTGAACTACCATGTGGTTGCTGGGAATTGAACTCAGGACCTTTGGACGAGCAGTCAGTGCTTTTAACTGCTGAGCTATTTCTCTAGTCCCCTCAATTTTAATTTTTAAAATGCTGTGTTCATTTCAAGATCTAGCACAGAATTCTTTATTAAAGATTCAAATAACCGTGTGTGGCTTTTGCAATTCTATGTAATATTCTATGTCTAAATACATTCTTCTCTGGAAAAACCACCTTTCCTAGCAAATTATCACAAAGGACCAGGCACCCAGACACCCATGCACATATACGAAGGGCTCCAGGTACAGCAAAGTCTGTAATGTAAGCTGTAAAGGAGCCATTATTCAGGAGAGACAACTTACCAGATAGCATGTCTACCCAGAGAGCTTTCTTGTACCACAGTTCAACACTGTTTCAGGGGTGGCACTTCATTCCCACTATATCTTTTCCCCAAAAAGGTGAAATAGTAGGTTACTACTCTGATCACAATCTACTGTGGGAATGAGCACATAAGCAGGAGTTTTATTTTGACTTTTCTGTTAAACAATGGACTACTATCACTTAGTCTCATTTAACTTAGTTAACAAGCCTTTGAGAGACTACAAAACAATGTGCTTACAAATCAAAGCATTGAAAAGAACAAGAAATAATTTTTTTAAACATAAATTCTGAGCAACAAGACAATATGCTCAAACATGCCAAGTGCAGATTCAACTCCTCTCCCTTCAATGTCATATTCAGATAACTGAGTCCCTGACAAGTCACAATTCATTAAAGCATTACATTCAAGAACACTTAGATATACCATACCACACATAGGCTAACAAGGAGAAACTATAGCTGTGAATACGGTGTTTTGTTTGCTTTGTACATTGTGTTTAAATATCTTCTCTAGGTGAGAAAACAAAACAAAACAAAACATTTATACCAAAGCTGATGTTTTACACTGTCCTATAACTTAAAATAATCACAATAGTGATTCTGAAAATGTAAGAATCACTAGTTCAAAACATACAGCTGTTGAGCACAAACACTCCTGGAGCTACAGTCCAAATCAGTCTCTACAGGGAATGCTATTTTAACCAAGGCAATGGTATCAAAACTAATGATCCACAGTTAGATTACAGTTAGTAGTAAATCACTGAATTGACAGTTCTTAGGACTCAGGGATCATTTCCAAATACTGGAGAACAGCAGCATGGCTATTCCATGCTAATTTAGTCTGCTTGCTGTTTTCTGGGACAGGAAGAGGTGCTCAGACTAAGCTTCCACTCATCACCAAGCAGGTACACCTCAACACCAATGATACCAGAGCAAGTAAAACCCAGGAACAGCTAAGCATGTGCTTGCTCTTCATGTGTTCATAAACCAGTGAATTTTCAAAATCTTTAGAAGAATTCAACGATGACATTTTACCTCAGCTCCCTGCTATCAACATCAGGGCTGGTCGACAAAAGCAAAGGGGAGTTGTGAGAAAGAAACTGGGGGAAAGCAGAACAAGAGAAAAATTTCCCCACAGTAATATTTCCAGAAGTGGAGGAATCAAAAAAGGTGAAAAACTGAATCCTGGTGGGCAAAGCTTACAGCTTCCTCCTTGGGATGAAGTGAGGACTGGGAAAGGCTTATACTTTTACAAAGGATTGCTTGGGCATCAAGCTTCACGAGGTGCAGAGCTAAAGCCAATCTACTGAAATGGCTTCCAGGAAAGCCCAGCCATATTGTGTCACCATACCTGAGCCAGCTCCTTAACACGCTTCTCCAGGGGTGTTGGCAGGCCTTCGGGGAAGGAAGAGGGCTGCCTGAACTCCTGATCCAATCCCACCCCAAGGGAATCACTTCCATCATCCATATCTCGGAAAGGGCTTCCTTCTGGAGACTCACTGAGCAGCTGCTCCAAGTCCAAATCCGTCAGGGAGTCCATGGCAGTGGCAGCTTGGAGCAAGTCATTGTCAGAAGTAGAGCCAAAGAGTGAGAGCAACGGGTCAGAAGTGCCCTCCAGTTCCCTCAGGCCCTGAGCGTCTATTGATGACACAGCTACAGGTTTGTGTTCCTCCTCCCTCTTTTTCTGAGCCTCTTTCTCCTTCTGAAATTTCTTGAGCATCTCTCTAACACTTAGTGACCCAGAGTACTTCTTCTTCTTTTTCTCCTTACTGGCATTGAGGGCTGTGAAGCTGCAAGCAAGAAGGAAACTGGTTACTCAGGTTGTAGGACGCTCCATGAGAAACTCAGCAGCCTTCATCCCTGCTCTCCATGATAGTCTTTGTTCTGTCAGTCCACTCTGTTACCATGCCTCCATCCTTTTAGCAAAGAGAACTTGTTCTTGGTGGACCAAAACTGGAGCATGAATACAGATTAGCCATACAGTGTCATATAATGCTAAATGTCCAATGGGTTTTTTAAAAACTACTACCACGCTGAAATAAAAGTTTGCAAAAAATGGGAGGGGCAGGAAAACTATCTCAAGGAAGAACACATGAGAAGCAGAGAGCAGCAGCAACGTAAAGGCAGCTGGGCATAAGGAGGAATCACAACCATGGAAGACAAAAGAAAAGAACAGAGGCAGAAGAACTGGGGCAGAGAACAGGGCCAAGAGAACGAGGAACATCAGCAATCACAAGGTGACAGAAATAGCTGCTGACACTGACAGAAGAACACAGGCACACAGGCTATCCAACAGCCAGAGATGGGAATGGCTGACTTGCCCAGAACCACCCTGCCAGAAGAGAGGGAAGAGGCGGGTCAGGCCCTATAACCCCCTTTGAAGCTGGAGAGGAAAGGGAAGGAAAGTCAGCTCCCAGGTCTCCCAGGGCCCTCATGTGCCCTCAAGGACCAGAACTACTCCTAGTGAAAAGCTACTGCCTCTCACCCGGTTTTGGAAAACTTGGACTTTTTCGATTTCTTCTCCTTGTCATAAGTGTCATCTTTTTTCTTCTTTTTTATCTTTTCACCACCTTCCTTCAACTTCCGCTTCTGAGAATTAAAGACAAGGCCGTTACATAATTCCATGAGTCACAGAGCAAGTACATTAGACTTGCTCTGTGTGGTACATTTCTTCAGACCCATCTCATTTCCTTCATGAACAAAAAGCTGTCTCTCAAAGCAGTCTCTGAGTCAAGAACCCACAGCATTCCAATAACTGTTTCCTGCAAACATCCAAGTGAAGGCCATGGTGGCTGTTCTAGAATTAGCTGTAGGTGAACCCTCTCATTTTATGTTATGGGCAGTGGTAGGCAGGCCCTGAAACACACTCAAACTACGGCTGACAAGTTTGCAGTGGGTGAAAGCCCCGGAACTAAAGTTGTCTCCAAGTCCACAGTGGAAAAGCCAGGAAGAGTGGGTTCATAGTCCTCCCTAGGACTTATCTGGAAACATGACCCTACTGGACCATCTTGAGATATGGATGAAATGACTAGCATGATCAGCACCCCCATGTTTCACATCAGTTACCTGTCCACTGGTCTCCTGAGTCATCCCAAGAGACTACATATTCTAGAGTAACCTAATTTCACAGAGTCACATCAAAAATTATTTCTAAGGTCCAAAAGAAAGAATATCCTAACCTTTGGAGATTTTTTCTTCTTTTCTTTAATGAAGTCATCTTCAGATTCTGAAGCTTGTCTAAACTGCAAGGTTCCTGAGTTGATGTAAAATCCTCCATACTTTGTTGTCAAAGAAGCAGGAACAAGTTCGTCATACTAAAGGGGGAAAACATACCATCAGCTCCCACTTCTGGTATTATGGTCCAAGATACAAAGCACATTTTAAGAGATGTAGCTGGGATTTCCTGTCATTCTTCAGATACCATGCTAAGACATCTTCAATCACTAGTCAATCACCAGTGTGCAAGCTACCAGATGTTTTAGAGAGAGGAGTTTTCAAATAAAAAAAACAAAAAACAAAAACAAGTTCTGGGTTCAGGAGGTCTATTCCTCTTAAGCTTGGTACTTCTTATGAAAAGAGGACACACTGAGATGCCACAACCCCACTTCTCCACTGTCAGTATCATACAATATCATATCATTAAGTACTCACCGCCTCAGAGTTATCGATGAAAGAATCTGATTCATCATAGCCATATCCCATATCAATCAAATCCTGTATTCGGTCTTTCCTACGTTTCTTTCCACCCTGAAATTTAAAAGTAAGGTATCACATGCTTTTTGGTAAGTACAATTAAATGTTGCCTTGAGCTAGTAATTAAGTTGTAAAGCAGTGAAAACACATACTACCCCCCAACCTGTCTGTGTCTCTCTTCTCTCTCTTACACACATACATACTCCAACCCCTCCCCTAGAAACCTTTGAAATGGGGCAGATTCAATCTGCATAAATGGCCTAAGAAAGAACAAAATAAATAGATTCCTCTGCTCTGTAACAAAACAGACCCTCTAAAGCCTTATTTATTTACCCATTTAACTCACCATTGCTCCTGTCACATAAGAGTTCTGTCCCTTAATACATTGGTTTAATAGCTGCATTCTGTTTCCTCTGAATTCTATTTCAGATCACTTCTGACTATTCACTAAATGAACATGAAAATGCCTGGAGGCTGTTCTCACTAATAGGTTGTCTTGCCCAAAACAAAAAACTTACATATTTTTCTTCAAATTTCCGTGCAAGGGCCTCCACCTTATGCCTTTCTTTTTCTTCATCATTGAAAGGATCCAAGACATCTTTTTTCTGGAAAGAGATCATTCCACAAAAAATAAAACACACACACACACACACACACACACACACACACACACACAAAGCCATAGTCCTACTTAAAGAACCTTCAATAACTGCCCAACACTTATAAACTATGTAATAAAAACTATTATTCAGCCAGGCAGTGGTGGCGCACGCCTTTAATCCCAGCACTTGGGAGGCAGAGGCAGGCAGATTTCTGAGTTCGAGGCCAGCCTGGTCTACAAAGTGAATTCCAGGACAGGACAGCCAGGACTACACAGAGAAACCCTGTCTTAAAAAACCAAAAATAAAAATAAAAACTATTATTCAGAAATAGCAAGATAGAATACCATGTTTTACTGTTTAAAAAACACAGAATTTCTCCAAGTGTATCAATTTATTGTAATCCTATCTACTAGAAAGGCCGAGGCACAATTATCTCAATTCAAAGCCAACTCTGACTACAGAGTGAGGTCAAAGCTAGCCTAGGCAATGCAACAAGAACTTGTCTTAAAAAAAACTTCTTGCAGCAGATGTACATATAGGCAGAGCATTCATATATAAATCTTTTTAAAAAGTCTAAAAATTGGCTCTAAAAAAAAAGACAGAAAGAACTGGAAAGATTCAGCTCAGAGGTTAAGTCTTCAGACACACCAGAAGAGGGCATCAGATCCCACTACAGATGGTTGTGAGCCACCATGTGGTTGCTGGGAACTGAACTTAGGACCTCTGGAAGAGCAGTCAATGCTCTTAAGCACTGAGCCATCTCTCCAGTCCCCAACTCCTACACTTTTTAATCATGTAAAATTTCCATGTTATTGGGCAGGGAATTTTAATATTAATAGTGATTATAATCTATTTGTTAAGACTTCAGAATGCACATAAAATACAGAAAAATAGATGCTTGCTTCCAAACAAATGTCTCTATGCCAAGCATGAAGGTACATTCCTGTTATTTCAGCACTTGGAAAACAGAAGCAAAAGAATAATGTTCTAAGGCTGGAGAGATGGCCCAGCAGTTAAGAGCACTGAATGTTTGTTCTTCCAGAGAATAGGGGTTCAATTCCTGGCACCCACATGGCAGTTCACAACTGTCTGTAACTCCAAGATCTGACACCCTTACCCAAATATATATGCAAGCAAACCACCAATGCACAAAAAAAGTCAAAATCCGGCCCATACTACATAGTATTGCTCAATTTCCAACCTCAAACAAATAAAAAAGAAAAAATTTCCTTTATTCTACTTTCCAGTCTAATAAAATCCACCCACTCAAAAAGATTTACATGACTTATAGTGCGTATACATACTGGAATTCTATGGTGCATACAAAGTACAAATATTTATGATAATGAGTGGTTTTTTTATAAGTATGTTTTTGCCTGCATGTTTATATGTGCAGTATGTGTGTGCATGGTGCCCAAGAGGTTAGAAGAGGCCATCAGATCCCCTGGAACTAGAGTTATAAATGGATGTGAACCGGAAATGGAACCTGGGTCCTATAAAACAGTGCTCTTAACTACTAAGCCATCTCTCCAAACCAACATGGGCTTTTTAAAAACAAAAAACAAAAACAAAAAACATGTGCTTATATGGGTCTTCTATTTCTACAATGATCACATACAACTTAAATGGCTAAAATAACCTTTAAAAATTCCATTTTTGAATGGGTAGTAGTTACACTTTTAACCTTTTTTTTTTTTTTTTAAACTTGGGAGACAGAGGCAAGTAGATCTCTGTGAGTTCAAAGCCAGTCTGGTCCACGACTGCTACACAGAAAACTCTGACTCAAAAAAAACAAACAAAAAAGCCATTTTTCAGCACTACTCAATTTAACATGAACTCCTCAAAGCCAAGCCAACACATCTTTTCAATTACTACCCAGAACCAAAGACTCAGTTCTGTTCATACACAGCATGCTGGCTGATACTGAGCTCAGCCAAAGCCGCCCTCTGGGGCTTAAACCTCAACATACTGTAACTTCTGCTACCTGCACTACTGGAATTTTTTTAAAGTATCTATAAGACTGTAAATTCCTATGAAGCAGGGACAGTCTTTCCCACTTTTATATGGTCCTCCCTGAGCAGCAGCACTTCACATTGTAAAGAATATGTGTTAAATGAATTAATATCCAAACGTATCAGATTATATTGCAAGTAGGTACCTAGGAGCGCACACATGACTGTACTCTTAACGCTACAAGACAGATCCACTCAAAATTTGTAAAACTGAAAAGGAGTGATTCCTTTGAATCTTGATCCGATTTTTTTCTGTATTCATTCCATACATTTTTCTGTAATATTGAAAGTAATATGGAACTTTTCTTCCCCAGCTGCCAAAAAATAAAACAAGTTAAGTCAGAGCACTGGCGTACTAATTTTAATTGTTTTATCCATTTAGTATGAGCACATAAATACATTAACCAACTCCTTCTATCTCTTTCTCTTAAGAATGAGAACACTATCCGTATTAGGAATTATAAACAGATTTTATTGTTTTCATCCTGTTTACTGGCCCTTATACAACAGGATGACCCTTGGTATTCTGCCTTTAAGATTATCAATCAAGCCCGGCGGTGGTGGCGCATGCCTGTAATCCCAGTACTTGGGAGGCAGAGGCAGAGGCAGGTGGATTTCTGAGTTCCAGGACAGCCTGGTCTACTGAGTGAATTCCAGGACAGCCAGGGCTACACAGAGAAACCCTGTCTCAAAAAACCAAAAAAAAAAAAAAAAAAAAAAGATTATCAATCAAGACAACAAACACAGTTTGGGCTGGAGAGACAGTTCAGCAGTTAAAATCATTTGGAGAGGACCAGGAAGGAGTTTCCTTCCTAGCACCTATATAGCAGCTCAAACCCTCTATACCTCCAGAGGATCCAACTCCCTCTTCTGACTTCTACAAGTAATGCATGTGGTACAGACACATACAGACAAAATACACATAAACTCAAATAATGGAGGAGAGATGGCTCAGTAGGTGAGAATGTTGGCTAGTCTTGTAGGAAACCTGAGTTCAATTCCTGGCACCCAAATGACAGCTCCCCATCATCTATAACTCCAGTTCCAGGGGATCTGACACCTAGTTTCTACAGGTACCAGGTACATATGCAGGTACAAAGATGTAGCAAAAACACTCATAAAATAAAATTTAAAAGATAAACAAGCCAGGCGTTGGTGGCGCACACCTTTAATCCCAGCACTTGGGAGGCAGAGGCAGGCGGATTTCTGAGTTCGAGGCCAGCCTGGTCTACAGAGTGAGTTTCAGGACAGCCAGGGCTATACAGAGAAACCCTGCCTTGAAAAAAACAAATCCAAAAAAACAAAACAAAAAAAAAAAAAAGATAAACAAAATACATTTTAGAGCCGGGCATGGTGGCGCACGCCTGTGATCCCAGCACTTGGGAGGCAGAGGCAGGCGGATTTCTGAGTTTGAGGCCAGCCTGGTCTACAGAGTGAGTTCCAGGACAGCCAGGACTACACAGAGAGAAACCCTGTCTCGAAAAAAACGAAAAAACAAAAAAACAAAAACAAAAAAAAAAATTTTTAGTCAGGTGATAACATACACCTTTTTGTTGTTATTTTTTGTTTTTTTGAGACAGGGTTTCTCTGTGTCCTCTGGCTGTCCTGGAACTCACTCTGTAGACCAGGCTGACCTCGAACTCAGAAATCCGCCTGCCTCTGCCTCCTGAGTGCTGGGATTAAAGGTGTGTGCCACCACCCCCCGGACATACACCTTAATCTCAGCACGGGGAGGTGAGAGGGTGGAGGCATGAGGCTCAGGAATTCAAGAGCATATGTTATATGGTAATTAAGAGGCCATTCTAGGGTACATGAGACCCTGCCTCAAATATAACAACATAACCCTACACATTTTTATTCAAGAAAAATGAGTAATTCTTCTAACTAGACATGCTTCCTCCATACAATCCCAAAATCAATCCGGCTGGGTGAGTACTTGGCACCAAGACACTATGCTAGAGACTTAACAGAATTATCTCATTCCACCCTTCTGTGAGCCAGGTGCTGGCTCATCCTTTGTTCTGCTAAAAGCCACTAGACTAAAATGCCAGAAGTGTGGTCCTACTTACCTTCTCTTTCAAGCCTACCAATATTCTAGTATACAGTATGTTTAAAATGCTCTTCATCTAGTTCCTACTCATAATATATGATGCTATATACATACAAGCACAAAGAAATACAAAACTGGTCTTGATTGATAGCAGTTCCCTGTGAGGAAGGCAGATAGTGTTTGAGGCAAGTAGAAATGTTTCTAGTATCCCAGTAAAAGTTGTGTTTTATAAGGCATATGCATGTTGCATGACTGCGCTAAATTTATGTAAAATCCACAAATTTTATCATTATGTACTTTTTCCAATTGTATGTATGATACAACTAAACAATTTGTTTAGATTTTTTTTAGTTGGATATAGTGGTGTAAATATATAAACCCCGAATTTAGGAGTCTGCCACAGGACTCCTAAGTTCAAGGTCAGCCTGGGCTACAAAGTAAGACTGTGCTACTTGGTTTTTGTTTGTTTGTTTGTTTGTTTTGTTTTGTTTTACAGCTTGACACAAGCTAGAGTCATCTTAGGACTTCAACAGAAAAAAATGCAACCTTCAGACTGGTCCGTAGGCAAGTCTGTGGGAATATTTTCTTGGTATGATTGATGTGGGAATGGTCCACTCTGGGTAGTGAGACCGCTGGGCAAGTGACCCCTGTACAAGAAGGTAACTAAGCAAGCCAAAAGAACCAAGCCAATAAGCAACACTCTTTCATAGCTCATGCCTTTGTTCCTGTCTTAACTTCCCTTCATGACAGACTACATAGGCTGTAAGCTGAAATAACCCTTTCCTACATTTCTACATTTATCACAGCAACAGAAAACAGAGAAAGACACTATCTCGAAAATATATAAAAACACATATACTTCTTTAAAAAGCTAATGACTCAGGCGGATTTCTAAGTTGGAGGCCAGCCTGATCTACAGTGTGAGTTCCAGGATAGCCAGGGCTATACAGAGAAAACCTGTCTTGAAAAAAAAAAAAAAGCAAAAAACAAAACCAAAAAAATAAGTTAATGACTGGCCAATGCTGGAACAGTTAAAAATGGGTAATAGATATTACCCATACTTGGTAATCTATATGCATAGATTTGAAAATATGCATGTTTGAAAGTTCCATACTAGAAAAGTTAAAACAAATATGCCAAAAATATATATATATATATCAAAGTTGGTGAGAGGTCAGCCTGGGCAGCATGAGATTCTTGGCACTTGCTATAAAGCCTGATATCCTGAGTTCCATTCCTAGGTCCTACATGATGGAAGGAGAGCTCTGACTCCCACAAGCTACATGCTTGAGTGCACTCGTTCTCTCTCTCCCCCTCCATAATAAATAAATAAATAAATGTTTAAAAATTTAAAAAGGAGCCGGGCGGTGGTGGCGCACACCTTTAATCCCAGCACTTGGGAGGCAGAGGCAGGCGGATCTCTGAGTTCGAGGCCAGCCTGGTCTACAGAGTGAGTTCCAGGACAGCCAGGGCTATACAGAGAAACTCTGTCTCGAAAAACCAAAAAAAAAAAAAAAAAAAAAAAAAAAATTAAAAAGGAAAGAAAAGAAAAAGAAAACCAGTTAAAAATCATTTGAAGAATCCAAACTGATTTTCAAACAGTTTAAAGCTCACAAAGCCAATTCTGGCATAGGAAGCAAGCAAGCAAGCAAGCAAGCAAGCAAGCCGAAGCAGATTTCTACACATCCAAAATGAGAAACTGTTCAAGACACTGATGAGTAGTACAGGTATCTTCCTGTCTGTCCTTCTACAGAGTGGACAAAGGAAAGCATGGAACACTGCAACCATCAAAACAACGATCTTATGTGAGTCATATAAAAAGATCAGTACAAAAAAGTTGCTGCTTTTTAAATTTATAGTTAGCCATAATTCAAACTAGCCTTGAATATGCCATATATTTTTCTCTAGCATAAGTCAGAAGGATTCCTAAAAGAATTTTCTTCCTTCTCACCCAGTGCTTGCTCTAGGTGAGTGAAATAAACTTAGGGCAGCTCAGGCCTCTCTAGCCTCACTTCCCGGAGGTAAAGGTCCATGTGAACATATTGGTAGCTTCATGTTAGGTCTGCAAAGCAACAAGAATGTACCTTGTCTCCAGGATGAAGGCCTTTCACCTTCCCTCGGATGTTCTTCACCAGCTCTGGGTAGAAGAACTCTGGACAGCGCTTGTGATCTGGTTCAAAGAGAGTGAGTGTAATCCGAACAGCTGCTGCAGCTGGCTCACAGTCCTGATGCTGTTCTGTTCCTCCAACTTCCTCTTTCCTGGACTTCTTCAAAAATGCAGGATTCAAAGAACCTGGGAGAGAGGTGAACTGGACCCTGTGGGGCTCCGACATGGCTACCAACAAGTCTTAGTGGTGTCACTGCATGGTTTCTGTTAACACTGAAAAGAAGGAAAAAAGAAAAGAAAAGAAGGGCCAGGTCAAACCAAAATAACAAAAATAGACATTTTCAAAATAACAAAAGCAGGCATTTCCTTATCAGTTATTCAGGGTTTTTTTTTTGTTTTGTTTTGTTTTGTTTTTGTTTTTGTGAGACAGGGTTTCTCTGTGTAGCCCTGGCTGTCCTGGAACTCACTTTGTAGACAACCTGGCCTCGAACTCAGAAATCCTCCTGCCTCTGCCTCCCAAATGCTGGGATTAAAGGCATGCGCCACCACCGCCCGGCTAGGTATTCAGTTTTAAAAAATTTTCACTGTCAAAAAAGAATCCACTGATAAATTATAATTGCTTTAACTCGTTAACTCGTTTAAGCAAATAGTTTTAAATATAACTTTCTCCTATTTTAGAAATCATCTCACACCAAATAATTCAAGTCAAAAGTCTTTTTTTTTTTTTTTTTTTGGTTTTTCGAGACAGGGTTTCTCTGTGTAGCCCTGGCTGTCCTGGAATTCACTTTGTAGACCAGGCTGGCCTCGAACTCAGAAATACGCCTGCCTCTGCCTCCCAAGTGCTGGGTTTAAAGGCGTATGCCACCACGCCCGGCCAAAAGTCTATTTATTAATGCAGTCAAAACTTGCGTTTTGTTGCATGTGACATTTCTTTTGTGCCTAGAAAGCTCTTTATAAACAGATCACAAGGAAGAAATCATCCCAGTTAGTCTACTAAAGAGTTTTCACTTTTAAATCTAATCCATGGTGAACTTACTGGGGTCTATGCTGTGAAAACAGGCCATAACTTGTTTTTTTCCCCAGTACCAATTACAAAGCAGACCTGATATATGTATGGTCCATGTCTAAAAGTTGTGTTACATTAATCAAGTACTTGAGATATTGTTTATCCAGTAATGAAATGAACTGTCTTGAAAACTCCTATTTTTGGTATCTTGAATTAAAAGTTTGTCTTTATTATCTTTTTAAAAATAGTAATTGGATTTGATCTGAATTTGATCTGAATAGTCTATTTCAGATCAATTTTAGAATCATTTTTGGAAGTCCCCTACAAAATGTGGCTGTACTTTGCAAAAATGAATCACAAATATGAATTCAGAATGATTTGTCTATTTCCACATATATGTAGATATACTAGCATATATTCAATATCCATTCATTTTGTTATTATCATAAAAAAGTGATGCAAGACCATATAAGGGAGTTAAAAATATACAAATGAGTTTTAAAAAGTCATTCTAGCCAAGCAGTGATGGCATACACTTTTAATCCCAGCATTGGGGAGGTAGAGGCAGGCATCCTGTAGCCAGGACTACATAGAGAATCCCTGTCTTGAAGGAGAAAAAAGTCGTTCTAATTGGACAGCAAAGACATAACTAGTAAAATAGATGCCCAGTGCAGATCAACACGCACTAGGATGCTCTACACAGTACCTAAGCAAAGCTTCAAGGTCCTCAGAGCAGTGCTGGGACCCACCTGGCTGTGAGAACACACCTTAACTGAGAATTAAAGGCATGCAGGCTCCCACTGAAAGAGGAGCAGTCTTACTGTAAGAAATGGATCAGGAAGTCACTCAACTGGATGAAGGAATTGGCAACCAGATCCAAGTGCTGTTTTATCTAGCCAAAATTTTTTAAATGTAACTTCATTTCAGTCCATGATTTTAGAAAGCACAACTCCAATCCACATAGCCAGTAACAATGTTCCTGTCAGCTACAAAAGTCTGTGCAAGCTCTCACCAACAAGGAAACAGGACTAAAGGATAAAGTAAGTCCACCTATTAATTCTTAGAAGTCAAGTTTTGGTGAAGTTTTATGATCATGTTCATGGACTAGGGCATTTGAAACATTTAAGACAATAATATATGTTAAAGTCCATGTTAAACTTACACATTTAATTCCAAATGCTTAAGAAAATATAAGTTGTAAAGTCCATAAAAGAATGTAAATTGTATTTATACAATTAACTTATGAGTTGTTTATGCTCTTGGAAAGAGCTTCCTCTAAGGTTTACAAGTTTACCGCTTTAGAAATATGAAGTAGTTGGGAGATGGTACAGTATGCAGCACTTGGGAGGCAGAGGCAGGTAGATCTCCATGAATTTGAGGCCAGCCTGGTCTACAGAGAGCAGCCAGAGCTACACAGAAAAACAACCCTGTCTCAGAAGAAACAAACAAAGGAAATATCAAATAAACAAACCAAGAAATATCTGAGAATTAAGAAAAAACTAAATGCATTTTAAAACATGTTAGAGAATTTAATTAACTTGATCTAAAAGAGTTGATTGTTGAAGAAAATTTAATCAGAATTAAGAAAAAAACTAAATGCAGTTTAAGACATGTTAGAGAATTTAATTAACTTGATCTAAAAGAGTTGATTGTTTAAGAAAATTTAATCTGTTTAACCTAGGGCTATCTCTAAGCTTTGTTCAAGTGTTCAAGTTTAAGTAATTTTTATTTTCACATGCATTCATAGGAATATGTGAGTGTGTCTGTGAAAGTGAGAGTGTGTGTGTGTGTGTGTGTGTGAGTGAGAGAGAGAGAGAGAGAGAGAGAGAGAGAGAGAGAAACACTTACAGGAGTTAATTCTTTCATTTCATCATATGGGTTCCAGAGATTGAACATAGGTCTTCAGGATTGGAGGCAGACACCCTTACCTGTTGAGCTATCTTGTAGATCCTCACATAATTTTTTGTCATATAAATTCTTAAATTTGTAAATGAAAAGCCGGGCGTGGTGGTGCACACCTGTAATCCCAGCACTTGGGAGGCAGAGGCAGGCGGATTTCTGAATTCAAGGCCAGCCTAGTCTACAGAGTGAGTTCCAGGACAGCCAGGACCACACAGAGAAACCCTGTCTCGAAAAACCAAAAAAAAAAAAAAAAAAAAAAAAAAGTAAATGAAACACTAATAAAAATTTATGAGTTTTAAAAATAGCTAAGAATGGAGGCTGGAGAGATGGCTCAGAGGTTAAGAGCTTTTAGGTCCTCACTTCAATTCCCAGCACCCACATGGTGGCTCACAACCATCTGTAATGGGATCTGACACCCTCTTCTGGTGTGTCTGAAGACAGCTACAGTGCACTCATATACATAAGTAAAATCTTTTTTAAAAAAGTGGTTTTTTTTGTTTTTGTTTTTGTTTTTTTAAATAGCTAAGAATGGGCTGGGGATGTGGCTCAGCAAAGTGCTTTCCTTGCACACTGGAGGCCCTGGGTTTAATCCCCACACTGAGATTAAATTAAAATGGGAATAGTAATATACACCTGCAATAGAAGCACTGTGGAGGTACAGGCAGGAGGGTCATAAGATTAAAGTCACTCTTGGACACACAAGGAGTTGGGGGCCAGGTGGATTGCATGAGATTCTGTCTCCAAATAAAATACAAAAAGGAAAAAAAACCCCACAGAATAGGTTTTAAATACTCAGACTGAGTTGAATATTAGTATGCCACACAGGAAAAATTCTTCTCTTTAAAAAGCAGATTATGGGATTATGGGTTAGTGGTGATGGACAGATCTTTAATGCCAGCACTCAGATAGAAGTAAGCCTGATCCACAAGGAGCTAGCTCCAAGACAGTCAGGAGTACACAGGGAAATTCTGTCTTGGAAAACAAAACAAATCAAAAAAACATATTATGCAAAAACCTATTTCCAGGTATTCCTAGGGACTATCTTATGTTTTTTTTTAATCATAAATATTCTTTTTAACCATTTTACTTTTGAACTGACTAACGACAAAACAGAAAAACTTGTATGCTAATTTTTTCATTAATTTCTTTCCCTATTTAATGGCTTTTCTCTTTTTATTGTAAAAGGCAAAGTTTTATTATCTACAGAAATGACTACTTTTTTACATTTATTTTTGTTTTCTGCCTTATTTCATTATTAGTTTTTCCAGGACATTAAACAAGATATCCTTTGTTCTATGGGGTTCAATGGGATTGCTTCTAAATCTAGTTGTAAAGATTTACATTTAAAGACAAGTCGTTACAATCTTCTTCAATCCTTCGAAAACTAATTTCTAAATTAGGAACATTTGTTAAATTTTATGAAATCTCAAATACACTTTAAATGGTCAGTTTGTGTTTAAATTAACACACACCGTAAATGACAGTCCTTGCGATTAATCTGTGGTATTTCTTCCAAAGAAAACAGAAGCTGGGGTCAATCCACGGCTAACATCCAACTTCTCCACCCCACCATCTTCTAGAGCAATTTACAATCAAACCCTCTACAGGGGCACTGCTTTGGGGGAAGGGGCGTGAACCCGTCACCTTGCGAGCAGGCGTTGACTTAAAGTACAGCCCTAAGTTAAGCCCACCCTGGACTCGGACTCCCTGCCGTCTTCTCTGGGGAGTGAGACTCTCTTGCTCCAAAGTCAGGCTTCACCTCGGTCTACGGGAGTCAGGGCAGCCGCCCTGCCCCTCGGCAGGTACCAGTTCCCACTACGCTGTCATCTGTCTTCCAGCTGTCAAAACTTCTTGCAAAGTGTCACGCTACTTACGAAGGCTAACGCGGGAGGCTGGACCAGACCGCGGCGCTCACCGTTGTCCCCAGAGCCGACGCGGGCCGCAGACGTCCCCCCGTGGTGGTCCTCATGCCGGCCCGGGACCCCCGGGCTGCGGTGCGGCTCAGCGGCCCGCTCCCGAGCGCTGCAGGCGGGCGCGCGGAGGGCCCGCGCCGCGGACCATGGCCGGGTCCCCAGCCCGCGGGAAGGAAGCCTCTCGACGAACTGCCGCTTTCTCTCGTCAGCCAGCGGGGGGAGCAGAGATATGCCAAGTCCACGTCCAAGAAAACAAGTCGGGCGACGCCGAGGACGCTCGGCGGGGACGCCGCTCCGGAAGCCGACTGTCGAGCTGGGCGCTCCTCAGCAGTCTGGAGCTCTGGCCCCGAGCGCGGGCTCGCGGGCAACCAGGGCCTCTTCTGCCCCGGGCTCGGACCGAGACTGGCTTCCAGGCCGCGCCAGGGTCAGTCAGGGCAGCACCCGGACTCCAACACCCATCCGCCCGGCACCTCAGGCTCGGGAACGGCCCGGGGCCCGCGCCTGCCTAACGGCCGTAACGGAACCAGCAAAAAAGACTGGAAATGAGTCTAGAGTCCCGGAAGCGAGCCGGTAGCACAGTGGGCTCCCTTTCGCGCTAGTCCGGCCGCGCCGCCTCCGCCGCCGCTGCTTTGGACCGCGGATGCTTCGTTGTCACGAGCCGGAGGGGGGGGGGCAGGAGCTTGGAGTCTCCGGGCTTCGACGCGCTGTGAGCACGGCGCTCAAGTCACGTGCCCCCAAGCAGGCCAATGAACGACCGCGGCGCCGTGACGTCAGCACATCCGCTTGGCGGATGACAGCAAGCACCCGTCACGTGGTCGGGCTAACTCCAATGGGCGGTGCCGCGGCGACCTGAAGTTCCCGGCTGCCCGTGCGGCGGCGGTGGTTGGGTGGTAAGATGGCGGCTGTGAGTCTGCGGCTCGGCGACTTGGTGTGGTGAGTCCTGGCGACCAGCGCTGAACGAAAGACGGCGCGAAGCTGCTTTTCCTGGTCGCATGGTTGGCAGCTGGCCCGGGAGTAGTTTTATTATGCGTTCCGGACGGCGGAGAGTGGGGAAGAGGAGGTGCCGCCGCGGTGTGAACGACGCTTGAGCGGAAGAGGCTGTCCGGTCCCCGGGGAACCGAGGCCGAGAGGGGCCGCAGCGGTCCCTGCTTAAACCCCGAGGCCATCCCAGGGGAGGGTTACGGCTCTAGAACCCGGGCTCCGGCTGCCATTGCAGAGAACTCTAGCGTGGCGTGGAGTCCCAGGGTCTCTCTGGAGCTCCTCTCAAAGCAGGAGAGAATACCTTGCTAGAGACAGCCGTCCATACCCGCGTTCAGTTGGGACAGACGTGGGCTCGAGGCTTGGTTCCAGGTGGCGAAATCCGACTGCCTGGCGCTGCCCCATGAAGGAACCGAGGGGAAGGGAACTTCTCCTTTGCAAATGATGGCTAGGCAGTGACCAGTGCCTCTCGTCCTGTTCCTTGTGTCCCCTACACAGCCAAAACCAAGAGTGACCATTGTCTCCCTGGAACTGCGTAGTTTCCCGACCTAGAGAAAGGCTTCCATGATCATTTGTCAAAGGAAAGCCGATCATGGGGTGAATTAAACCAGTCTTAGGGTAGTCTGTGTTTACAGAGAGAAGTTTCCAACACTGTCACTGGGAAGTACCAGACCAGTGACTCCTAATGGTTTTGTTATTCTATATTCCTTCTCAGGGGAAGAGTGCACAGATCTCAGGCACATATATCCACAGTTCCGTATATCACGTGTGAGGGCCCTGAGCCCAGCTGTGCAAGGCCCATTAAGAACTCTGGTTTGCCTGCTTTTGTTCTGGCCCTGGAGAGTGCCAGCCTAGAGTTAGGAGCATAAATTGCTTGTTGAGTGGGCTGAAGGAGAAGGACTGGCTTTTCCAGGACAAGTTCTGACTGTTTGTATTATTTTCTCTAGGGGGAAACTGGGCCGGTATCCTCCCTGGCCGGGAAAGGTGAGTACATTGCTGCTTTTAAAAGAAGGCAGCTGAAGTAGGATAATGTGTTGAGTTTTCTCCATTCTCTAACACTGACTTAAAATGGGTTCATTCCGATAAAACTTAGTGTTTTGCCTCTAGTTAACAGTCGGTTTTGAAAGTTATATCCTAAACCAGAGTGTTTGATATGAGGTAATCACTTCAGTCAGATGGCTTGTGAAACTCATTGTTTTTTTAATCTTGGAAATCACTTGTAATCCAAGTGTAGCATGCTCAAATCTAAGTAAGAAGAAATAGTTTGTCCAGGAAGAGGGAAGTCTAAATGTAGGTTAGCGAAAAGCTAAAGTATTTTTGTCCCAACTAAGTTTAAGTCTTCTTCCCCTGTAACCATATGTGCTGCTCTAGTGCGTCTCTACAGAAGATGGCAGTCCAGATTGTTCAAGAGGTGGTCCATCATAGCTTTCCAAATGTCTTTTTTTTTTTTTTTTTTTTTTTTGCCTTGCTAGGAATCCAGGAAATGTCTGAAGACTATTTGCAATATGTTATTTCCTGGTGGTCCTTTATTTTCAGTATTACCTGTCTTAACTCTTGCTACCCACACCAAAAGGTTTTTTTTTTTTTTTTTTTTTTGGTTTTTCAAGACAGGGTTTCTCTGTATAGCTCTGGCTGTCCTGGAACTCACTCTGTAGACCAGGCTGGCCTCGAACTTAGAAATCCGCCTGCCTCTGCCTCCCAAGTGCTGGGATTAAAGGCGTGGGCCACCACCACCCGGCCAAAAGTATTTTAAAGAATGTTTTATGTTTCTTCATTGATCGCATCACATAGAGGGAGGGATGATGTTGCTGTTAGTTTTAACTTTCTATACTATGAGCCATTTCAGTAAAAACTATCTGTTGAACAGTATACTTACTACCTGTTAGCTATGGAGAATTTAAAGAATATTTGCTTATTTCTTCATATCACAATAGCGAAGTCCCATATATGGGACAGGTACAGAGAGAGCCTTAGTTTGCTTTTGGACATTGTCCCTTCTCAGATCTTTGGCTTCCCAGCCTTGTTGGAGCCATGGGGAGTTACTTTCCCAGTAGACTGCTGTGTTGGCCTCACACCTTTTCTCTTTCTCTCCTTCAGATTGTTAATCCACCCAAGGACTTAAAGAAACCACGTGGGAAGAAATGCTTCTTTGTGAAGTTTTTTGGGACAGAAGATCAGTGAGTAGTAGTCCCTGGGAGCTCCAATGGCTCTTGGGTGTCCCCTGAGTCTAAGCTGCTGACAGAGTAGTCCAAGGAGCCTTAGTGCAGGCTTACTGTAGTGTGTGCAAAATGGTGCCTCATTCTAGCTTTGTGCTTAAATAAAAGTAGTGTTCTTATCTAGTAAAAATTATTCTGAGGCCAATGATAATTTCCTTCAGGTAAGAACCAGAGTTCATGCCCAGCAGTGGTGGCACACGCCTTTAATTCCAGCACTTGGGAGGCAGAGGCAGGTGAATTTCTAAGTTCAAGGCCAGTCTGGTCTACAGAGTGAGTTCTAGGACAGCCAGGGCTACACAGAGAAACCCTGTCTCAAAAAAAAAAAAAAAAGAACCACAGTTCGTAACTTTCTACATAGAGTAGGCACACTGAGGTTGTTTTCTTATATCTTTGCTTTATCAACAGTTCCTGTGTATATCCCGCGCTCTCGTGTTCATTCTCTCTAACTCACTCACTCATCAGTTTTTAAAAATGTTCTGTGGCCTTTGGGCTAGAACCCAGAGCCTTGCCCATTTTAGACAAACCATTGACCACTGAGCTACATGCCCAGCTGATTTTGTTTTAATGACCATGTAGTATAGTATGAGGTAAATTGAAAACTAAGGCGTTATTTGATGAAAGGACTTGTATACTCCTCTTCTCATTTGTAAAACAACATAACTTACTGTGTCATTACAATTACAAAGCTTTATTTTCTAGTGTGTGAAGACCATTACTTTTTGAGAGTTTGACTTTACCGAAAGCAAACTTTAAAAGTTTTGCTGACAGGCAGTGGTGGCGCATGCCTTTAATCCCAGCACTTGGGAGGCAGAGGCAGGCGGATTTCTGAGTTCCAGGACAGCCAGGGCTATACAGAGAAACCCTGTCTCGGGGAAAAAACAAAAAACAAAAAAAAGTTTTGCTGAAGAAAAAATGTGTATTGAATTGAATTTACAGTGATTTGTTTACCTTTTCCTCAATACAAGATGATTGATCCTGGCTAGGTATCTTGGTTTCTTTAAGCAGTTGTTTCTGTACTTATTATTGTTTAAAGGAAAATGTTACTTTAGGCTTTTTTTAAAAAGTGATTTTTCTTCTAAAAAGTCCCTTACAAATTGCTTCACACATTTTGGAGTTTCTGTGTCAGTGTGTTTTTCCAGGTTTCAGTTTACACAGTATATTGACCTTCACAATACAGATATACCTGGCCCCCATTTCTCTTTTCCTAAGCCAGCTTACCACCTTTGTGGTGGCAGTATTTCAAGGAAGACTACCCCATGCTGTGAGAGCAGAGCCTGTGAAGAGGGAATGTTGTGCAGTGTCATGATTGAGGCTGGGCTACAGCTTAGAGAGCCCTTGTCTAGCATGTGTGAAGCCTTGGGTTCAAGCCCACTACCACCACTCACTGAAGGGAGAGAGGAAGGAAAGGAGGGAGGGGGGAGGGAGAAAGGGAGGAACGTGTTATTGAAGAGAACTTTCCTTATAAGAAAAACAGGTGTTGGTTATATTGCATGTATCCACAGCACTAGATGCTTAAGGGATACCTAGAACATTGACTATTGTGGTCCTCACCTTTTGGGATCTCAGTAAGGGAACAAGATTTAATAGTTCAGCTGGGATTGTATGCAGAAGAGGGCGAGGTCAATGGAGAACAACAGGTCTGGGGAAGCTGATGGAAGACAAGATGGAAATCCAGTTCCAAAGCATGAATAGAATTTGAATGATTGGGAACAAAAAAAACGGTAATGTGGATCCTATTAGGCTTGGTGGCTCCTTGCCTGGCACAGTAGGGAGTAACAGGCAATGTTATTGATCATACTCTAAGGGTGACTAAATGAAGACTTAAGACATATCTGAAAGAACTATGGGAACTCATTCATTTTATTTGAGGTCTGAAAGCCATTATTTGATTTTTTTTTTTAATGCTAAAACTCTAGAGTATTTAATGCTAATACTCTAGTATTCTGTACACAGAATACTAGAAATAAGACACAGGAAATTAGAATTACATAAACTGAGCACCTAGTGATAAAGTACATGTGCTGAACACATAAATAATTACCTGCTGCTGGTAGGGATAATGTGATTTCTGGAAAATACGCTCTCGAGTACACAGCAAGTGGACAGGGCAGCTAGTAGCTATAAATGACTTTAAGTGTTGGAGCCCCTCAGATGGAGTTCCTCATAGAAAGGAGCCCTTTTAAAAGGGCCCATGGTGAAGCTCAGTGGGATAGTACATGTTGGTCATTCATCGGGCCCTGGGTTCAATTCCCAGTACTTCCCAGATGAGACCCACTGTGGGATTCACATGTTTGCTTGGTTTGTTTGTTTTGATTTTTCAAGATAGGGTTTCTCTGTACAGCCCTGGCTGTCCTGGAACTCACTCTGTAAACCAGGCTAGCCTTGAACTAAGAAATCCGTCTCCCTCTGTCTCTGCTTCCCACGTGCTGGGATTAAAGGCGTGCACCAGCAGTGCACTTTGGTTGGTAGGTTAGGGTGAGCAGTGAACACATGATAAGATCACGCAGCAGTGCTGTTAAGGAGGGCTGCTTCTTGGGTGCTCAGTGTTAAAGTTGGTCCATTTAGGGTCAATGTACAGTCTTTAGAGGTGAGAGCTCCAGATTAACTGGTGGCAGCAGAATACTTGGGGAAATACTTTGGATGTGTTGTCTGCCTGACATGTATCAGATAACTGGTTCTACCTGCTCTGTGATCTAAGCAAGCCATTTCACTTTCCAAAGCCAGAATCCTCTTATAGGAATGCTTTATGAAGAAAAGCAGCATTACTTCTAACATGAAAAAATGCATTTTTCTACCTTTGTACTAGAATACACCGTGTAGTGTAGTTATGTTTCCCAGAAGACCAAATAGAGCAAGTCAAGATCCAGAGAAGGGAAGTGTCAGACAAAAGAATAGGGCTCATTACTGTGGGAAAGCAAAGCCTGAAAAAAGCAAGGTCAAGACTTAGGAACTGGAACCAGGCGGTGGTGGCGCACGCCTGTAATCCCAGCACTCTGGGAGGCAGAGGCAGGTGGATTTTTGAGTTCGAGGCCAGCCTGGTCTACAGAGTGAGTTCCAGGACAGCCAGTGCTATACAAAGAAACCCTGTCTCGGAAAAAAAAAAACAAATCCCCCCCCCCAAAAAAAAAGAGTTAGGAACTGGCTAGTAGCCTTCAAGAGCTCTGCAAGGGAAGCCTCAATTAGAGTGTTGTGTAACTGTTCAAGAGCAGCACAGTGACTCCTGTGTGAAGTAGTCACTTTGGAGGTGGTATAGACAAATGATAAGTGAATTTTTTTAGAGATAAGAACTAGTTTCTAAAGGGCAAATATATCTGTGTCTGTGATGGGTCCTTTTAGACTGACGTTTAGGGATGAGGGTAAGTGTGACCCTGGCTCGTCCTGTATTGAACACTTCATCGATAATTGGACCCTGGCCCAGTGGCTAGGGCCCAACCCATGGTATTCTTATACCCCTAAGAAACGTAAGATTGAGTCAGGTATATTTGGTTTCAAAATTGATGCAAGCCAGGTAGTGATGCCACCCACGTGCCTTTAATCCTAGCACTTGAGAGGAAGAGGCAGGCAAATCTCTATGAGTTCGAGGCCAACCTGGTCTATATAGCAAGTTTCAGGACAGCCAAGGCTACACATAGAAACCCTGTTGGAGTGGAGAGTAGGGATTGACACCTGAATTAATGGGAAAAAAATACATGTAACTTTTTTATATTAGCAAGGATCTTTATTACAGAGTACAATGCATAGCCTCTTGAGTAAGATATTAGCATATGATGGTTCTGGAGAGATCGTTCAACAGTTAGGAACTCTTACTACTTGCTCTTGCAAAGGACCTGGATTTTGTTCCCAGCACTCAATCAGGTAGTCCTCTGGCTTACAAGGATGCCTGTGTATGCACATGCTACACCTTACCTCACAGGGCACACACACATGCACATAAATAAAAAAGAAAGTATTTAAGTGTCTATATGTATATATATGATGATCCTAAAGTTTTAGACTTCTAGCTTTTCCGTTCCTTTCTTACCACAACATCTAACAAATTAGTTGGCATGCCACAATTAGGAATAGAGGCCAAACTTGCCTCATCGGGCCTCTGTCTTGAAAACAGGGCTTAATAAAATGGAGTCAGCTCTCCAAGACACAATTTTACTCACTTATTTTAAAATCCAGAGGGGAAAAACAGCTTCAGCATGGCTTTAGCTCTACCATATGACCACATATGCCCACAGTTAAACTTGAAGAACCATTGTATGGGAATCTACCTTTGACAAGTCTGTCCTTGGTTGCTGCTCATTAAAGCGATGAGACTCAGAGTTTAAGTTTTCTATCAGACATTAGAAAGATGTCTCCATGGTTTATAGCAGTTACTGCTCTCCTGGAAGACTATATAGTTGGTTCCCAGTATCTGTGGTGAGTAGCTCATAGTTAACCTATAATTGCAGTTCCAAAGGATCTTATACCTATGTACATGACATTCAACATGCACACATACACACACACACACACACACACGCGCGCGCGCGCGCGCGCGCGCGCGCGCGCGCACACACATGCTTGTAAACACAAATAAGTAACTTTTAAAAAAAATAAAACTTGATCAGCAGAGGCTAGCGAGAGGCAGACTCAGGTGCTTGCTTGCCATTTCTCATGACCTGAGCTCAGTCGTCAGAACCCACGTTGTGGGGGAAGAAAACTGCCTTCCTTGAGTTGTTCCCCAACCTCTACACTAGCACCACATTCTTCGTGTCTGCCCACACACTCACTCACACAATTGAAGGTTTTTGGTTAAATTGTTAGCTAGAAATAGCAAAGTAAAAAAGCATTCATTTAAGCCGGGCGTGGTGGCGCACACCTGTAATCCCAGCACTTGGGAGGCAGAGGCAGGTGGATTTCTGAGTTCGAGGCCAGCCTGGTCTACAGAGTGAGTTCCGGGACAGCCAGGGCCACACAGAGAAACCCTGTCTCGAAAAACAAAACAAACAAACAAAAAAAAAACCAAAAAGTATTCATTTATTTTGCAGGTACTCAGTGCCACAGTTCAAAACTACTATATCAGAAGCTGGAGTCATGCTCAGTGATTAAGAGTAGTTAGGCCTGGCTGGTACAAGGTGTCTTGAGTCTGTACTAAAGGTGACTCCCCTAGAAAAGTCACCTCTTCTAGGTGGTTGATGATGAACATACTGGGTTGGAGCTGTGGAAGCATGCCTTTGACTTTTCATCTGTATTGACTAGTCCACTTGCTCTACATCTGATACCATTTAATAATGGGTGGAGGATTAAGATAAGTGAGTGGTGAGGCCTAGTATTCTGGATGTTTGACTGGCACAACCTGTCCCTGTGTCATGGATTAAATTCTTCTTCCCAAAAACACATAGTGTCTCCCCCCATGGCTGATGCCAGTACCACAATGAGCAGGTGTCATGGAACAGAATTATAGGAACGGGCCCATAGAAGAGTGGTAGCTATTGCTTGGGTAGGCAGCACAGCTAGAGAGCCTCACTTGAGAATGTTGCCAAATATCCTATTCTGTTGCCGGGATCACCAACACGACCAAAAGCAATTTCAGGTAAGGATTCTTTCAGTCCTCTGAGGTCTTTAAGGAAAGTCAGACAGGAACCATAGAGAAGTGCTGCTGACTGGCTTGTTCTTATATTCAGCCAGTTTTCTTATATAATCCAAGACCAACTTCCCAGTGGTGGCACTGCCCACAGTGGGCTGTGCCCTCCCATATAAACCATCAAGACATTTCCCGATAGACGTGGCTGTAAGCCAGTATGGTCTGGGTTCTCCGTCTTCCCAGGAAAAGGATCTAATCCATGTTTGGTTGTATCAAGTTGTCAATAAAATCTAACCAGGACACCAAATTCTAGAAACAAAGTTTTCTAAATCTATCTTAATTGCAAGTCTTTTCTGTTTTCTTTCGGTGGTGGTGGTGGTGGTGGTGGTGGTGAAACAGGATCTCACACTGCATTAGAACTCCTGCTCTCCTTCTTCCTCTACTTCTCTAGTGCTGTATTACAGTAGTGCACAGCCATGCTTGGCTGTGTTGATGTCTGAAGGTAAACTTTGAAATGAACTAGGTATTTCCATATTGCCTTTGTATGAGTCTGTATGTGTCTGTTTCCCAGTGCCTTCATTTCGGATCAGCTTAAAATTGAACCTTCATTTTCAGCCACTTTCAGTGATTTTTTTTTTTAAGACAAGTATAAAAATGGTCTAAGTACAACTCACGAATCAGATGGAGAAGGGGACCCATGAAATCTGACATGGGCCTTCTGCTCCTGTCTTTTCATAGTCCATGCCCGTCCAGCTCTATCGCTGTGTGCTCCCACTTCAAAGCCCCAGCCTGAGCGGTGGAGGGGACGCATGCGTGAGGCTGCCTTGGAGCTTTCACTTCGGGAGAAAGCAGCTCCAAAGGGTAGAGCTTTTTATCATAAGTGCAGTCATCTGGGGATGGCTTAGTGGCCGGTCTGTGTTCCATCAGATGTAGTCACAGCAACAGCCAGACTTGAGTTTCCCACTACATCCGGCCACTAAGTCAGAAAGTCTAGGGCAGCACCTGCTGAGCAGCTGGAATGGTAAGTTTACATAAAAGCCTTTAATAATGGTTTTCGCACTCATGATGGGAGATAGGGATATTAACTTTTTTAATGACTCTGAAAAGAGTAAAGCAATTCCATTTTTTGTTTTGTCCTTCAGCCATTCAGGTAAACTAAATTCTCAGTAAGCATTGGCTTATTGAGATAGTTTCTGTGTAGCTTTTGCTGCCCTGGAACTCACAGAGATCCACATGCCTCTGCCTCCTGAGTGCTGGGATTAAAGTGTGTGCTGCCACACCACCACCTGGCTAACTAGTTTCTTTTTTGTTTGTTTGTTTTGTTTTTTTGTGGATTTTAATCTTTGTGGTTTGTGTATGTTTTCTTGTTTTTGTTTTTGAGACAGGATCTCACTCTGTAGCCCTAACTGGCCTGGAACTCAAGATCTGCCTGCTATTGCTTCTCAGTTGCTGGGAGTAAAGGTATGTTCCTACACACCCAGCTCAAGTAGACTATTTTCTTGGGTTGTACCACTCTAAAAATAGTATGCAGAATCAAGAAGTTGTATATTCCTTTTGCTTGTTTGGTTTTTTTTTTGTTTTTTGTTTTTGAGACAGGGTTTCTCTGTGTAGTCCTGGCTGTCCTGGAACTCACTCTGTAGACCAGGCTGGCCTCGAACTCAGAAATCCACCTGCCTCTGCCTCTCAAGTGCTGGGATTACAGGCTTGCGCCACCACCGCCCGGCTAGAAGTTGTATATTCCTTTGTGTAGTTAAGCATATTACACATAGTGCTTTTTCTGCTTTTTACATTTAACCAAATATCTGAATGGGTAACCTCACAGATTGCCATTTAGTTTGTTTTCTGTCACTTACTGTCACAAACAGTGTGTAGCTATCTACTCTACAAAAAGCAAAGCTTCACACTTTAGGCACAGACTTGATAAGCTTGACTTTTTTTTGACTTCCCAATCAGTGGCAAAGTGCTAAATGGGTAGAGCTTCTTCTGGGTCCTAGGAAAAGGTTGTGAGGCAGATCTCGGTTACAGCTCATTACAAGTAAAGAAACAAAACAGCTGTGTAAGGCTGAGTCTTCAGCTTTTTGAGAACATGACTCTCATGTACAAATCCTGCATTAATCCTAGCGCGCGCACACACACACACACACACACAAAAGGTCTTTTAAATGCCATTACAAGAGGTAGGGAGGTAACTCAGTTGGTAGAGGTTACTTAACATGCACAATGCTCTAGTTTTGATTCCCATCATATTAATCAGGTGTGATATATACACATAGAATCCTAATCCTAGCATTGGGGAGGTGAAAATAAAAGGATCAAAGGTTTATGGTCATCCGTAGTTACATATGAGTTTGAAGCCAGCCTTGAGCTACCTGAGACCCATGCTTCCAAAAGTTAAAACTAGTGTGGCAATACACACCTTTAATCCCAGCACTTGGGATTCGGAGGTCAGGCAGATCTCTTGAGTTCAAGAACATCCTGGTCTATGGACCAAGTTCTAGAAAAGCCAGGGCTAAATAGAGAACTTTTGGTTTTGGTTTTTTTGGGTTTTTTTTTTTGTTGTTGTTTTTTGTTTTTTGTTTTTGTTTTTGTTTTTTTTTGTTTTTTTTTAGTTAAGGCCAACTATGATAGTATGCACACCTTTTTTTTTTGGTTTTTTTCGAGACAGGGTTTCTCTGTGTAGTCCTGGCTGTCCTGGAGCTCACTCTGAAGACCAGGCTGGCCTCGAACTCAGAAATCCGCCTGCCTCTGCCTCCCAAGTGCTGGGATTAAAGGCGTGCGCCACCACCGCCCGGCTTAGTATGCACACCTTTAATTGCAGCATTTGAGAGTCAGAGGCAGGCAGATCACTATGCATTTGAAGCTTGCCTGGTCTACTTAGTGAACTCCACACCAAGCTAGACCTTCCTCCGCTGCCATTAATTTATTTATTAACTACAACTTTAAAAAAATGTTAGTTACCCAGGCAGGGGACTGGAGAAATGGTCAATGATTGCTTCTGCTGGCTGCTCTTCCAGAGGAACTGAGTTTGATTCCCAGTGCAGTTCACAACCTTCTACAGTTCCAGTTCTAAGGAATCTGATACCACCTTCTGGCCTCCAAGAGTAGTATCAGGCACACAAGTGGTATACCAACATACATGTAGACAAAACATCCATACATATGAATTAAAATAAAACAGTTACCCAGCTGAGCATTTTATCACTTTTTTACCCACTGTCAAGAAGTCCTTCTATCCCTAACAATGGCTGTAAGGTGGTGGCACCACTTAACGGAAACTAGAGCGCACCAGTTTTCTGCCAGTCTACACTGCTGTCCTCCAGGATAGAGGTGTTCCTGAAGTTCCTGCTAAAAGGCACCAGGTCGTTGAGCAGGCGGGCTTTCCATGTGACAGCTACAGGACACATCCTGTTCTGATGGCTGAAATGATTCAAGGGTTGTGTGCTTTCTAGAGGTAATCCTTCTGTGCTCCAGGGAGCTGGCACTTTACTGACTATATTTCTGGTGAGGCAGGTCACTTGGTCAGTTTTTTGAGTAGATTAACATTTCTTGCTTTTATCTTCTCAAAGTCATATTGTCAGTTCATTTGAACATTTCAAAGATCATTGTATCAAGGAAGATTCAGTATAGTTTCTCAAAGTCCTATCTGGAAGGTGAGTAGAATTGTGTGTGTGTTCTTCCTTCTTGCAGAAATCAGAAATTTGTTTAAAACGCATTGCTCCCCACCCCCCCAAAAATGTGGGCTGACATATTGGCATTTCTTCCATAGGAGTCCTCACCTTTGCTTTTTCTGTCCATCTGAGGTTGCTAGGAGGCAGGCATGACAGTGACAAAGGGAGGGGGTGGGATTACCGCCTGCGGAGCAGCTAACGTAGTTTTGGAAGATGGACACTGTGTGTCTTGAGAGCCATCTGTGAGCTTTATCCCTGACACTGGTGTGGTCTCAGAGCTGAGCTTCCAGTTACTGCTGCAGCTCTGCAACCTTCACCTCGTCCTTGGGCTTCTGTGAATAGAGGGAAGGGCTGTGGCTGGCCCCTAGGACAAACTGGCCAACACTCAGGGGCAGTACCTTACTTCGTGTGTCTTCCTGTGCGCTGGGGTCATGGCTCTCATGTCAGGCTGCAAACTCTAGTCCAGTTGGCCACCAGAACGCCTCTCTCCACTGATAGACATGGTTGGTTCTGTGTGCCAGAGACCACTGTCATTGCCTGTGTGGTGTTTGCCTTAACCATAGGTATCCTATCTGCCCTGGTGTGCTGTATTGAACTTTGTCCCAGGGCTGCCACATTTGTTCTTGACCCATCTTGACAATTGTTCCCACAATACTTAGAGTGAAAAAGCTGGAGAGGATAAAAACCCTTTGGCCATTGTAAATAGCTATTCTCTAGCCTTCTCTAAGGAAAAAAGCTTTGCAGTCATTGATGTGACCCAGTTTCTATAGCCTTAGCCTAGCCCACTTTTTTCTGAAGGTTATGCTGTGAGACCCAATGAGTATTACAGGTAAATACATATATAAATTAACTGATACTTTGCCAAGCCCGCAATATGTTCTCATTTGCACTTGGATTCCAGAGCATCATTTAGGAAAGCCACAGAAAGCCTACTGCAGCAGACTTGCTCAGGATCCATGACAGGCCAGAGCCTTCAGAACTTGTAGCTGAGTGCTTTTTTTAACTTTAAGGTGTTACACATTGGCAGTTGAAATTAACAATAAGAGGAGTTGCCTTTCAAAAAGAATGTCATTTAAAGCCTCTTTTTTGCTGCACTCATCCCAAAACATTCGTGTTTGGTTTAGTAGTCATGGATACCATCATTTAAGAACAAATGTAGACTCAGTGGCTGCAAAGAACAGCAAACTTTTAGATATTGCGTTTGGGGTAGAATGCTCAGTTGATAGGTAGTTCTATCTCCACCAACAGGAGTGGTGGTGCATACCTGTGATCCCAGCATTTGGGAGATGGAGGCAAAAGAATCAGTTCATAAGAGTTTACTATACACTGAGTCCTTGCCAGGTATTATATAACTCATACACCTTTAATTACATTATTCAGAAAATGGAACCAGGCAAATCTCTATTAGTTGGAGGCCAGCCTGATTATTGTGATAGTGAGACCCTATCTCAAAAATGAAAAGAAAGAAAAGAAAAGATACATGAGTCCTTGCCTTTTTTTTTTTTTTTTTTAAAGGACTGGTTGTGGTGGTGTATGCCTTTAATCTCAGCACTCAGAAAGCAGTAGCAAGTGAAACTATGAATTTGAGGCCAGCCCAGTCTAAAGAGTATGTTCCAGGACAGCCAGGGCTACATAGAGAAAGAGAAACCCTGTCTTGAAAAACAAAATTATATTTCATGAATCTGGTTACATCCTGACCCTAGGTTGATGGACAGCCTGATTCAAATGGTTGACTAAGTTAAATGTGGTAGTCCAAACTTGTAATTCCATCACTCAAGAGACAAAGATAGGAAGAGTGCCTAGTCTACTACTGAGTGCCAGGCCAGAGAGAGCAGTGTATTTGAAAACCCGGAGACAGGGAGGGAGGTAGGGAAAGAGACAGAGATTGCCATGGTTTAGTAATGCTTGCAGATCTCCTTGGCCTTCCTGCAGAAGATCTACTGGCTTTGCCTGCACTGGGCAGCAAGTTGTAGGTGTGTGCTTGGGCATGGAAAGCTGGTGAAGGAGCATGAAAATACAGCTATGAGATGGTGACGTCGCTGGACGGAAGTTCTGACCTTCTGACCTCTTGTGGGTCTGTTTGTTTCAAGAAAATGTACTTTAGACTCAATAATTAGAAATGGGCCTGGCAGTGGTGGCGCACGCCTTTAATCCCAGCACTTGGGATGCAGAGGCAGGCAGATTTCTGAGTTCTAGGCAGGCTTGGTCTACAGAGTGAGTTCCAGGACAGCCAGGGCTACACAGAGAAACCCTGTCTTGAAAAAAACCAAAAAAAAAAAAAAAAAAAAAAAGAATTAGAAATGGATGGTTGGTAAGGTTTATGCCTCTTAATTTTTAGCTAAAACAAATGGTGTTAAAATCCTCCCCTAGTGAGATCTCAGGAATGTGTTGGCATATACAGTATGGATGAAACTCTCTGTGTTTTCTACTAGTGCCTGGATCAAAGTGGAACAGCTAAAGCCTTACCATGCTCACAAGGAAGAGATGATAAAGATCAACAAGGGCAAACGGTTCCAGCAAGCTGTGGATGCTGTCGAAGAGTTCCTCAGGAGAGCCAAAGGGAAAGACCAGGTGAGAGGCTGCAGGCGTCCCCATCTGTGTCATAGACGCTCCTTCCCATGAGATGCCTAGCAAGAGAACAGCTGTCCAGAACTCTATCCTGCTGCTCTCTTTTCTGAGGCACGTTGTGTTTGGGAGGAGTAGCTCAGCTTCACAGTGCAGGCAGAGAGCTTAGGAATACAGCCACCTTCCATGTCACCCCACACTTACACAGCACCTCACACTTCTGCTGATGACAAGAAGCGGTGCAATTCCAGTGAGGAGAGAACTAGGCCAAACTCGGGATGAGAAACGCAGGCTTAGCCTGTCTGAAGGGAAGGAGAAGAACACGGGCTGTAGACAAGTGACATGGTTTTCTTTTTTTAAGCTGTCTTTCCAGCGCAAACAGGTGAGCAAGGACCCTGTTTCTCAGGGTGGCTATGAAAACAATTCATAGAACTGCTGAGAGAGAGGACTGTGTGGCCCATGGTGGTGGCAGTGGTGGTAGTGGATGTTGTAGTGGTTATCATTATTATTGTTGAACTTTCAGACATCATCCCACACTTCTGCTGATGACAAGAATCGGCGTAATTCCAGTGAGGAGAGAAGTAGGCCAAACTCAGGTGATGAGAAACGCAAGCTTAGCCTGTCTGAAGGGAAGGTGAAGAAGAACGTGGGAGAAGGAAAGAAGAGGGTGACTTCAGGCTCTGCAGACAGAGGCTCCAAATGCCTTAAAAGAGCCCAAGAGCAAAGTCCCCGGAAGCGGGGTCGGCCCCCAAAGGATGAGAAGGTTTGTCTTACTGCTGTAGCTTCCAGGACTAGTGTCCTTTTTGTGTAAAGTAGAGCCATGCTCTTAAGTCTATGATGTTGCACATCTAGTGGGTGTGGAGTCCTCGTCATGTTCTGTAGGTGAAGTGGGAGCAGGATCACAGACACAGTAGCAGATGGTGAAGGCAGGAGACTGTCTCCTGAGCTGCTCAGGCCAGGGGCAAGGCTAACAAGAAGGAAGGGAAGCACTGTAGAGGTGAGCATGCCCTCCACGTGAGGCAGGGTTCTGGCATGAGTATCCCTGTGCAGGTAGAGAGACAGGCAAACAGAGGTACAGATAGATTGACACTGGGATGCAGAGGACCATTCAGTAAATTCAAGATAGCGGAAGTACTTAGGAAGCTGTTTAAGACGGTTGTTGAGATGGCAGTGTGCCAAGCTGGGCCCTAGTAATTGCAAGGTCAGAGAAAGGGGCCTGAAGCCAAATAGAAAGCCAAAGTCCCAGGTAGACCCGTGACAGGTAGCATTTCCTGAAGAGTCAAAGAGAGGCATGTCAGAGGCAGCCTTCCTGTAATTTGGCAACTGGTTATGTGGAATGGTGAAGATGAAAGGGTAAGGAAGCTTCAAGTGTCACTCCTAGAAGATAGCGTTGCTTCCTATGTGATCAAAGAAGAGAGAGTGGTTCTGTGGTTGTAGAGGGGTTTGGGTTTGCTGCTTTTGTTTATAGAACCTAGAACTTCATGTGTGGTAGGCAAGCACTCTACCATTAAACTAGCCTTCAGGTCTTTGTTAGTGTGATAGGTTTGAAGCACGACCCAGAAAGTACTAGAATTGCAGACTTGGGAAGCCATCTTGGGGGGAGAAAAAAAACAGTCTAATCCATGAGACTAGATGAGCTTGTCTTGGAAATATGGAGGGGTACTCAAGGGCAGAGGCTGCACTGCAAAGAAAGTCTGTGGTCAAGGCTAATGAAGTTGTAAGTGTGGCCAGATGAAACCAGGAGGAAATGGCGTATCTCTTACCTTCTGGCTAACAAGTCTTTAGTTTCAGGAAGTGGATGGCCTGTGAATAGTGAGAGCTCACTGGAAGATAAGCAACCATGATAAAAGGAACAGAAACCAGATGGCTGATGGAACAGGGGGTGATAAAACCTTGATGAAATACTAGATGGGCAGAGCAAGACTGGTAGGATTGCACGCCAGTGGGACAGGGCACCAACCAACTCGGGCTGCCTTGGATTTGCAGAAAGAGCAGAAGAGCTCGCTGCATCTTGGAGCTGAGCCTGGCCAACTGCTGCCAGATTGTCTGGTTTTCCTTGAGAGAGGCTGGGAATACAGAATTGTATGACGTACCCTAAGTTTAAACATTTGAATGTGATTCACATTTTTAAAACATTTTAGACTGGGTAGTGGTGGCACACGCCTTTAGTCCCAGCACTTGGGAGGCAGAGGCAGGTGGATTTGTGAGTTTGAGGCCAGCCTCATGAGTTCCAGGGCAGCCAGGGCTACACAGAGAAACCCTGTCTCAGAAAAAAAAAAGAAAAGAAAAGAAAAACACTTTAGGGTTCCATGTGGATATCTTTGGCTAGGCACAGCCTGGTCTGCCTCTGTGGGCCAGTGATTGGAGAAGGCTCTTTATACTGTCCTAAGGCTAAGGAAGAAAGAAGAGAGCAAGAGTCTTCCTGGGACCATGCTCCAGAAGTAGGGAACTTCAGAGAACTGCCAGCCTCAGTGCATAGGGCACTTTGCAAGGGATGTGGCCTGATGAGTCCCGAAAGATAGTTTTCAGTCGAGAAGAAATTGGAGCCATCAGGTACTACATTGCCTTCCAAATTAGGACTGTCTTCAGGCACATTCTCATAGACTCCTGGACAGAAGCAACTTCCCTTCTAGCCTTTCTTAGATTCTGCCCTAGCTTCTCCGATCTTGAGGCTTTCCTGAAGTTGTTAATGAGAAGCACTCAACCCCACAACGTGGTAATTCATTTGGGGTGTAGTAACTTTTAACCAGGTTTCATTCTAGGAGAATAGTTATCCTCTTAGCCGCACTAACAGGGTCCTCTCCGGGTGTTTTTGGACTGGACCTGCATTCAATGCTTCAGGTAGTGTCCTAGCACTAGAATGCCAGTGCATCTGTCCTCATCTATCCTGTAGCTCACAGTGCAGGTGTGTTAGCATAGCAATTGTCATTGTCTGGAAATAAACAGTAAGACACAGGCTCCTAGCTGCAGTCCCAGGTGGGTGCCATTCTGATGTAGTATCATCTTCTGCCCCTGAGGATACCTGAAAAGGGCCGACCTAGAGCTCAGAGCTGTCAAATGCTTACCTACAGACAAGGCTAAATTTATGTCTAGACTTCCACTTGAGAGCTTGCCTGGAGCCCTGCTCCTATGTGTTGGCTGGCCTCTCCTTTCCTTACTTTGAAGCTGAGAACTACAGCTTCAGCTTCAGATCATCCCTACAGAAATGTGCCAGACCTGTGGCACTCATAAAATTTTACACTTACACTGAGAAGAGTAATTCAGGGTTGGCCCAAGAGCTGTAAACTTTATTCTGTCATCCCTGGAGCACCACTGTTCCAATTTCATTGACTGTAATTTAAAATTCACCAGTCTGGTGTGAGAGGCAGTGTCATAACATGACTGGAGGCTTCTGTGTTAGCACAGATGGAGATTGTATCTGTAATTGCAGAACAGTCTTTGTGGCGGCACTACACTAGACTCTTTATTAGACAGGTTCTTATTTGGCAGCTTTACTGCAGGCCACATCTAGAGATAAAGCCTAAGAGACAGGCAAGGCCCCTCTCAGGAAGAGAAATACCCACTTCTCTAATACCTACTCAGCTTCATCTGCATACCAGCATGATTCCCTGTTGAGTAGAATAGACAAAGCTCAGGTGAGAGAACACACTTGTAATAGCACCAACCCTGGCTTTAAATTGCTGCAATTTGTTTCGTGTAATTTTTTTTCTTTTGGTTGATTGGATTTTGGTGTGGGGTGGTGTGTGGTTTGGTTTGGTTTGATTTGGTTTTGGTGTATATTTTAAGATAAGAGTCTCACTTTGTATCCTTGGCTGGCTTGGAACTATGTAGACCAGGCTGGCCTCAAACTCAAAAAGATAGGCCTAAGTCTGCCTCCTTGGAGACTAGGATAAAAAGTATGTGCCACCAGTTCTGGGAGTTTAAATTGTTTGTTTTGTTTTATTTTTTTAAAACAGGGTTTTTCTGTATAGCCTTAGCTGTTCTGGAACTCACTCTGTAGATGAGGCTAGCCTCAAACAGAGGTTCACCTGCCTCTGCCTCCTGAATGCGAAGATGCATGAGCCAACACCAGGCCGCCCGGCTCGAGTTTGAATTTTTAATCTGTCTCACAGTTGGCCAATGCTACTTGAGCTCGCTACCCCCTCAGTTTTCTTTCCTGTAAAAGGAAGGCAATATTTGTTCTTCAGTGCGCTTAACAGGGGCTCTAGGAGACCAGATCTGTAAATGGTACTAAGGTGACTATTGAAACCTTTGCTGTCACTGTAATCAACATCACCTTCAAATGGGGAAAGGTGCAGAGAACTCAAAGCTTCTTTGATGAAGAGACCTTTCCATCCTGCCCTAAAGTGAGCGTGTGAGTCAAGTGGACATCCCCAGAAATGCAGAGGTCCTGAGGCAGGTTCATGTTCGGGGTGTTTGAAATCAGGGAATGGAGCGCTGAAGAATCAGGACTCAGGCAGAGATACAGGTGGAGTAAAGTGTCTGACTAGAGTAGAGCCCTCTCTGGAGGCTCCATAGCAGACTTTCGCCTCACTGTGAGAAGTGGGGAGCTGGCTTTGGGAAGATACAAGGTTTGCAGAGACTAGACTCCATAGGCCCAGAGAGGGAGCCGAAGAGTCGGTGTATGTCTGCCTGCTGACAGTGAGGATGGTGTGGGGCCCAGTTTGGCACAAGTGACAAGGGGAAAGGTGCTTTATGGTTGCACCAGGGAGGGGGAGCTGCATCACAGGAATGTCTGTGGGCACGTGAACACTCACCCTGGTATCCCACTTAGGTGGGTGAAGTGTGAGGTTTTATCACAGCTGTAGAAGGGCCAGCTGTGTACAAGAGAGTGGGGCACAAGCCATGTAGATAGAGTTGCTCGTTTGAGAACGCCCCAAGTGCTCTCTACCATGCATAATAACTTAAATCTGGCAGCTCTCCTCAGCAGTGCCATGTGTTTGCTTTTGGTTTGTTTTTTTTAAGACAAGGTAGATTCCCACCGGCCCACTGTTAGTAATTATTGTCCCCATAAAGAATTTCCCTGTGACGTGCTGGCAGCTCTCTTATTAACCTTCCTCCTGTGACATGAGTGCATTAGCAGGTTTTGTTATTACAAAACTGCAGGAAGCAGTTACCCTTTCTCTCCATTCAGAGCCCTGTCCAGAAGATTGGCTTGAATTTACACTTAGGCCAGGGCACTCACTGGGAGCTTAGTTCAGGGTCGAGTGTGGCTAAAAGGGAAGCAAAATATGCTGATGCTCTCTCTGCCTTTCTCCCGTAGGACCTCACCATCCCTGAGTCTAGCACTGTCAAGGGGATGATGGCTGGACCAATGGCTGCATTTAAATGGCAGCCAACCGCGAGCGAGGTAAAGAACTTTTCCTGCTAGTAGACTGGCCACAGTGTCCGAACAAGAACATAGCAGTCTTTCTGGATGTGCGGTATGATCCGCTTGCCCTTTTCTCCCTTTTTCTGATTTTTGGTTTTGTTTTATCAGAACACACTACAGAAGTCTGGAGGTTAAAAACAAAAACAAAACAAACAAAAAAATCCTGGGTGCCTCAGGGTACTCCATGTTTAGGTCTGAGGTTCCGGGTAGCCTGCCTGTTTGTCATATGTGGGATTATAGACCCCTATCACTTTCACTGTTTAGGGTAGGATTGCTTTTGTGTTTATTGTAAATATCCTGTCTTCCTCCAGCCCAGGTGGGAAGTGATTTTTTTTTTTTCTGGAGAGGGTAGTCTGTGCTGGCCTCAAATTGAAGATCCTTCTGCCTCAGATAGCTCAGGTGCTGGGATTACAGACACATAACCACCAATGCAGATCTTGATGTTTAATAGCTTGGGAATCAGAGGAGGCATCAAACTGACTTCACTGTGCCTGCACCTAGAGCTGTGGAGATCTATGGTCATAGCGACTCTAATCAGAATTGGCTCCAGGGCCGGGCGGTGGTGGCGCGCGCCTTTAATCCCAGCACTTGGGAGGCAGAGGCAGGCGGATTTCTGAGTTCGAGGACAGCCAGGGCTACACAGAGAAAAACCAAAAAAAAAAAGAAAAAAAAGAAAAAAAAAAGAATTGGCTCCAGGAAGCCAAGGGTTTGGCTTCACACCTGAGGAGAACAGCACTCTGAGGAGAACAGCACTCTGAAGGTAGAAGAGTCCTGGAATTGCTGTGGTCCAGGCCAGTTAATATGCCCGGTGAATGCTTAGTACTAAAATGCAGGAGAGCTTTGTAATATTATTCCACACAATTAGAGTGTCAACATGCAGAAACATCTGCCTTTCTCTCCTTGAGCCTATTTTCCCCTTAGCTAGAATGGCAGTTGTTTATGAAAGGCCAGAACTAAGCTGGTGGCATAGGCCCGTAATCCTAGCAGAGGATCTTCTTCCAGTAGGAAGGTCACAGGTTCCTGAGTGGCCACGTAAGCTGAAGGCCAGCTGAGTAACCTAGATACTATCTCAAAATGAAAAGTGGAAAAAGACAGTGTTCAAGAAGCAAAGGTAGAGCCGGGCGGTGGTGGCGCGCGCCTTTAATCCCAGCACTTGGGAGGCAGAGGCAGATGGATTTCTGAGTTCAAGGCCAGCCTGTTCTACAGAGTTCCAGGACAGCCAGGGCTACACAGAGAGACCCTGTCTCGAAAAACAAAAAAAAAAAAAAAAAAAGAAGAAGAAGAAGAAGCAAAGGTAGCAGCTGGAGAGGCTAGGAGCACCAAATGCTCTACCAGAGGTCCTGAGTTCAATTCCCAGCAACCACATGGTGACTCATAACCATCTGTAATGGGACCCTACGCCCTCTTCTGGTGTGTCTAAAGACAGCGGCAGTGTACTCACATACATAAGAGTAAATAAGGCTCTTTTTTTTTTTTTTAAAGGAACAAAGGTGGGTGACTCTCTGTGTTCAAGACCAACCAGAGCTATAAAGTGAAAGCATCTCTTAAAAAAAAAAAAAAAAAAACTGGGGGGCTGGAGAGATGGCTCAGTGGATAAGAACACTGACTGCTTTTCCGAGGGTATTGCGTTCAGATCCCAGCAACCACATGGTGGCTCACAACCATCTGTACAGCTATAGTGTACTCACATACATAAAATAAATAAATTAATTTAAAAAAACTAAAGTAGGAGCTCAGAGGTAGAACACTTACCTACCATGGGCAAGGCCCTAGATTCTGTCCCTAGTTCAGGAAATTGAGAAAATAAGGGGGGGTGGGGACAGAGGAAGAGGCAGGCAGATAGCTATGAGTTTGAGGCCAGCCTATTCTACAGAGTTAAGTTCTAGGACAGCCAGAGCTACACAGAGAAACCCTGTTTCAAAAAAAAAAAAAAAAAAAAGGCCTAGTTCAGAAAGGCGTTTCCAGACAGCTGTGAAGGAGACTTGGCTGGAGAAGCCATGCAGTGAGAGGCAGTCAGTCCCTCCTCCAGGCAAGAGGAGGGGACTAAGAGAGGACAACTCATTTGATTTCTTGTCTTCCAATTTCAGCCAGTCAAAGATGCAGACCCTCATTTCCATCATTTTCTACTGAGCCAAACAGAGAAGGTGAGCACTCACTTGGGGCAACTTGTTTATGAATGCTACAGCAACAAGCTAAGTGACAGTGTGGGCCCATGAGGAAATCAGGTGACAGTGAAATTAAGAAGAAACAAAAAGCTTTAGAACTCAGCCACTTGTGCTGCTAAGGTATCACTTGCCTTCAGAGTCAGGCAGGAGGATGAGACACCGGCTGTCCATGTTCGTGAGGTCGCTCGTGTGCCTAGCGCCACACCCTTTGGCTGTGGTCGGGCGGCCTCCCAGCCCTGTGTTGCAGCAGTAAGCTTTCCTAATGTTTGTGAGGCCAGACGTTGGGCCAAACTTTGCAAAGATCCTATTGCAGTGGGTGGCTTTGGGAGTGGGCAGATTTCATGTTCAGTCCAGCTCTTCTGACCAGCTCCAAAACGAGGCACATAATGCTCAGAGTCAGAGCTCTGGAGAGTTATGTGGAGTGTGGAGGTGATGGGTGTTCACTGTGAATTTGACAAAATTATTCATCAAAGGGATATTGTATGTTACCATCTCACTTTAGGCCTAACCATTTGGGGAAATTACCATGTAGAACTCTTACACTTAATAAATGGTTTTTGGTTGTTTTTTTTTTTTTTTTTTCCTCCCTCTTTATTAGCCAGCTGTCTGTTACCAGGCAATCACAAAGAAGTTGAAAATATGTGAAGAGGTATGTAGGCTGCCTCCCTGCCTTGGAGGTTTATGTGGCCTGTGCTCTCGGCATGGGCAGTGCTGATGGTTGTCTGTGCTCCCTGTCCCTAGGAGACTGGCTCCACCTCCATCCAGGCAGCCGACAGCACAGCCGTGAATGGCAGCATTACACCCACAGACAAAAAGTAAGGCCTTGGATAAGGGGCCCCCTGCAGGCTCTGGGTTCTAGTAAAGCTAGGAAAGTGGCACCAAGAAAGCCCTGAAGGGCTGTGTGCAAGCCACTGATACTAACTGGGGAACAGTTTCACTTCTCAGGTAGAAGATGCCATCTTCCCCCAGGGTCTGTCCTTGGGAGTAGGCTAAGGGTTGGCTCCATAATTGTCAGTAAGTCTGAGCAACTGCTTCAGAAGTTCTCTGAGCCCCCAAAAGATGTCTTAGTAAGCACTATCTCAAGCCTGAGACAGTCAGTTGAAAGGTGTGGCCTTAGAATTCATGTCCTGACCAGTAGCAGACCTGCTTTTGCTGATACTGCTAGTCTGGACCATTCTTAGAAATGTAGCTCAGACCCATGGTGGGAGCTTCAAGATTAACCATTAAGAGATGTGAAGAGTTCTGAAATAAAGCCCCTTGTCCTGCTTTCCCTCCCTCCCCCCCCCCTCTCTCTCTCATCACCTCCCAGCCTTTCCCGCGTACCCGCCATCCACTTCCCACCCTGCCTGGCCCACGGTCCCCAACCCTTCCACACTTCTTTGCCTTTGCTGCTTCACTGTGAGCCTGTTGAGTCTGCAGTCATTTTGTGAAAAGGGTGTCTTTACTGAGAGACTGTCTTGTTAACGGTATAACAAGTATGAATTGTAGTTTGTACTTTCCATGCAGTTCTTTCACAGACTAAACTCAGTATGTCTTTTGACAGTTCAAACTATTGAAATTCCTAGTTAGACGAGTTCTTCTTGTACTCCCCTCCACAGTATGCAGAAGAGAGGAGCTAATCAAAAGGGAGGTAGAACCCAGAAATGGTAGCACACACCCATGAGCCCAGCACTTAAGGCACTGGGACAGAGAAGGATTAGGAGTTTTAGGCTAACATGGGCTGCTTAGCACAACTACGTCTCAAAACAAAAAGGTGAGGGCCAGGCATAGAAAGTAGCGTCCCTTAGTAAGGATTGTATTTGTTTTAAAAAGAAAACCAGAGCCGGGTGGTGGTGGCACACGCCTGTAATCCCAGCCCTTGGGAGGCAGAAGCAGGAGGATTTCTGAGTTCAAGGCCAGCCTGGTCTACAGAATGAGTTCCAAGACAGCCAGGGCTACACAGAGAAACCCTGCCTCAAAAAAACAAACAAAACAAAATAAACAAAAAAAAAACCAGGACTAAGGACTTGAGTCCTCATCTTTGACTCCTCATATTCTTACCCAAGATCTTGACTGCCTCCCAAGGCAACGGACTCTTTCTTAACATAAGTTTGAAGTCAGCCACAAAGCAACCGATTCACATTAATCCACACTAACACAGAGACTGTTGGACTGTCACTTGTCATAATGGAAATCCAGATACTTCATTCATAGATCTTTTGGGTTTTCCAAAACACAAAAGAAAAGATTTCCCTGTCTTGATAGGCATTCCTAGGAGAAATTGTACTACGCAGGAGAGCTATGAATGGCAGAAGTGTAAGCATGAGACCTAGTGGTCAGAGAGCCCTATATTGTTGAGGAAGGTGGTGACTTTGATTCAGATGTTATATGTGCTAGGACAGAGTATTGAGTACTGGGTATTCCTATAAGTGCAAGCCTCTAAGTAAAGGAGTCACTTTCCAAGGGTTCCTGCAGGTGGGATTCCCAAAAAGCAAAGGGAAGGAGAGACTACACAGGGTCTTCATGGGAATTCTGCAGAAAGCTGAGAGACAACCCAAATAGGGGGAAAAATAGTGGAATTTCTGATAGAAAAGGGCATTATTTAACTATTTCACTGTGTAAGAAGAGATAAAGATATGTAATATGAGTGTGATGCTTCACTCCAGATTCTTACACTCAGAAGCCTGACACAAGAACATTGCTGTTAGTTGAAGTTACTGAGCTACATAGCTGGCCAAACTGGGCTACAAAGTGAGACGTATCTCAGTTTTTAAAACAAGGTCCAGAAAGATTGGTAAAGCACATAAGTGAGGACCTGGATTCAATTCCCAGTCACCCACATGAAGAAGTCAGGCATGGGGTACATACCTCTAATATCAGTGCTGGGGGCAGACAGGTGATCACTGGGGCTCACTGGCCAACCAGCTTCACGTGCTGAGCAAGTTTCAGGCCAGTGAGAACCTTGTCTCCAGAAAAGGGTGGTAATGTCTGATGAGTAGCACTCAATGTTATCTTCTGACTTATACATATTCACAATGTTCAAAAACTAGAAAAGACTTTTAGACAAGATGTAGATCTCTGTACAAGTATATAAAGATAACAAAAGTAGCAAGCAGCCCCACAAAGTTCTCCAGTTTCAAGAAAGAGTAGGTAGAGAAAGTTAAAGGTAGGCAAAATTTGCTGTATGCATGTCAGCTGCAGAGAAAGGAAGGCGCTAGGAACAATGTTAGGAGGATGTAGCTAGGTGGGCCGAGTGTGAGAGTCTGGGAGAGCAGATGTCAGGGAAGGGTGGACTGTAGAGAGTCCTAGCACTCTGTTGCGGAGGTTGCCTGGCTTTCAACTCTGTCTCTGTAGCTTGTGCATTTTGGCACGAGTTGTGGTGGTCTGAAAGCCTAGTGCACAGGGTTGCTAATGAAGAAGGCATTCAAGAGCTGTAGCTCAGTGCTTGGTCACTGGAGTGGAATTAGAACTCTGATGCTTTATCAGAGCAGCAGTGGAGGCCCACAATTGGAACACTTGCCATGAGCCATGAAAGACATGCCTTGGTCTCTAGTGGTTAAAGATTTAGACTTGGCTATATGCGTTAGGAATTCTTACTGACTGTCCAGGAAAGGAAAAGGTACAGTGCTGGGCGAAGGAGTATGGCTCAGTGGTTAACCATTGACCTAACATGAAACCCCTGTGTTTAATGCCAACACCATTAAAAAAAAAATTGTCATTTGTGCTGTAGGATGACTTGCCTGGATCAGTCAACCTCTGTCTCTTTCAGGATAGGATTTTTGGGCCTTGGCTTAATGGGAAGTGGCATCGTCTCCAATTTGCTAAAAATGGGTCATACAGTGACTGTCTGGAACCGGACTGCAGAGAAAGTAAGTATCAAGGGTGAGGTTTATCAGACTTTGGAAAGTGGAGTAAGTGAGGGTAGTAGACGTCTGTGTCTCTACTTGACATTCTGCACCCAGTGAAAGAAGACCTGAGCTTTGTCCAGGCAGAGAGATACATAGGATGTTGTTATACAACTGTAACCATTTAAAACAGCTTAAAGTGTAGCCAGACATGATGGCAGGTGCCTATAATTCCAGCACTTAGGTTGAGGCATGAGGAGTGCTATGCATTCTAGGCCAGCCTTGGTTATATAGGAAGTCTAGGCCATAGTGAGACCTTTTCTCAGATGCAAACAAGCCTGCCATGGTGGTGCATGCACATCTTTAATCCCAATACTTGGAAGATAGAGGCAAGTGGATCTCTATGAGTTTAAGGCCAGTCTGGTCTATAGAACAAGTTATAGGGCAGCCAGGACTATGTAGAGAGACCTTGTTTTATTAAGAAACAAAACAAAACAAAACAAACAAAAAACATGGTTCAGCAATTAAAAAGTGTGTTCTGTTTTTCCAGAGGTCTAGAGTTCAAGCCCGGCAGTAGTGGCACACAACAGAGGTCTAGAGTTCAGTTCCCAGCATATACAGCAGGGGGCTCACAGCCACACAGCAGATCCAGTTTCCTCTTGTGGCTTCTGGGCACCTGTGCTCATGTGTCCATACACACATATACACATACATAAAAAAATTAAATCTGCTTTTGAAAATAATACAAATGACAGTAACAACAGAAATGCCCATTACTATAAAATGAAGGGATTCTGATCACATGGGACATGTTATGCAGACCCAGCTTCGTCCTTGTAACCACCATACTATGTCTGTCTGGTTCCAGACAGAAGGCTCCAACATTCTCCTCAGAACTCCAGTATGGATGGAGCAGGTGAGGGAAGGCAGGGCATCTAGGCATGCGTGAACATTTCCCTTTGATAGGTGTGCCTCTGACTGCCCTTTTTTTTTTCCCTTAGATTTGTTTATTTGTTTATTTTATGTATATGAATACACTGTAGCTGTACAGATGGTTGCGAGCCATCATGTGCTTGCTGGAATTTGAATTCTGGACCTCTGCTCACTCTGGTCATTCCGCTCACTCCGGCTTAAAGATTTATTTATTTTTATACCAAAGTACACTGTAGCTGTCTTCAGACGCACCATAAGAGATCGTCAGAATTTTATTGGATAGTTGTGAGTCACCAGGTTGTTGCTGGGATTTGAACTCAGGACCTTTGGAAGAGCAGTCAGTGTGCTCTCCACCGCTGAGCCATCTCTCCAGCCCTGTGCCTTTCTTGATGAGAAAACATGGACAAAACAGCAAAGCATCTGAGAGTTGAGTCAGGCAGGCCCAAATTCAGATCACAGATGTGCTGTTTACCTTCCTTGGCAAGACACTCTGCTTGTCTTCCCTGTGTGAATAGCTGAGTAAGAACACCTACTTCATATAGGCCAGAAACCATTAGTACTCAGCTCTAAAGTACCTAACACTAGGCCTTGCAAAAGACTTCTGTGAAAAAGCCATTTAGTCCTCTGGTAATCTTCTTAGAATTTCTTTTAAGGCTGTTGATAGAACTGATCTTTTGGCTGGGCACAATAATGCTTTCAGTCTAGCACTTGGGAGGGAGGCAAAGGCAAGGAGATGTCTGAGCTCGGTGGAGGCCAGGCTGGTCACATAGCAAGTTATAGGCCACCCAGCGCTGTCTCTCTCTCTGTGTGTGTGTCTGTTTCTCTTTCTCTCTCTCTCTCTCTCTCTCTCTCTCTCTCTCTCTCTCTCACACACACACACACACACACACACACACACAGACACTTTAAAAATAAATAAAAAGGATTTCTGGACTGAGAAAATGGTACAGTAGGTAAAGGTACTTGCCACCAAATCTAATAACCTGAGTTTAATCACCAGGACCCATATTTTGGAAGGGGGGACACAACTTCCCCTCTGCATTTGTCCTCTAACCTCTGACCCACATATTCACGTACACACATCACTCACTCAGTAAATATTGCAAAAGCAAGAAAAGTTTTTCAAACAGTCCCCTGGCCAGGTGCAGTGTAGTCCCAGCTGCGCAGGAGGGTCTCTTGAAGCCAGACTGACTGTGTGATCGATACAGTGACAGTCTATCAAAATGACGACAAAATAGAATGCTCTATTGGTGCTTCTGAAATAATAAAGAACATGGATTGAGTTTTCAGGAGAGAGAGGACAATGGGATTTTGATGGCTCATGCATTAGGCAGAAGGATCGCCATGAGTCAAAGCCAGCCTGGGTTACTTAGCAAGTTAAAGGCTAACTGAGCTACAGAATTAGACATTGCCCAAAAAAAATTTTTTTGAGGGGACCTCTTAGGCTAGAGAAATAACTCAGTAGTTAATAGAGTACTTGGCCAGCAACCAGGGTTCAGTTCTCAGCACTCTGATGGAGACTCACAGTCGTTAGAACGCTAGTTCAAGGGACCTGATAAGCCAGGTACAGATGCAATGTACCTATATCAGGCAGTCATCATACCCATAAATATATAATTGTTTAAAGGGGAGGAGGCAAGTGGTTCTTCTGTTGCTCCAGGCCTACTGTTCTTTGTAGCAAATGTACCAAGTAGAGCTGTTTCTCTCTAAAATAGAACTGGAATTAGGAATATAGCCGGTCTTATTAATGAGCTTGCTGTACATTGAGGTTCTAAGTTCAAATCCCCTGATAATCCACTTGAAAACTGGGCATTTAATTAAAATTGAGGCTAGTTTAGGATGACAGTCGATGTTTGTCTCTAGCCTCTGATATGCAAGAGGCTACACATACGTACACCTATAAACATAAATACACACAAATCATTTAAAACATTTTTTTAAAAATCAAAAGATCAAGCCGGGCAGTGGTAACACACTCCTGTAATCCCAGCACTTGGAAGGCAGAAGCAAGCGTATTTCTGAGTTCGGAGCCAGCCTGGTCTACAGAGTGAGTTCCAGGACAGCCAGGACTACACAGAGAAACCCTGTCTCGGGAAAAAAAAGAAAAAAACAAGTCAAAAGATCAGACACACAGTGAGAACTCTCTCAGCCTAGAAACAAAACCTAAAACTTCGTTCCAAAGTGGCTACCATAGAACTCTAAGCCCCAGAAGTTGACTAGACAAATCCAATAAAGGTGGCTCGTTATAAACCAGGGAGGAGTAGCGAAGACTGATCAGAAAAGTATCTTCAGGAAATTTGCCAAGGCCATCTATAAGCAATCAAAATTCACTAAAGAAAAAGGTAAATATGGGGGCTGGAGAGATGGCTCATTGGTTAAGAGCAGTAGGTACTCTTCCAGAGGTGCTGAGTTCAATTCCCATTGCCCATGTGGTGTCTCAAAACCATCTGTAATGGGATCTACTTCCCTCTTCTGGTGTGCACAAAGACAGACCACTCATATACATAAAATACATGAGCAAATAACTTCTTTAACTTTTTTTTTCTTTCTTTAAGTTGTGTTTTTGAGGCAGGGTTTCACTGTATAGCCCTGGCTTTGCCTAGAGCGCACACTATATAGACTAGGCTGTCCTTGAACTCACAGGTTCACCTTCTGCCTCCCACGTGCAAGGTAGGACTAAAGGTGTGCAGTACTACAACTGGCCTTAAGGTTTTATTTTTATTTCATGTTTTATGTGTATGAGTGGTTTGCTCAAATGTGTATCTGTATACTATATGTATGCCCAGTGCCCATAGAGGTCAGAAGAGGCTGTTGGATCCTCCCATGTGGGTGCTTGGAATAAAAACCCAAGTCTTTCGGAAAAACAGCAAGTGCTCTTAACCAATGAGCCATCTTTACAGTTCTAGATCCATAGTTATTGGATAATAACTTTTCTAAAACAAGAATTGGACAATATTGAATGTCCACCAGTCTCAGAATCACATGGAAGGTTCTTCAGCATCATTCATGTGAGTCACATGTGCACACTCATGTACTTGCACACAACAAAGTTAATACAATTAAAAATATATATATTTTTTTAAGGGTCCTGGGGAGATGGCTCAGGTTAAGGGCACTATGGGTCTTGCAGAAGATCTAGTTTCAGTTCCAGAACCCACATGGTGGCTTATAAACATCCCCATCTCCAGTTTCAGGGAATCTAGCACATTCTAAGCACCAAGGGCACCAGGTACATATGTGCCACATATATACATATGCAGGGAAAATACTCATAAAAAGTAAAAAAGATAAACTTTTTTTTTTTCAAGACAGTTTTTCTACATAGCCCTGGCTGTCCTAGAAACAACTCTGTAGACCAGGCTGGCCCCAAATTCACAGATCCACCTGCATCTGCTTTCCAAGTGCCGGGATTAAAGTGATCCACCACCACCAAAAAGTTTATTTAAAAAAGCCTACTCACAAAAATAGTGTGCTCAATTATTCTGATTATCTTTCAATATATTGTGGGAGGGTGGGGGTACACTAATACCAATGAAGTGTTTATAGGATATTCTGGATGGTTTTAATTTTAGAAAAAAAAAGAAGCTAAGACTTAGAGACCTTGTATAAATCCTGACCTGCTATAGGATTTGGAACCAGCCTGCCCACACTGGACCACACAACCCCCCCAAACACACACACCCTGCTCCCTCTCATGTGCTCCATCCTGCTCTGTACCAGTCAGGGCACTGGACTGGTTTTGCCATAGTTTTACTAGCACAGAGGAGCTGGACATAGCTCTGTTCGTATCTTGCTTTTCAGATTGCCAACCCTCAGCAGACACTGGCCTTGTGTAAAATACCATATCATTGTAGTTAGTTACCATGTTCATCTACAGAAGCAGGACAGTCTATAAAAGTCTCTGTCCTCTTACACTCAAGGAGTTGGTTCTCCAGCTCTAGTGTCCCGGGCCTCAGCCTCAGCCTCCTGCCTTGGGAGACCAGACAGGGGCACACACATCTCTGGCCTGTCCGGCATGTTTATTGTGCATTGCATGCAGCTCACGTAAGGATCTGTGACTTTTGCAGTGTGATTTGTTCATCCAGGAGGGGGCACGCCTAGGAAGAACCCCCGCTGAAGTCGTATCAACTTGTGACATCACTTTTGCCTGTGTGTCGGATCCAAAGGCAGCCAAGGACGTAAGGATCCCCCTTCCCTCTGCATCTCAGGTCGTAGCCAAGAGAGCTGGCTGGCCTCCTCCCCTCCTCCCCTGCACACTGAGTGAGTGTCTGCATGTGGGGGGATATCCCATCTGTGGGCCAACTCCTTTTGGGAAACATATCCAAGTTGAATACAGACTTCTTTAATTCTAAGAAAGAACTTCTAGAGTTCTTAAAGTCTGCTTAAACATTTTTCTGAAGTGGCTCCAGAAATTCTACTGAGCTGGACTGTTTTGTAGCTGAGTGGCCTTTCTTTTTTCCAAGGGCCAAGTCATATTTTAGCTGTTGCTGAATTTGTGTTAGAAATTTAAGTAGAGTAGTGATCCTATTAAACTGCGTATTAGTGATCTAGTCCAAAGAAGCCCCCAAAATCAGTAGTGAAGTTCTGTCTTTTGAACCTTGGAAAGAGAATATGAAGATAAAAGGGAACATTCTGGAATGACTTTTTGGTTTGGTTTGACTTTTTTGTTTTTATTTGTTTGTTTGTTTGTTTTGGTTGGTTGGTTGGTTGGTTGGTTGGTTGGTTGGTTGGTTGATTTTTGACTACAGGGTTTCTCTGTGTAGCCCTGGCTGCCCTGAAATTTAGTCTGTAGACCAGGCTGGCCTCGAACTCAGAGATCCAGCTGCCTCGAGTGCCGTGCTTACAGGCACGCGCTCCGCAACCTAGCTTTGTCTACTTTTTTTAATATCAAATCTCACATGTAGCCATCATTGGCTTGGAACTTGCTATGTAAGTAGACCAGACTAGTCTGGAACTCATAGAGAATCCTCTGCCTGAAATTACTTTTCTCTCCCATACATATTTAGTGGCTCTTTCATTTTCATTTTTAATAGTTAACTTCTGATCAGGAAGTGAACTCTAAAAAAACCAACAGATTATGTTCTGCAGGGACTCCTGAGCACTTAACTGCAAGGCTGTTGCTTCTCCATTGTGTCCCCACAGCTGGTGTTGGGCCCCAGCGGTGTGCTGCAAGGAATCCGCCCTGGGAAGTGCTATGTGGACATGTCAACGGTGGACGCGGATACAGTCACCGAGCTGGCCCAGGTAGCAGCCTTATGTAGGCTGGCTCTGGATCATCTTTTCAGTGGGAGCCCAAGACCCAGGCTGACCACACCCAAGTACGGGCAGTTTGCTTACACTAGAACCAAAGCCAGAGCGGACGTCGGGAGCCCTGGGACTAGTCTCTTGACTGTCCCCCTTCAGAACCTCAGCTGGTTGGAACGGCCATGGAAGGTCACTGCAGGCTAGTAGACAGGAGGTCCCATGCTGTCAGCCCTCCTACAGAGAGAAGCCTCCAGACTGCCAGTGTGACCTTTTTCGCTTAAGCAGCTGTCTACAGTTGAGTCTAGCATAGTGTCCTCTTCCCAGTCTTATGGTCCCACTTGTATTCTGAGGGTGGCTGAACTTAGGGATGGATGGGCAGGGTCCAGAGGGCAGGAGTTCAGCCCTGGCATCGTTATGGCCATGTTTGCCCCTTGGTCTCTGAGAATCAGAGCACTGGAGAACAAGATAGAGACACTCATTACCTCCCTTATGTTCTGTGACTCAACTTCTGTATAAGGATAGCCTATTTGACCCACTACAGTAGTAGGCTTTGGTACATGTGTTAGCTTTAGGACTTTTGATAACAACATGCTAACATATTCTATGATGAGACACCATGACCCCCAAAGATGTTCCTTCCTCCATACTTGGAGAAGCAAGACCAATCGGAAGCTATGGCTTTCCTTACAGGTGATTGTGTCCAGAGGGGGGCGCTTTCTGGAAGCCCCAGTCTCAGGGAATCAGCAACTGTCCAACGATGGGATGTTGGTGATCTTAGCAGCCGGAGACAGGGGCTTGTATGAGGACTGCAGCAGCTGCTTCCAGGCTATGGGGAAGACCTCCTTCTTCTTAGGTAATACGCCTACCCACCCACCTGGCCATGGTGGGCCTGAAGGCTTGCGGGTACAGCAGCTACATTGGTGACAGTGTCTGTCCTACATGGCCTTCTCACCAGGCTTCCTAAAAGAAGGCTTCTTTTTCCAGGCATGATTAGTACCTGGAAGGAAAAAGAACCATTCCTGTCTAGGACAGATGAAAGGTTTTCAGGGTGCATGGGTGAAGGCAGGTAGAGATGACCTGCCTATAGAATTCTTGGGACGTGACTTTTGCCCTGAGCAGGTGAAGTTGGCAATGCAGCCAAGATGATGCTGATTGTGAACATGGTCCAAGGGAGCTTCATGGCCACCATTGCTGAGGGGCTGACACTGGCCCAGGTGACAGGCCAATCACAGCAGACACTCTTGGACATCCTTAATCAGGGACAATTGGCCAGCATCTTTCTGGACCAGAAGTGCCAAAGTAAGTCACTTTTGACCTTTCTTCTTGCAATTTTATTTTCATTAGAGCTGAGCAGCTGGGTCAAACCATCCAGGAAAGAGAGTCCTTTCATGGTTCATTGTGTTTAAAGAGCCCCCCTTTCCAATCAGTCCTTGCCCGGGTCAGAGGAGGCCCAGAGACACAGTGAAAATGAGTGGGGCCTGAGTCTTGGACATGGGAAAGGACAGGGCTGTGCCCTTTGGAAATGCTGGAGGTGAGCAGGCAATCTTCATGTAGATCTTTAAACTTCTGATGAATGGTTTTCCTCTCTCAGATATACTACAAGGAAACTTTAAACCTGACTTCTACCTGAAGTACATTCAGAAGGATCTCCGCCTGGCCATCGCATTGGGTGACGCAGTGAACCACCCCACTCCCATGGCAGCCGCAGCCAATGAGGTAACTTCATGTCAAGGGACCTGGGGGCAGACCCTTGCGTTTCATCACACTACAGTGAACCAAGAAAGGAAGGAACATCAAGTTTAGAATTGCACTGGGTCTGTCTTTAAATTAGGATCTGAATCCTTTTTCTCTGTCTAGTTCCTGGTAAAGGAGTCCTACAGTCAACAGTTCTAGACCTACCTATAACCTGAGCATGAGAGTTCATTTCCTTCTCAACCACACTAATTTTTTAATTATTATTTTCTTTGTGATTTCTTCCTTGATCTTTAGATTACTTGAAAGTTTTTCTTTTCTTTTTTTTCTTTTTCTTTTTTTTTTCTTTTTTCTTTTTTTTTTTTTTTTTTTTTTTTTTTTTTTTTTTTTGGTTTTTTTTTTTTTTTTTTTTGGTTTTTTTTTTAGACAGGGTTTCTCTGTATAGCCCTGGCTGTCCTGGAACTCACTCTGTAGACCAGGCTGGCCTCGAACTCAGAAATCCGCCTGCCTCTGCCTCCCAAGTGCTGGGATTAAAGGCGTGCGCCACCAACGCCTGGCTACTTGAATGTTTTTCTAGCCAAGTATGGCCATATATACTGTAGCCCTGGCTTACTAAGGCTGAAGTAGAAGGTTCAAGGCCAGCCTGCACAACGTAATGAGAGTCTGTCTCAAAACAAAGATTGTACAGGAGGGACTGGAAATACCATTTCTTGGTAGAGTACTTATCTGGCATGTACAAGACCCTGGAATCAATACCTAATACCGCAAAAAAAAGAAAAAAGAAAATGGGATGTTTGTGCAGTGGCTGATGGGTGTTGTTTACTTAGTGTACAAAGTGCTTTGATGATTTACATCACGGGATTCCAGCTGTGACTGGAATCTCTGTTACTCTCCTCCAATTTCATAGATCAAACTGTCTTGGATCTCATTAGTTAGCCCAGACAAGCCTCAAGTCCACAATCCTCCTGCCTTAATATCCTTAGTGCTTGTATTTCCACATACCTGGCTGCTGTGTCCTTTGTACACAGCCTATGATTGGGGCTTGCATTTTTATCCATCTTCAGTTTCTACTTACCAGTTACAGCGCTTGCGCCAGTCACATCATTTTCCATCTGTCTCCTAAGTAGCTGTCTTCAGACAGACTAGAAGAGGGCAACAGATCTCATTATCGATGGTTGTGAGCCACCATGTGGTTACTGGGATTTGAACTCAGGACCTCAGGAAGAGCAGTCAGTGTTCTTAACTGCTGAGCCATTTCTCCAGCCCAGTAGCTGGAATTTTAACTTCCATTTAATTTCTTCTTTTTTAAAAACACTTTTTAGCCTGGTGGTGGTGGTGCACACCTGTAATCCCAGCACTCTGGGCAGCAGAGGCAGGTGGATTTCTGAGTTCCAGGACAGCCAGGGCTATACAGAGAAACCCTGTCTCAAAAAACAAACCCAAGCCAGCAGTGGTGGTGCACGCCTTTAATCCCAGCACTTGGGAGGCAGAGGCAGGCGGATTTCTGAGTTCAAGGCCAACCTGGTCTACAGAGTGAGTTCCAGGACAGCCAGGGCTACACAGAGAAACCCTGTCTCGAAAACAAAACAAAACAAAAAAAAAAACACTTTTTAGGGCTGGAGAGATGGCTCAGCAGTTCCTGCCTGTGAAGGTGTTCTTGGTGTTCAGGTTAGAAAGCTACTCAGCCTTGATTATGCATTAAACAATAGTGGTAAATACACCAGGCATGATGATATACAGAGTTCCAGGAGAGCTGGGGCTGCATAGTGAGAAGATAAAAAGAAAAACAGACACACATGAGATCATTGTAGGCTGTAAGGAAAGCTCTGTCTCAACAACAAAACCCAAACACTGGGGCTGATGGCTCAGGATGCAAGAGAACCAGCTGCTTACAGAGGGCCTGGGTTCAAATTCCAGCACCCATATGGCAGGTTACACCCATCTGTAACTCCAGTTCCAGTACATCCAACCCCCTCTTTTGGCCTCTGAGAACACCTGGCACCCAGATAGTGCACAGACATGCATGCAGGCAAAGACATGTGAAATAATAAAATAAATTATAAAATTGAATAGAACAAAAATAAATAAAATAGTGTATGTAGGCTCTCTGGTATGCCAACGGGCACAGCTGCTGTGTGGAAGAGGAACTCAGAGGAGCCTTCAGGAAGCTGGTTGGGAGGTGCCAGCCATTTTTAAAGAAAGTAGGGCGCAGTGATCCTGGGTAATAAGACACCCTCAGAAAGCTGCATTGAGGGCTGCCACCTTGATTGCTAACAGCACTGAGCACTTGACATGTCTGAGTAAATGTCCTCTCTGTCAAGCCATGAGGGCTGGGGCTGTGCCCTCTTCAGATGGGCTGTGGCAGAAGCCCACAGGCTAGGGCTTTTGCCCCACATCAAGCCAGCACTCATATCCACATATCTCAAGCTCCAGGTCCTGCCTGCTAAGCAACTGGCTAGAACCATCTGGAAATGCCTCCAGGAAGCAGGGCTCTTCACATAGTAGCTCTGTAGCTAGAGACCAGCCTCTACCTCACTCGCTCTCTCTCTTTTTTCCCAGGTATACAAAAGAGCCAAGGCACTGGACCAGTCTGACAATGACATGTCTGCCGTGTACCGGGCCTACATACACTAAGCCTTGCCTGCCCATCTACCCACCCATCTTCCCTCTGACCTCCCTTCCCAGTGTGGGGTCAGGGTCTGGGACTTAGCTCTGGACCAGTCACCTGTCTCCATTTCCTTTTATACAGACTCTGAGACTTGCATCAGCACAGTACACAGCAGCACCCTCCCTCCCTGGGCCCGGCCAGGGATAAGAGGATCTGTCTCGACAGTGGCTGTGAAGAAGCTCTTGAGCTGGGCATTGATTGGCCCTGGAGCAGGAGGCTGTGTATTCTGTTTCTCTTGTGTTCTCTGTCTCTGTCACACACATACAGACACACACACACACCCAGGATAGAAGCTACCAGGAACTGCTGCCTGGCTGTTCTTGCAAGCTTGTCTTATCTCAACCCCCCCTCTGGTCAAGAGACTAGGGGGACTAGAATTGGCAGGGAGCACAGGAAGCCTTCCTCAGCTTCCCCAGGACAGAGACTGGCAGAGGGTCCATGGCCACCACCGGACCCCTGAAAGGAGAGGCCCCTCAGCCATCATGAACCGGCAGAGTCCCTGAGGAGGCTCTGTGGATCTCCAGCTGAGGAGGATTTTCCTGTAGACACTACCATTACGCAGCAGCTCCCAGAATGTCTCTGTGAACTGAAGAGAGACCAGCCTAGTCACATAGACACCTCTTCGGGGAGAGCAGAGTCCACAGTCTTCAACTCCCTGGCTGCTGTCTCTGTAACCAGAGCCTGGTCCTCCCAGGAGTTTTTATTTGGATTTGCATTCCAGCCCATGGGAAGGGGCCTTCAGGGCGTTGGGAGCAGTAGAATGTGTGGGTGGCTCCTTCCTGTTCCGTTAGGGCAGCCTCTTGAGCTGGGCTCCCTGGTCAGCCTGCTCTACACAGGTCCCCTGCATGCCCCTCTTCCCCATTTCCTTCCATGGAGACATTGCTGTCCCATCCTCTTTGACCCAGACCCAGCCTGACCGACACCAGTAATGAGCATCTATCTCCTAGGAGAGCATTCACAGGCTGGGCCTTTGATGAGGAGCTTCACGTCTGCCAGTATCAGTGGTTCCAAGTCCTGGGTTTGGGGGGACAGACTTGAAGCATTTCTCCATGAAGAGGGGACCAAAGAGGCTTAGAATGTCACATGAGAGGAATCACCTGAGGAAGCCTTCCTCATGAGTTTGGATTTCCAAAGCCGCGATTTGACTTCCACCAGGGATAAGGATCTATGGACATGGGCGTGGAGCAGGGAATGCTTGTGGAGTTCAGCACAACTGCTCATCCACTGGGATGCTGAACAGTTTCTGTCTGGACACGGCCTGTCTTGGTCCTGGGGGTTGGGGGTGGGGAAGATGCTGTAAGGAAACCGGTTAGTCAATGTTGTCTTAATATTGTTGACAATTCTGTAAAGTTCCTTTTTATGACTATTTCTGTTTAAGCTATTTCACCTTTCATTTTGAAATCCTTTCCTTTTATGGAGAAAATGTGACATTGTGAAAATGCCTGTAAGAAAGCCCCTACTCCCTCTTTTCCTTTAAATGACAAATCTAGGTGATTAAGGTTGTGAATTTTTATTTTCACTTTGTTTTTAATGAACATTTGTCTTTCAGAATAGGATTGTGTGATAATGTTTAAATGGCAAAAACAAAACTTGATTTTGTGCAATTAACAAAGCTACTGCAAGAAAAAAAAATAAAACATTTCTTGGTACCATAGCTGTGCCACTTGTACCCAAATGCTTTAGGAACCTAAGTACTAGCCAACCCACCTGATTCTTTTCCTGCACAACCCTGTTGAGCGGCGGCTATCTGGGGGGACAGTACAGGAATAGCTTGGTGATGGACGGCCCCGCCGGCCAATCAGTGAACAGTAGAGCTAGACGTGTGGCCTGTCTAGCCACTCACCACCCAGGACTGGAAGCTGTAGCCGGTCGCTTGAGGCGTAGTCGGCTTGGGGGCGGAGCTTGTGCCCGATTTGCCAATCGATCACGGGAGGAGGAGGAAAAAGGGGCGGGCGTTGCGCGCCAAGCTCCAGACTACAGACCTTAGAGACAGCGGACGGCGGGGCGATGGCGACCGCGATGGCTGCGAGCGCCGCGGAGCGGGCAGTACTGGTGGGACGCGAGCGGCGGGCAAGGGGCGGCGGGCGGCCAGCCGACAGGCGGCGGGGATGGGATGGGTTTGACGCCGCGCTGTCCGCAGGAGGAGGAGTTTCGCTGGTTGCTGCACGCTGAGGTGCACGCCGTGCTGAGACAGCTGCAGGACATCCTCAAGGTAACGCACCCGCCGGTCCCGCCCGGCCTGCCATCCTTCCTATCCTCTGGGTCCTGTGAATCGCGCACCGCAGGTGCTGAGCGTGACCCGGGCAGATACCCACTTCTGAGAGTACAGTACAGACGCAGGCATGGTGGCATGTAATTACACATGCAGTGTGTGTGCGCAGCCAAGGTCTTAGACCCTAGAGTCAGCACCAGGTCTTGAGTGTGAACTATCTTTGAAACTGACATTCCATCTGTGAGCAAGCAGGGTGGTGGTGAAAGCTTGTGATTTCAGCACTCGGTGAGTGAGGCTAGAGGTTCACGGACAAGAAGCTAGCCTTAGGCTCCATTATGAAACACTTTCAAACAAAACAGCCTCAAAACAAATACTGATAATCCAAGCTATGAAGTGATCTCATCCAAATTACCGGACTTCTGAGCCTGTTCCCTTACCCTAACCAGGCTCACAAAGCTGTTGTGAAGATAATAACCTATCCCATAAAATGCCTAGGGCAGTGACCTAGGAAAGCGTGTTACTGTGACTGCTCTCACAGCACTCCAGTTAGCTAGGTACTGTGCCTCTGCTGTGTTCCCACCTGGCTGCTCGTGCTGTACTCAGGACTGGAATGAGCGGGTCTGAACTCACAGACCCGTGGAGGGTTAGTAAGGCAAATGCAGAAGAGCCAGGTCAGGCCCGCCCTCCGTCCCCTCTCAGGCTAGGCTGGCAAAGTGTCTAGGCCTTGGAATGGAACGCTGGCCAGACTCAGGTGAGGTGTTGGGACTGCGCTTTCTTCCACAGGAGGCCTCGCTCCGCTTCACCCTCCCGGGCCCCAGCTCCGAGGCTCCTGCCAAGCAGGAGAACTTCATCCTGGGCAGCTGTGGGTGAGCTGGGTTGGGCAGGGCCTTTGGAAGGGGCGTAAGCCTGGGAGGAGGACGTGCCCTTGCACTGCCGGGCAGCCTGCAGGGGGAGGGGCAGTAGCAGGCACCCCCTGACTCCTGTGGGTTACAGCACAGACCAGGTCAAAGGGGTGCTGACTCTGCAAGGAGATGCCCTCAGCCAGGCGGTGAGTGCCCCGGGGCCCTATCCCCCAACAGTCCTGCTGGTAACAAGGGTGGTGATGGCTTAGTCTGCCACAGCTAGCTGTGTGACCCTTGTCTTCTTTGACCTGTTTCCTTGTATGTCTGTAACGTAACAGGCAACCCTCACTACCTCACGAGATAGGCTTTAGATTCTGGGAGGGACAAGATGCGGGTGGCTTTTTAGTTAGTTCTGTCACCTGGACCCTGTGAAAATACAAACCTTGAAAGCCTAGGCCACCCTCTAAGCTAAGGCCTCAAGACCCTGGGGACAGCCCCTTCCCCACTGTTCAGTCTACAGCACTCCCCTCCGGCCCTTCCCCTTTCCCAGCACCCCCCCCAACCCACTGGCTGAGGGGCCTCAGCCACCCACCCATGCCCTGCCTTGCCGGCTCACAGGATGTGAACCTGAAGATGCCTCGGAACAATCAGCTGCTGCACTTCGCCTTCCGGGAGGACAAGCAGTGGAAGCTGCAGCAGGTGAGGTCTAACCTGGGCTCAGGCCCCAGGGCAGGCCTGAGCTAAGGCCTCCCTGGAGAAGTCTGGCAGTAGGGGCTTTGTGACCACAGCAGACATAGCAGAATTGGGGTGGGGGGGGTGCCTTGGGCCCCCAGAGCCTGTTCCACATTAGAGATGTGAAACCAGCCCTACCACGTGGGGACAGCTGAAGGTCCCTTTGTCACTTAACAGGGGCTTCCCATGTACCATGAATCATGCACAAGCCTCCTGCCTACCCATAGGCCAGTGATACACATGGGCATGTACACACACACACACACACACACACACACCCGGTGATCTGAAGCTGGCTCCCAGGTCCCCCCTCCTGGCTTCTCCCTAGGCACGCCCGTTCCTCCCTTGGGCCCTGCACACTTCCTCCTACCTTGTGGGTGTACTAGGGCTAGTCTTTTGAGCAGTGACTGCACAGGGCCAAGAGCCAGCCTGGCTGCCATGATTGTCCAGGACCTGGCCATCCAGGCTCAGATACTCCGGCTTTGGAGGTGATCAAGGCCAACAGGTGGCGCCACCTTCTCCTGGGAGGTTAGCCTCTCCAGTGGGCCCCGTGTTCTGGGATCAGGCTTCCCTGAAACTGACGGGCTTCGTTTATGTGGGTGGGGCCTGTTTCCAGATCCAGGATGCCAGGAACCACGTGAGCCAAGCTATTTACCTCCTAGCGAACCGGGATGAGAGCTACCAGTTCCAGACGGGAGCGGAGATCCTCAAGGTACTCTTCGCGTGTTAGCACTTCCCCTGGCAGTGCCGGCCCTGTGCCCCCAGGCTTCTCCAGAAGCTGCTCCGTCCCCAGCCCTTACTCACAGGGCCGGCCACATCCAGCTGATGACCTGGCATCTACTGGGGTTGCCGAGTTTAGGCCTAGGAACCATGGTCACCTGGCAAGAACAGAAGCCACAGATGAGGCTTGCTGATGCTAGGGGCTGGGACATGGGGGACCCCAACGGCTACTGCCCAAGTCACAGCGGCTGCCTGCCCCCCCCCCCCAGCTCATGGATGCTGTTATGCTGCAACTGACTAGAGCCAGAAACCGGCTCACTACCCCGGCAACCCTCACCCTGCCGGAGATTGCCGCCAGCGGCCTCACGGTCAGTACCTCAGAAGCTCCCTACCCCAAGAAAGAAGTGGGATGGGTTTTTAGCCTGAACCCTGCCCCCCAATATGTTAACCCAGTTTACAGCCAGTGGTTTCCAACCTAGCAGCCAGCACGTAGAGATTATGGGGAGCCTCTGGCACCCCAGCCTATGGAGAAGCACTTGGGGATAGGGCTGGGCTACCCCTCTCCCCCGGAATTCCACACCCCGTAGCAGCGCAGCCTAAAGTTGGAGAGGGCCTCATTCCTTCTGCCTCCTCCAGCGGATGTTTGCACCTGCCCTACCCTCTGATCTGCTGGTCAATGTCTACGTGAACCTCAACAAGCTGTGCCTCACGGTGTACCAGCTGCACGCTCTGCAGCCCACCTCCACCAAGGTACAGCTCTCCCCCGCCCCAGACACCCCCACACCAGCCCTGCTGAGGGCCCTCCGCCCAGACCTCACAGCCTCTGCTGCTTCTGCCTAGAACTTCCGCCCCGCCGGAGGCGCAGTGCTCCACAGCCCCGGAGCCATGTTGTAAGTGTGCGGGCAGGGGGTCCTAGCGCCCCTCCCCAACTACTCTGTCTGCCCTTAGGGTCTGGGTCCAGGCCCACCCTCAGGGATACACGTCTCCCCCCCCCCACCCCTGCAGCGAGTGGGGCTCACAGCGCCTGGAGGTGAGCCATGTACACAAGGTGGAATGTGTCATCCCCTGGCTCAACGATGCCCTGGTGTACTTCACCGTCTCCCTGCAGCTCTGCCAGCAGCTCAAAGACAAGGTGCGTCCAGGGCATGGGGGGGTGGGGAGGGGGCGTGCGTGCAGGGCACGCCTCACACTCCCTAAGTGCCCCTGAGTTGTAAAGCCCATTATACCAAACATACCAGTCATCCAGCAATGGTTCTCAGACCCAGTCCCCTCCTGTAACCTTAACATCTCACTTGGGTCCTAGTGGGTAGAGCACCCTCACCACACCACCCCACCGGATCACACCTTGAGGCCAGGGGACACCCTACCGAGCCTGTGATTGACCAAGCCCCCACCCTCTGCAGATCTCTGTGTTCTCGAGCTACTGGAGCTCCCGGCCCTTCTGAGCAAGCACCTGCCCGGATCCTCCCAGGAGGGTAGCCCTGACTTGTGGACCCTCGCCCCAACACGTACCCCCTGCAGTGCCTGTCAGGCACCCCCATGTCATTACTCTCCCTCCTCAATACCCTGTGGTCCTGATGGGCGTGAATGTGAGAGGCACTGGAGAAAGGGGGTGCTGGCTTGGTTTTTTTGGTTAGGGGAGGGGGTCAGTCAAGATGAGCTGAGGTGTGGTCACGCTCCTAACCCTGCCTTCCTGCACACTCCAGGAACTTTTGGACTAAGGGTGGGACCAAGCCCAGGCCTCTGCCCTCTCCCATCCTCTCAGCTCCCATTAGAGTGTGAGGGATGGGGGTTAGAACTCAGCTGTGGGGTGGAGGAGGGAGGAGGAGGAGGGACCTGGGCCAGGAGAAGAAGCCTCCCTGTAAATAAGGTGCAGTACCGGGACCATTTGTTGACCTCAACCCACCTCTAAGAAATAAAAATCAGATTTTGGCTGCAGTCCTGTTGTCTGTCTGTCTGTCTGCCTACTTAGTAGAGACTAGTTGAAGACACTGATGATCCATGGCCTCCCGTGTTCCCGTGGCCTGATGTTCCTTACTCTAATACGATGTCAAGGCCTCTGATGTAGAGTTCATAATCCTCCTGCCTCCGTCTCTTGAATGCTGGCATCACAGCCTGTGCCCCAGCTGCAGAGTGGCCCCATGGGATATGGAAGTTGAGAGTGTAAAAGGGAATCATGAATACATCGTGGTGCTCCCCACACCGCCCCTCACAGGATTAGAACAGTCCACACTCAGGCTTTGGCAAACATTGGCTCTGTTACTGTCATCCAGCAGGACCCGTGCCAAGGGCAAGCTAGCATTAAGGTTCCAGGGCCAAGTTATCCACGCCCTTGGGCTTTTCCTGCAAGAGAAACAGAAGGGCCCCATCGGTAACACTCCAAAGCTCAGCCGAACCCTCTCCACAAGGCCCTGCCCGCCTGCCCGCCCCACAGGTGTGAGAGAGAGAGGCTTCCATGGGAGTGCTCCTCTCTGAGCAGCCCGGCACCCACCCCTTCCTAGGTTCATCTTCCGGGGCTCACCTTCCGGGGGCTCACCTTCCGGGGCCTGGGGGAGGTGCAGCAGCAGCAGCAGCAGCAGTGGACAACAACCAGAAACAGCAGCAACACCACAGTGCCTGGAGACCAGACAGACAGGCGTCCGGATGTGACCCCTGCCCCCAACACCAGGGGCGGTGGGACAAGGAACAGCACTCACCCACAAACGTGAGGAAGACCACAAAGGCAGCGATGTCCCACTCAGACTGGAACAGCTGCCGGCTCCTCAGCCTCCACAGTACCTCCTCCGCAGACGCCTGGAGCTCCTGCTTCAGCTCCTCAGCAGAAAGTCCCATCTCAGCTACCTGCCCCAGAGCCCCCGAGGGCCACCTCAGTCCAGGCCTCTCTCAGGCCAGGCCGTACAGTCTGACCCTACCCTGAGATGACCCTTGACCACTGCCCCCTTTATTTTCCTCAGCCTTCTGCACTGTGAGCCCTCCAACCTCTGCCCCCCATTCCTTCTGCTCCAGACCCAGCAACCTCTCTCCCGTCCCTGTTCCTCTCCACTATCTCCTCCCCAGGCCTGCTTGTCTCCCCTCCCTCCCCTAGACCTTTGGTCCCCACACTGACCCTGACCTGGGCAGTCCCAACCCACCCACCCTGCCCTTACCTCTGCTCTCCCTAGCAAGGCTGATTCCAGTGCCCCCACGGCCTCTAGTGGCACCCTCTCCCCCAAGCCAGGTAGCTCACATTGCTTCCTGCTTCCGGATCTGCACCACCTGAAACCTTAGCAACCAGCCCCGCCCTCCTCTCCGGGGCCTGCTGCCAGGCAAAGGCCAGGGCCCAGCCGACTGCAGGGGCCTAGGGAGGCAGGCCACAGGGCTGACAGTTGCTTTGCACCCCAGAATTTTTTTTCACCTATTCTTAGTATCCTAGATGTCTTAGTGACTTTTCTATTACTGTGCCCAAACACCAGAACCGAGATGACTTATTTTTTAAAAAGCATTTATTTAATGGGGACTCACATTCCAGAGGGTTAGGGTCCATGTAGGGTCCATAAGGGCCCCGGGGTCCTTGCTTGGAACTGTGACCTTCCCCCGTGAAAGCAGATGGCACTGTTCCTGTGTTCTTGGCACCTGAGAGTCTAGATGCTTTGCTCAGCCTAGACACATGGGCCACACGGGAATCTCTGGTTTGTGTGGCCCTTAATGGTTTGGGCGGGGGGAGTATCCAGTGTTGGCCAGCACACACCCTCCATGGCTTCTTCACAGTGATTACAAAGAGATAACCCCACTAGTCCCATTTTCTTTTCTTCCACGTGTGCAAACTGAGGGCTGGACACGTAGCTGAGTTGGTGGGTTGCCTGTGATGTTCAAGGCTTTGGGTTTGATCCCAGCACCACATGAACCGAACTTTAATCCCGTCAGAGGTTAAAACAAAAAACAAAAACTAGCGGTGGTGGCGCATGCCTTTAATCCCAGCACTTGGGAGGCAGAGGCAGGCAGATTTCTGAGTTCAAGGCCAACCTGGTCTACAGAGTGAGTTCCAGGACAGCCAAGGCTAAACAGAGAAACCCTGTCTCAAACCACCCCACCCCACCCCCAAAAAAATAAGAAGTTCAAGGTTATCCTCAACTACATAATACATTTAAAGGCAGGCTGAACTTCATGAGACTATTTCTGAAAAGGATTGGGGAGGCACCTCCACGTGCACACCATGCCACGCGTGTCGATATGTACGCATGCGCAGTCGAAGGAAGGAAGGAAGCCGGGGCATCGTGACATTAAGCGACTAATAAAAAGTCATCCATGCACTTCATGGACTTATTTTCTGCTGTGGCTGGGACATACCTCAAGCCCAGCAGCTCCGAAGAGAGCTGTGGCTTCTCTTAGAGGTACACAGGCCAGCCTCCAGCGCAGACTGCCTGGGCTGCGTGGGGATGGATGGCTCTTGCTTTCCAGCCTGCGAGACCCTGGCCATGTGCAGGCTTAGGCATATCCTCCGACCTGTCTGTGAAATGGACATGAACAGTCTTCTTCCTTGGGTTACTTGGTTTGGGGGTTTGTTTTGTCTTGTCTTGTTTTAAATCATTTTGAAGAAACAGTCTCTCTACATAGCCCTGACTGACCTAGAACTCACTGTGAAGACAAAGCTGTTCTTGAACTCATAGAAACCCACCTCTGAAATTAAAGGTGTGTGCAACCATACCCAGCCTCAGGATGTGGGAATTCCACGATCCTGTGAACTTTTTTCAGAACAATGGGACACTGCGTTAGTTGCTTGTATTTCATGGTGACCAAGTAGCTGAGAAAACCAGGGAAGGCAAGGCTGACTCTAGACCGCGGCTTTAGCCCAATGTCTGCCCTAGGGAGGGTTACTGCTGCGGGGAAACACCATAAGTAAAAGCAGCTGGGGAAGGAAAGGGCTGGTTTGACCTACTTGTCCTCAGTCAGACTGAAGACAGGAACCTGGAAGCAGGTCTAGTGCTGAAGCCACCAAGGCGGACTGCTTTCTGTGGTCTGCTCAGCCAGCTTTCTTACAGCCCAGCCCAGGGATAGCACCACCCACAATGGTCTGGGCCCTCCCCATCAATCACTAATTAAGAAAATGCTTGGGTGGCAGTGGTGGATCATGTCTTTAATTCCAGCACTCAGAAGGCAGGTAGATCTATCTGAGTTCAAGACCAGCCTGATCTACGGAGTGAGTTCCAGAAGAACCAGGGCTACACAGAGAAAGCCTGTCTAGAGAAAAGGGGGGGGGGAATACCCTACAGGTCTGCATACAGCGTAATCTTTTTTTTTTTAAGGTTTATTTATTTATTATATGTGATTACACTGTAGCTATCAAAACCGGAGGTCATCCTCCATTCTTTTTTTTTTTAAGATTTATTTATTTATTATATGTTGCATACATTGTGGCTGTCTTCATGCACACCAGAAGAGGGCGTCAGATCTCCTTATGGATGGTTGTTAGCCACCATGTGGTTGCTGGGATTTGAACTCAGGACCTTTGGATGAGCAGTCAGTGCTCTTAACCACTGAGCCATCTCTCCAGCCTACAGCCTAATCTTATGGAAGCATTTTCTCAATTGAGGTTCCCTTTTCTCAGATGACTCCAGACTGAAGTTGACACAAAGCACAGTGCTGTCTTGAAGGCTAGGAGAAGTGGAGGCCTCAGGAGGAAGAGGCCAAGACCTCCTGGAACTAGGAGAGGTGTAGTGAGTACTTTGAGGGAGAGGCCTGTAAGGACAAGCCGTACAGCATCGTCACCAAGAAGAGCGAGCGTGTATTTGGCCCACAGCTGTACTAGCACACTGCCATCCATGCCTGTCCACCTATGACCATCTGGGAAGAGCTAGTAGTTGCAACAGAGGCCTGAGCCCCCACCGAGAACATCGGTCAAGCCCTGCGACATAATTTCCTATACAGATTCATGCATACACATTCGTGCATCTCCATTCAAACCAGTTGGGCCCAGCTTACATACATTCTCACAATTACATACTTACACACACATCCATACTTACATATGCATATGGAGCAAAAGACCAAGTGCCAGTGCAGAAAGAACTCATTCCTTCTGGATGAAAAATATGCTCCAATCTTTATTGCACAGAGAAAGAAAAAAATTCTACCCTTTTGATGCTAAATGAATTAACCCAAGTCTGTAAGAAGAAAGCTTTGTTCTCTTTAGTAAGACTAAGCCTGCCTTGCTATTAAGAAAAGACCTGTTCTGTTCCATGGTAAGAAGCCTGCCTGCGCCTTCTCCCCCCTGCAGCTTCTTTTTCCTCTTTCCCTCTGCATTCTGCACATCGCTCTCTTAATTTTTTATGTTGCCTTATACTTCCTAAGTTATTCCACTCTGCAGTCTCCTTCCAACCTTCTCTCTCCTCCTGCCCTGATGTAGCAATGCCTTTGTTCCCAGTGTTCACACTCCAGCCCAATGCTTTGACAAAGCCATGCAATGTAATCTCTCCTAGTCTTTTGTACCCTTGAGGGAAATGAATCACATGGTTTTTCCAAGCATCCTTTTCTTTTCTTTTTTCTTTTCTTTTCTTTCTTTCTTCTTCTTCTTCTTTTTTTTTTTTTTTTACAAAAGTTCACTAGAAGATCAAACATAAATTCAAATCATAAGCCATACGACAGAGAGTGTTCACATGCACATCCATTACGAGTAATTATCTGGCTAAACACTCATTATCTGTCACAAGCTCAACAGGTTCACTGAAAGCTTAAAAAAAAATAATTGTTGTAACTAAGTTATTAGTGAATATTTGTATACATAAACCCAGTCAATATGTTGTTATCTTCTGACCTTGTACGTATAATAAGTCCTTGGGTCCCTTTCTATGGCCTTCAGTAAATTGTTTTGCAACCTCTTGGAATGGTTCTAAATTGTAAATGCCTGCTTGCTATCCCAGAAGTGATTAACTGATGACACTTAAAGACTGTCAGAGTTCTCACTGCAGTTTTGACATCAGAAAGGACTTAATGGCAGTCTTGATATAAAAAATTTTAATAATTACTAATATAATTTTAGGAATTCTTATAGGATCATCTTTTAGAATTAAAAAATCATCTATTAATATAGCATCACTACAAGGCAGTACATCTTCCTTGTTCTGCAGAGATCTGCTCAAAAGGGTAGGCTAATACCTAGTGATTGTTATAAATGTTTAATAATAACGAAAAGCATATTAATAGCAGGAATCTTTTCTCAGATGTAATCCCCTCAGCCTTGTTAAAAGAAGCAAATTCATCATAGATTTTTCAGTCCATGGAGGAACCATCTTAGGAAGATCTCCTGCTAGTTTTTAACGTTTCCTAGATGGCTCCTGACAGGCTGTAAATGGTCTGTCATGGGTGTTGGGATCCAAACTTCATCCTCTGCAAAAGCAACAAGTGCACTTTAATAATGATGATAATGATAATAATTGTTATTATTATCATTATCATCATCATTATTATTATCATTGTTTTATTATAGATATATACATATATATGTATGTATGTATGTATGTATATATATATATATATATATATATAGCCAGTGTGAATGTCTGTGCATCCTGTGTGTGAAGCCCTAGAAGGCCAAAGAGGTTATCAGAACCCCCCAAGACTGGAGTGTCAATGGTCGTGAGCCATCGCGTATGGGTGCTGAGGACTTAACTTGATCCTCTGCAAGAGCAGCCACTTTAACTGAGCCATCTCCGTAGCCTCCCTCATGCCTTTTTTCTTTTTTCTTTTATTGAGACAGGATCTAAATAGCTGGAGATGGCTTAAGTTCACAATCCTCCTGCCTCAGCCTCTTAAGTGCTGGAATCTTAGGTGTGTTCCACCATGCATGCCTTCTCATCTGAAACAAACTGGTATAGGACATTGTCCTGTAAGCAGGAAACAGAGGCGACAGCCTGCCCTTCTCCAGCTCTGCCATTTCCTCCCAGGGTGACCTTGGACATCTCCTAAGTGGAGATGTCAACATAACTTCATAGGGTACAGATTCCCTAGCATCCGGGGCTCCCCAGTGGGTGGTTCTAGCTGACCCACAGGAGTGCCAGCTTCTAGACAGTGGCCAGAGGGCTAAGGCTCGTCGGCTGAGAAGTGGAAACTGGGTTTTATGAGCCTGGAGCCTTGGTGAGGGAGCTGACTGGGTGCCTCGGATCCCTGTCTGTCTGGGAGTCTTGTGTGATAAGGTCTGGGTCATTGCCAGGTGTTGGGGTCAAGGGCTTAGGGAGCAGGAACAGGTGAGTTCCTGGCCTTAGCCCCTCCTGCCCGAGGGGGAGGGGGTAGGTCACAGGAAGGAGGTCGGGATTCTGTGGCTAACTGCCAGCCCTCCCCTCCCCCTCAGCGCAGCCTGCCAGCTACTCCCAGCTCCCCCAAGGGACTCATCCACCAGGTGCTACATGAGCCAACTTCTCTTCCTCTGTGTCCTCTGCCGCTCGCCCACGGTCCCTGCCCTTCTGCCCTTCTCCCTCCCAGGCTGTCTTCTCTGCCCATTGTAACCTACCTCTGAGTACCTATGTGTGAGCGTGTGAGTGTGTGTGAGTGTGTGTTTTCTTCATTTGAGATCTGTCTCTTCATCTTTTCCAGCCCTGTTCTCTGTCCCCTGAGGAAAGGGATCTAGTTTTGAGCCCAATCCCCAAGTTCCCTGTTGGGATATGTATAGCACTTTCCCTTGAACTGTGACTCTTTAAGGACTCCAGTCTAGACATAAATACTAGTCTGAGTGGGAAGGTCACTGACATATTATTGTAAGGATGAGACAAAGGTAAATCTCTGAGACCCGCATATCTCAGGATGGGAACTCAGCCCCCAGCCCTCCACCTGGGACAGCTCAGTCTTACCAGGGGATATAGAACATAGCCAGGAACAATGCCCTCAGTCAGGGTTTGGAAGTGAGAACTCCCAGCCAGGTATGCTGGTAAACATTTATAATCCCAGCGCTTAGGAAACCAAGGCAGGGGGATTGCCACAAACTCAAGGCTGTCCTGGGCTAAGCTACACAGGGAGTTCCGGATTGGCCTGAGTTACAGTATAAATGTCTTTGGGGCAGGATAGACTGGGGTGTAGCTTAATTGATAGAGAGCTTTTCCAGTGTGCATGAAGCCCTGGGTTCAATTCCCCAGTATAATACAAAACAGCATGATGGTACACATCTATAATCCTGGTACTTTGGAGATGGAGACAGGAGGATTCGTTTAGGGTTATCTTCAGCTACACAGTGAATGGAGGTCAGCCTGGGCTACATAAGACCTTTTTTTGGAGGGGGAAGGGCTTTTGCTTGTTTGTTTTGAGATGAGTTTTCCCTGTGTGGCCCTGGCTGTCCTGGAACTCACTCTGTAGACCAGGCTGGTCTCAAACTCACAGAGATCCACTTGCCTCTTTCTCCAGAGTTCTGGGATTAAAGGCATGCACCATCGCCACCCTTTAACTTTCTTAAAAGTTTAGTCAGAGTAACCCTCTGAGCCCAGCCATAGCAACCCAACATTTCTCTCCAAAAATCTCCCAGCAACAGGTACCATTGTACCCTTGTCCCCATGGATGAGAGGCGATCACCCTCTCCCTGCTCTTCGAGGCCCTCCAGCCCCAGGACCCCACCCTGTGAGATGTTTGGTCCTGTGGGCATTGAGGCTGTGCTAGACCAGCTGAGGATCAAGGCTATGAAGACTGGGTTTGAGTTCAACATCATGGTAGTAGGTGAGTTAGGGGCAGAGCCCCAGAGGGCAGGGGGAGTGAAGGCATCTCACCTGTCCTGGACTTAGTCTTCCCGTCCACAAGGGCATCTGACCCAACAGCTCACAGGAGGGCTGAAATTAAATACATGAGCTATTGAGCCCCTAGATGCAAAATCAGCCAGAACTGGATTGCCACAGCCAAGGATAATCATGGTTGAGGGCCTTCTAGATGCAGTGACCATGCATGGCCTTGCTGTAGTGCTGATCCTGATTCAGTAGAGGGCTCAGAACCCACAGAGTGGAAGGACAGCCCGTTGCAAAAGTTGTCCTCTTATTCCTCTGTATGAGCATCTACACACATACATGTGTACACACACACACACACACACACACACACACACACACACCTAAAAAAAAACAAAGTGGTTTAAGAGAGAGAGGGATCTGAGCAGTGGTGACATATACCTTTAATCCCAACACACTCAGGCCAACCTGGTCTAGAGCTAGGGCTACACAAAGAAACCCTGTCTCAAAAGAGGAGAGAGAGAGAGAGAGAGAGAGAGAGAGAGAGAGAGAGAGAGAGAGAGAGAGAGAGGCTGAGACTAATCCCAGCAATCCCAGCACGTAGGAAATGGAGTCAGGAAGAGTTCAAGGCTTCTTGAGCAACCTAGCCAGTCTGAAGCTATCCTAGGCTACATGGCACACTGTCTGGGGGGGTGGGGGGGGAGAGGGGCGTAGAGAAATGGTCCAGTGATTAAGGTCACTGGCTGTTGTCCCAGAGGACCTGGGTTGAATTTCTTTTTTTTTTTTTTTAAAGATTCATTTATTTATTATATGTGAGTACTGTAGCTGTCTTCACACAGACCAAAAGAGGGTGTCAGATCTCTTTTACAGATGGTTGTGAGCCACCATGTGGTTGCTGGGATTTGAACTCAGGATCTTCGGAAGAGCAGTCGGTGCTCTTAACTTCTGAGCCATCTCTCCAGCCCCTGGGTTGAATTTCTATCACCCACACGGCAGCTCACACCTGTCTGTCATTCCAGTTCTAGGGGATCCAATGTCTTCTTTTGGCCTCTGAGGGCATCCACATATGTGATACACAGACATGCATGCATCCAAAGCACTCAAATGTAAAATTAAAATAAACACATCTTTAGAGGAAAAAATAGGCAGAGGCTATAGATCTTGCTAGCATCTGTAAGCAGTGGGTTCCATCCCAGCACTAAAGCAGCAGCTGTCAGGGAGATGGAGAAAGAACTCGGGGAAGTTCTTCCCACCAGCAGTGAAGACTGGAGACGGAGCCCGCAGAGCCTGTCTATGCAGAAAGGCAAGGGCCACAATGCCTGCCTGCTCTCCCAGCTGGGCAGGGGTAGAGTGGACAAGTCTTGGGTTCCAATAAGAAACCTGGACACAAAAAAAAACCAAGATGGGCAGCCTGTCTCAAAAAAACCAAAAAAACAAAACAAACAAACGAACAAACAAACAAAACAAGATGGGCCACTCCTGAGGCGCGACATGCAATTTTTTTAGTCTCAATCTGGGGTCTCTACCCTGCCTTGATCATTCAGTTCCCAGATAAAAAGCACACACAATCTTAATATTTACACTAACCCCTAAACAGCACTAGAGCTGGGCAAGATATCTGCCCTCTATGTTATTAGAATCTAATTTCCTATAGCTAATCCTGAGTTATTACTTATGAGACTCACCTAACCTAACTCAGCTTCTCCTCCACTCCCTCTCCCTTTCCCCCTCCTGCCTCTCCTCTGCTCCCCTCCCCTTCTGCTTCCCCCTCCCCTTCTCTCTCTCCTGGTTCTCCTCCAACCCCAGGCCCAGGAATCCTGAACCTTGACTATGTCCCTTCTGCCCAGTTCTTACCTGTCGGCATCTTTATTTCCAGTCAAAAATAACTTGGGGGCAATGTCACATAGTCACTTGGGTCTAAGTGCATTCTCTCTCTTCTCTGGGGCAACCAGGTCTTGAAGAACAAATATTAGTATTAGAATACAAGCAGCATCAGGCCAAACCACTACATTTCCCCCTTTTTGTACAATTAAAAAGGCTCTTTTTCTTATAGTTACAGACAATTATGAAAATTATTAAGTATGAATTACATTTAAAAGTCCAGTCTGGCAGGGCAGTGGTGGCGCACGCCTTTAATCCCAGCACTTGGGAGGCAGAGGCAGGTGGATTTCTGAGTTCGAGGCCAGCCTGGTCTACAGTGTGAGTTCCAGGACAGCCAGGGCTACACAGAGAAACCCTGTCTCCAAACACCAAAAAAAAAAAAAAAAAAAAAAAAAAAAAAAAAGTCCAGTCTGTTTGTATTTTGTAATTTAGATGAGGTACTTTATCATCTATCCTATTTTATTAAGTTCACAATTTTGTGCCTAAATCATCTTTGATTTTAACTTGTATTGCCATCCTTAAAGCATTTTTTTAAATCTAAAACACCTTCTTTAATGCTAAACAACTTAAGTTTAATTTTAAGATTATATCTAGTTTTCAATCCCATCAGAGATTTGAGAAGAAATAAATATTATTTGAGTATGTATGAACCATAGGGTTGCAAGAAATGATGAGATAGCTTATCACCTGGACAGTCCCCAATATTTCTTGTAACATTGGAGCATCTATCTTCAGCCTTCTGGCTCAGAACATCTGACAGATCTTAAAAGAAGCAGGAATTATGAAGGATTAGCTTACCCTGTCTTGTGAGAGTTTGCAATCAACTATCCTACATCCATTTGTCCTTTTTAGACAGCATTTTGTTTACAATAAAGTCGGGGCATTTCCTGCAGTGGCTAGCCTGCCACACTTGAAGCCATCGGAGGTTACTGAAGCTCATCATCTTCCTTGAAGTGGAACGGGGACAGTCAGGAGCAGAATCATCTTGAGACAATATTAGCATTAGAATACAAGCAGCGTCAAGCCAATCCACTGCAGCTTGTTTGTTTTCAAGACAGGGTCTCACTATGTAGTCCCTGCAGTCTTGGAACTAACTTACTTTGTAGACCAGGCTGGCCTCAAACCCACAATGATCCCACCTCCTCTCTGCCTTCCAAGAACTGGGATTAAAAACGTGTCACGATGCCCAGCTAAAGACTACTTATAAAAGCAATCATTCACTTAGGGCTTGTTTGCTGTTTAAGAAGGTTAGCTTCTGATCATTGTGGGAGGAAGCAATAGCAGCAGGCATGCATGCATTGGAAGGCACTGGAGCAGTAGCTAAGAGCTCACATCTGCTCTGAAGACTTACATGGGCAGAAAGGGAGTAACTAACTATGTAAACTTGGGCTTTTTAAATCTCAAAGGCCACCCCCAGTGACTTACCTCCTCCCATTCAAACCATCACACACAGGTGCATGTGCGCACCACACACACACACACACACACACACACACACACACAAATAGTTTGAGATATATACTAACGTACATACGGTGGCCACTGTGTTCTGCATCTTAGGGCAGAGTGGGCTAGGGAAGTCCACCATGGTGAACACACTGTTCAAGTCCAAAGTATGGCAGTCAACTGTACCCAACCTGGATGTACCCATGCCACAAACATTGGAGCTGCACTCTGTGACCCATGGTGAGTGACCCTGCTTCCCCCACCCCCAGGAGCCCGACCAGGGCCATCCTCTTCCATGTCTCTCCCTCTGCAGTCATCGAGGAGAAGGGACTGAAGCTGAAGCTGACAGTGACAGACACACCCGGCTTTGGAGACCAGATCAACAATGACAAGTGGTGGGTCCCTCGGTGGGCAGCTCCCCCCCCCCCCCCATTCCCCCCCCATCCCTGCACCGTCTGTACAGGTCTCCCAGTTATCTAGTGTAGAGTTAACTGGTGCTTGATAAAAGCACCCGACATCCATACTTCTGTAATCCCTGGACTCTGCCAACTGAAGCAGAAGGGTCATGAGTTGAAGGCCAGCCAGAGCCACAAGCCTGTCATCTCAAAAGAAAAAGTGAGAGATGGGCCGAGTATATAGGTTTGAGTTACAGCTCGGCACTAGAAGGCCTCCACAGTGAGTGTGAGGGCCTGGGCACCATCTCCAAGAGCATGGTCGTCAGGTGGTCCTTGGATCTGTTGGAGTGTTGTGCTGGCAAGAGCCCAGAGTAGGAAGGACCCACCAGAGGAGTCAAGAGATTCTTGGGTGACTGGAGAGATGGTTCCTTCAGTAAAGTGCTTGTCCTGAAAACCTAAGGATCTAGGGCTCCGTTGGCTAATCAGTCTAGCTCAAAATACAAGGTAAAGTCAGGCGAGGTGGTGCCTGCCTTTTGTTAGTACTTCTTGAGACGTGGTCTCATTATGTAGCTCTGTCTGTCATAGAACTTACTGTGTAGACCAGGCTAGCCTCAAACTCACAGAGATCCACCTGCCTCTGTCTCCTGAGTGCTGGAATTAAAACATGCACCACCATGCCCAGTGGTACCTGCCTTTAATTCCATCTCTTGCTCAGGAGACAAAGGCAGGTGGGTCTCTCTGAGCTCAAGGACGGCCTCGTTTACATAGAGTTCCAAGTCAGGCAGAACTACACAGAGTGCTCACGGAAGGCAACTAAGGAAGAGAGCCAAGATTGACCTCTGACCTCCATACACATGTACATACATGTGCACTCACATGAACATATACACACAAACACAAACACACACACACACACACACAATGTCACCAGGTGGTGTCTTGAACCATGCTGCTTAATTGTCATTTAGTGAGCAAGCATATTATATATATTAGCATATGCATGTGTTAGTGCTGGAGAATGAACAGAGGGTGTGGTATGTGTTAGCAAATATCAAAAGATATTCCAGCCCAGTTTTTGCTTTTTGTTCTGAGACTCGGTTTCCCTAAATTAGCCAGGCTGGCTTTTTTTTTTTTTTTTTTTTTTTTTTGGTTTTTTTCGAGACAGGGTTTCTCTGTATAGCCCTGGCTGTCCTGGAACTCACTCTGTAGACCAGGCTGGCCTCGAACTCAGAAATCTGCCTGCCTCTGCCTCCCAAGTGCTGGGATTAAAGGCGTGTGCCACCACCGCCCGGCTCAGGCTGGCTTTGAACTTATACTCCTCCTTCCTCAGTTTCTTGAAGAGCTGGGACGACAGGCCCAGATAAATGCCTTTAGCATGCTCGCTTTATGAACAGGAAAGCTTAGACATCAATGAAGAGAGGCAGAGGTCTCTGTGTGTCTCTGCTCACATAGACAAACCACCCAGAGGCCAGGAGATAGTGGGTCCTGGGGGCTGGCACTGAGGAGACATCTTTCCCCAGCTGGGACCCTATCCTGAGCTACATCAACCAACAATATGAGCAGTATCTACAGGAAGAGCTTCTCATCACCCGCCAGCGCCACATCCCCGACACCCGAGTGCACTGCTGTGTGTACTTTGTACCACCCACCGGCCACTGGTGAGGTGACCCGCTGGCTTCGGGGAGGTCCGCTTGGCTGGGGTAGGGATAATGAGAAGGATCCATGGTAGCAGCTTTGGGCTGGCTTTCTTCCCTCATTCACCTACCCCAAGCCCTACTGTTACTGTCCTGTAGCCTTCGGCCCCTGGACATTGAGTTCCTGCGGCGGCTGTGCCGGACTGTGAATGTGGTGCCAGTGATCGCCCGGGCTGACAGCCTGACCATTGAAGAACGTGATGCCTTCAGAAGCAGGGTGAGCTGGGTGCCCAAGGCGGAGCTGGGTCAGTGGGCAGGGAGCAGAATGGTTGGTGGGCTGAGGTCATGTATCCTTGGTTCCCCAGATCCAGCAAAACCTGAAAACTCACTGCATCGATGTGTACCCGCAGAAGTGTTTTGACGAGGATGTCAACGACAGGCTCCTCAACAGTAAGATTCGGGTAAGATGCTGTAGAGAGTGCCAGAGGTCAGCGACACCGATGGCATCTGACCTTCCCACTCATCCTTTCCTTCTGAAAATGGATCCCTCCCTGTAATCCCAGGAAATGTATATAACAATTCCTCATCTGCCCACAGATTCAAAACAAACAACAAATGGTTGTTATCACATAACCCATAGAAAAAATGTTTGCCAGCACGGTTCTACCTGGAGAGCCATTCCTACATACATCCTTCTATACATTCTTTTGTTTGTTGTTTGCTTGTTGTTTTTGTTTTGTTTTGTTGTTTTGTTTTGAGACAGGGTTTCTCTGTATAGCCCTGGCTGTCCTGGAACTCACTCTGTAGACCAGGCTGGCCTTGAACTCAGAAATCCGCCTGCCTCTGCCTCCCAAGTGCTGGGATTCAAGGCGTGCACCACCACTGCCCAGGCCTTCTATACATTCTTACATATAAAGAACTCTTTACTACTCAACAATATAAGACAACCAAAATGTAAAATACACAAGGGAAGCTGTATATTTTTTCTGATATCATGAATACCTCTGATGTATTCATGCATACACACAAACACAAACACAGACTCACACATAAATAAGTAAAAAATATGTATGGTGGTGACACATCTTTAATCCCAGCACTCAGGAGGCAGAGACAAGTGGATTTCTGAGTTTGAGGACAGCCTGGTCTACAGATGGAGTTCCAGGACAGCCAGGGCTACACAGAGAAACCCTGTCTTGGAAGAAAACAAAACAAAACAAAAATTTAACTCCTAGTTAGTGGTGTGGTGACATGGGTCTGTAATCCCAGCACCCAAGAGGCTGAGGCAGGAGAACTGTGAATGCAAGACCAGCCTGCGTTACATGTTTCATTAGGTTGGGCTGTATAGTGATCCCTTATCTCTAAAACCAGACTAAGGGCTGGCAGCTGCTAAGTCTGAACCTCTGCTTTCAACCACAAGTGAATAAACACATGTAGGACCCGACAAACTTCTGTGTGGATGACCAGACAGCGATTAGACTTTAGACTCTGTGGACCAGACAGTCTCGGGTGCAATTACTCAACCCAGTAGTTGTGGTCTGAGAGCAGCCACAGAGGAGAGAAAACATCAGGCTTCCTCCTGCGCCAATGATGGCATACTTGTGGAGCGTGCGGAAGCCCTGAGCTTTGTCCCCGCCATCCCAGGTCCTTGGGAAGTAGCACAGAGGCACAACGTGGAGTCCCAGGAAGTTGTGTGTGTGCCCGATATGGGTGCTAGAAATGGAACTTGGAGCCTCTGTAAGAACAGCACATGCTTTCAAACCACTGAGCCATTTCTCCAACCCCTGTTTTTAAATCTTGAAAAATAAATACATAAAAAAAAAAAAACACAACAACCAAAGCCAGTCATGGTTGCGGGCACCTTTAATCCCTCTCTTGGGAGATAGAGGTAGGAAGACCTCTGTAGGTTCAAGTCCAGCCTGGTCTATACAGAAAGTTATAGAACATCCAGGGTCCCACCAAGACTCTGTCTCAAACAAAATATTTGTAATTAAAATAATACATTTAAAAGATGTATACCTTTTAGGTTTATGAGAAAGCCGGTGAGATGGCTCAGTGGGTAAATGTGTTGTCACCAAGCTTGATGTCCTGAGTTCTATCCTCAGGAGATAACCCGCTCTCCCAAAATGTCCTGTGACAATGTTTCACGGCTTACAGGTACCCATACACATACATGCATGCACACATACACACAAATGAAAAAGTGTAATTAATCTTTTAAGTAAACTCCTACTTATCATGAGAGCTTTCTATTGTTATGTGGTTGGCTTGTTTTTGAGCCATGATCTATTTTCATAGTCCTGGCTGTCCAGAAACTCACAATGTGGACCAGGCTGGCCTCGAACTCATGGAGATCCGCCTGCCTCTGCCTCCCCAGTGCTGTGATTAAGGGCATGTGCCACCACTACCTGGCTCCAAAACTGCACTATCCATGTGGGAGCTGCTCACACCACCATCTGCTAACATTTAACTGTGGGCACTTTCCCATCAGCTGAATAGCCACGTCAGCACCATTTATGTACCTGTCAGTAGAGGAAGTAAGCAGACTATGAACTCCAGCTGGTGTTTTGGGACTTCCTAGGGTTTTTAATATGCTTTATTTCTTTTATTTTATGCATATTGGTATTTTGCCTTCATGTATATCCATGTCAGGCTGTTGGAGCCCCTGAGACTGGAATTTCAGACAGTGGTATGCTGCCCTGTAGGTGCTGGAAATTGAACTCGTGACCTCTAGAAGATCAGACAGTACTCTTGACCACTGAGCCATCTCCCCAGTCCTGGGACTTCCTAGTTTTTTTTTGCCCATCTCCTGCCTCAGATTCTCTTCTCTTCTCTTTTAGGAGCAGATCCCTTTTGCTGTGGTTGGGGCTGACCGAGAACACATAGTGAATGGGAGATGTGTCTTGGGCCGAAAGACCAAATGGGGCATCATTGAAGGTAAGTTTGGGAACTTAGCAGGCATGCAGTGGGTAGGGGGTTGGAAATCAGGGCATGCCCCACATCCATGGCATCCTTTGCATGCCTCCCCTGGCATCTACCCAACCTGGAAGGCAACCATGGCTTGCCAAAACTTAATGTAGCCCCACCATGTGCCCAGAAATAGGATTTCCTTCCACCTCAGCCTCGCAAGTACTGAGTTTACAGGCTGGACCACCTCAGCCAGTTCCCTGATTTATTTATTTATTTATTTATTTGTTTGTTTGTTTGTTTGTTTGTTTAGAGACAGGGTTTCTCTGTGTAGTTCTGGTTGTCCTGGAACTCACTCTGTAGACCAGGCTGGCCTCGAACTCAGAAATCTGCCTGCCTCTGCCTCCCAAGTGCTGGGATTACAGGCGTGCGCCACCATGCCCGGTTATTATTATCATTATCAAAAACCTATGGAGCCAAGCATGGTAGCGCATCCAGAATCCTAGCGTAGGAGAGGTGGAGGCAGGAGAACCAGCAGTCCAAGGTCAGCCTCGGCTACTCATCAAGTTTGAGGCCAACCTGGGCTGCATGAAACCCGGGCTCAAAAAAAGAAAAAAGAAATCATGAAGTTTGTCTTTGGTGTCAGTGGTCATAGTATCATCTGTAATGAAGGATAGGCTCACTAGTTTAGCAACTAGTTGTAGGAACCAAGCCCCAGGGATGCACGAATGAACGAATGAATAAGTCGATGAACAGATGAATGAATGAATGAATGAATGGACCACGAAGGAGGAAGCAGGATAAGACAGGAGAGCCATGGCTATAGGGGTCCCAGAAAGTCCCACGCGATGCAGCAGCGGTGTGCTCTGAGAGTACAGAGCTGTGCTAAGCCCATGTCTTGCAGTGGAAAACATGGCGCACTGTGAGTTTCTTCTCCTGAGAGATCTGCTCATCCGGTGAGGTGTGGGTTCCCCTGTGATGGGGTGGGTGGCTGCAAACGGGGCCGGGACCACTCTGGCCCAGGCTGACTCGCCTCCCCTCGTTCAGCTCCCATCTCCAGGACCTGAAGGACATCACCCACAATGTTCACTACGAGAACTACCGGGTCCTCAGACTCAATGAGAGTCACCTGCTGCCCCGGGGGCCTGGCTGGGTGAACCTGGCTCCAGCCTCCCCTGGACAGCTGATGGCCCCTGGACCAGGCAAGATCCGAAAGCGAGCAAACAAGGATTCCAAGGATGATGAGTGCTGAGGGGCCCTGGCCCCAAGCCTGCTAAGCTCCTCCCTCCTCCGCAGCCAGCCTCCAGCACACACCCTAGAGCATCTATGTGAACCTGGAGTTGCTTTGTACAAAAAGCTGTGCTTTGACAACTAAAGGGTTTGTAAACGAGTCCTCTGAGCCGGTCTGATATAAGAATGTGGTTCTTGGGGCTGGGGAATGCTTCGCCTGACGTTGCCAAAGCCCCGAGTTTGATCTCCATCATCACAGGCGGCTACTAGGTAGAGAACAAGCATCTGTAATCTAAGCACTCAGGAGGAAAGAACAGGAGGGTAAGAAATTCAAGGTTTTCCTCAACTGCAAGCTGAGGCCATCTTGGGCTGTAGTACAGAGTTTACTCTTCTGTGTGTGTGTGTGTGTGTGTGTGTGTGTGTGTGTGTTCTTGGGCTGAAGTAGTTCAATTGAACAGTACTTATCTTAGAATATGGTAAGTATATATACTTTTTTATATATTTATTTCTTGCTACTAAGAGGATAAGACATATGTCCTCCGACATATATTAAACATATATTTAAATTTTTGTATATTTAATTTTTAATTAAAATTAAATTTTATCGCCGGGTGGTGGTGGTGCATGCCTTTAATCCCAGCTCTTGGGAGGCAGAGGCAGGTGGATTTCTGAGTTCGAGGCCAGCCTGGTCTTCAGAGTGAGTTCCAGGACAGCCAGGGCTACACAGAGAAACCCTGTCTCAAAAAACCAATAAACAAACAAATTTTATTAATTTAATTACATTCAATTAAAATATTTAAGTATATATTTAACATTTTATATATACAATTGTGTATCTTTTTTTTTTTATGACAGAGTTTCTCTGTGTAGCCCTGACTACCATGGAACTTTCTTTATAGACCAGGCTAGCCTGAAACTCACAGAGATCACCTCTTCTTTCTGCCTCCTGAGTGCTGGGATTAAAGGCGTGCACCACCATGCCCAGCATTTAATATACTTGAATAACTGGTCCTCCTGTCTTCCGGTCTCCCTGTTGCTGGGATTTCAGGCCCGTGCCACTACACCAGCTTCTCTCTCAACAGTCAGAGACCAGAGACCCAAGGTAGGAAGCAGTGCCGCCCCTACATCCTGCACCCCGCCCCCTTCCTCAGACTAGATCCCGCTACTAGTCTCTACCTGCTGTCTCGAGCTCTTGCTCCTGGCCCAGGGTAAGCCATGAAAACTTATTGCTGTCCTACCCAAACACCATTATTGGGCTGACCTTTGCCCCAACCCCCCAACCCCACCCAAATCTGAGCCACTAGTGTGATGCACCACCATGGTTGGCCGGGAAACCCCAGGAGACGGGACACTTCTTCCTCCTCCGCCTTTGTCTCAAACTTGTACGACATGGAGGGCAGTGTCAACCTTGGGATACTGTGTGTAGTACAGACAAAGCAAGTCCTAAAACATGCCTACCAGTCTGTAGAAGCGGACTGAGAACGAAAGCCACACAGCCGGATGGACTGTGGGGGCTGAGGGCCTGTGGCAGAGCCGACACTCTCACCGAACTCTCTCAAACTCTAGGAGGTCGGTGGGCTGGGCTGGGGAGGGCACTCAGTAGGTCGGGTATTTGTTGAACAAGCATGAGGACTTGAGTTTGGATCCCCAGCACCCATGCAAAAGCACTTGGCACCCCAGCACTGGGACAGTGGTTCAGGGACAGCTAGATCCATGGAGGCCACTCACTGGCAGCCGCTCTAGCCCAATCAGTGAGACCCTGTCTTAAAACACAAGGTGGAGAGTGACAAAGTAAGACCCCTGAGATGTACATCTGACCTCCATACACATGTATACACACACACACACGTAGCATGAGCACGCACGCACACACGCAAATACACATGTAGCAAACATGCACAAAATAGATGTGCGTCAGACCTCTGCCTGCAGCTCATGGCAGTGCACTTATCTAACAGGCACAAAGTCATGAGTTTGGTCTGTAGCACTGAATGCAAGAAGACAGAGACAGAAAAACGTGCTGAGGTACACGGATCCCACACAATGGGGCTACTCCTAGAACCCAAGAACCTGAGATGACACTCCACATGTACAGGGGTCAGGGGACACGCAGCAGCAGCCAGAGTTTGCAGCATTCCCAGCTACAGAAGCCACACCTCCCAAGAGCACTTGCTATTCTTGTAGCGGAGCAGGTTTGTTTCCCAGCACCCCCTTACAGGCTAAAGGCTGCATGTAATTCCAGTTCCAGAGGATCTGGTGCCCTCTTCTGGCTTCTCAGGGTCCCACACATATGTGCACATACATACATGCAGGCAAAATAAAAATGAATATGAACATAAAGTTACATACAAAATACATAATACATAAAATGAATACATACATAAAATAAAAATGAGTGTTTTAAAAAGTAATACCTTCCACAAAGCCCTCTGTGCTGTTTTATGTTAACTTGACACAAGTTAAAGTCATCTGAGCGGAGAGAACATTCATTTAAAAAATGTCTCCATAAGACTAGACTACAGGCAGGTTTGTAGGACTCTGTAGAAAAGGCTGACCTTGAATTCAAAGACATCCACTTGCCTCTGCCTCCAGAGTGCTAGGTTTAAAGTCATGGTCACCACCCCAGTGGCTGCAGGGAATTCTCTCAATTGGGGATTGTCAGGGAGGGCACAGTCCCTTGTGGTGGGGTCATTCCTGCACTGGTGGTCCTGGGTGCTATGAGAAAGCAGGGTGAGCAAGCAGAAGGACAAGCCAGAAAGCAGCACCCCTCCATGGCCCCTGCATCAGCTCCTGCCTCCAGGTTCCTGCCCTGCTTGAGTGTCGGCCCTGGCTTCCTTCAGTGGACTGTAATTCAGGATGTGTAAGCCAAATCAGCCTTGTAGGGATAGTCTCTCTGCACTGCATAAGAGCACTCATGTGTCAGTAAAGAGCTGAATGACCAACAGCAAAGCAGGAGAGAATGGGCAGGTTGGGGGGGGGCAGAAGGGGAGGAGAGGGGGAGAGAGGGGAGGCGACAGAGATTCACCCAGTCTCACAGGAAGTTGAGTGTATGAAACAGAGGAGAGGAAAGTAGCCCTGTGGCAGACATAGAATAGTATAAACACGTTCATATGAGTTAAGAGCTAGAGGGGAGCAGGCCTAGCTTAAGCCATAGCATTCATAGTAATAAATGAGCTTGCGTGTCATTACTTGAGAAATGGGGTGGACCTAGAAAGCCCCAACAGTTACAAAACCCTTTCCTCCCCAAGTTGCTTCTGATCATGGCGTTTCATCAGAACAACAGAAATCCAGACTAAGACACCCTCCTTAATTTTAAAAGAAAGTAGTTGAGGCAGAGTCTCATGTAGTCCAGGGTGACTTCAAATTTGCTATGAGGCCAAAACCGACCTTGAGCTTGTGATCTTCCGGACGCCATTTCCACACACTGGAATCACAGGCTTGTGCCACCACACCCGGTTTATGCAGTGCAAGGCGTGGCACATTCCCAGGATCCCTCCTTAATAGCCTCAGGCCTTGCTGGGGTGTCCCACGGTTTGTTTTCTCCTTGGTCTCCTGTACTGAGGAGCTGTGGGAGGACAGAGATCGCTCAACATCATCCCTGTGTCTGGCACATGGCTGGTGCTCCAGGGAGTAATGGTCTCTATGCTGCTGTCTATCCAGCTGTTTGCCCAGTGAGTTCACAAACCTGCCTTTCTACCCCCGCCCCAGGGCTCGCGTGGACACACTGGCACTATCTCACAGATGGAATATTGCTACACAGAGGTTGAGACATTGACTAGGGGAAACAATAGCTCGGAAGCTGCAGATGAGCTTCAGGCGACTGGGCAAAGCACACACCACACCCTTTGGCTCTGCCACTGCATTTCTAGGAATGGGTATTACAGAGAGCACTGCTGGTCACAGTGTCAGCCCTACTCCGCCAGTCCTCATGGCAGGAGCGGGCAGGCTGGCCTGCACTCCGGTAGGATGGTTACCACACCCCTGTCTGGCACCTCCCGGACTTCCCCATTTTGACAACTGAAAATTAACCAAGACTTTGCCACCTGTTCCCTAGAGCAAGACACTTGTGTAAAGAGTATCCTTCAAGATCATACAGTACAATAAAGGGTGGGAAACAGCCCATCTGTCCAAGGACAGACTATGCGGTGTGGAATACTAACCCTTGGATTCTCAGACAAATTAGAACAAACTGAAGGTTTGTCAGCAAAAATAACACAATAGTTGCTAAGCCAAAACAAAGGTTTCAGCTGGACATAGAAGAAGGGGGCACTTGGCCTGCAGCCTTTATTTGTGCTGTCTTGGGGTCTTGAAACAGAGCCTCACAATGTAACCCAGGGTGGCTCTGAAATTGCAGAAAACCTCCCAACATGAGTGGCAACTCAGCTCGGCCAGTGTGTTTTTGTTTTTTAAGTTTTTCAAGACAGGGTCACTTTGTGTAGCCCTGGCTGTACTGGAACTCGCTCTGTAAATCAGGCTGGCCTTGATCTCAAGAGACCTGCCTACAGGCCTCTCCTGGCCAATGTACAGTTCTATATTTATTGTTCTTTCGAGACAGGGTTTCTCCATGTAGCTCCGGGTATCCTGGAACTCTCTCTGTAGACCAGGCTGGCCTTAAACTCTCAATGATCAGCCCACCTGATTCTCCCAAGTGCTAGGAGGTCTGTGGGACCACCACTGGCTGCGTGCAATTTAGCACATAGGTAAATAGATGATTGTAAGTAAATGTTCCCGCTCATCAATATGAATACTGAGGCTCAGAACGCACAAGAGACACATAGAGACACAGCAGCTAGGAGAATGAATCTCTTTCTTGAAAAAAGTTGGAAGTGCAGCCCAACCCAAGGAGCTCCTAGAGCTTCCTCCTGCAGGCAGAAGCGCACGAGCGGTAGTCTGGGAAATGTAGTCCGGTTGCTGGACCAGACAGGACAGCTACTTCTGCTTAGGGAGCCCCAAGCAGGACACAAGACTTTGACAGATGGGGAGGATCTTGGCTAAAAACTACTGGGAAGAGAAGTTCCCTGGGCAGACCTCCTGTACCTTGAGGTCAAGTCCCGGGAATCCTGTCTTTTGTGTGTGCCTTGCTGATGACCCTCAAGGGCAGGGTGAAGAACATAGGGCCAGGCCTTATAACGCTTGGCTTAGTTCTGGCAACTAAACTAACCTGGGGCCAAAGTGGTGGAGTAAACGTTCAGGTTCACTGGATTCCTTGCGTGCCCTCCCTACTTTGGTGCCTAAAAGTCAGGGTTGTAGCTGCTCTTCACCTGTACAGATAACCACAGATTTATTAAACTAGGAAAATGGGTTTTCATTTGAAACAGGTCTCAGGTATTCCAGACTGGCCCCAAACTCAACAGTTGGTGACCTTGAACTTGGTGGGTGTGAATACATGTACGTATGTACATGTGTGTGTGTGTCTGTGTGTGTGAAGGGGTGGTAGGATTCTGTCTAAGCTCCACCCCAGTTACCTGGCAACAGCCAGGTAGGCCTGACTACCTGACTACTAAGAGAGACTGCTCAGCCTCTCCTCTCTCTCCCATCTCTCATTCTCACATTCTCAGCTTCTCCCTTGCCCCCTCTTGGGCTCTCCTCCCCTTCCCCCTCTCTCCACATGGTCATGGCTGGCCTCTGCTTCTCTACTCTCTCCCTCTCTCTGCCTTTCTCTGCCTCTACTACCCCCTTAACTCCCCTCCCCATGCCCTGAATAAACTCTATTCTATGCTATACCGTCGTCATGTGTCTGGTCCCTCAGGAGGAAGGGATGCCTTAGCATGGACCCATTGAGGCACCCCCTTCCCCCACACCAACATAGAACATATTCTCACACCTCTTTCTCTTTTTATGATCACAACATTGGTGCCAACAGGTGGCCTTTGTTTCCTAAGTTCCTAAGGAGCCATCTACCCTTGCTTTGGCCTGGGACTTGTCCAGTAGGCTAGGAATGCCGGACATAGAACCCCAGGTGTCCACCTGTGTCTCTGCCACACCAGTCTTGGGATTGCAAGTATAGGCCACCACTTCTGTTGTTTGTTTTGTTTTTCTTTTGTAACACGGATCTGGGAATCAAACTCAGTTTTCATGCTTTCATGATGTGGTGGGAACAGGAAAAACCACTTACCCTATGTGTACTGTCCTCAGGGACACACAGCCTCCTCGCCTCTGCACAATGGTCCCTAGCAAGATTCCCTTGGGAAGCCAAACACTTACTTCTTAATTGAGATTCATGCATTCTAAGGAAGCCTTGAAAAAATTAAAGCTTCCCTTCTGAAAGTAGAGTTAAAATTATTTAGGGGTCCTTTTCTTCAATACTTTGTCTCTTCCTGACATTATCTTTTCCTTTCCCCACTGTGCTGTGTATTTATTCCCAGCGCCATCCTCGACAAAATCATTTGATATGCTCATGTGCACATACTCCTTTGTATATGTAGATACAAGTCACAAGTGTACCAGTGTGTACTTCCCACAAGACTTAGTAATGAATGTCCAAAATAACAGGGACTCGCTAAAGAAACGGGGCTGGAAATGTAACTCTGTAGAATGCCTGCCTGACAGACACAAAACTCTGGGTTCAATACCCACCCAGTACCCTACAGACTGGGTATGACGGAACTTGTTAGCACCTACCTGTGAGACCGAGGCTGAAGTATCAGAAGTTCAAGGCTATCCTTGACAACACAGCAAGTCTGAGGCCTGTATGAGTTACACAGACCACCTTTGGGGGGGGGGGATGACAACATGTATGCTGTTAATCCCAGTACTCACAGGGCAGAGGCAGGAGGACCTTTGAGAGTTCTAGATTGGCCTATTCTACATATTGAGTTCCAAAACAGCCAAGGTTACACAGAAAGACCCTGCCTCAAAACGAATAAATAGCAAACTTTGCATCATAAGTGTTCTGTCCAACTCAGAGATGGACAAAATGGAGATTGATTGACTTAGCAACGGAACTACAAGGCACACTGTGGAGCACTCTATAAAACAAAGACTACATTACCCACAATGCAAGTCATGGTACTGCCCACTAGGTCTCAGGCAGTGGTAAGTTGTAGGCAATGTGGTTCTTTTCATGGACTGACCTGGCTGTCAGGCCTAGGACTGAGGTCCCTAGACAGGCATTTTGGGCAAGGTTGGCTGAGTTGGCTGCTGAAGGTGGTACTGTGACATCGTTCCCACAACAGATAGGCTGCACGAGGAAGGTCAGACCCATGCCCAGCCAGTGTGCTTCAGCCACTCTGCAGCACAGCCCTAGTGTGCAGGGCAGGACGTGCTGAGGCCAGAAGCCTGGCCACAGTGCTTGATGCTCTCCACAGCCCAGACTGCTCCAGGAGCCACCGGGCCCAACTCTTCTGATGCTGCCAGGCAGTGCAACAACCCTGACCTCAATTGGGCCAGCTCTTTGTGTCCTGTGGCCACCATGAGGACATTGCAGAAGGACCTTCCCTGTACCCAGGGCACAGATCAGGAAGGAGGGAGCACGTGTGTTCTGCATTATAGGTCCCATAGCCTGGTGGCTTCTCTAATGGAACCTCTAACAGTTCAGTCAAGATGCTGATAGGGAGCCGGGCGGTGGTGGCGCATGCCTTTAATCCCAGCACTTGGGAGGCAGAGGCAGGCAGATTTCTGAGTTCGAGACCAGCCTGGTCTACAGAGTGAGTTTCAGGACAGCCAGGGCTACACAGAGAAACCCTGTCTTGAAAAAAAAAAACAAAAACAAAAATCAAGCTATAGGCAAACCTAAAAAAAACAAAAAACAAAAAACAAGGTTGTGCAGCACCACACCTGGCTTTAAAGCTGTGCTCTGAGGTTTGAGGGGTCCTCTCCAGTGCTCTGGTGGGCGTTTATACTATGGGGCCTGGACAGCTGCCCCAGGACTGCTGCACAGCCAGCGTCCCCTCCTTCCAGCCATTCTGAGAGGAGAATGTGGGGCTCATTCAGGAGTCAGTGGAGAACTGGGTGAGTCTGAGCTGGGCGGTGGTGGCACACGCCTTTAATCCCAGCACTTGGGAGGCTGTGCCAGGCGGATTTCTGAGTTCGAGGCCAGCCTACTCTACAAAGTGAGTTCAGGACAGCCAGGGTACAGAGAAACCCTGTCTCGAAAAAACAAAAACAAAAAACCATGTCATGTGTATGTGTGTACAGGAGGTGTGTATGTGGAGGCTAGAGCACATGCAGGTCTCAGGCAGCAGTTAGCAGTCAGTGCCTTACCTGCTAGCCCTCTCCCTGCCTCAGCGTATCGTTGCGACATCTCACTGTGTTCTGTTGCCTGCTCTGCTCTTTCACTGTCACGCATGACTCAGGCTTGTTTGGATTTTCTTCACTCTCATAGTAACTGCCAGCCCTTGTCATGACCCCAGGTGTGGTGTGGTTCTTACCTGCAGGAGCACCCTTGAGGGCTCTTGGGGTGCCCATGGAAACAACAGATGCAGACCCTCCTGCCCATGAGCTAACAGGGCTCTGGGTTCATGTCCCCGAGGGTGCCACAGGGAGCAGACTGATGTGCGTTTGCCATTTTTTGGGGTTCTCACATGGAGCCTGTCTTCCCTCCGCACAGGGCCCTTCCTCCTTTCTGTTTGGAATCCTATCTTTACCTCATGGTCTTGTCGTCCCTAATGAGGAAAGCTGAGAGTTTTGGGTGCTAGGTGTGTACCATGATGGCTCTGCACCTGGTCCTATGAAGTGACCCTCAGTTTTATAAGCCCCAAGAGCCCACCTTTAGAGTCTTGTACTTACTTTCGCAGCCCATTTGACCTCCTGCACGATCTTGTGAGGCGTGATGATAGTGCCCGGGTGGAAGGCCTGGCTTTGGGCTGATGTGCTTGCACTACCACCCTGCAGGTTTCCGCAAGCCAGTGGTGCTTCGGTGCAGTTGAAGCTTCAGTAGAGTTTATTTTCTATCACTGTGAGTCATTCTCAACAAGCTTTCTAACACTAAGTGTAGTGGAGCTGGGAGAGTGGATTTGGGAACAGTGGGCTTTGCTCTTGACGGGTCAGTTGCTGAAGGGAAGTCACACTGTCCTGGACTTCAATCAGGGGGTCTACGTACCTGGGCAGTGCTGGTCCCACTTACAGGGAGGTTGCCTGTGGTCTTGGTGTAGGTCTGACTTGCATGTGGCTTCTAAAGGACAGGTCTTGGGATTGGGACTATGGTAGCATCCCCTGTGACCACATCAAACTGGGGTTGTGGACAGGATTTATGTGGCATTGATGCTGCCTACCAGTGACCTGCCATGGGACCTGACCTTTGCATGGCTTAAAGCTTGACTCTCAGACCCTTGCCAATCTTCAGGAGCTGGACAGCTGGCAGTAGCACCACCCCTCCATCCGAATGCTAAAACATGTTAGATGCCACGGTGAACCCCACCAAGCCACCCACGCCCTGCCAAGCCACCCACGCCCTGCCTCCATAGGGTTTCTCTGCTCGCTCTGCCTTGGAGCGGTCAGGGGCAGACTCTTGAGAGATGAGGCAGCAGGAGATCAAAGGGGCCGAGCGAGAAGGCACAGGAAGGTCCTAGACATGGAGTCTGCGGGTGCTGGTGGGCAAGGCTTGCAGAGTACCCAGGTAGAGGAAGCTCAGGTGCCCCGTGAGGACCAGGTCTCGGCTGATCACACAGCTGCTATTGGGTATCCAGGAAGGGAGAGTGGGCACCATTGCATTTCACAGTGTTAGAACGCCCAGGAAGTATGGTATTCCATTCAGACTAGCAAAGATTGGTGCCACCTTTAATTTGGAGTGACCTGAAACCTATGTGTGCTTTTGTGTCTCGGTTAAAGAGAGAGAAAGCAAATTTCATGTTTTGCTCCCCTTTCCATCAGATCTGAATGGGTGTGTTAACTTGGGCACATGAAATGCCAGGAATCCAGGAACCTGGGGGAATTTTCTATAAGAAACTATAAATATGTTTAAATATGGGAATAGGAGAGGCCCTGGATGGAGTTCCCACCACCACAAGTTTAACCACCCTTGAACTGGCCGCATGGAGTCTAGACTGAGGGTCCCAGCCCGAGGCCCATGCTGTTAGAAACAGGTAGACTGTAGAGACCGCCAGGGCTGCGTGGGTAGAAAGCCTGTCACCCAGCCCACTTCTCAGGGCTTTTACCTGAGTTGCCTATAGCTGCCCCATGCCAGGGGGCAGCTGTGTCCCAAGAGGGTCCCCTGGATGCAGGGCATTCTGCTTCTCTGCCCAGAGTTTCATGTGCTTCTTTCTCCGGGTTTGTGATCCAGCTGTATCTTTGGGGGCCTGAGTCTTTTGGCCTTCAGGACTGTCAGTGGCAGACGGCTGGGGTGGCACAGCCCCCTTCCGAAATGCCCTCAGCTGCTGAAGAAGCTGACTCTTCCCAGTATAGTGTCTGTGACAGAAAATAAACAATCTAAACCCTGTCACCTGATGGCCAGAACTCCCAACGCTGAAACACAGAAATGTCTTATGTAGCTTCAGTTTCCATTCCAAAGCAAGGGTGGGGCCTGACCCCACTGCAGTCTGGCTGGGAAGTCTGTGGGATGGCACCCCTCATGGCTTCTCTTTGCAGATTGTCCTGGCTAGTTTTAATGTCAACTTGCTGAAAGCTAAGTCCAATCCAAAAGAGGGGCACCTTAACTAAGAAAAAGGTCTCCGTAAAGCCCAGCTGTAAGGCATTTCTTAGTGATTGACAGGTGGGCCCAGCCCATGGGAGTGGCCAGTCCGCAGCATCCTCTGGTCTCTGCATCAGCCCCTGCTTGAGTTCCTGCCCTCACAACTTTTTGTTTTTGTCTTTGAAGACAAGATTCTCTCTGTAGACCAGGCTGGCCTCTAATTCACAGGATCTGCCTGCCCCTGTTTTCCTGAGGTGTCCACACTTTACACCTAAGCTCTGCCATGCCCAGTGCTGTGCCAGCTGGGACCCATACTTCTCATTCACCGTCGTCTGGGCTCCCAGGCATGTCCCTGATTGGATGCTGCTCTTTAACTCCCCAGAACTTTTCACGTTTGGCTAACCTCTGGCCCTACACGTTTTCTCTTCTGCTGCGACCAGCAGTGGGGGCAATCAAACTGGGGAGCTGTTTTCAGAGGATGGAATAAAATGCCATGGGTTGGGGAGCTGGGGAGAGCAGGCCTGGCCATACAGGCTTCCTCTCTGACCCATTATGAAACACAGTTATACCCACTCCCACCACACTAGATGCTGGCTTCCATGTGTAGGGGCCCCAGAGTACAGTGAGGGAGTGTCCCTATGCAGAGGAAGAGATGCTAAAGTTACCTTTGTTCCCAGGAAGTTGCCACCTGCACTGAGCCTGCTGACTCCACCTCCTCCTCGCTGTCAGAGGAGCTATGCTCAGAGCTGGGAATGAAAAAAGATCCTTAGGATGTTCTCCAGCTTTCGTGCCAGGCCTGCCTCTCACCTTCTCACCCAGGAACCTCCCTGGAAACTCAAGAGGGCTGGTAGCTAGTCAAAGTCAAGGGCAGTGGGCTTCCTGCCATGTGCTGACAGGAAGGTACAATGTGCTCGACCCAGATGAGCATTGCCTTCTGTTCCTCCTTCCCCCCTGCAGGCTCAGTTCCTAGCACTGCTCTGTACCTCTCCTGGGACTGGCACTCCTGTGCTTCTGACTGTTCCGTCTGCCGCAGGTCGATGAAGACGGTGGGAGGCTCTGTCTTCAGCCTCCTGCTCTCAGCCATCTTCTGGACTCTCTCAGTTTGAACACCAGGCTCTGCTGAAGCATTTCTGCAATAGGAAGGCGGGGCGGCCCTTCTACGTGATCCCCTGCCACCTGATGGGCTGGTTGGATCACAGTGCTCATAGCAGCTACTGACAGTGTCCTCGACGGGTGCTTGGACCCCATGTGTTCTCACGGTCACCATCAGGACAGGCCAGTACTGGACAAGTCTGACATGCTGCACATCAGCTAGGCTGGGAGACAGGCCTGTCACCCCAAGTGTCTAGGAAACTGAGGCCGGAGGATGGAAAGTTAAAGGCCTGGACAATTAGCAAGACTTTATATATTTTTTGTTTGTTTTTCAAGACATAGTTCTCTGTGTAGCCCTGGCTACTCTGGAACTTGCTTTGAAGACCAGACTAGCCTCTAACTCATAGAGATCCACCTGCATCTGCCTCCCAAGTGCTGGGATTAAAAGTGTGCACCATAGCCGGGCATGGTGGTACACGCCTGTAATCCCAGCACTCTGGGAGGCAGAGGCAGGCGGATTTCTGAGTTTGAGGCCAGCCTGGTCTACAGAGTGAGTTCCAGGACAGCCAGGGCTACACAGAGAAACCCTGTCTTGAAAAACCAAAAAAAAAAAAAAAAAAAAAAAGTGTGCACCATTACCACCCAGTTTATACATGTTCATACATCTTAAGGTGTATGTGAGTATTTGCTTGCATGTATGTCTATACACTATTTATATGCATGGTACTCATGGAGGTCAGATAGGGCACCAGATTCATGGAACTGCAGTTGCAGAGTTGCGAGTCACTATGTGGGTGCTGAAAATCAAGCCTGTGTCCTCCAGAAGAACAATCAGTGCCCCTAACTACTGGGCCATCTCTCTGGCCTCTTCAGAAAGACTATAAAAAGTAAAAAGAGGCTGGAGAGATAGCTTAGCAGTTAAGAGCACTGACTGCTCTTCCAGAGGTCCTGAGTGCAATTCCCAACAACCGCATGGTGGCTCACAACCATCTATAATGGGATCTGATGCCCTCTTCTGGTGTGTCTGAAGGCATCATATACTTAAATAAATCTATACAACAACAACAAAGTAAACAGAAGGCTAGGGTTTGTGGGGTGGCAGTGCACGCCTTCAGTCCCAGCAGTTAGCAGACAGAGGCAAGGCTAGCCTGGTCTGCAGCACAAGTTCTAGAACAGCCGAGAAACCCTTAAAAACAAAAACAAAACAAACCCAACAACAACAAAAGAGCCGAAAGAAGCCTTGTGATGCGGCATGATGCGGCACAGTGGTAGAGCCGAGCGCGTGAGGCCCGAGCGCTCCTCACAAGCACACTCCTCACAGCATAAACAACCCTCCATCTGCTCTGCTCAGGAGGAGGCCGCTTAGCACAGGTGGCTGTTTATACATTCAAGCTCGTCATTTCCAGCAGACCCATAAAATTAGATAGTCTCATCCCAGTAGCCACATCTCCGGTGCATAGTAGTCATGTGGAGCTGGTGGATTTCATACTGGAAAGCACAGGCCTAGCCTTGTCTGCTCCTTCTGCTAGCCAGGCAGAACCTCCAACTACTTCACAGAAAAGGCTCCCAGACTCCTGAGAGCAGTGGAAGCAGCATGTGGGAAAGGCAGGCCTCGGGGGACCCATCACCACCTCTGCCACCCCCAATTTCACTCTGTCCCTCCATGTCTAGGACAGGTTGCTGCCCACAGCCCTTGCACCCTCCCACACCATCCTGTTCCCACTGGTCATGTAGATAGTGAAGACAAAGTGCCTTTAGCATTAGAGAACAAGACACAGCTCTGCTACTGATGGCTTGAGACAGGTATGGCAATCTGAACCTTTATTTTACCACGAGGAAAACAGAAAATGCAGCATTTTCCTAATTAGGTTTTTTTAGACAAAGAAAAAGTACATACCCAGTGGCCCAACTAGCACTGTGCAGAGGCAGGCTGGTTGGAAGGAAATGGCTGTGGCTGGTGGGAAGTCTCACCTGATTCCAGCTACCTGCTCTTGTGTGTCTCGGAGCTTGTCGGCAGATACTTTCCAGGTCGGGTTGTGGACTCTGGACTGAGTGGCACACAGGAGAGCCAGCTGTTCCAGGAGTATGTCTTGGGAGGGTCCAGTGCTGTGCCCTGGGGATTGCCAGGAGAGGGCCTGCTGAGCTCAGGGCTGCCTCTCTGAGGTTGACTTTCAGGCTCCAATGTGCCCTGCCCCACCTCGCCCTGAGGCTTCCAGCCCCACTTGGAAAATAGCTTTCAAAAAGTAGCACACAGGCTTATCATATAGATGGACTGATTGTGTGCGCGTGGACACTTGAAAATGAACTTGTGTGTGATACCAAGCACTCTTGTCACTGGGCTACATGGTCTTAGACAGATTTCTTAATTTTTTTTTTTTTTTGAAACAGGGTTTTTCTGTGTAGCCCTGGCCATCCTGGAACTTGCTTTGTAGCCCAGGCTGGCCTTGAAGCATCGCTGTGCACCACCTGAGTGCACCACCACTACCCTGCTCATACTACGTCTTTCTGTGAATGGTTTGTTAGTGAGCTGAGGGCACTCTATGACGAGCTCCACTTAGCCAGACCCCTACTGAATACGGGCTGTTTCCAAGTTTTCAAAGTTTTAAAGTACATAGCTGTGAGCTTCCTTGGATATGTGTTTACAAGAGATTTTCCAAATGGGATAGCTTGACTGGTGGAAGTGGCAATCTCACCACTTGGGAGGTAGAAGCAAGAAGATCAGGAGTGGGTGAGGGGTTGGAAGCAGGGGGGGGGGGAGATGGGATAGGGGTTTTTTGGAGGGGTAACGAGGAAAGGGGATACCATTTAAATTGCAAATAAAACAAATATCTTAAATAAAAAAGAATAGTGATGAATAAAAAAAAAAAAAAAAGGAAGATCAGGAGTTCAAAGCCAGTTTCAGGTATAGAATAAGTTTGAGTCAGCCTGGGCTACATGTTGCAACAAACTAAAACTAAACAAAAAGGAAAAGCTTGATCAAAGAGCTATGAACATTCGGAAACAGACTAGTTCCTAACACAGCACTGTCCACAGAGTGTCCTTGCAGAGGACTGCTGTGCCATGTCCTGACACTGCCGATGCAGAACTTGCTGTCACATGCACATTAGTAGCAGCCCTTTGAAGTGTGCAACAGGAGGATTGTCAAGAGCTCCAGGCCAGCCTGGGCTACAGTGTGAGACCCTGTCTCAAAACCAAAAGACACAGTGGTGGTGTATACCTTCCATATCAGCACTCAGGAGGCAGAGGCAGGCACATCTTTGTGAGTTCAACACATCAAATTCCAGGTCTGCCTGGGCTGAACAGTGAGACCTTGTCTCAAACACAAAACAGAGCTAGGGCTGGAGAGCTGCTCCGTGGTTGAGCACTCGCTGCTCTTGCTGAGTACCCAGCCTCAATCCTAAGCACTCCCACGGTAGCTCACAACTGTATGGAACTCCAGTGCCAGGGGATCAGCTGCCCTCTTCTGGTGCATGCACAGACGTGTGTGTATATATAGTTCATATACACATATGCATACAAGAAAGAATAAAAATAAACTGTAATAAATGTCATTTCCAACAGCGCAGAGGCTGTCAGTCTAGTGCGTCTCTGGCTGGAATGAGCACCTGCCCTTGCCCCTCTGCTCAGATGTGCTCGCACCTGCTGCTGGGCACCTGTGCGGGTGGGAGGAACGTGAGGAGTGGCTTACAGAGCTGCCCACAGCAAGGCCACAAGGACAGTGAGAGTGTGACATCCTCTGCCTTCATTTTCAAATAAAATGAAGGAGTGTGCAGGAGTGTGCAGGCTGCCCGAAGGGGAGGAAGGTAGGTTCTGCTTCCCCCAGGAGAGACAGGGGAAAGGAGGGAAAGGAGGAGGGAAAGCGACGAGCCGCAGGGCAGGTCTGAAGGCCTGAACACGTCTGGAAGGCCAGGCAGCCACATGTATGATGAATGAATGAAGTCTTTGTAAGGCCTGTTGAAATGTGTGCTGAGGGTAGTACGGGGTGGACGGACCCTGCCCATCCCATAGCCCTGCCCCTGAGGCCTGGAAGGAGGTGCTCGTGGGGGCTGGCTTGGGCTTCAGGGTTGACTCGGACCTTGGTCTTGGCAGCGGTCAGCTAACCACCATGCACTTCTGGACGCACTGTCGCCCTGGCTGTCTTGTCGCCCTGGCAGACTCTGAAGGATGTAATCCAAGTCCCAGTCTTCAAGTTGCTGAAATGATAACACTGATTACAGGGCTGCAGAGGTCCTGCAGCCCCTCCCCCACTTTCACATCAGCTGCAGCCAGTGGAGGGCGTCATGATCATCCATTGTAGTGAGGGGGCAAACAGGGAACAGCTTTGCCCAGAACACCCCCCAATTTGGTTTTAGATTGTTCACACCCCCATTGTAATAATGCATTTGGCAGTGTAGTTCCTTCACCTGCATGTACTATACAAACAAACCCCTCTTCAAACACTGTACCTAGCAACCTAAGCTCCTTGACGCCCTGACCTCACGAGCCACTGGAATTCCCATCTCTTTGGATTACGGTATAAATCTTTCCTGTCAATTCCCTCACAATCAAATTTAGACAATTTCTATTCGAGCGTGTTCCCACTGTGTCTAGGTATGAAGAAGAGAAAGGGCTATCATGCCTGAACTGATTTTGAATGTAAAGGCAGTAAGGAAAAAACTGTCTCTAATAATCTTTTAGGGAGAACCTCCTATTTACTGTAATCTTGTGCCTGTGCATAACAAGGCATTCAGGTGATTAAAATCTGATGCATTGTGGGAAAGGAACATGTGCAGTAGGAAAAAATTTAATCAAAATATAGAACCCTTGGCAGCCAGCCCCGTTTCCTTTAGATGGCATAAAAGGAAGCCCTGTCAGACTTGACAGTGTGTGGCTTTGTATGCTATCTAGCTCCAATAAAGTTATCCTGCTCCAAAAGATAACTGCACATCTGTGTGAGCCTTTGCCTTCAGTTCCTGGGATAAGGAGCCAACAACCTGGAAGCACCCAGCCCAGATCCCAACCACCATAATAGAGTGGTGTTTGGAGTTGGGTTCAGCTAGCAAATGAATGTCCTGTTGTGACTGACTACACAGTGAGCCAATCCTTTAATGTGAGGCCTACATTTCTTGATACCTCCTTCCTTAAGTGGCTTTTATTGGGGAGGAGGGGTCAATACTTTGAGAAACAAAGATAGCTAACCTGGAGGAAGCCCCCGCCCCCACTTTTTTTAAGACGTGATCTCGTTATAGCCCAGGCTCATCTTGGACTATGTAGCCAAGGATGACCTTGAATGTCTGATCCTCCAACCTTTGCCTCCCAAGCAAAGTGTACACCCATTTTGTGGTTGCAAGCTAACCACCAAGGCACATCCTAGTCTTTTCCATCATGTAATTTTGTTCTGTTTTTTTGAGACAGGGTTTCTCTGTGTAGCCTTGGCAGTCCTGGAATTTGCTCCACAGAACAGGCTGGCTTTGAACTCAGAGATCCACCTGCCTCTGCCTCCCTACATCCAGACTAACATAATTTTTTAACTGTCTAGGTTCATACCAATGCAAGATGTTTGAAAAGTTTTGCAACTTTGAGAACCTGGTGGTTCAAGCAGGTGCTTAAACTGGAGAGCCTGGCCTAGATGGCTTTGCAGGCATTGGTATGACAGAGGGAGGAGGCAAGGAGCCTACAGTGAACGCTTACGTGAGACCTTTCAAATTCCTGCAGCCCTATAGGAGAGAAGAATTCAGTGGTGAGGGTGAACAGAATGAAACTGTTGGCTTATATACACAGCAATGAAGAATCCGTGCGTGTCTGTGTGCTGGCACTCGGTACAAAGTGACACAGGGGTGAGGCGGCTGCTCTTCCCATGCCAGACTGGACCATCCTCCCATCTATCTGCACAGCCTCCCAGGGTACTCTTCCCTTTGAAAACTGGGCTAGTATGACGGGTTTCTTTCTTGTCCAGTGGGCAGGGTCACCTCTTAGATTGGCTGCCCACCAACATAACAGGGAATAGCTCCACCGCGGAGGGAGGGACACTGCTGTGGTTAATGGATCTGCTTCCCAGTGGTCCTCACACTCCTTCCTCTGCTGCAGTATCTCACAGGATTGCCTCTCCTGTTCCCAGCCTGTCTGTCTCCCTGCCAGTGCATGCTGATAGCCTTAGATGATTGGACAGGTGTTCCTGGCATGTGACACGTGCCCTCTGAGGACCTCCCTTCTGTAGCATGCTCGTCTTAGCATGACTGTCACGACAGTCAGCACTCACACTTTCTGTGCTCTCTAAAGAAGGCTGGAGTTGGTGTCTCTTGCTATTGCCACTAATTCTCCCTGAGGGCGAGCTCCATGCCAGTCTATCCCACACTGTCGCAGGAGCAGCAGGTAGACTTGGGATCTGGACCTTAGGTCCTGAGGAGCTGCTTCCCGCCTCAACAATGTGGCAAGAATGTGCCCATGCAGTGGGGACTGACCTGAGGGCAGGCTGGGCCATGCAGACACCTACCTTGAGTGAGAGAACTGGCCATCCTTCCCGAGACTGCTCCGAGGTTGCTTCTGGCCGGGGTCCTACCTCTGCAGCCTGGCCTTGGTCACCACAGGCTGGGCTCTGAGCAGCCTGGGTCACTTTCTGAAGGATATCTCTCTCTATCATTTTTCTCCTCTCCCTGCGGAGGGCTCTGCGCTTTGCAGAATTTCTAAAATCAGTATCTGAGGGCTCTGTCTTCAGCTCTCCTTTCAAAGGCAAGGTGGCTTCTTCTCCCTGGGGACACCATGGAGGACTCTGGGGCCCTCTGGGCTTACACAGGCTTCTCAGACTGCTCTCCAGCCAGGCGTGCGCCTCCTCAGCATCCACAAGGATTGGGAAAGACGACCAGCCAGGGCCTCTTCCTTCCTGAAGGGCCAAGTCCCTCGACTGTACCATCTGTTCATTTGTGGGTTCTATGGGTAATCTCCCAGGAACCAGAAGTGGCTAGAGACAAAAGGCATCCCGTGAGCACCTGCAGACATACTTAGGGAGAGTGTACAGGCACGATGAAGTGGAGGTCAGAGGGGAGCTTCGAGAGTGGGTTCTCTTCTTCTCTCTGGGCCCCAGGGGTGGAACTCAGGCTGTTAGGCTAAGCAGCGAGTACTTTATCCCACTAAGCCATCTCAGGGGCCCCATTTTGACATTCTGATATATATTCTATATATAACTCTAGATGTCCTGGAACTAGTTCTGTAGACCAGGCTAGCCTAAAACTCACAGAGATCTGCCTGCCTGTCTCCTGAGAGTTGGGATTAAAGGCGTGCCCCACCATGGCAGGTCTCACTTTGACCCTTCTGAGTTTAGCAGTCTGTCAAGTCATACAGCCACTGCCACTATCTCCTAAACTGTTCCACTCCCCATTGCCCAGAGGAGAGGTAATTCTTAGAGAAATGAAGAAAACATCCCATGAAAATTGTGTTTTGGGTGGTGGCAGCTCATGCCTTTAATCCCAGCACTTGGGAAGCAGAGGCAGGTGGATCTCAGAGTTCAAGGTCAGCCTGGTCTACAGAACAGTAGAACAGTTAGGACTGAGAAACCCTGTCTCTAAAAACCAAACCAAACAAACCAAAAAGGTGACCTATAGTGATCAGAGCCTCAGCTGCCTCTCCTGAGGAGGGCAAGGGGTGTAGTTTACACTTGCTCCTGAGGGCTGGCCTTCAGGCAATGTATATACGGTGGAGATGCATAAGGAGATCCTCTGCAGCCCTCACGCATCCAGTTTGCTACAATGATGTCAGGATTAACTGAGCAGAGGGAGGTTACCCAGAGCTGAATGGCTCCTGGAGTCCAACTTGGTCTTTAAAATGGGTTTTGGCTTCTACAGTGTCTTCATTGGGAAGTATGTTTAACCACAGCAACTTCAACAAGTGTTAACAGGTCTGACAGGCTGGGGTTGCCAAGGATAAAAAGCCTCAGGTGGGATCTACTAAGGTAGCAATTCATTCTCATCAAGCCACCGATGTCTTGAATCTGTCTGTCTATCTATCTACCAATCAGCTTTCCTAGACAGAGCTTCTCTGTTTCAGCTAGCCCTAGCTGTCCTGGAACTCACTCTGTAGACCAGGCTGGCCTTAAATTCAGAGATCTATGTGCCTTTGACTCCTGAGTGCTGCGATTAAAGCATGTAGCACCACTTCTCAGTATTAGTCATAATTATACATATATACATGTATGCATATTTATGTGTACCATGTGTGTGCTGGAGCCTACAGAGCCCACAAGATGGGGATCTGACCTGCTAGAATTGGAGTTAAAAATGATTGTGAGAAAAAAAAAAAAAAAAAAGCCGGGCATGGTGGCACACGCCTGTAATCCCAGCACTTGGGAGGCAGAGGCAGGCGGATTTCTGAGTTTGAGGCCAGCCTGGTCTACAGAGTGAGTTCCAGGACAGCCAGGGCTATACAGAGAAACCCTGTCTCAAAAAAACAAAAAAAAAAAAAACAAAAAAAAAAAAAAAAGATTGTGAGCTACCATGTAGGTCTGGAAACCAAACCTGGGTCTTATGCAAGAGCAGTAAGCTCTCTTAATTATTCAATCATCTTCTCTAGCCCCTGCCTTGAACTTCTGATGCTCCTGCCTCAGTTTCCAAGTAGCTCAGATTACATGTCTGTACCACCAGCTCTGAATGATTGCTTGAGTTTGCATACAGGTCTTGGTCTCTCCCAGGGATGTGGGACAGAGACATGATTATAGCTATGGTATCAGCAGTTCCCTCAAGTAGGAGCTGGAGCTTGTGTTGTGGCCTTTCCTGTTTGTCTCCCACTTCTCCCTGACCTCCTCGGGTAGCATTGAGCACCACCGGGCAGGCGTTTATGGAACACACCCCTTCCTTTCCTTGCTGGATCACTTAGTAGGTTCAGCTATGAATTAATTAGCTAGGTTATGGAGAGACACTTGAGACATGCAGCTATGACAATGGCCAGAGAGTACAAAATGTCTTGGTAGAAAACAACACAGAGATCAGGGTGGAAAATCAGAGAGAAAATCAAACGTGCTCATACTCCTGGGGTGCCACTCTTATGTGCTGAACACCTGATTGCCAGGCTGGCCTTGTGGGAGGAAGAAGGCAAGACCAGTGGTTTTAACCATTTAGACTACACTGCTGGTGGAATCCTTGTAAGACTTAAATGGCCTCCCTTCCCCCGCTCCAGAGTTCCCAAGGCCTGTGTCCCACAGACCTCAGGTGAAGGACTCCTCCCTGAAGTAACCCAGGTCCCAGACTCATCGACACCAATAGGGTCTTCAGCCAACTCCTCAGTCAGGTCTGGAATCAGGACGGGCTGGTACCGCTGAAAGATGAAGGGCTCTTCTTCCTCACAGTCGGACTGCAGATAGACCAGGGCACTTTAGAGGAAAAGGCTTTGTACACCCTGCCTAGGAGCAGGTCTGGGAAGATCAATTCTCTACAAAGGGCCTTGTCCTGTGCTGCTTTCTGGAGCCAATTGGAAAACAGATTTAGCAGCGTACCTCCTAATGGTGAAATGTGGGCTTCGTATATGCAAGCCCTGCACACAATGCTGCTGCATTAATGCACACAATGAATGTGCTGTCATCAGTGCACATGACGGATGCTGCATCAGTGCTAGCGCTGAACAATGGTAATGAAGAGGTAGCGAGAATGGAGGCCAACCTTCATACTGACTAGTCACTTATAACGCCGGAGCTTTGGTTACCTGTCTCTAATGGAGAGAGGCTGAGCTGACACTGCCGGCTACCTCACAGGGAACTCACAAGGCAATGACAGCACTAGGGCACCATGGCACTGCCACTGTCTACCTCTTCTGTCTATTCTCTATGAACCGGACGATGCCTGAATCTCAGCTCCATCATGCTCATCTTTAAAATGCCCAGGTACGAGGCTGGAGAGATGGCTCAGCGGTTAAGAGCACTGACTGCTCTTCCAGAGGTCCTGAGTTCAATTCCCAGCAACCACCTGGTAGCTCACAACCATCTGAAATGGGATCTGAGGCCCTCTTCTGGTGTGTCTGAAGACAGCAATGGTGTATTCATATACATAAAATAAACAAATCTTTAAAAAATAAACAAATACCCAGGTATGGCACAAACCAGCCACCTTGCTTCTAGAACCCTTGCTCTTCACTTGAAATGTCCTGTGCCAACCTGTGTGCTAAGCCTCTGACTGGTGGATCACAATGTATCCCTCCCACCTGTGTAAATGGCCACTGATACTGTCAGTGACTCCCGACTCATCTCAAGTGGCAGAATCCCTCCTGGACCATACCATGCAGACTTGGCAAGGTTATCACTCTCAGAGGTTGGAGCTGGACCTGACCTGACCTGACCCAACAGAGTGGAGAGCAGTCCAACAGCAGGGTGGGAAGACTGGGGCTTTGGCACTGAGCACACCTGGGGTCAGGGCCACAGCAGGCGTGGCCTTGGAGATACAGAGCACTGATATCCACACTCAAGAGTTCTGGCAAACCCAGAGAGAAGCCTGAAGGAAGTGGATACCCAGAAGTAATCCCAGACACTGATGAGTGAAAACAAAGCCCATAGACCAAAGTGGGGTCCACAGAGAGGAGTGCCCAGGCTGGACAGTTTATATCCAGGACAAAGCTCTTGCTCACCGGGGATGAGTCTGAATCCAGAGATGGCAGCTGGTCTTTGGCAGCCTTGAGGATGGCATCCCAGGGAGAAACTGGCAAGGACACCATAGCTTTGTCTTTGGATGTCATGGGGGCCAGGACTCAAAGGACACTGTCTGTGTGTGTCATCATCAAGGATCTCTGTGGAGCACACAGGATGAGGTGGCAGTGTCTAGGTGTCCAAGGAGAAACTAGCATTGGTAGCCTTCCGAAAGCCTTGATCAGCTGTAGATGAAAATGCACCCGCATCCACTGGTACCTACGCTAGAGTACACATACCCACCTTCACACCCATACATATAATTAAAATATAGCCGGGCATGGTGGTGCATGCCTGTAATCCCTGCATTTGGGAGGCAGAGGCAGGCGGATTTCTGAGTTCGAGGCCAGCCTCTGTCTACAGAGTGAGTTCCAGGACAGCCAAGACTACACAGAGAAACCCTGTCTTGAAAAACCAAAAAAACAAAACAAAACAAAAAACTAATACATTAATATATAATTAAAAATAATCTTTAGAGGTTAAAGGTTTAAGATCCATTATTCAAGAGATTGTGTTAGTCGTCTCCCAAATAAGTCTCTATAATCCACCTTTTATATCTCACCCTAAAATAAGATGCTCAGCCTTCAGGGGACAGAGGGACTTTAGGATTGTGGGGTGAAGGCCTAGCGGACCAGGCAGATCAACTAACGGTGCGGAACCAGAGTAGCGCCTGAGGAGTGCGTTGGGGGCTTAAGGCATTGGAATGTTGTAAGCAAGGATGTGTGCTTGGTGGTCCTGAATTGGGAACCACAGGTGGAGACGCTTCTGCTATACGAATCAAAAGATGTTTCATAACAGGGGCTTTGGCGGTAGGACACAGAGTCACCGAAGTGAAGGGGGCCGCCCAAGACTGATCGTCCTTTGGGTGTGCAAGGTGGTAGGGTTGAGGGAAGGCTTAACTCGCAGAGGAAATAGCATGGAGGAGCTCAGAAGACCGAGCGAGTGGCTCAGCGTTTTCCCCTCAAAGCCAGTTGGTCCCGCCTCGCTCCGTCCCGCCCCGCCCCGCCCCACGCCAGGCGTCGTTGTCAAGGGGACTGGAAGGCAGCGGGACAAGCCTTTCCGTGCTAGAGCAGAGGGGAGGATCTCACTCCCTGCCGCCCGTAGCCGGGACCAACCCGTCGTCGCATGGGTTTCCGCGGTCTCCTACTCGCCTCAGCCGCTCCGCTCGTCCACTTGCCCGGTCCCGGTGCTACGCGCGGTTACCCACCGCGACCGGGCGATCGGCCTCCCCGCCTCTTCCTCGCCCGGCCCCCCGCTTGCCTCTCTGCCTCACGATTGGCTCCTGAGCAATGGGGTATCTGCCATCTCATTGGCTGTGGTGCCGTGTCAATAACAGAACGTCCGTCACTTTCCCGGGGTGCTCTGCGCCGTACGACAATTACTTCCGGGGTGGGCCGGGCGCGGGGCTGTTGGCCCGAGAGGGAGCAAGCCGCCTGTGCAGGAGGGTAGCGCGGGAACCTAAGGCCTTGCAGGTAGGCCGGGCCGCGGCGGGGCCTTCAGAGAGGCGGGGCCCGAGGCGCCCTGCGTCCGCCCCGGCGGTCAGCCCTGGCGCTTGCCTGTCGCGGGGTTTGGGGACGCGGGCCCGGCTCCGTGGTACTAAACTAAGGGGTCACGCGAGGTATCTGCCACTGTCCACCGGGTCCTGCGGTCGTGCACGGCCGCCGGGACCTCTAGGGCCGGAACCGCGGCGCGGGGCTCCCTCGAGGCCTTCACGTCTCTCTTGAAGGAGTGACAGTTGCCTCCAAAATAGAATTTTTTTAAAACGAAGATTCAAAAAACAATAAGAGTAATTTATCAGTGCTGCTACAGAAATTGTCTGGGAGCGAGGAGCAGACGACATAGAAACCTTTATTTTACTTGAATGAATTTTTTTGGGTGTTTGTTTGTTTGTTTGTTTGTTTTTTTTGAGATTGTGGGCGTGTCCCACCGTGTAGAGCAGGCGAGCCTCACACTGAGATTTGCCTCTAAAGTGCTGAGATTAAAGGCCTGTGCCGCTAGGCTGCGGGTTGTATTTTAGAGTAAGCAGCTCCTGTATCCTAGGCTGCCCTTGAACTCGGGTCCTATTGTCTTAGTCCTCCAAAAGCGGGAATTGGGGGTGTGAGCCCTTCCAGGCTTCTGCTAATCCACCGAAGTTCCCCGGTTTGGGGAAGCATGATTCGTTCTGTTGGTTCAGACTCTGTCTCACCAGTGAGGTTAGGTATTACTTGAGCTCAGGCTTTGCGGCATGAGAAGCGGGTATTTCCAGAATACAGGCCTTGTTTTTCACCTCACCAGCCCACACATATCACTCATCATAAGGCTTGCAAGCTGCTCCCCAGATTAGTGGTTTGTATGTTGTCCTTTTTATAATTTAAATTTTAAAAGTAAACGTATGTCCTTGCAAGCTGCATATAGATGATGCTAATCACTGAGATAGATCCTTAACCATCTTTCTGTTCTTTAAGCATTTCAATCTCAATCTCACTAAGTTCTTCAACCAACTTTCTACCTTTTTTTTTTTTTTTTTTTTGATTTTTCGAGACAGGGTTTCTCTGTGTAGCCCTGGCTGTCCTGGAACTTACTCTGTAGACCAGGCTGGCCTTGAACTCAGAAATCCGCCTGCCTCTGCCTCCCAAGTGCTGGGATTACAGGTGTTCGCCACCATGCCCGGCTTATCTTTCTACTTTTTAAATATTTCAATCTCAATAGTTGCCCTGGCAGGCTCGGGATTTGACTCTCCTGTCTCTGGAAGTCGAGCTGCCAGGCCCAGCGGTTTGGTTTTTTTTTTTGTTTTTTTTTTTTTTTTTGGGGGGGGGGGTGGCATTCACCAACACAGAATAATGCTAGAGTGTTTGAGGGGAGGGAATTAGTACCTTCTGGGCACACACTTCCTTCAGGCCTCCTCTGGGTCCGCCAGAACTCTTGAGTGTAAATATTCTCGAAGCCACTCCCGCGGTGATCTTGACGCCCAGCTGGGACCCAGGTGGGCTCAGTGCCAAGGCCCGGGTCTTCCCACCCTCCTGTTGTTCTGCTCTTGGCTCTGTTTGGTCAGGTGAGGGTTCGTTCCATTCATGGTCCTGGAGGGATTCAGCCACTTAAGGTGGTTTGGGGTCACTGAGGTGGCCCCCATGGATGCTTAACCAGTGACCGTTTATCTATGTATTCTAGTACCTGCCTTTAGTCTCAGCAAAGACAGGTGTATCTGTGCCATCAAGTGCAACCAGGTCTACACATTGACTTCTAAGACATTCAGTGGGACCTTGTCTCAAAACAAAACCGTGGCTGGCACAGGTGAGAGCAGAATGTGAAACTGAGGCCCTGACCACTGTAAACTACCATTATCTCTTCTCCCGTCACCTCCCACCCCCACATACTTTGCCTTGCTAGGGCTTGGACTCAGAACCGAAGGCTTTATGCAGTGGGGCACCTGACCTCTCTCAGAACTTCCCATTCTGTACTAGCTTCCTATTGCTCTTAGACTTAAGAATCTGCTGGAAAATAAATGGCTAGGCTTTGGTTTGAGTAGGATTACCCAGAATAAAGGACTCCTAACCACACACCTGTCATCCTGTGTTAATCTTTCGTACTTAAAAGGGTTGCACAGGTGCACTCCTGCTCCGGTAACATTTGCTTGCTGATCATCAGGCTTTGCATTCTGAGGTCTGCTAGGGCTTTCTTTTCCCCTGTCCCACACGTCCTTTCCCTCCTCTTCCTCTCCCCCCTCCACCCCCTTTCTTTTTTTGAGACATTCTGTGTGCCCAGTCTGGTTTTGTTGTTGTTATTGTTGTTGTTTTGGTTTTTTGTCTTCCTTTTTTTTTTTTTTTTGGTTTTTTTTCGAGACAGGGTTTCTCTGTATAGCCCTGGCTGTCCTGGAACTCACTCTGTAGACCAGGCTGGCCTCAAACTCAGAAATCCGCCTGCCTCTGCCTCCCAGAGTGCTGGGATTACAGGCGTGCGCCACCACCGCCGGGCTTGTCTTCCTTTCTGAGAGAGGGTTTCACTGTTGTAGTCTTGGAACTCACTCTGTCTCCATCTCCCCAGGTGCTATAATTAAGTCAGGCATCACCACACATAGCTTTCCATGTGGTTTGTAGAGATGCAAATGCACTGCATTCCTGACCTTTATGCTTTTTCTTAAACTTTAAATTTTTGTTTTAAGTTATGTATATGTGTATTTGTGTGTGGACATGTGCATTTGGGTGTGTTGGAACCCCTGGAGGGAGCTGTGAGTTGCCTCATATAGATGCTGGGAATTGAACTCCGTTACCATGTAAGAGCTGCACACACTCTTAACTGGTAAGCCATCTCTCCTGCCCTGGTTTGTTTTAGAAGACTTAAAATTATGTGTATTCGTGTATCTGGGGTAGTATGTGCACACATGGATGCAGATCCTCAAGGATCCAGAGGGACTGTTGGACCCTCTGGAGCTATAGTTACAGGAGGTTGTAAGCCACTGGACATGGTGCAAGAAGCTGAACTTGGGTCCTCTGTAAGAGCAATACAAACTCTTAACCCCCGAGCCATCTTTCTGGGTGTCACCCTCGCTTTTATGAGAGAGGATCTCTCTGTAGGTAGGCTGGCCTAAACTTGTTATGTTATCCAGGCTGACCTTAAGTTCATGAACTTCCTGCCTCTCTTCCACCTTCCCAGTGCTGGGATACAGAGGCATGCCATCACACCCAGCTTCCGTGCATTGTAGCAGCAGCCCTTTAGACACGCATGTCCACTAGTGAGGAACTAGGGACTGGAGAAGCCAGACATAGAGCTAAAGTTTGCTGTACATCAAATTCAGCAAATATTGCCAAATATCCCAACTTGCACTGTTGAACTAGCAGTGGAAAGGCCATCAGGCTCCTGGAATCTGATGAAGAGCCTGTGGTATGAAGCAGGTGCAGCAACAGTTAATGGCTCCACAGATGTTCCAGTCTGTCTGGCCTCAAACACCTGGCAGCTGTGTGATGTTAGGAGGAAGCTGAGTCAGCCTTAGTGGCTTCAGTTTCTTAGGAATCCGAGGTGATAGCCTGCTGATGGTAGTAGTGTTTCATCTTTGGAACAGACAGGGAAGAAGAACTAACCCCTGGGCCTCCCTCTGCAGCCATGTCTGAGCTCAGCGATGAAGCCAGCGAGCCGGAGCTCCTGAACCGCAGCTTGTCCATGTGGCATGGGCTTGGTGCGCAGGTCAGCCGAGAGGAGCTGGATGTGCCCTTGGATCTTCACACAGCTGCCTCCATTGGCCAGTATGAGGTGGTGAAGGAGTGTGTGCAGCGGTAAGAGGTCTTGGGGCGCATCCCTTCACCTCACATTCTAATTAGCATCTCGGTGGCTTCAGTTCCCAATAGGCTGCAGTCTTGCAGAGATCAAGGTCCTTAATGCATACCAAGTAGGCTCACCTGCTTGTTGCAGGTGATGCTCATGTTTAACCCCTAGGATTTGATTCTGAGAAGAAAGATGCTTAAAACATGTAACACTAATTTGTAGTTTATTTGAACCAGAATCATTTGGGGATTTCCTCTTGACTGTAGAGAAAACCAGAGAAAACAATAGTAAGGATGAATAGCCAGCACTCTGGCCCTGTGACTGCAGGCTCACTGTGGTTCTTGAGCACAGAGGTGAGAGCGTGGCCTCCTAGCCTCACTGCCCGCCCACCTGCCAGCTTCGCCGAGCTGCATATGTGTATTTAGTTCCACAGCGTGTCTATTATTCCATGTACTCTGAAGGTTCTGTTGGAGAAGGGTCTCTTCACTTTCTTGTGTTCAATTCCACTCTGTACTTAAGTTTGCCAGTGCTCATTTAATATCTTGGTGAGATGATGTCTCCCCGACCTCTTTGTGCCTTCTCAATTCTTTTTTGTTTTGTTTTGTTTTGTTTTTTTCAAGGCAGGGTTTCTCTGTGTAGCCCTGGCTGTCCTGGAAATCACTCTGTAGACCAGGCTGGCCTCGAACTCAGAAATCCACCTGCCTCTGCCTCCCAAGTGCTGGGATTAAAGGTGTGCACCACCAACGCCCGGCGCCTTCTCAATTCTTGATGAGCCTTAGGTTTCTGGTTGCAAATCAGAACCATGCATCATCCTTGGCCAATAGAGTATGAGTGCTCTCAGTCTAGAGCAGTCTGCCGGAATCCTTTACCTAGTGGTCTCAGAGATGTACAGCTAGGTGTATATAGTCAGCACATGTCCTCACAGGACCCTAAGACTCTTGTTATAATTCTTTGGAGACTCAAGTTCTTACATGTTGAGTGTTCTGTTAAAAAGAACATGGTCTCAGCATCCCAAAGAGGGGAAGATGGAGCAGATCTGTGCTCTCACTGGAGCTGGCCCAGTTGAGAAGCAGGCTTGCCCACAGAAGCCCAAGCTGGGGCCAAGGGATATTGGAGGTCTCAAGAACAGGGGCTGAAAAGTTGCATTAGTTAGCCTTGCTGAGGCACTTGCTGCTGTTCACTTTGTAGAATTACTATGCAGTAGTGGGTGCCAAGTCATTCCAGTGACTCCAGAAGGGGCTTCATGTAGCTCCCGCGGCAGGCTTCAGGCCATTCCAGAATCCAGAGTCTGCTTGACCTGCTAGTGTGTGGGAAATAGCTGCCTGGGTCAGTTTAGCATGTTTCCCACAAGAGGCACTGATCGTACAACAGATTCCACGCTGGGGATAAGAACTGTAAGGGGGAAGGCCTGAGCATTAAACACACCTTTGCAGTGGGCAGTGGGTGCTATTCTAGAATGGGACTACTATCCCTGAGCCTTAAAGTCTGAGAGCCCCTCTCCTCTCCTTTTCCCAGTGAAAGCACATTTCCAGAATTATAAGGGAAAGCACTTGGGAAATAGGGTACTCTGGTGACAGGTTTTTCTATAGGGTGAAGTGACAGAGGAAAAGTCAGTGGCTATGATGTTATCCTCAGTTCCATTCTCTTTCCTTGGCCACTCTACTAGCTCTGAAGGCAGATAAGGTATAAATTTGGTGCCTGGTGGTTAAGGTGTCTCTGCCTCATTTCTACTAATAAACTAGGCCAGCTAGTCTTTTCTGTGGTGGGTCCTTTGTGCTGTAGAGTGTTTAACCAGCTACCTAGACCTAATTTACTATGTGCCAACAGGTAGCTACTTCCTGGATGTTGTAACTGGGGAGAAATAGCAAGACCTTACTGAACTCACCTGCTTGGTCATGGTGGATATTGCTGTAGGTACAAAAAAAGGTTATTGGCCTTGTCCAGGAGAGGCCGGGCAGATGAGAGCATTAAAATAGATGGTTATGTTAGTCACATTTACTCTTCTTCCTTTTCTTTCTGTTTGTTGATTGCATGTTTGTTTGTTTCTTTTAATTATTAGTCTATAACCACAGCCCATGGAATGCATTTTGTATTTAGAGTGGCTCTTCCCACATCAGTTAACCCATTCTAGAAAATTCCTTAGACCTATGCAAAGGTATGTCTCTTAGTTGATTCCAGACCCTGTCAAGTTGACAGTCATGATTACCTGTCACAAGAGTGTAAGACAGAGGGTAGGAACGCTTACCTGGGGATGACTTGAGGCAAGTGACTCCTCCTTTCTAGAAGGGCAGATTGGCCTACCAGGCCTGGCACCTGGCTCTGATGAAGCCACATGTGAGATGCTAGGTATATCTAGCATAACTTGTGTTTGTTTAGGAGAGAGGTAGATTTGAATAAGAAGAATGGTGGTGGCTGGACCCCGCTGATGTATGCCTCCTACATTGGACACGATACCATTGTTCACTTGCTGCTTGAGGCAGGCGTGAGTGTGAATGTGCCAACCCCGGAAGGACAGACTCCACTGATGCTAGCCTCCAGCTGTGGCAACGAGAGCATCGCTTACTTTCTGCTCCAGGTGAGCTATGAGTGGGCCCAACAACCCAGGGGCTCCCTGGTTGCCCTGACAGGATATGAGGTGCTGCAGGCCACAGTGAATATATTCATGTGTAATGACTTAAGAGCCTTTGAGCTAAGGCCCAGTGGATGCCTCCCAAGCACCCACCCAGATTACATTCTCTGGAGACTTGGTGCATAACCCACAGTTTATTCTCTTGAAGCAAGGTGCAGAGCTTGAGATGAAAGACATCCAGGGCTGGACTGCACTCTTCCACTGTACCAGTGCCGGCCACCAGCAGATGGTCAAGTTTCTTCTGGAGAGTGGAGCCAATGCCAACGTGAGGTGATTGTTGTAGCCAAGTAGTCATAGGAGTGGGCTGGGCTTCTGAGATCAGATAAATGGTTAGCAGAGAGGAATTAAGGCAATGAACAAACCAAGCCAAGACCCCTACATGCAGAGCAGGGGTGCAGGCTCAGGCCTAGCTCTCATGCACCTAGAACTGCTGGGGTGTTGAAATGGGTGGGTGGGAGGGCAGTACAGTTGGTAAGGTGCTTGCTGCACAAGCATCAGGACCTGAGCTTGGTCCCCAGGAACAGGTAGAAAGGTTGCTGTGGTTGTGTATGCTTGTAGGAATAGGCAGATGCCAGTTCAGTCGGTGAACCCTGAGTCCTAGTAAGAGAGCATCTCAATAAAAAACAGGTGGATGATTCCCAAGAAACACCACTACTTCCTGCTTCTGCATCATGCACACACACCTACCCATCCAACACTCACCCCAACCACACACAAGGACATAAGGAGGTGAGGTGGGAACAGTCAGCAAGACCACATGAGCATTACTAACTCTTCTGGTCCATTCACAGTCCCAAAGACCAAGCTTTTCCATGCTCCCTCTCTCAAAGCCATTCCTACCTCATTCTAATCCCCATGTTAACCATGTTCAAAAAGCAGCTTTGGCAGGGCATGGTGGAGCATACCCTTAATCCCAGTACCCAGAAGGCAAAGGTGGATCTCTGAGGCCAGCCTGGTTTATACAAGGAGTTCCTGGACAGCCAATGCTACCTGAAGAGACCCTGCCTCAAAAAACATACTAACTGAACAAGCCAATATTAAAAGCAGCTACTGTTCTTTACTTCTCACAGATGGTGATGTAAGAGTCATTCAGAATTATATTGTGTTCCCCAGCACGGCAGGTACCAAGAGCCAGAGTCTGCCATGCCAGCATCAGGTGGGGGCACAGTTGGTGCTTGCTGTGAGGGAGATCATTACATAGTATGCATCAGACCACAGCAACTACATCTTATGAAAGTCATGATGGAGACTGGGGAGGTGGATGAGTGGGCAGAAGCACTTGTGCGAGCCTGACAGTTGTCAGTGTAGGATGCAGTCATGCAAGTGTTTGTGATCCAAGCACACAACAGGAATTTGGGAGGGCACAGGCTGACTCTCCAGAAATTAACAGGGATACCCAGCAGCCAAGAAACCATGACTCCAGCAAGGAGGGAAGGCAAAGATCGACACCCTAGCAGTTCTAGGTGCATGAGAGCTAGGCCTGAGCTGCACCCCTGCTCTGCATGTAGGGGTCTTGGCTTGGTTTGCTCATTGCTTTAACTCCTCTCCGCTAACCATCTGTCTGATCTCATCTTGCAGGGAGCCTGTATATGGATTCACTCCTTTGATGGAAGCAGCTGCCTCTGGCCATGAGATAATTGTGCAGTATTTTCTGAATCATGTAAGTGACTATTTACTACCTTATAATTTAGTCATAGCAAATGGGAATTGTCAATGAAACTATAAACTCTAACTGGGGTTTCTTTTACATAGAAACCTATGTAGTTAGCATACTGTATATATGCACATGTATACATGTGGAATAGAGGAGTCTGTTTCCTGGGAACTGAACTCAGACTGTAGGCTTGATGGCGGGCGCCTTTACCCACCGAGCTGTTGTGCTGCCCTCTAGGCAGTATATTTGCACGGAAACATGTACAGTGCTGATTAAATGGACAACCACAATTATGTGTTTACAATGATTTTGAAAACACATTTTAATTTTATTCCTGGTGCTGGAGATTAAGCCCAGGTCTTTGTATGTGCTATGCAAGCTCTTTATCACTGAGATAGCCTCAGCCCTTTTTAAAATGTTTTCTTTTGAGACAGGCTCATAGTAAGTGTAGCCCACAAGGACTTTTGATTCTTCTGCTTCAGCTTTCTGAGTAGCTGTTATAGGCCCGTGACAGCTAGGCAGTGACTAGAATGGCAGGGAGGGAGGGATGCAGTGTTAGTGACAGTGTCCAATGTGAACCTCAACAGACTCCGAGTGGCACCCCTCGTCAGGACACAGTCTGGTAATTCTAGGCGCGGCTAGCATTGCTGTGGCATCCGTCAGCTCTTCTCCCAGGTGTGTACGCCAGAGGACTGAGAACTGTGTCCATACAGAGGTTGTCCACAGCAGGAGACTTCCTAAGCACCCCAAATGGGGATCAGCATGTGTGCTTTGTGATTTACTTTGGTTTCTGGAGTTTGCATCTGATGTAGCCCAGGCAGGCCTCACAACTACCTTTCTAGATGGTAAATGACCTTGACTTCCTAATATTTCTGCTTCCACTATACGTGCTAGGATTGTAGTCATGAGCCACCCCATAGTGTGCTTTTCTCCTCTCCATGGGTTTTGGGTGTCCCTCTCTCCCTGCACTGCATCTCTCCTCCCTGGGGAGTGGTGGGAGATGTCTTATTTGCTCCCACTGACCCCTATGGCAAGTTACTCTGGATCACAGACTGTTGCTTGGAGTTATGCTGTTGGTCCTTAAATTACCTCTCAAGTTAAATTCCTGGATGAACCTTAGGGCACCTTTTATTTTCTAAATTCCTTGTGATATGTTCTCCAGAGCCTTGCTGGTGAGTGCCACCATGATATTACAGTGTGTTTATAATGATATTAGACTGTATGGCTAACACTTTTTAAAGGAGAACATTTATTGCACTAGGTTCAGAATAAGGATTTCCCACCTCAGTAAACCTAAACTGTAATCTCAGCTAGGTTGTTCTAGCAGGAGGATTTTGAGTTCAAGGCCTTCCTAGACTCACAGTGAGACTCTTTCAATGAAACAGGTGTGGTGGTACACACCCGGAACACCAACAGTTGGAGGTGGAGGCAGGAGGATCAGGAAGTTACTGTTGTCCTTGGCTACATCCTGTCTCAGAAAATCAGGGACAAGAGATATCAAGTTCAGTTTGGGAGCATGGAGTCCTCTTTCTGAGGATGGACTGAATGATTGGTTCTTTATCAAGAGACAGATATTGTAGGTATAGAGGGTGAAGGGGGGGCTCTGCTGTAGGTCCCTCCCAGGTTCTTTCTGTCTCTTTGCCATATGGAGAGGGAGAGTGGCTTGGTGACTGCTCTTGGTAATGGGCTTGTTAGCCCTTTTCCCTGTTGTAAAGGAGACAGAAATTTCATTAGACCTTCTCACCCCAATTCCTCTACCCTAGTGGAATCTCAAAGGGGAAGGGGGGGTGGGGGGTAGGAGGGGGATAATCATAAATGTACTTTGTTTTCTCATCCCTCTGGACTAGCAGTCCACTCAGGTGGAGGAGTTTCTGACTCTTCTTTTGTGAACCTTTTTAGGGAGTCAAAGTGGACACAAGAGACCACAGTGGAGCCACAGCCTGTATGTTAGCCAGGCAGTATGGTCACATGAAGATTGTGGCCTTGATGGAAACTCACTCACCTGTACTGCCCAAGAGCCTCTACCGTAGTCCAGGTACCTGATCTGCCTCTGCTCTGTGTTCTGATGGAGTTGAGGCAGCCCTGAGCAGTAAGGAAACTAGGAGACAAGGGAGCCTCTCCCTAACCCACCCCTTTGCTCAGGTTAGGCGCCCTGCTCTGAGGTGTTGTTGTTGTTGTTGTTGTTGTTGTTGTTGTTGTTCTTCTTCTTCTTCTTCTTCTTCTTCTTCTTTTTTTTTTTTTTTTTTTTTTGGCTTTTTTTGAGACAGGGTTTCTCTGTGTAGTCCAGGCTGTCCTGGAACTCACTCTGTAGACCAAACTGGCCTGGAACTCAGAAATCCACCTGACTCTGCCTCCCAAGTGCTGGGATTACAGGCGTGCACCACAACCGCCCGGCAAGGCCTTCTCTTCTTAACAGTTTCACTATGGATCTGAGGTTGGGGTCCAAGGCCTAGGGCCAGAGATGCAGACCTTACCACAGAGAACAGTGTCTGTCAACTGATACACACATAGCACAGGCTGTGGAGCCTAAGGAAGAGGGGAAGGAGATGCGCCTCACACACAGAGAGGCCTCTCTTGGCTTTGATAGTCTTGTGCTGTGTAACTTTCACCTTTACGTAAGCAGGTGTCCTTTATTGCCTCTGGATGTTGAGTGCTAACTAGTTTTTCTCAGGGCCCTGATGGCCATGACCCTTTTAGCATCTGTATGTTTTCATTTTTTACATGTACATGTCTGATCCAATGATGGTTGTTTCTCTTGTGTGGTATGAAGTCTGGAGTAAGTTTCCTTTTCCAAATGTTTATACAGTGTTGCTGGAATTTCCAGCTCCAATAAGCCTATATAAAAAACACACGCCGGGCGTGGTGGCGCACACCTGTAATCCCAGCACTTGGGAGGCAGAGGCAGGTGGATTTCTGAGTTCAAGGCCAGCCTGGTCTACAGAGTGAGTTCCAGGACAGCCAGGGCTACACAGAGAAACCCTGTCTCGAAAAACCAAAAAAAAAAAAAAAAAAACAAAACAAAACAAAACAAAACAAAAAAAAAAACCACACAATCTAGTTATAAGCCATGTGCCTAGACTGAACAGATCTAGCACTACACTAACTTACTCCCCAGCTATGAGACCCTTTGCGCTTGCAGTTTCTCCTGGCCACATGGTTTTGCTCCATCATGGCTTCCTTCTCTTCTTCTGTCCTCTCCCTTCCCCTCCCGCTCTCTTCTCTCTACCTGCTCCACTCTCAAAGACCTGTCCACTTTCCCTTCCACTGCCCAGTCACAGGCTCTAGTCTTTATTGACCAGTTAAATGGGGAGAAGATCCCCTGAGTACTCGATCAGAGCTCCTGGGGGCAACCCCTTTTGAGGAAGCAAAATTAACACCAGAATACAAACATCATCAGGACAACCCCCAACAATACAGCTGTGCTGTGCCTGCGTCATTCAGTATGATTGACATGGGGTTAGATAGAGCATCTTTATCATTTTATCACCCATTGAATTTCCATCTTTGTAGAGTTAGAGTCTGGTAATCTTTGGTTTTTCTTTTTCTTTTTTTCTTTCTTTCTTTTTTTTTTTTTTTCCGAGACAGGGTTTCTCTGTGTAGCCCTGGCTGTCCTGGAACTCACTCTGTAGACCAGGCTGGCCTCGAACTCAGAAATCCGCCTGCCTCTGCCTCCCAAGTGCTGGGATTAAAGGCTTGTGCCACCACCGCCCGGCTTCTGGTAATCTTTGTATCCATGCACCTAAACTACATTTGACCAGAGGTTTGTTTGTCTTGTGTAGCCTTGGATGTTCTGGAACTCATTCTATAGACCAGGCTGGCTTTGAACTTAGATCCGCCTGCCTTTGCCTCCCGAGTGCTGAGGTTAAAGGTGCGCACCACCACTGCCCTGCGGCCAGAGGCTTTTATTTTTATAGTGTTTTACTGTTTAGAACTTGTCAGTGTTTCTGCAGTAATTGTTTACTGTTCTGTATGAACTTGAGTGTCAATTTACTTTGCTCCTTAAAAAGTGTTAGTTTAGCCAGGCGTGGTGGCGCACGCCTATAATCCCAGCACTTGGGAGGCAGAGGCAGGTGGATTTCTGAGTTCGAGGCCAGCGTGGTCTACAGAGTGAGTTCCAGGACAGCCAGGGCTACACAGAGAAACCCTGTCTCGAAAAACAAAAAAAAAAAAAAAACAAACAAACAAAAAAAAAGTGTTAGTTTGCTGGCAGTGGTGGCGCACGCCTTTAATCCCAGCATTTGGGAGGCAGAGGCAGGCGGATTTCTGAGTTCGAGGCCAGCCTGGTCTACACAGTTAGTTCCCAGACAGCCAGGGCTACACAGAGAAACCCTGTCTAGAAAAAAAAGAAAAAAGAAAAAAAAAGTGTTAGTTTTAAGATAGTAGAAAAGGTATATGTGGTAGTGTCCAGCTACAGTCCTAGAATTTTGGATTGAGAGGCAAAGTAGGAAGATGCAAAATCAAAACCAGTTAGGAATACAGGCCAGTCTCAAAAAAAACCAATGAGCACATACCAAGGAGACTACATGAGACTACATTTACTAACAGTGAATTCATTGTTTCTGTGCTGTCAGCTCCATCTAAGAACACAGGGTATGTTTTGTTTTTAGTATACTTTTGGGACTTTCAGGAAGGGTTATAGTTTTCCTCATATATATTTGTCTATAACTAAGATTATTCTAAAGTGTTTATCATCATGACTGCTCTTGTAGATGGGTTCACTACAGTTATTTTCTTTAACTTCTGATTTGAGGGTTTGGTCCATCTTCTTGGTATTTCCATGTAGAAGACCCTGGACTTGGACGCGAATCTTGTCTGGTCAAGCTAGTTTCTTTACCACTTCTCCAGGTGTGCTGTCGAACTGACAGTGTGCAGACAGAGCTCACCCTTTGCCTGGCATGATTTTTGATTTATCCAGTTGCCAGTGCTTCCAGGATGGTGCTAAACATTGCACATCCTTCCTTGAGACCATAACTCAGCCTGGAGTTAGCTGTGGGAAGCTGTGTGTCAGGAAAGTTCAGCTAGGTGTGGCAGCTCAGGCCTTAAATTCCAGCACTCTGGGAGGCAGAATCAGGTGATTCTCTATGGGCTTGAGGCCAGCCTGGTCTACAGAGCAAGTCTACAGGACAGTCAGGGTTAAACAGAGAAAGCCTGTCTTGAAAAAGAAAGGGAGAAAAAGAATTAATGAAAGTTTCAGAGCAGTGGCCTGCCAGTTGTGGTATTTGAAGTCCAGTCCTGGTAAACTTTTTTTTTTTTTTTTGGTTTTTCGAGACAGGGTTTCTCTGTGTAGCCCTGGCTGTCCTGGAACTAGCTCTGTAGACCAGGCTGGCCTCGAACTCAGAAATCCACCTGCCTCTGCCTCCCAAGTGCTGGGATTAAAGGCGTGCGCCACCACCGCCCGGCTACCTGGTAAACTTTTTTGAGACAGGTTCTACTTCCCATGCACTGGGATTAAGGGTGTGGTGTGCACCATCATACACCAGCCCAACATACTTTTTTCTTATTTAATACTATTAAGGTGGTTTGGCTAGAGAGATGGCTCCATAGCACCTAAGAGTATCTATTGCTTTCTCAGAGAGCCTGTACAGCTTTGGTAGAGGACCTAGATTCAGGCCATTGCTCCCCAGCCCCATCCCAGACAGTGTGCAAACACCTGTAATTCTAGTTCCAGGGGAACAAAATGCCTTCCTTCTAGCTCTATGGCACCTGCATTTTTGTACCTACACACTCAAAACTAAAGATGAAATCTTAAGAACATAATTAAACTGAGTAAGGTGCCATATACACAAAACCCCAGCATTAGCGGTGGGAGAGGCAGAATTGCTGTAAATTCAAGGCCAGCCTGAGCCTATGCAGTGAGTCATTTTTTTTCAAAAAGCACACACAGATACATGACTTTGGAACTTCATGTTGGCAAGTGAGGTCATTATTGAATGGTGAGGTAATTATTGAACCAACTGTTTTAATTTTCATGTCTGACCTACAGAGAAATATGAAGATCTGAGCTCTTCAGATGAGTCCTGGCCTGTTCCTCAGCGCCTGAGGCCCTGTCGAAAGAAGGGCCTCAGTATCCATGAGGGTCCGCGTGCCCTGGCCAGGATCACAGCTATTGGACTTGGAGGCAAGACTCAGACCAGCTATGGTGAGAACCACTGTTCCCAAAGCTCTTTGGTATCACATGCCAAGACTGGATATGTACAGGACTGCCCTGGTACATGAGTCCCTGGCCTCAGACTGTAGTAGGATCGGGTACTACAGGAGTGAGGCTCAGAATTGACCTAGTGACAGGCTCCAGGAGTCCCTGTGGATTTTTCTTTTCATTGGATATTCCATTCAAATAAATGTCACGCCAATTGTGTAAGGATTTTACTGCCCCTGTCCTGGCTCTGCCCACATTCTGATCCTGAGTAGCTGGGACTACAAATACAATACATTTGTTTCTGCTCCCTCTCCTTTCTTTTCCATTCTGGGGTTCACCCCATAAACCCAGGCTGGTCTTGGACTCACAATCCTCCTGTCTCTGCCTCCTGAATTTTGGGATTACTGGGATTACAGTATCTGTCATCATGCATGGAGGATTTGGAGTTTGTTGTTTGCAGTGCTGGAATGGAAGCCCAAGGCTCTGAATGCTTGGGAAGCACTGTATGTACCACGGAGTGGTAGCCCATGTTTTTGCTTTATGTGGACACATTTGTCAGTGATTACGTGAATTTGTTCTGCATTATCCATTTCTAGGTCAGTCTTTTAAAAACATTATTTATTTTAAGTATATGAGTACACTGTCTTCAGACACACCAGAAGAGGGCCCAAGCTCATTTCCTGTGATGTGCAAACTACTCCCTCTTAGAGCATGGCCAAGTTACTGTGCAAGGAGATGATGTGGCTGCTGTGGGTCTGCTTCACCCCCAAAACTCTTAAGAGGGGTGGGTCCTTCATTCATGTCAGGGTTCACATGCTTATTCTGTACACAGAGCAAGTTCCTCCACGGGGCTACGTGACCTTCACCAGCAGTGATGAGAATGCCATGGAAGGCGAGGGCCTCTGCTACCGAGATGTCACTTCCCCCATCAATGAACGGGATGTGGAGAGCAGTAGCAGCAGCAGCCGGGGTATGCACCCCAATCCTTTTGGGTTCCCATAGGGGAGGAGATAGAGAAGGCCCCAGTTCTTGTGAGGTAAGCCAGCATTGGCCATGGGCAGGTGAGGGCAAGCATCCCAATTCCAGAGTTCCAACATGCTGAGGAGGCACACAATACTCAAAGTCCAAGGGCTTCCTGACAATCTTCCCAGCTGGAGGCGTGTACTATGACCTGGCAGTGCTTTACCAAGTTCCTCTCTCATGCCAAGCTCTGTTATAAGTGCGTGGAATTTATGAGCACACACCAAACCAACCAACCAACCAAACAACAAAAACAACCCAAACAAGCTCTGTCCATCCTATAGTGTGGGGTTGAGAGAGGGAGCCAGGCCAGACAAGCAGGGCTGAGCTGTGTGAGAGGCAGCTTAGAAGAGCTAACCACCTAGGCAGCTTCACGGGTCAGACCTGTCATCCGGTGTTCTCCATTACCAGAGGAACCCACCTTCAATGCCAGTCTTGGGCCTGTGTGGAGGAGCAGCAGCAGTGATGGCCTAGCAAGAGCCCAGGGTCTCAGCAGTGAAGCCTCCATAGAAAGCAATGAGGTAAAGATCCCTCTTCCTCCCTTGGTGTTGTAGGAAATGGGTGAATGTTTAATGTGTTTCTACACGATGCCTGGAGGACTCAGAACCTTGGGGGGTGGGTGGGGGGAGCTGCAGGTAAGTCATGATAGATTTCACAACTCACCCTAGCCAGGGGTGAAGAAGGCCAGAAGTTTAGGGCCAGACAAGGACTGTTCCAACACACCCCTTTCACTGTAGGATTCTGATCATGCCCAGAAAAGCTCCGTTCGCAAACAAACCAGGAGTTATTTGAAGAATAAGAGTCGTCACAGCAACAGTGATGGTCATTGGCTTTCCAGCACAGGGACTGCTTCCACTCCGGGGTCTGAACCCAAAACTGAGAAGTCCTCTTACTCAGGACCCCAGGTGAGACCATTTGAGAACCTGAAAGTGCGTGCTTAGATGACACTTAGCCGGGCGTGGTGGTGCACACCTTTAATTCCAGCACTTGGGAGGCAGAAGCAGGCGGATTTCTGAGTTCAAGGCCAGCCTGGTCTACAGAGTGAGTTCCAGGACAGACAGGGCTACACAGAGATACCCTATCTCGGAAAACCAAAAAGAAAAAGAAAAAAAAGAGAGAGAGAGAGAGAGAGAGAGAGAGAGAGAGAGAGAGAGAGAGAGATGGCACTTCTGTGACTATGGAATGTGGATTTGGGGCTCATTTATGTGTATACATGACAGGCCAGGCTTTTTTTTTTCCTCAAGACAGGGTTTCTCGAGACAGGGAGATAGTAACAGATGTTCATGAGCTGGGGACACAGTAATGGTGTAGCATATACTTAACAAAAATGCAGCCACATCCTCACTGTGGACCACCCTGGTGAAGTGTCATCTCTGTGGTCAGGTCAGCAGCTTGGTGTGATGCACATATCCCCTAAGTCCCAGCTGGGCTGCTCCCTAACAGCCTATAAACTGGACCCAGGCCTGGAACATAGTGCATCTCTCAGTTCTACAAGCATGTTCCCAGATGGGCTGGGATCTCAAGGCTGGTTCTTTGAGGAAAGTGGTAGAGAAGCAACCTTGGAACATTTTCTCTCCATCCTAAGCGATCAAACATGGGCAGAAATGGAAACTGGAAATCTTGGTGTTGAAAAGCTACTGGGGTTGAACAGTTGAGCTCAGCAGTAGTTGACTTTGCAGGGCCAGCAATAGTTATCTAGTCTAAAAAGCTTGTGCCATCACCAGGCACCCCTTATATAGTGTTTTGGAAGCAGTGGTGTTGACTCCAGGTGGAGTCAGAATAAGCACAAGATGGCCATGCAGACCAAATAGTGGCACCAAGTTCTGAAGGACAATGGGCTAGGCAGGGCCCAAGGGGGTCAATGTTCCAGGACTTGGACTTTAAGCCTGAGCCACCTCCTGGATTCTTTTCCTTTAGCTCTGTCAGCATCCCTCCTCTGCCTGAGGCATTAAGGTTGCAAGGGCATTATGGGAGAATCTAGTTAAGTTTGGGGTCAGAGTCTCGAGGAGACCAGTTCTCCAGTCCTGGCCCCCAGGCCTCCCAGTGGTCTCCTCTACCCCAGGACCTTGCCACACTGCTGGAACAGATCGGGTGTCTGAAGTACCTGCAAGTGTTTGAGGAGCAGGACGTAGACCTGCGTATCTTCCTGACGCTCACTGAAAGCGACCTGAAGGAAATTGGCATCACGTGAGTCTCCAGTGCCTTCCCCACCCACCTATTTCAGCCCTCCTCCAGCCTGTGCACGAGCAAGTAGGGTGAGCAACCCGGCTAGACAGTTGGCCTTTATGCCCACATGGCTCCAAGATGGCCTTGCTGCTCTATGCTGAACCTTTGGGCTTTGATATTTTCAGGGGTTTTTGTTTGTTTGTTTGTTTGTTTTTTGTGATTTTAAAATATTTTTTCATGGTAACAGTCACAGTTCTGGAATTAGTATTTTATAGCACAGGCTTATTTCCCAAAAGCTTGAATATGAAATCTTTTTGGTTTTTTGTTTTTTGTTTTTCGAGAGGGTTTCTCTATATCCTTGGCTGTCCTGGAACTCACTTTGTAGACCAGGCTGGCCTTGAACTCAGAAATCCTGCCTGCCTCTGCCTCCAAGTGCTGGGATTAAAGGCGTGTACCACCACTGCTTGGCTAAAATCTTTTAATATAAAATCCAAACCATGTAATATGTCTTGTCTCAAAACGTTTCATATACACAACTGTAGTTTGTGACTTGGCTATGACTCCATGGGTGGCTCTCACACTGGAAGTGCTCTCCCCTAGGTGGCCCTGGTGCAGCAGGTGGCCTGCTTTCTGCAGGGCTTCCTCAGTGTTTGCCTATCTGGCAAACACTTGTCTGACTCTCCTGAACTTTGGAAGGACAGTTTTCCCAGGTAAAGGATTCACAGTTGGTCACAGCTGTTTGCTTTGGCACTATGGCTGCCTCAGCCTTGCAGAGTTTTGAATGAGAACGTGCAGGTATTTTACTGAGGCTCCCTGCATGGGACAAGCTGCTTTTCTTTTGTTGCTCTAAGGTTCTATAAGTCATTGGCTTAGCTGTGTGTGGTATTCATCTGTGGAGTTCATTTGGCTTCACAGATGTTCGCGTATTTGATCAAGGGTGGAAGTTTCCAGCTGCTAGCTCTTCAGACCCTCTGCCCTCCTGTCACCGAGGTACTCACGAGAGGCCTGGCCCTGTGTCATTCTGCGCTCTACTTGCGGTTTTCATTCTCTCACTCCTCAGACTGAATGCCATTGTGTTCCAGTTCGGTCGTTCTGTCCTTTGTCCAACTATGTATGGCTGCCTCTGACTGTTTAGGCGGCTTTACCTCAGTTACCAAACTTCTTTGCTTGTGTTTTACATTTCTCTCCATTTTGTATTGCTTCCACATCTTTTAGTTCTGATTATCTTTAAGATGGTTGTTTCGAGGCCTTTGTCTATCAGACTTACTGCAGGGCTTTATTGGAACTTCAGTGGTTTATTCTCTAGTAAAGAGCCGTACTCTACTGCTTGTCTTAATTTTGTTGTTGAAATGGATACGTAAGTCTCATGAACTCAGGACCTCCCCCTTCCCTGGGATCTGCAGGGGTTTTTTTGTTTTTGTTTTGTTTTTTTTTTGTTTTTGTTTTTGTTTTTCAAGACAGGGTTTCTCTGTGTAGTCCAGGCTGTCCTGGAACTCACTCTGTAGACCAGGCTGGCTTTGAACTCAGAAATCTGCCTGCCTCTGCCTCCCAAGTGCTGGGATTACAGGCGTGCGCCACCATGCCTGGCCTTGTTTTTGTTTTTTAAACTTATTGTTGGCTGCTTCTGTGCACAGGACTAGCTGGAGGGTGAAGCCTGGAGGTCCCCTCAGAGCCTGCACCTTTCCCTAGGCTGTGATGACTTTCCTCCCATCTGTAGTTGCTTTGAGACAGGCCATTTCTATGTAGTCAAGGGTGATCCTGAACTGTCATGCCCACCTTCCAAGTGCACCAATGTTCTGAGCACGCAGGTACTTTCAGTGACCTAGTCTTTATTGTTGGCTCCCTACATAGGGGAAATGAAGAAATGAGAGGATTGCTTCATTCTCCTTCTCCCCCTTCCTATTTCTTCAGACAGAGAGAAGTGGCTTATAGTGGCTTATAGCAGTGGCCCTCAGTACCCAGAACTTCTGTCTTGATACTGGGAGGGCAGGGTCTGCCTTGCCTACCCTGCTTCCTGCATGTTAGGGCTGGGAAGCTGCTGCTATGCAAGTCTGCAGTGACTCCCAGGGCACTTGTCTGGAGGGGAGAGATTCCTGAAGATCTCCCCTGAGGGCACAGACACAGTTGTCCAAGCCTGAGGCCACTGGTGGTGGAGGCTTTTTGAACACTCTTGTTTTGGTTCTCTGTCCCAGGATCTTCTACAACCTCCCTTCTTCAGAGTTAGGTGTTCCCTGGTGACTGGCCTTGGTAGCAGGTGGTACCAGGTCCGTGCACGTGACAGAAGCTGACATGCACCCTGATTTACCCATTCAGGTTGTTTGGACCCAAAAGGAAAATGACCTCTGCCATTGCCCGCTGGCACAGCAGTGCCCGCCCACCTAGTGATGCCCTAGAGCTGGCCTATGCTGACCGGCTGGAGGCAGAGATGCAGGAGCTTGCCATCCAGTTGCACAAGGTACGTGGGAGATCCTGGAGGGTTGTGGGTGCAGGAGGCCTGCCGCATACAGCTAGTCACAGCTCTGTAGCAGGGGACTAGCAACAGGAAACCTGAAGGCTGATGGAATAGGCAAAAGTCAGATGAATTCAGGAGGAAGAGCTAGAGAAAGTGGCTCTCACAGAACCTGGAAGCTGCAAGCTGGAGCCAAACGAGTACATTCTAGACCAGGCTGGGGAGAAGCAGACAGGCACCCACCCTAACAGACTGGGGAGTAAGCATGGGCCTTGGCTTCCAGGCTTGAGCCCTATAGTCTGGTATTTGCCTACAGTGCTGTGAGGAGGCAGAGGCTCTGCGTGGCCAGGTATCCCAGGAGCAGGAATTGCGGGCTGTAGTAGAGAGCTGCCTCCTGGAGCAGGATAGTGCCCGAAAGGACATCCATGCCCAGCTGCAGGAGGCCCAAACCCTGGCCCAGGATGCCGCTCTTGTCCTGGACCAGCTGCGGTAAGTGGGCTCACATACTCAGACCTGTCCTCATCCTCTAAGCAGGTAAGAGGTGGGGGAGCCATAGTGCCTTTTTCTGGGGCTGTCTCTCACAGTCAGACCCAGGCTTAACTACTGGGGATCTGCGTCTTTCCAGCTGACCAGTATGGGGCTTCTCGGGCTGGCTACAGGGCTGGGTTTGGGTTGGCAGCAGGGCCTCTTCAGTATTACACTTGGTCATATGTTTTCCAGGGCCTGTCAAGCTGAGCTGTCAGCTCGAGTGAAGCAGTACTACTCCCCCAGTGAAGCTACTCAAACCCCACCCTTTCTCCCAGCAGGTAAGAGGTAATAGCCTGGTTCTGGACTAGGTCAAGGGTGGCCTCTGCATAGCTGTCACAGTGGCAACCCAGTCCCCAGAACAAGCTCACTTGTGATAAGAGATGTGCTCTGTTACACTTAGGGGTAGGTAGCAAGTGTAAGGGTCATTGTCTCATGGCTTACTACACTGTCTTTAAGGCCTCTAGTGAGTTGGGTGGCTGCAGCTCCCAGGGTTCAGCTCTACTTAAGCCTGAGCCTTAAGTGGTGGCTATTAAACTTGTAGCTGGGTACAAGCAGGAGAGACATCCCTGCCTTGGGTGGTTGGTCACTTATGCATCAGCAGTGTGGACATACCTGTGGCCAATTCACCGTTCTGTACCACAGATTCCAAGGGCTGGCCTATTCCCCTGCAGGCCTTGAGCCTCCCTGAGTTGTCAGGAGCCCTGGAAGACCGAGTCCATGAGATGGGTAAGTCTCCAGGAGTATAGCCAAGGCTTTACCTCACCCTGCCCAGAGCCTCTTCCATGGACTGAGGCTGAGACCTGATGCCAAATCTGTCCATACCCAGATAGCTCAGAGCCCTGAGTAGTCTTACCCCAGGGTCACCTATTCATAGTGCCCTGAGTTTCCCTTCTAGACTGAAGCAGAGACTTGACTGCACAACACTCACTAATTGGCCCTATCCTTAGGGCAGGCATTATGCTCTGTAACACAGAGCCTGGAGAAACTACAGATGCTGAATGGGAAGAAATGGCGGGAACCGTAGCCAGGAGGGACGGTGAGAGTATCCACTATGCGCTCATGGGTGCCTTGGACAGTCACTTAATCTTCCTGTCCCTTCTTACCAAGTGCTCTCTCCCTTTCTCACACAAATTTATTCAGATTCTGACGTTGGGTGATGAATCCACCCTGAAGTTATATGCCACGCAAGACAGGGCAGTGAGCAGATGACTGCGGCAGCCCAGGGAATAGAAGACCAGCCCAGGGAGCAGCTTGTGAACAGGAGGACAGGACTTCAGTCCCCACTAGGGCAGCTTGGGCCAGCCCTGAGACAGGATGAAAGGCCTAGCACCCAGATCCTGGTGGAGAGGCCCACACTGGTAGGCAGCTTTGGCCCAGACCAGGCAGGGCTGTATGGAGAGGGTGTGTCCTGCACATGCAGGTGCTACACTGAGGTTTGAGCTTACAGGCAAGGTCTGGGGTGCCTAGAAAAATGTACTCTTCGAAAATAAAACTAGATGCAAGTTGGTGGGGGCTCATTTCTGATCACATGACATGTATTCCTGCCTGACACCAACAGACCTTAGTAACCCATCTGTGGTCACTTCTGATCTCTAGCCTCAGCTATGGGGGCCACCCTTGCTCCAGGGTCCTCCCCTGCTCTTGGATTGTTCCTGTCCCTAAAGTGGAGCTGGCACATGCCTTCCTTACCCAGCCAGTCTTGGTGTGGGAATTCTGCAGCCTTTCCAGTGTTTTCTGCACCAGGCTATAGAGTCCAGTCCAGCAGGGGCAGTCCTATCCTGTGGTGCCACCTCTGTTGTCCCTCTGCACACTGGGTCTGTGCTTTCAGCTCCATCATCACCACAAGCGCTCTCAATTCAAGCTGCCACCCAGATTGGGCCTCAGAGGCTGGCTGTGGTCCGGGCCCAACCTCTACACACCTCAGAGAAAGACGTGGCCCTGCTACTCAGAGGCAACATGAGCATCATCAGAGGAATGGCTTTATTGTCTTTTTCCTTCCTCAGTTTCACAGAGCTGAGCCAAAACCCCCATGGGGAAAACAAGACCATGTGGGGCACAGGCCGCTCTGAAACCAACCCACAGTTCACACACCAAGAAAAAAAATTTAACAGAGAAATCCAACAACCACCTAAATGAACAGCCTACCCCAAGCTGGATCAGGTTCTGGGCTAAGGGAAGGAAGGACTGATCTAACATGGGTCATTTCTATTGGACAAAACCCATGACCAGTCCAGGATCTGTATACCAACCAAGTGGTTGCCATGGAAGAATGGGCTCTGGCTGGGACTCCACCAGTCATGAACACTCACACAGGACAGTTTGAGCCCTGGGATGGGTGAGAACATCTTCAGCTTGAAAAGCTAGGCCCAGGCCCACCCCACTGACCAACCTGAGAGGGTAGCTTGGTCCCAGGGACCGCGTGGGACAGTAATGATGAACAGCTGCCTGCTTGTCCCTTGCAGTCAGAAAGGGATGCAAAACCAAACACACTAGAAGGCACGCTTCTCGGGAATTCCAGGGCCTGCGGGCAGAGACAGCCAAGGGAGGGCAGGGAACTGCACAGGAACCACCTCAGGATGAGGCTGGGAGCAGCTTTTCTAGGGCCTTCTTCTGCTTCTCTGTGGCTGAGGCCAAGGCCTCAGCCAGCTTTTCCGAGGGCATCATGTTGAGTACCTTAAGGGCAAATAGGAGCTGATATTTGGCAGTGCTGACGAAGGCGTTGCTCAGAAAGTTAGGGAAGCCTCCTACTCGATCCTTCTGTGTGTACAGTGGGACGCGGACAAGGCCCAGGACCTGTGGGACAGAGGGTGTGGGTGGGGCTGGACTCTCCTTGTAGAGGCAGGGCCCTGGCAGAAATGCTTGTCAGTCACCAGTTTGCCAAAGAAACAGGGAGATCCAGGCAAGGCTGGTGGCAGTAAAGCCCTTTCTAGGCCAATCCTATGCTCTCCCCACCCCGTATGGCAGCAACCCCCACGATCCTGGTTTCACTCCATGCCCCTTAGACCAGAGTCGATTTCCTAAGCAGGACCTGATCTATCCCTTCCCGTGACCCCAAGTCCCACTCCCAGGATTGACAATGGCAGGCAATAAGGCAAATGTAAACAGCCCATGCCCCAGATCCAAGTCCCTCTTCCCACCCAGCATAGCCAGGGTGAGGGCCCTAAGGGGCACTTGTTACCCATGCTGCCTTGTGTGGTGCCAGTGCCAAACCTCAGGAGTGGGACTGGGGGCGGGCCCCAGGCAGTAGTCCCACCTCCAGACCGTGGTCCCGTGAGTGCACAGCGCTTATCTCCACAGCATGCAGCTGTTCCAAAGTCAGCTGCCGTGCGTACAGGTGTGCCACCACACGGTGTGGACCCTCAGTCAGGTGTGAACTCAGGTAATCAGCTTCAGTAAGGCGTAGGCCGCCCAGGCCCAGGCCCAGCACCCGGTTCAAGCCATCCTCCAGCGACCAGAAGCGCCGGTCCACGAAACCCCCGGGAAAGCCCAGCAGCCCGTCGAAGCGCATCTGCATCTGCAAGGTAAGCCTGGTCAGGACACGGGGTCCACTGGGCGTCCCAAGCCTGTATCCGCCCTGCTTGCCCGCCCAGCTCCTCACCAGCACTGAGAAACGCATGGGGATACGTCCGAAAAGCTGCCCGGGATTGGCAGCGTATAGCATGGCGTGGCACGAATGGCTCCAGCCCGGCCCCAAGCGCATCGCTTCCTCCCGACTGATCTGCTTCAGCTCCGGAACCGTCGTGGTCGACATCTTGATGTGCTCCAGGCCCACTGCCCAAACGAGCATGCGCGACCCCGCCCACAACACCAAGGCCCAATCCACGTGCTTCCACGTGCATAAGCCCGCCCCCACCAGTCCTGAGAGTCAGGGGTTGTTCACCAGGAAAGACCGGAGCCCCTGGCAGAGGCGGGGCGGGGGTGGGGTTATGTAGTTCACCACTCTTGCAAGTTACACAGGAGACCACCCCCACAACCACCATAAAACTACAACTCCCAAGACGCACCGCAGGGAAGCTAGGTTGTCCCGGGCAGGTACTTATTATCAAGATGTGCCAGTCTCCAGTCCCTGAGAAGGCAGCTGAAAGTCTCATCGACCCGAAGCTTGTGGCTTTGCTGTCCTGTGAAAACCATCTAAGTGACTCCAGCTCAAGTGACGGGGGACCTAACTATGCCTTATCATAGGCTTTGCTCTCGGCTGGCACATTGACTAGTGCTCAGTAAACATCACAGGAGTTGGGTTGGATATAAGAACTAGGACCACCTGCCCACCTGGAGGCTAAGATCCATCAATTGCTCAGTGGAGGTGAGCCAAACTCATGTCCAGCTTCAGACACAGCAAGCAACAAAACAATAGCAATAAACCATTGTCTATGTTTGGAGAGGGCACTCACTGCCCCTCACACAAGCAAATGAAGGCAGCACCAAAATCCGTCAGGAGTTCTGCCAGAAACGACTCTAGTGTCCTGTCACTACACCAAAAGCCAACAGTGCTGCCTACATTGTGCTGTGCCAGAACAAAGGCACACATAGAATATTGCTGCATGATTTTATTACTATAAATATACAGTAAAAATGAACCCCAAATTAGCCAATCAGAGTACATCAAATGATAGTACATGTGAATCTGAGACAGGTAAGTGTGCAGTCTGCATCCCATCTTTCAAAGTACTGGCACAAGTACTATGACCAGAGGCCAGGGTGTTGGCAGGTGAGAAGTGAGGGTGGGCATGCACATGCTGACACGTGTGCACGTATGTGCATTCAGCAAGAGAGATGGGTGTGCAGACAGAGCTGTGCTTAACAGGCTTACCAGAGACCAGGCCAGCCACTGCTAGGAAGGAGCAGGGTTAGAGCCAGAGCTCAAGCAACCCTGAGTTAGAGGGGTCTCCATGCATTCCTACAGGCTGTCACCTGGGTGAGTAGCTGGGCAGCTCCTTAGGCTGAGGTCCCTTTGCCAACCCACTGTGGAGTTGCAGCTCCACCATCTGGGGCCTCTGCCTTAGGAACAAAGTATCACTAGGATCCTGCTCCTAGGTGGGCTCTGACAGAAGCCTTAGACAATAAATCAGGAAGAAACATACAAGGACAGGTAACTAGAGATGGAACTGCTGTGGAAGCTGCTCAGGCTCGTCCCTGGAAGGCGGTGGGCAGTGCTGCCCTGCAAGCACAAACACCTCCACCTTGGAGGTGTGTGAGGGGGAACTGGACACTGACCACCACGAAGGACTGTGGTGTTAACACAGTCTGACCACCCAGGCCTTGCCCACAGCTGCCGGAGGTCACTAGTAGGTAGAGCAGAGCAGGAGGGGACCTGGAGGCTCCAAGGAGGGTGACCCATGGTCAGGACATCTGTCGGGTGGAAGCAGCAGTGATGGCCTGGCTGCCTTGGGTCACAGGACACAGGCAGGCAGGCAGTTTCCTTCATCAACCGTAACCTGGGCCGCCCACCTTCTAAAACATTTGTGAAGATGATATTTCACTCCACGTGTAGATTCTCTTATGCTGGTTTGCTAAGTGCTCAAAGCATCAGCCTTGACAGTTTGGGAGAGTCCCTCTAGGTCTCGTGGCCCATGGAGACAGCTGCTTTCCTTCATCTTGTACCATTTACAAATATATTGACCATAAAAAAGGAGGGTGTGTGGAGGAACAACCCACTGTGCAATTTGATCAAGGTTCACTGTGGCACCTCAAATCCCAGGTGGCCACATGAGGCGTGCAGACAGGAGAGGCCAGGGTCTCGCTGAGGTCCAGGGAAGCTTCCTGGCAAAGTGTGGGCAGCTCTGTGCTGCCCGCTAAGCCAGACTCTTTACAGTGGGGTCAGCTCAGCAGCTCCAGGCTCAGGACTAGAGCCACTCAGCAGAGGCCAGGGGGAGCTGGTGGTGCCAAGGCTGTGTGGCGTCTCCATGGAAGTGGACCATCCTGTAGGTGGGAGCAGAGGAAGGAGGGGTCATGATTGGCTGGTGGTCTTGCATCTGTTCATCAACTCAAAACCTCATGGGGCAGGACCACCTAGCACCCTCCACCCGATAACCCAGATATATACCATCTAGTAGGAATAGTAGATGTGACCTCATAGAAGGCTAGGGACCCTTGAGTCCTAGGCAATGAGCTACATCTGTCCTCCGTACCTGGGCCAGGTCACTCCTTGGTGCCAGGCAGTAGAGCTGCATGCACAGGAGTGCATGCTGTGGGACGCTGACCTACCCCGACTACACTTCCTAGATCTCAGAAATACAAGTCAAGTCGAGAGCTTCACCACTGGGTTACCTGGAGTTCGGCCAACTCTAGCACAGGAAAGGGAGCAGGTGGGAACAAGGAAGCTAGAACTTGGGCGGTCTACACAAGGAGCTCCACTGGAGAAGCGGGCCTGAGCCTGCCTGTTTTCCACAGGGGCCTCTGCTCAGTCCCAGATGTCAGCACTATGGTGCTGTGTTGTTATCCCAAGGGGAGTTTCAGAGACAACTCCAGTTCTACCCTCTGCCTCAGGAGCTATAGCTTCAGCAAAGGCAGCCTATCACACACGCACGCATGCATCTCCCATCTGTGACCTACGTTCCAACCTAATCCCAACACAGAGCCCCTTCCTCCTACAGAAGTTATCAATAACAGTGTTGTTTCAGGAGCACAGCTCAAGAGGTCAGCAAGTTCTGAGAAACCATGAACCCTACCAAAACCAAAGCAGCAGCACCAGGCCTGGCCCCCTGGCTCACAGCAGAGGACTGCTGCCTGGAAGTCTCACCAACTAGGCACTTCCTAGACAGGCTGTGTGAACCTGTTGCCGTCCTCCTTGGGGAACCCTGACAGGAAAGGCTGCTAGCCCCTCTGTAAGAAACTTAAGAAGAGAGAAGAGCCCCGCCTGCCAGCCTTCTGTAACCAGCGATCTGGGCTACTCTGTAGCCCCACATCTCTCTCCAACAGGGCACCATCCCACTGGTCCCTAAGACTGTGTGTGTGGTAGGCAGTTTTCAAGGACAGGATGAACAGGTTCCCAGTGGCGTTAATGGTCTCAAAAACTGAGGAGTCCACAAAAGAGCTGCCTACCAGGACAGGGGTCAGAGGTCACAGTGACAAGTGAAGGAGGCGTGGCAAATGCCCTCTGCACCGGAATTGAGAGGCTTGGCATTTGTTTTTTGTTTTTGTTGTTGTTTTTGTTTTTTTTTTTTTTGGGGGGGGTTTCCAGATAGGGTTTCTCTGTGTGGTCCTGGCTGTCCTGGAACTCACTCTGTAGACCAAGCTGGCCTAGAACTCAGAAATCCGCCTGCCTCTGCCTCCCAAGTGCTGGGATTGTTTTGTTTTTAAAACCAAAGACAGGGTTTCTCTGTGTAGCCCTGGCTATCCTGTAAGAACTCCCTCTCTAGACCATGACATCGTAGAACTTGGAAATCTACCTGCTTCTGCCTCTTCAGTGCTGGGATTAAAGATGTGCACCACCACGCCTGGCATTATATTTCTTTAATGTTTTATTTTCATTTTGAGTGTTTTGCCTGCGTGTATCTCTATACAGAAGTTGCATGCCTGGTACCCACAAAGGCCAGAGAAGAGTGTCCAAGTCTTTGGAACTGGAGTTACTGAGGGTTGTTAGCTGCCATGGGAATCAAATCAGGGTCTTCTGGGAAGGAGTCAGTGCTCCTAACTACTGTCCCTTCTCTCCAGCCCCCAGGACACCGCAGGCCAGGGAGGACACGTGCTCTCCAGACGGAAACATGGATGGGCGCAGGTGGTCCAGGGCCTCCCGTGACTGGTGCAAATCTCAACCACTGCTTAGAGCCACAGCCGCCGCTGAGGCAGGAGGGATGCATATGAAAAATATGTTTAGGCTACAGAGCAAATTCAAGGCTAGCCTGGGGGACTTTGTAAAATAAGATCCTGTGTCAAAAAGTAAAGAGGGCTGGGGATATAGTTCAATGATAGGGGCCTACCTAAATCCAATCCCCAGTTAGACCACTGTGTGCAGCCCGGACACTGCCACACATGTTCCCTCCAACTCATTCCTTCTACCAGGGATAGTAACTCCAGAGCCTGAGCTGAGTTCCTGCTCAAGGGACCCTACATTATCACTTTAGAAGAGCCTGGATGGACAATTGTCCAGGTAGGAGACCCACTGGCTCCAAAGCCAGGAACACCAGGAAGCCACCTTTCATACACCAAGGTGCAGCAAAACCATCAGTGGCTCTGGACTCTGGATCCAGAAAGCACCCCTCAGGGGATTGGGCTCTTTTCTGCAGATACACCCAGCCAAGCCACCAAAAGTGTGGAGGAAAGGTCACGTACCAGCTTACTCCTCTATACCAACAGAGCACGACTCAGGACCCAGGGCTGTGCAGAAAGGAGGGAAAGACAGATGGAGCTCAGTTAGCAGAAAGGCATGAATTTTAGGGTCAAGGGTGGGAACTAACTAGAAACAGACTATCCAAACATCACCTGCTGCAACAAGAACCACTGGGATAGGTCCTGGACTCCTTTCTATCAAGAGAGAGACGTATGTGTGATAGTAGCAGCATAGTTCCTCTTGTGGCTACAGAAGCCAGGCTACTGGACCATGGAGAGGACTGAGCAGAGTCCTCTGTTTCATGGATTTCCCCAAGCCTTGTTCTTTCCATCTGCAGGGGACCTGGATTCAGTGAATTCAGCTTCAACCAGAGGACAGCAGTGCAACTAACTTCAGAAAGTAAAGACATCCGCTACATGTATGTTCCTTACAAAAAGATAAAAGATATGCAGTCTTCACAGACAAAAGCCAGCAGAAGAGATAGTGCCATTGTGTGAGAAACACATGCAGGTATGTACAATGGCCACATGCGTCTTCCGCCACCCTCCAGAGATGCTCCAACAGGATGCGCAGAGAGAACAATCCGGGCTGCTGTCATGGAGTAAGCCTCTATAATGAATGGTTCTTGGAGTGGGGCTCGGATCCAGAAGCAGTTTCTGTGCAGAGTTGGCCAAGACTAGCAACTGTACACACACACACCCTGCCTCTCCTATAACTTCTACAGCTATCTCCCCCTTACTTAGTGGGCCTACACCAGGCCTAAGACCCTTTCCTAAAGCTGTCTCCATGGCTAGTCCTAATGTGTTGCAGGCCACAGCAGGATTAAACACTAATGCTGGGCAGTGGAAGTGCCCTTAGGGCCATCTAAATTCTACTGGAGACTCAAGAAGTCCAGGGACCTCTCCTGACTCCCTGCTTAGCCAAATTAACAATAACAATAGATACTTAAGGTGTTCTCAAGAACATACTAGTCTTGTGTCCTTACAGAATGTGCTGGTTCTACACACACGTCACCTATGGGTTTGCTTTGGATAGGCCATGGTGATCTACTAAGGCAACCCATGACTGCTCTCCACACTTGATGACCTGATGACCCCTGCGTCCTAGACAGCCTCTATAGAACACTTCACATCCAGAAGACAGGGGCAGGAGGCCCTTCCTGCCAAAGGATGTCACAGTCCACCAATATCAAGGGGCCCAGGAAAAGTGAGCAAGACTGGCCTCAGGGCCAAGCAGTGGCAAAGGAGTGTCCCTGCTTTGTGGGAGCAGCCCAGCTCCCTTAAGTAGCTAAGTGGCTGTTTATCCAAATTCCCAAATACTAGAGCTGTTGTGAGTCTGAGAGACGCACTTCTCCCCCAGCTCTGGAGACCCCAGTGTGAAGCTGCGGACTTCACCCCAGCAGAACAGAGGCAAGCTCCTGGCCCACTGCCAGTGGCCCGGCCGGCCAGCCGGCACATCCCACACTTAGCCCTCTGTCCTGATTGGGACTGTGCTGCTGTACCTAGACGGTAGCCTAGGTCAGCTCCAGGTAAACATCTCTCTGGCACGGGCCACGGAGGAAGAAAGAAACCAATCTCGGCAGAACTGGACTGGCTCCCGGCCTCTGCAGGGAGCAGAGGAAACTGACTTTGTCCCCTTGCCAGCGGCTTGTCCTGCCTTCCTCAGGCAAAGTATCCAGAGTGGGAAAGAACCCTCGGGCTAGCAGGAAGCCAAGAAGGCAGATTAAGCTGGGCCTGACCCCTCCTGTGGGTATCAGCAGAGTAGAATTTAGAGCCAGAGAGGACCTGGACTCTGAAGGGTACACTAGGTCTCAGAGATTCCCGTTTTCCTCCTGTCCTCTCAGAGACAGGGGAAGGTTCTGCCCAAACGTTACCTGGTAGGTAGATGTCAGCAGGAGGGACTGGCTGGCTGCAACCATGACGCTGGGGACTGCCATCCTGCAGAACATCATCAATAGAGGGCACTCGGCTCCCTGCAGCAGACAGAGGTGTGAATCAGGACACTCAGGTCCTTGTGGTCCACTCTGACCTCACAACCTCCAGAGCCCGTGGCATATGCACAAGGAGAGAAGTTGTGTTTCTTCTGTTTCTCTCCCTTGCCAATGAGCAGGTGGAATGGCCCTCTTACCCAAGGGCTGCTGAGCTGCAGGGCAGCCTTCTGGAGCAGCCCGGAGGACCAGGCCTAGTTTTGCCTAAGTCCTTAACAACTTGAACCTGCATTCCTAATCCCTGTAGACTTCTCTGCCTAGGTAAAGAGCCTGCATAGTGGGAGAGCCCAGGCATAGGGGGGGAAGCTGAGGCCCTGCCTGAGGCAGAGGACAGAAATACAAGGTCAGGCTGGAAAGGCTGAAGAAGTGACCACATTGCTCTTAGAGGGTGCCACCCACTCACACCAAGGGCCTCGGCCTCCTGCAGGTGGGCCTCATATGAGAGGACCTCTCAGCAGGATGTGGGCTACAATAGAGCAGTTATGATTACATGGGGTTGGGGGCACATCATCATTCTATGGGCCTCACCGCTAGTTAGAGCCATGTCTGAGTCAAGTGGCCTTGGGCCTCTCCTAGATGCCAGGCCCAAATCTTGCTTTCCTTTTCTGTCCAGCAGTAACATGGCAAGGACTAAGCAGAGGCAGGCTTGAGGGGACTCCTTACCACCCCACATGGCCAGCAAGAATGGGGGAACCCAAAGCCTCCTAGGCTACCCATTAAACCCTCCAGCATAGGGAGATAAGGAGATATCAGCTGTCCTCAATTCACCAGGAGGAGACAGCCAGCAAATTCCAAAAAAAACCCATTATGACAAATGGCTCCTACACACTGGCAGACCTTTCAGCACATGCTGTGCTGGCCAGTGTCCAATGCCCTTGCCATCTCTGCACACTGGTTGTGTAGGTTCTGAAGGCAATAGCAGGGTAGGGGTGTGTGGATGGGTGGGGTGTATATTCCTAGGGTAGGTTGTGTGTGTGTGTGTGTGTGTGTGTGTGTGTGTGTGTAGGTTCTGAAGGCAATAGCAGGGTAGGGGTGTGTGGATGGGTGGGGTGTATATTCCTAGGGTAGGTGTGTGTGTGTGTGTGTGTGTGTGTGTGTGTGTGTGTGTGTATGGTGTATATCCCTAGCCATGACCCAAAGCTTGCCAAGGGCTTAGGGTCAGACCTGGAAAAGTGGCTCACCTTGCTTTAGGGATGGCTCATCCACCGCCTCTGTTCCGAAACTCTAGAAGACAAAGAGGAAAGGCCTTTGGTGCAAACATTCTCAGGTCAAAAGGGTCAAATCCCTGAGACTAAGCTGAGGGCAGTGGGCAACAGATGTCACAGGGATGCAGAGATGTCACTGGAAGCCAGGCTTCACATGTGGGCATGCCTATAAGCGTCAAAGTGACTCCATCACAAGGCACCCCACCCTGGTCAGGGACACTGACTTGTACTGCCTGAGAGCTGGGAAGAGGTAAGGATCAGGAAGGGAGGCCTCAGAAGGCTGGCCAGGGCCTCCTAAGAAGCGAGCCTCACCTCAGGGGAGCTGCTCTCCCGCAGCACTAGCTCCACACCACTTGGTGGGAGAGGGGCATCCGAGTCCTCCGAGAGCTTCTCCTCGTCCTCCTCATGGATAGGGGATGATGGAGACCGAAGGGTGCTGGGGAGAAGGAGGAAGCAGGGCTGTAGGACAGCTGTGTGAGGAGTGCGATCCTACAAACGCCACAGAGGCCTGCAGCCTCTGCATATACCCCTGGGGACAGGTAAGAGGCCTCCAGGGGAGGGGTGAGTCTCTGCAAAGATTCAAAAAGGGAACCTGCTCAACAGAGGCTCCCAGGGAGCAGTGAACGTCAGCACAGACCTGAACAGCCAGAACGCCGGGCCTGCCCAACAACCTCCTGCCCACAAGGACACCAGCCCAGGCCTGACAGCCTGACACTAGGAGACACATTGAGTCCCAGGCAAACAGCAGAGGGGACAGTCTCTGGAGTTGTTCTGCCATATACAGAGTACACACAGGGGCCTGGGCTGCCTGCAGAAGACATACTTTTCTTATACCTTTCTTCTAGAGGACGTCAGCACAGTCAGACTGGGCAGCCACCCCATGCTAGTCTACAAGGGAGCAAGACTGACTCGGGCAGCCTGAGGAACGGGCGCCAGAGCCCCTTGTGATGCTGAGGCTGGAGCGGGAGCTCTGGGAGAACCCTGGCCTGGCAGGCACATGGCCACACAGATACACAAAACCCATTGCTAACTGACAGGAGATTAATACTGAGGGCACACAGAACCTCAGAAAGTTGTACTCAAGACAGTAACTTATCCAATCAATAAATGAACTCAAGGCAGTCTGCAGAAGAAATACAGCCTAAGTTGTGTAGTACTTGGGAGAGAAAGGCAGGAAAATCAGGACTCTAAGTCAGCCAGCTGAGGCTGCAGGAGAGCATCTAGAAGAATTGAGAAGAGTAAGATGGCCAGGAAGTGGTGGCACACTCCAGAGGCAGAGGCAGGCAGATCTCTACATCCGAGGCCAGCCTGGTCTACAGAATGAGTTCCAGGATAGCCAGGGCTACACAGAGACCCTGTCCTGAAAAACCAAACCAAATCAAGTAAATAAATGAGTTGATATCATTTGTAGGAAAATTGATAGAACTAGAGAATGTTAAAAAAAAAAAAAAAAGCCGGGCAGTGATGGCACACGCTTGTAATCCAGCACTTGGGAGACAGAGGCAGGCAGATTTCTGAGTTCGAGGACAGCCTGGTCTACAAAGTGAGTTCCAGTACAGCCAGGGCTACACAGAGAAACCCTGTCTTGGGGTGGGGGTAGGGGGTAGCCAGACTAATTCTCCCTCACATGCTGTAGAATCCAGATTTTAGTAAGTGTATTAACATGTAGGGCATGAAAGCAGAAGAGGACTGTGAAGGGGAGAAGTGGCCAAAAGGAGGAGGTGGCAATCTAGGGTAATGAAAGTGTGTATAAATGAGATGATTTAGGGAGAGGAGAGGGGAGGAGAGAAGCCAGGATGGGGTGTGTGGGCGGAGTCTGGGCACAGTAATGACACACATGAGTGAAATGCCACAGTGATCACCACTGTTTTGTATGCTAACTAAAAATAAGATTGAAAGTAAGAAAAAGGGACAACTTAGCAAAAATACCCATTTAAGTTCTCATGCTACTATAAAGCAGTAAGCACATCCTGCTGAGAGCCGTGGGTCATCCACTACAAACAGGTAAGTGGGAAGAGTCGCTCGCAAAGCCTGGAGGGGGCACAGCCGGCTCAGCCACACAGGAGCAAGGGTGCTGTGCGCCCGGTAGTGTCGGCTGATGCACACTGAAGTCAGCTGAATGGAGCCTAAGCCCGGCCCGGCCCGGCATGCTTCTTAGTTAGTGAATGACTAGGAGGGCTGGGCTGGTCCTCCTAGGGTCTATCAGAAAGCAGGTGAACAAGCCATGAAGAGCCAGCCCATAAGCAGCTCTCCTCCACGCCTTCTACATCGGCTCCTCCAGGTTCCGGCCCTGTTTTGAGTTCATGCCATGAGATGTAAAAGTGTAAGTCAAATAAACCCTTTCCTCCCCAGCTTGCTTTTGGTCCCGTTGTTTTATCATAGCAAGAGAAACCCTAACTAAAAAGATAAAGACACAGTCTGCCTGCTTCACCCCTCGGCATCCCTGTCTCAGTAACTAAAAGATAAAGACACAAGGTCTGCCTGCTTCACCCCTCGGCATCCCTGTCTCAGCTGTTACAAGATTCAAACAGACTCCTTGGGCAGGGCCATGGCACAGGTCCTACAAGTCACTGACAGCAGGCAGCTGGTGTGTCTTGAGGCCTTGAGAGCACGGGGAGCCTCAGCCCAGCACTTACCCTGATGGTCTGCTCTGCTCAGGGCTGACTATGACCAACTATGGTGGAGTCTAACCTGCTGCTAGGTCTTTTGAGTCCCAATTATCAAGGAAGGAACAAATGCACCATAAAGTTCTGTAAGCCACAGAGAAACCTTGCAAGTCTTCCATGCACACACAGCAGGTCTTCCTCTCTCAGTATGCATGCGCACACCTCACCGAGGGAGACTGCACACTGGCCTCACCTGTCTGGAGACTTGCTCTGCGTCTTGCCCTTCTGCAGGCCACTTTCTATGACTCGATCAAGTCCAGCAAGGGGACAACTGGCCTGGGAAAGACCGTCGGAGATGCCTGAGTAGGTGATTTCCTCATAGAGGGGAGCTGATGGGATGGCCGGGGAGACAGCTCGTAGACCATTGAGTGCCTCGAGCAGGGAGATGGGCTCATAGCCAGGTGGAATACTGTCAGAACTCTGTGGGAACAAAGCCAAGTGAGCAGGGACCAGACAGGCTCCTTGCCCGCAGCCACCAAACCCCAGAACTGGGACCTTCTCCTCCCTAGACCTGCTTGGTGGTGTCTCGGTCATGACCCCTTCCAAGGACTTAAGCCCCATTTCTTAGCAAAAGCTACCTTGCAGAACGGAAGCCATCCCGCTCAGAAGTCCCTTGGCCACCAGCTTGAGGACACATCCCAACACCCAGATGTCCAGAGTGATCATTAAGGTCTGTGAAACCCACTGTCCCCATCATTACCAAGTCCTACATAGCCTGCTGCTCCCACCTTGCAGAAGTAGAAAGTGTGAGGGGTTAGTGAGAACAGGAGAACTCAGAACCAGGCAGAGCAGAGCCATGCCAGAGGCGGGGAAACCAGTGCTGCCCTAGACCAGGGGGAGTGTGGCCTCCAGGGCCCCAAGCAGGGTGCCAGTAAGGGTGCGGTGAGCAGAGGGTACTGCAGCCTCTCATTAGGAGTAGCTGGGCTTGGCAGGGCTAAGGGGAAAGGACCATGCCCAGCTTCCAAGGAATAGGACTAGGCCGTGGCATTGTGTAGACAGCCGTGCTGCGCTGCTCCCACAGCTCACAACCAGGGAGAGCTCACAGGTGCTCACACAGGAAGGGCCTACCCTGTTAGTAACAGGATGGGGCAGCGCCCCGGTGATGTGAGGTGCACCAGGCTGGGCTGGTCCTCTGGCTAGCTCTCATCTGTTCCCGCCTGCCTTCTACTTAAAGGTGAAGAATTCCCTCCATTGAGGACAAAGCCATTGTTTCCCAAGCTTCTTCCTAAGTTACACTAGCTTTCAACTGGCTCTGGCCACTGCCTGACTTTTGCTCTCTCTGTTTGATGCCTAGGGTGCAGGAAAAATATCAGAAAACCAGAGTCCTCGGCCCAAAGAGCCAAACTTCAAGAGCCAGCCAGCCAGGATGCAGGACGAACAAGCATGCGGGGAATGCCATGTGCCAAAAGGAGCAGCATTATCAGTTCCACCTTCAACATCCATTCCACTGCCAGCAAGAAACAAAGGGAAACAGGGCAGTCAGGAGCTACAGCGAGCAAAGCTGGAAAGAAGGGCTGGGCTGGGCTGGGGCTGGCTCCCCCCGGCACCGACACCCGACAACAGACCTTCAGCTTTGCTTGTGCCATAAAACTCCCTTCCTGGGCAGGGGTGCCGGGACTAGGGAGAGCAGATTTGACAAAGTGTGTTAAACATATTAGCTTGGGGTTAAAATGACCTCCCACACTTGATGGTTTAAAATTAAGGGTTGAGGCAAAAACGGAGCTATGTGACCAAACACACTTACTGTTTCCCTTTTAGGTTTCTTGCTGGCCAGGGAGGCAGGGTGCGACTTTGATTTTTTAAAGGGACACTGTCAAAATAAAAATCACATGTTTTACAACTTCTACCTCCGCACGGCATGGGGACGAGTGAGGTGAGGCAGGCCTCTGGTTTACTGCCCTCAAGCACACCCAGGAATCCAAAACTGTGGTCGACTTAAGACCATACACAACACACTGAAAATTCTGCATCAGGGCTCTGCACAGGCTGCCTGCACATATAAACAGTTCCTGGGACTCTGCAGTGGGTCCCACCAGAGAGGAAGGGTGTGGGATCTATCCTCATCCTCAACCTCACCTACTCACGGTCTGGGTCTCCCCAGAAGAGGTCTTGGCCAAGGTGACATGCGAGTGGTTGCTCAGTCAGCCTCATCTTTACCTACCGACTCTGCAGACCTCATCTGGGTACATCATAGAAATGGCCTCGAAAGGGTGACAGGGCGACAGGGCGAAAGGGTGACAGGGCAGAGAACAAGCTCTCACTTAGGTTCTCAGACCCTTGCAAAGGCGGGTGGCTCCAGAGCAGATCGGAGCTTCTGGCTAATTACAAATCAAGGTTGTCATGGTTCACTCAGAGTAAGAGGACAAACAGAAAGGGATCCATTTGACCTTCAACCAACCAACAAGCCCAGCACTGCTCAGTGCCAGTGGATCCCTCTGCAACACTTAGGTCCCTCCTTCACAGGCAGCCCCGCCTCGGAGCCCTTTCTCCTACAAGCAGCAAGCACATGACTGGTGAGCGTATGGTTCATCAACCAAAGCCCACACCGCATGCTAGAGAGCAGAGCTGTTGCAGGGGCCCTGTGTGTGGGACAGGGGGATGGCCTATTGCAGTAGGAATGCTACACCTCAAGTCCAGGGGCCTGAACGAAGCCTCTGTTTTGACAGGCCAAAAAAAAATCTACATTTCATGGAACACGTCTAGGCTTTTAAATGTTGGCACAGGCCAGGTGCCATGGCACACACCTTTAATCCCAGCACTCGGGAGGCAGGGGCAGGAGGAATTCGAGGCCAGCCTAGCTTACAAATGAGTTCCAGAACAACCAAGGATACACAGAGAGAACCTGTCTCAAAAAACCAAATCAAAATAAAACTTTTGGCCCAGTTTTCAGAAGCCTCCAGTGGGAGAGTACACACATCTGCTGGTCTTGCTGGTTGTAAATAAAGCGGGTCTTCTGGGAACAGGCTTTGTCCCTGGGTATCCAGGCCACAGAGCTTACTCTTTCTTCTCTCCTCTTAAGTGGAGGCAGGCCCTTCAAAAGCCTCTGGTCCCTGTGGCAGATGCGCATGGGAGCTGAAGACAAGGCCTTGTCCAGGCTGAGCTCCCCAAGTGCTTGAGCTCCGCCTGCAGACTCCACCCATTTCTCGGTATCGCGCTCAGTGTCTGAGCACTTCTGTATCTGTCTCATCTTGTTATGTCTCACTCTCTAGGTCTTTTAATTGACAAGGCCTTCCTGATCTGCCTGAAGCAAGGCCTACCTAGGCAGTCTGTAGAGGGCGCCTCAGGCTGAGGCTGAAGCTAGCCCACAGACAGTAATATACAGAAATGTACAGTAATACAGAGAAAGGGCAGCAAACACTGGGCGTCCGCCTAGCAGGCTCCTGTCAGCACAGCACTGCTTGGTCCTTCATTAGGACCTCGCAGGCTGCTGTGGGGTCCACGCCTACCTTGTACATAAAGAAGGATGTGGAAAGGCACTTACAGAGTGCTCATCGTGGTCCACACTTTGGGCCAACACAGGGCTGAAGGAGATGGGAGACAGGGCTCCTGGCTTCTTCCGCACAGCCCGGATCTGCAGGAGGGCTCTGAATGCTGTAGCAGGAAGTAAGAAAAGCATGTGAAGGACGCCCCTTTAGAGGCAGGGGAGACATCAGACTGTGCACACCCATCATATTGCCACTCATGGTGCCAAGGAACCAGGATCACGTTCCAAATCCTTAGCAGATGGAGAACTGGTGCTTTCTAAGGGCAGCTAAGAGACCAACAGCTGTCTAAGGTCCCCTCTACGTGTAACAGCAGCTGTGACTGCCACTCACGCCAGTAGGCTGAAACAGTGGAGACCACAGAGGTCTCCAGACTACAGGCTTCTGCCTATGAGCTCTTCAGAGGGCAGGACAGGAGCAAGGACACGTGACATCTAACAAAGACAACTGGGATGGATGCTGGCTACATAACACAGGGGACAAATTAGGACAAAGGTCATCTCCTAGTGCCAGGTCTGCCCACAAATGTGGCCTAGCAGGAAACAGTATGACATCCCAAAGACACAGGATGGGAGATGAGGCCCATGAATGTGCCATACATCAGGATCAAGTAAAGTGACCATCAGCCTGCATCCTGGCTGTGGACTCAGAGCAGGCCAGAGGACAGGGCCCTTCTATTCAATCTGCAGTAACTTGTACTACTTTCAAAAACCGCAGCAGGACTCTTTCTACCCATTCCTCCAACCTTAGCCCTCCACAGCTGCCATCCTGAGCATACCCCATCGCTCCAATGGTTGTGGCCCCTAGCTCCCATGTGCTTCCAGCACTGGACACAGACACAAGGCCTGCACACCCTGTTCATCTAGGGCCCTACACAGCCTCCTGTTCATCTAGGGCCCTACAACAGCCTCCTGTTCATCTAGAGCCCTACACAGCCTCCTGTTCATCTAGGGCCCCACACAGCCTCCTGTTCATCTAGGGCCCTACAACAGCCTCCTGTTCATCTAGGGCCCTACACAGCCTCCCTTCTCCACAACCACTTGTACTTGGATATACACCAACCAGAAAAGGAAGGACGTACACCGTGGATAGTGGATAGAACTCGCAGGTCATATCTGCAGCCTAGTCCAGGACACATGCTTGCTCCAGCCCTGCTGGCCTCTGGGCCCCACTAGCACCCCTCCCCCCATGCACCCCAGAGGACATGCCTGTTCTCAGCTTCGCTGGTACTGTCCCCTCAGGGTCCCCTCAGGCTGGGGCCTGCAGCAGCTGGATATGTGGGACAGTGCTGAAAGGACTACTCCAGAGAGGTTCACTGGGGACCCTTTATGTAAGAATAGTACCTCTCCTCTGTCACATGTGGATACCAAGGCCTGCAGAAACTCAGTCTGCTTCCCTTGCAAAAAGGACTATGAACCACCGAAGCCAGCCCACGCCAACTGTCACTAGGAACTCCCATCCTGGAACAGACACTGTATTTTCCCTTTCTGTATACACAGACTGTCTCATGACCCACAGGAACTGCCACAGTGCTAACTCACACATCATACGGACACACACATGACGCTCAGGAAACACTGCTTTCAGACAGTGAGGTCAAGAAAGAAGCCAGAACTCCACCAAGAAGCCATTTCTGACAGTTTACTAGCCATGAGCCTGGGTGAGTTTCCTTAGAGTCTACAGTGCTGGCAACAACTCGACCATCACCTGCCGACTTTCTACCCACCACAATGTTCTGCTTTGGACTCACTTTAGGGTTTTCAAGAATAGTTCCTCTGTAACCTTGACAACAGCTTCTGTTCCAAGCTTAACCTGCCTGGTTCAAGTGCCACCATGCTTCTGCCTTGGAACACTTCTCTATCTTCCTTCTAACCTTTCCCTGAAGGATCAATACCATGTCTTGCATGAAAACTCATGGTGATTTTTCAGTAGGGAATGGCAGTCCCCAAATGTCCTGCAGCTTCCACAATGGGAACCCTGGGTATGCTCACGCAGCCGGCAGATGGGGCAGTTGTTGGCCTGGTACCGCAGCGTGTCAGCGCAGGAAGTGCAGAGGCACAGGTGGCGGCAGGGCAGGATCAGTGTGTCGCGCAGGTCTGACAGGCACACCACACACTCACTGCTATTGTCACTGTTCTCGTCATCTGAAGGCTGTGGAGACAAGGTCTGCATGTCAGTGGCTTCCTAAGACCCCGAGGTGGCCGGATGCTGCCCAGAGCCAGCCCTTCTGTGTGTGTGTGCCACCATCCCAAGAGGCTGTGTGGCAAAGGGAGAGGGAGGTATCAGGTCACACGGAGCTCCCTGAGCACCATGAGGGAGCACCAGGCTCATATGCAGGGCAGAGCTCCTGCCTCCCCCAACTCCAGACAGGCTATAAGGAAGCAGAGAAAGGACGGGCAGCACTGAACGCTACAACAGCTGGAACTCTCTATTCGGCCAAATCATTAGCAGATCTAACTGGGAAATATTTTCATTTGTATCAGCTTCCAGAAACCACACCAGGACCTGGAAGGAGAGTAAGGAAATATCTAAACCATCACCCAGGTAACCAAACCTGCTTGCTTAGTGGAACACTGCCACACATAATCATATCTGCGCTATCCAGGGCTACTTCTGAGCTACAGCTGCAGCACCAAGTGGCTGCCATAGAAACCAGATGGCTAACCTGGTGTAATGGCACACACCTTTAGTTCCAGTACTCAGGAAACAGAGGCAGGTGGATCTGTTTAAACTTGTGGCCAGCCTGGTTTACATAGTTGAGTTCTAGGATAGCAAGAGCTAGGACAGCAAGAGGGAGATCTTAAACAACAAATAGGAGCTGAAGAGATGGCTCAGCGGTTAAGAGCACTGACTGCTCTTTCAGAGGTCCTGAGTTCAGTTCCCAGCAAAGGCATGACTCACAACCATCTGTGATGGGAATTAATGCCCTCTTCCAGTGAGTCTGAAGAGTGACAGTGTACTCATATATATAAATTAAATAAAAAAATCTTTAAAAACAAACAAACAAGTAAACCACAGATGGCTCCTAAAGCCAAAAATGCTATGTGACTCAATGCAACTGAGTGCCATGAGCCTCCCCCCCCCCCCCAGCAGAGCTGCCCCGCCTTCCAAGCTCTGGCCATTTCTAGCTCTCCTGAAGTCATATCAAAGTTGGTGTTGACTTCTAGTCTTGTTTATTAGCTCTGGCTGACCTGGGATTCACTATGTATAGTGGATTAGTTTCAGACTTGCAGCTTTCTTTCCTCCTGCCTCTGCTGTCACACTAACCCCAGTAGAATCTGTGTGACAAGTTTCACAGACTGAGGCATTAGACTTCAAAAGAAGGAGGTCTCCTGGAACCGCTTGTGGAACTCTCGCCTGGAACAAACATTTTGAGCCGTAGTTCTCATGGCAATTTTTCTGTTTTGTTTTCTTTCATTTCTTTTTTTAGTTATAGGTTCCTGGTAGCCTAGGCCAAGATCTTAAGCAAGAATAATGGGTAAGAAACCATAACTTGAGATGGAGTCACTAACACGACCTTACCTTTGGGGAAACTAACACTTTACTTTTAAATCACTTAAAATTATTATGACAGATATAAACCTTCCCAACAATAAAATTTTATATGGCTACACATAGGTCATTGGAAGTGGGTTTTGGTATATGGTAAAGAAAGCCTTAATTAGAAATAACTAAAATAGTTTAAATTTATGCAGTGAAGATTTATTAAAAAAAATAGGCATTATATGTTAAACAATAATTGACCCTATAGGGCTAGAGAGTTAGCTCAGCAGTGGAGAGCACTGACCATAAAGATTTATTAACCTGCAATTGGATATATGTCACTGGCCTTGCATGACTGCCCCACTAAATACATCTTTTTAGAATTGTTATATTTGAATGATTTATATTAATGATGTTACCTGTTCTGTTTGTGATTCACTGAATATATAGTTTCAGAGTTGTAATCCTTGGATGATTTGTGTTTTACTGTGCCAAATGATTTTTGTTGGTATTAGTGATTGTTTCACTGGATACAGGTTCTAAGAGTTGTTATGTTAGGTTTTTAATGTATAAAATTCCCTGATTGAGAGCTGCAAAATACACTCAGATTCAAACTGCCTCTGTGTTTGTTTCTGTTTGTCACCGCCAAATGCGTACCCACCTGGACTTGGAGGACCCTCATCCCAGGGACCCCCATACCCAACTGGGGTGGTCCATGGCACTCTGCCTTCTGCCTGCTGAGATTCCAGAGGTGCACTATCACACCAGGCTGACTTTCAAAGGTTTAAACCCAGGAAGTCTGGCTGGACCACCAAGACAGTTTAGTATGTAAAGATGCTTGCTACTAAGTCTGACAACCTGAGCTTAGTCCACCAGGACTCACACTGTGGAAAATAGAATTGTCTCCCACAAATTGTCCTGACTTACACTTAGCCGCGCGCGCGCACACACACACACACACACACACACACACACACACACACACACGAAAAAATTGTTCTAGCCCTCACACAAAATAGTCAACAAAATGATTTGCATTATTATATCTTTTTTTTTTTTGGTTTTTTTTTTGGATGTTTGTTTGTTTGTTTGTTTGTTATCCGAGACAGGGTTTCTCTGTATAGCCCTGGCTGTCCTGGAACTCACTCTGTAGACCAGGCTGGCCTCGAACTCAGAAATCCACCTGCCTCTGCCTCCCAGAGTGCTGGGATTACAGGCGTGCACCACCACCACCTGGCTTTATTATATCTTTAAAATAACAACACAAGAAGCAACCAGGTTCCCACTTCATTCTGCTGCATTTCCCAGGCCCTGCTGAACCTCCACCATCAGCTACCACAGCCTCTAGAACTGTCTGGAATGTCTGTCTATCTGTCTACCAGTCTAGAGTTCACTGTGAGGAGGTAGCAATCAGGAGACAGGAAAGGTTCAGTCAACGAGGAAAAAGCCCAAATGCATTCCTGTTTAGATGGGAAGAAGAGACAGAAGGTCCCTGGACCCAGGCTGCCAGGACAATTTGGTGATTTAAACATGCTGGGCAAAGGACAAAATATTAAAGAAACCTGCTGTCTTCTGCTGTTGTTGGGGGTATATGAAGTGTCTCTCTAAAAGGCCTATGTGGAGTATTGGAGGCTTTGACACCCAACTATCAGGGGAAGTTCTGGGAACTCTCAGAGCAGGTCCTACCTGGAGGAAGTAGGCCAGTAGGCCACTAAAGGCAAGCGCTTGCAGGGCCAGGAAGCTTGCACCTAGCCGGCCCTCCCTGTCTCTTTCCTGGCTACCATGCCATGAGCTGCTTTGCTCCATCTCACTGTCCCTGCCTGGTAGACTGGCACTTGTAAATCTGTGAATAAACTGTCCTTGCTTCAGTTGCTGTTTTCAAGTAGTCAGTCACAGAGACACAAAACTCAAATTGGCTTAGCTGCTAAAGAAGGAATTAAAGAAAAATGATGGAGCCTGGGTCCTGAACCTCTAGGGAAAGACCTCTTTCCCAACAAACCTTGTGGGATCCTGGGCCTAGGAAACCTTAGCAAGTTACCCAGTGAGTGGGCGTCTGAAAGGCAGATGGAGTGTGGCCAGCCTGGAGCCCAGGTAGTTGCCCACAAGAACACACCTTAGTCTCCTGGTTGTTCTTGTTCTCAATGCCGTAGATCTCCTGCAGCAGGTAGCTGACCCGATCCACCTAAAGAGCAGAAAGATGTGCTAGGGTTTGGTCAGTCTCTACTAGTGGGTTTCTCTGTACCTAGATCACCTCCAGAGCCACAGGTCCCAGGAAAATTGTAGCTAGAAAATCTGTGAGACTAGTTGAACCCCTCCTCCTGAGGAAGGGTAGATGCCAGGAACAAGAGGCAGGAAACCCTGCCCTGCCCTGAGCTCAGCTAGCAACTCAGGGAGTAGAAAATGGGGTTAGTGGTCACATCTAACCACACATGTATGCATGCACCCATCCATCCAACCATGCATTCATGCATCTATCCATCCATCCATCCATCCATCCATCCATCCATCCATCCATCCAACCATCCATCCATCCAACCATGCATGCATGCATGCATGTATCCATCCATGCATCTATTCATGCATGCATGCATCCATCCACGCATCCATCCACCCACCCACCAACCCATCTGTCCCAGAAGGCCCAGCTCAAAGCTGCCCACAATCATCTCCACTACCAGAGAGCAAATACTTTGGACCCATTCTGTCATTCACAAGAGAGCTGAGCTGCTGTCTGTAGGCAGCAGAAAGCAAGTCATATAACTGTTCTTTCCTCAAGACATGAAAATCGTGTCTACGCTTAGGCACAAAACCAGTCATTGTTGACTTTAAGGCCTCATGCTGACCTGTCCCATAGAGCCCTCAGTTACTGGTTCCCAAGTTCCATGGAGCATGGCATCCCCCCAGAACACCAGGATCCTACCAGCTGGCTTTCAGGAGACAAGTGCCCCAGCCATGAGCAGGGTCTTCTGCCTACCTCGCATCGTTAGGATCTGGACCGACCAGGCAGGGTTCACTCAGTCTCTCCTTTAAAGGCTAATAAACTCTATCCCACCCTATAACTTTACACAGGTCTCTGGTATCTAGGCAGCTACACACAGGACAACTGCTCATCACAGCCTTGGAACACAGACTCTGCCTGTCAATCAATCTCACGATAAAGGTCTCAAATGGAGTAACTGCCCTATGTAGGATCACAAAATGTGATTCCAAAGAAAAGCTATCCCAAGTCTCCCCTGTACTCTGGGATTCCTTGCCCAGTGCTGCTCTATTCCCAGTAACTGTAAGCCATAGGCACCCGCCATGGTCCTGCTTCCCATTTCCTTAGCTCCTCCACCCACTCATTTAGACAACTCACCAAGAACTAAATGCAATCCACGCACCATGGTTCAAACTGGGCAGGACTCAGGGACCTACACAAGTCGCTGTAGCACCAAGTAGCTATATAACCAACACACACAAAACACAGACCCCAGCATCCCAGAGCACAACAGGGCAAGCTCAGGCAAGCAGCTCCTTCATGTCTGGAGAGAACAGCCATGGAGCCCAGGCATGTTCACGGCTGCACTATGTGTGCTTTGCAACCTAAGGCCCGTGGTGTCTGGCACTTACGATTTGCTTCTGCTTTAACGGCTTCACGGAGAAGCTGCCATCCACGTGCTGCAGGAGAGAGACACGGTTAATCTCAGACTGGCCCCTCCCAGCACTCCTACCCAGCCAGGTAAAAGCCAAGCTACATTCATGGCTGAGAATAGGAGAAGGCTGAAGACAGGAGCCAGGCCACAGTGTCAGCATCCTTGACCTCATGCCTGCCCTCTACAGTACCCGGAGCACCTTTAAACATTCCTGCAGAACCCAACTGTCTGAGTGCTTCTCAGCATGCACAAACTGAAGCCACTCAGCCACATTCTGATCTTGGCAAGCCACTTCCTGGCACCCAGAAGCAAGAGTGAATACACAAAAGATCTTGGACATGGCTTGGTGAGGAAGATGACACAAAACACATTCAGAGAGCTAAAAATACAAGAACAAAACGGAATAAAACAAACTGTAGTGGAATTTTCCCCCAATTAATTGATTGGATAAAAAAAGACAACAAGGGCTGGAGAGATGGCTCAGCCGTTAAAGGCTAGGCTCACAACCATAAAAAAAGACAACAAGAAGCCAATTGCTGGGCGAGGAGGAGGCCGGCCTTCCAGGTCCGAGAGAGGAAGAGGGAATGCAAGAGGAGGGTACTTCCTTTTGGACAGCAAGGCAGAGCGAAAGCAGGCAAAAATGTAGACAGGGGACTGTTAGAGCTGGTGGCAGAATCCACCAGAATTTGCCACTGTAAGATTTTTTTTCTTCTTGGTTTTTCAAGACAGGCTTTCTTCCTTCCTTTCTTTCTTTCTTTCTTTCTTTCTTTCTTTCTTTCCTTCCTTCCTTCCTTCCTTCCTTCCTTCCTTCCTTCTTTCTTTCTTTCTTTCTTTCTTTTTTTGGTTTTCGAGACAGGGTTTCTCTGCGTAGCCCTGGCTGTCCTGGAACTCACTCTGTAGATCAGGCTGGCCTGGAACTCAGAAATCTGCCTGCCTCTGCCTCCCAAGTGCTAGGATTAAAGGCATGCGCCACCATGCCTGGCTGGAAGATTTCTAACATAGAATAGTTGATGAGCTTAGGATGATAGATTCCGCACCCAGCAGTTGTGTTCTCTGTTGATTCTAATTTTTTTTAATGTTTTTGGGTTTGTTTGTTTGTTTGTTTGTTTGTTTGTTTGTTTCAAGACAGGGCTATATAGCCCTGGCTGTCCTGGAACTTACTCTGTAGACCAGGCTGGCCTCGAACTCAGAAATCTACCTGCCTCTGCCTCCCAGAGTGCTGGGATTACAGGCATGCGCTACCACTGCCTGGCCTCTGTTGATTCTAAACTAAGACTGTATGGTGTTTTCCATTTCGAGGCCACTCAACTGAGCTCCAGGGGAAAGGTAACTGCAGTGGAGCGTGGGATGGCAAGGGTGTACCCCCAGCTAGCCTCGGAAATTTGGGAGTGTGAAGCCATTTGGCAGCAGCTAGTCATGGGGACCGAGAGAGTGACTTTGGAGCTCTGGAGGGGTAGAGCCAGCGTTGGTGGGAGAGGCATTGGCAAGGGGAGACATGCGGTCTCGATCTCGAGCTAAGTACTGGGCTGGGAACAGATCAAGACCACCAGCTGGTGCCAATGCGGCAACAGCATGTCTTGTTTTTTAATAACAATTTAAAAACTTCGCACTACAACAAATGTGTTTAGTGATATCTAGGGAAGCAGATTCTCAGAGTTGGGAAGGTTTATCAGGGTTTATAGCTGAGGTTTTGTAATGACACTAATTATACTCTGAATCAACCAAGACCAGTATTCAGGTTGTCTCGTAAAGTTTGTGGATACTTATGGAGATCTCTAGAATGTCATACTACAAAACAAAGTGTTTTACTTAGTCTAAACTGCAAGCACTGAACAGAATACCTGTGAGAGGTAGCCCATTTGTCTCACCAGATCTTGCTATGAGTACTTCTCCCAACAAGGCCCAAACATGGGGTGCTCAAGAGGTGGGGGCCAACTCACTCATGTCAACTGTACTTCTGGCCCAAAAGAGTATGGCAAGGCTTGCTACAGAGCAGGCCGGCAAAGCTGTGGAGATCCCGGAGTGGTCTAGGGACCTGGGTCACGCTAGGATGGGCTCTGTACTGAAAGCATGACTTGGTGAAGAACCCCAAGTCTGCAGGACTCAGGATGTAGCCAAGAGAATGAGATGTGGGACCTAGGGGTCCCAGTCCAGTCTTGTTGGGGTCCCTATACCCGGAGCTCCAGCCTGGTGCTGTCTGAGCTGCAGTGCTGGGGAGGGGAAGGGAGGGTGTAGCCTCTGGGAGGTATTTCCAAGCAGGCGTGAACCACTCACACCTCCGACAACGAGGAGATAGATATGTATACAGGCCTGGGGTTGTTCTAGCAGGTGGCAGATCCCCGTCCACTCCACCATTATTCACTGAGCATCTATACTGCAAACTCGGGGTCATGCCAACTCTAAGATGACAAGTTAAAGGCCACTTCTACCCCGACACAAGTAATAACATTAAAGAACTGTTCAGGGGGATCAGGAAAGGTTTCCTGTGGGGATGGAAAACTGCCGATCTCTACTGGACTACAAGCTGCAGCCAGCAGGAAGGGAGAAAAGAACACGTCATAGTGAAGTAGGCACACGTATTCCAGGCAAGGCTGTGACCAGGGCCCGGTGGCACCTGAGGATGCTGAACCTGGTGGAAAAGGATGGTGGCCGGAGGAGGGAAAGTTAGTCTGTGGCAAGGGGCTCCCTGCAGACACCCTAGCCTGTGCTGGCAGGTTCGTGAGAGTCCTGCGGGGCTGGCCCTTCCAGAACATTCTGCCTCACCACTGTCTGCCCCAGTTCCCAGGTTACAGGGCGGTGTGACCAGGACGGCACTTACCTTCTCAAAGGCAGCCAAGAGCACATGAGCGTGGCCAGTCACTTCCACAACTAAAGCAGTGAAATAAGAGAGGGAGGCTACTGTGAGGTCATGGCTGGGACTGTCTCCCTCTCCCTCCAGCACTGGCTGAGCCGAGTCCTCTCCTGGCCTTGCTCTCGCCTCAGACTCCACTTCCCAAGCTAAAGCACGGCTATGAGCATGTATGTGGGCTATGGCCAACACCCTGTTTCCCTTAGCGGAGGTCCTCTGATGACTCGGAGAAGGAAGCCACTTCCTCCCCCAGGCCCACACGCGTGAAAATGAAGATGAGGAAAGACCGCCCACTGCTCACCATCTCCTTCATCCACCACAGCCTGGATGACCACAGGAAACACACCCCGGTCCAGGTCAAAGTTCAGCTGAGAAAAGGAAGCAAAAAACGGTCAGGTCCACAGACATCAGGCAGTGAGCTGGTCAGCCTGAGCTGGAACAGACAGGTGGAATCCAGAACCTTCAGAGCCACTAAACCACACAGACCTGATAGCTACTGAGTGGCTTTCCAAACATACTCTACCTCCTCAGGCCTTGACAACTACTCAAGTGCTCTTCCATAGCTGTGGGTGTGCCTGCTGTGGAAAGTGCCCACAATGGACCGTTTAGTGTCTATCTTTTTATGACTAGCTTCTTCATTGAGCATGCTTTCCAAGTTAAGTCACAATTCCATTCCTTTTTTATGTTGCAGAGTTATTCTAGCGGTGGGTGAGCCACACTGTGTTTCTAAGTTGTTGATCCATGGGTAGTTTGGACATGAACACTGAACAGTGCTGTCACCCAGTCTCCTGTCTTGGTGAGGTGTTATTATGTAATTACTTGATGAAGCATCTGGCTCAAGCCCCCCAGGGCTGAAGCGAGAGCAACAGTGAGTGAGAGGCCACTTGGCCTCGCTTCCCCCTCTAGGCCAGCAGCTGCCTTCTCCTAGAAATGGTTCCATCCTCACCCACCCCAAGAACAGGTCCCCATCTCCTCACAAAGACCTACTGTCCTGGAACCCCTGGCCCTCAGCCTGCCCCGGAGAGCAGAGCAGTACTCAGGGATTCCCCTGATCCATACCTGTGGGCCATTTCCAGGAAACACCCTCAGTTCCTGTTTGCTATCACCAAGCTGTAGAGGGCAAAATTTATCCTACCCAGTCCCAGAAGCCTCTTGGTATCTCAGGGGAGCAGGGCCATTTCCATTTATTCTAAGGAGTTATTAGAAGACTAGTCAGGGCCAGGCGGTGGTGGCTCACGCCTTTAATCCCAGCACTTGGGAGGCAGAGGCAGGCGGATTTCTGAGTTCGAGGCCAGCCTGGTCTAAAGAGTGAGTTGCAGGACAGCCAGGGCTATACAGAGAAACCCTGTCTCGAAAACAAACAAACAAAAAACAAAAGAAGAAGAAGAAGAAGAAGAAGAAGAAGAAGAAGAAGAAGAAGAAGAAGAAGAAGACGACGACGACGACGACTAGTCAGTGGGCCGGATCTAGTACTGCACACCTCATTCCAGTTACCCAGGAGGCAAGGCAGAAGGGCGGTGAGCTCATCCGTGAGGCCTGGCTCAAATAATGGTAGTGCACACGATTAATCCCAGCATGCGGACCTCTGTGAGTTCAGTGTTAACCTGGTCTACACACACACACACTCACTCACTCTTAGACTCTGCCTGAAAAACAAAACCAAGCCAGGCAGTCATGGCACTTGTCTTTAATTCCAGAACTTGGAAGGCAGAGATATGTGGATCTCTATGAGTTAAGGCTAGCCTGGCCAGGCAGTGGTGGCACACGTCTTTAATCCCAGCACTTGGGAGGCAAAGGCAGGAGGATTTCTGCGTTCGAGGCCAGCCTGGTCTACAAAGTGAGTTCCAGGACAGCCAGAGCTACACAGAGAAACCCTGTCTCAAAAAAACAAAACAAGGGCTGGAGAGATGGCTCAGCGGTTAAGAGGACTGTCTGCTCTTCCGAAGGTCCTGAGTTCAATTCCCAGCAACCACATGGTGGCTCACAACCATCTGTAATGAGATCTGATGCCTTCTTCGGGTGTGTCTGAAGACAGCTACAGTATACTCATATAAATATAAATATAAATATAAATAAATAATTAATTAATTAAAAAACAAAACAAAACAAAACAAAACAAAAGCCTAGCCTGGTCTACAAAGTGAGTTCCAGGACAGCCAGGACTGTTACACAGAGAAACCCTGTCTCACAAAGCCAACCCCCCACCAAACAAAAACAAACAAAAAGCCCATGCCCTCCCAGTCTCTGCCTGCAACCTTTCAGAAGATGTGAGCTCTCAGCTACTGCCCCAGTGTCATGCCTGCCTGCCTGCCGCCATGCTCCCTCTGTGATGGTCACCGACTAATCCTCTGCAACTATAAGTAAGCTCCCAGTTAAAGTTGTCCTTTAAAGGCTGCCTTGCTTATGGCATGTCATCAAAGTGCAGGAATGAAGCCACACTCAGAATGCTGGCTTCCAATTCAGCCCTGTGCTCATTAACTGTGAACAAACTCAAGGAGCAGAAGCCCGTCTAAGTGCACGGCCGAGTGCAGTGCCGGGCACAGCATGCTTAACTCAACACAATCCCTTTTGTGTTTGGGAGTAGGATACAGGCAAGGGAGGGAGCAGCGGCAGATGGCCATGTGGGCAGTCACAGCATCAGGCTGGGCAGGGACACTGGGACCACAGGATGGGTACATCACTCAGAACAGCATTTCCCACAAATGGGGACGTAAGAAAACAAATGACTTTCCTGGGTTACTGCCATGCTCTGAACTGTGGTCTCATGCAGGCCTGCACCACTCCAGAGTGCTCCTGCTGATGCTGATGTTGGTAGCATGCTGTCCTTACAGGTCATAACCTAAGACCAAGGAGAGCCTCTCCTACAGGAACTGCTTGTTTAGATATTAGGTAAGCTAGCTATGCGAGCAGAGCCCAGCGCCCATGCTAGGCTGGAGGCCGACAGCAGCCTGAGCGTACTGGGGCCTTGTGCTCTGAGTAGCCTCCGGGCATTCACGCTCTTCTCAGCTATACTCCGCGTCCTGCATGGAGCCAGCTGTGCCAGGTAAACTCTGCACAGAGCCAGTGGCTGGGGAAGGTGTGCCGCGACTGTGGTCCAGTCCCCCCCTTGCCCCACAGTATCCCCAAGCTTACAGGGGGAGCCTGAGGACGCTGCTTGTTTTGTTTTTATTTTCCCACTGTATGTACCTGGGTGTTTGACCTGCGTGTAAGCTCATGCAACATGACAGTTCCCCAGGATTACCTCCTCATCCTTCCACTCGGAGAAGTCAATCTTGAAAGAAGGCAGGGAGAACTGCTGGCTAACGCCTCTCTTGTAGTGGACGGTCTCAGATTGCAGACACGGGTTCTTACAGCTGTATCTGAGGGCAGCAAGGCAGCACCTGACTCCAGTGGAGCCATGGGTCCCCACCCAACCTCCCACCTCCTCTGTTACTCCTCTGAACCAGCAGCCATTTGTTCTATAGGGATTGAGGGCTTCAGCCATCCCAGATAGAAGCAGGAAGCAGTCAGCTTGGCCAAGTGGCCCTTGCATTTACAAGAGCCTCCCACTGCCAGCTCTGCTCGCCACGAGGCTGCCCAGTCATACTAAGTGGTTATTTCTTCCAGGTCCCACACCAGCCTGATATTTCTGCTGCCTTCTGGATGGGAAGAACACATCCACTAGGTGTTTGGTGCATTCGCTTTTTCTGAATGATCATAGTGCAGTACTCCCTGCCCCAATCCTTGTTCCTAGCTGCCTGCTTCTCAGGCATTTCTACACAGTGTGAGGCCTTCGCTTCAATGTGAGTCATGTTCTGACACATCCTGCCCTCCTCCTGAGTGCAATGTTCCCTGAACCACCATGGTGGTGCACTGAAGCTCTGCTCTAGTGTGACTCCGAGACTAGCTTCCTGCCTTGTTAGTTAGTTCCCACATGCTTCAAGGGCCATCCTTTTCCTTATGCAGTAGTGCTTCTCATACCCCAGGCTGACCATTAGAAAACAAGAGCTGGGCCAGTGTCCCCATTCATGAATACGAGCCATGACCCTCGCTGTTACCACCCCTGACCCATGCTTACTGTCCCAGGGCTTCTCTGGGTCTCTAGGACAAAGGCCACACTCAGCCTGGGAAGCTGGGTGACGTCCCTGCTGTCCTGTCAGTGCCAGTGTGGGAGGGAGCCCCACAGGGAGGTCCAGCCTGGTTGTAGTGAAAAGACCAGCCCACGACAGGAATCTCAAGGCTTTGGCCTTTAATTGTATGCTGTGGGACCCCAGAACCACCCTGCTTCAAATATCTTGATAGAAAGTTAAGGGAGGCAGAAAAAGAACAAGAGAACTGCCTATTCTGCAACTTGAGACAACCCAAGCACAGTCTCTAAGGCCTGGAGCCTCCTCTTTCTGATTTGGTGATCTGGTGCTGGTGTCATGCAAGCCTGCTAACTGGGCCCTCATGCAGGTCTCAGAGAAGGTCTACCAGGACCGGATCTCTGGGCAGCCATGCTTAGCTGGCCATCTATCTAGCCCATCTGGTGGCAGCAGGACCCTGTTCTTACACATCTCATAGGGTACAAGAGAACTGCTGCTCTGGATGGGCTGGGTGGGAGCCTACTGTGCTATGGTCCTCACAAACTCTGAAGCAGCTCCAAAGCACTGGCCTAGATTCCAGGGCTCATCTGCTATGGTAGCTCCTCCCACAGACAACTCAAAAACAGGAGCTCTTCACCCCAGGGCTTGTGCTGGCCACCTGTACACTCCCTGCTGACAGCCATCCCACCCTGGAGTACTGTTACATTAAGTAACTCAGCAGCCCACTGCTTAGGGCAACATTGGAAGATCAAAGAACCAAGTGTGGAAGTCATTATCCCCCTACCTGTGCACCACCCACCACTCAGGGAGTCCGAGGAAGGCCCAGTGCCGAGTGTTCTTAACCAGTAGCAGTTGTGAGCAGCTGCTATGTCCCTTTATGTATGGAGAGCTGTTCAAGGACAGCACCCATAAGAGCTCAACTCCCCAAACCTCATTCCCAGCTGAGGAAACTTTGTGTAAGATTTTACATGCTCTGATCACATAAGCAGACACAGAGCTGAGAAACACTCAAAGACCTCCTCCCTCCCAATTCTAGATCTGAGCTTCTCCACGGTCTTCTCCAATGGAGGAAGGGCACAGACGCACTTCTACCCCTCTGTGAAGCCATTCAAGGCAGGGCTGACTTTCTTGCTGAGGTAGCCCTGCTGAGGTCATGCTGTGGTTGCAGGGTGCGAACTCCTAAAGTGTTAATACTCATATTTTAAAGAATATCTCCAAAAGTTCAAAATCATAATTGTGACATAACAAAATACATATATTTGGACTTTGCCCCAGCTCCTGGCAGAGCTCCCAATGTCTTGAAGTTTCCTGGGGGTCGGTGTCTCTGTGTAAAGGAGTAGACCTGTGGCGGCTTCTGGAGGGGCTGGTCACCACACAGACCAAGCCACCATCAGCAGTGGGGCCTTCCATCCAGCGCCCTGCAGCAAGGGGAAAGGCTGCAGAGCACTGCCCAGGGACTCACACGGCCATGCCATTCACGAGCTCCTCCACCGCCTGGCAGTAAACGGTGACAGCCACGCGGGCATCGGCATCAAAGGTGAACTCCAGGCCGTAGAGCACTCGGGGCTTCTCACCGTCCTCTGTGGGGCTGTCTGCATCATCTTTGTACCTACCAGAAGTGAGCACAAGATGGCACATAAGGAGCCACAGCCCCAAGAACTGGCCTGCCCACATAGCTGTGAGGCATAGGTTGGGTGCGTAGATAGGTCTGCTTTGCTAGCATAGGAAGGAGGCCTGTTCCCTGAGGCATATGGCCTATAACCCACAGTCTGTTCCCTGTTCTTCCTGTCACCACAAAAAAAGGGATAAGTGTTCTTGGTGTGGGTGTCTTGGGTTTAAAGCAGTATTGTATGCTATTAACAACAGGCAGTAGCTGCCCCATGCACAGCCGGAAACTGGGGATTATTCCCTGGCCTACAATGCTTCCCAGACCGGGCTAGTAACTCTGAGACACGACTGCTGGGGTGGGAGAACCCCTCATTTAATGGTTCAAGGTCCTGTTACAAGAGTCTGAATGCAGCCAAGTGGTGGTGGCTCACGCCTTTAATCCCAGCACTTGGGAGGCAGAGGCAGGCGGATCTCTGAGTTCAAGGCCAGCCTGGTCTACAGAGTGAGTTCCAGGACAGCCAGGGCTATACAGGGAAACCCTGTCTCGAAAAGCCAAAAAAAAAAAAAAAAAAAAAAAAAGTCTGAATGCATATGAGAACCCAGACTGGGCCCTTGAAATACCTCTGGCCCTCTTCCCAAGGACAAGCTGAAGCCTTGTACCACACAGGGTCCCCAGGAGGGCACGAGGACACACTAAAGGAATTACCTCACGAGCCGGAGAGAGTCTTTGCGAATGTTTACCAGGCTCCTCAGTGTCTTCACTGGCTCATGGGGGGCAGGGGTGACATAGGGAAACTAGGAGAGAAAGCACATGTGAGCACCTTGAACTGGTGACTGCGATGCGGCAGAGAACGGGGCGGGAGCTAAGGTTCAGTCACCAAGAGTTGGCCAGGATGTGGGCTGGGCCTGCCCACACAGAGTGACTTGATCCTTTGTCACAGTCCCCAGTTCTATGCAGGACATTGAGAAGTGGCCATGGCTGGACTCTTAGAGCATTTTTCCTACAGTAGCTTACAATTTAACTGTTGCCAACATGCGTACATATGTACATGTGTATGATTACACCCTATATAAAAACACATACAACTCGTGACAGGGAACTCTGATTGTCCATGTCTATGTCTTCTGCCAGCAATAAGACACCCCCCCCCCCGCCGCCCCACCCATGAAGAGGTTAAACTGGGAAGCAGACAGACTGTACGCACTCTCAACAACCCAGAAGGACCCCACCTGCCTCAGCGTGAAGTAAAAATAAAAGATCTAGAGGCTGCAGAGATGCATCTCCAGTACCAGGGATGTGATGCCTTCTTCTGGTGTCCATGGGTACTGCATGCACGTGCCTCACATATACAGACACACATATACACATAAATAATTCTTTTTAAAACTTAAAAAATTAGCTGGGCGTGGTGGCGCATGCCTGTAATCCCAGCACTTGGGAGGCAGAGGCAGGCGGATTTCTAAGTTCGAGGCCAGCCTGGTCTACAGAGTGAGTTCCAGGACAGTCAAGGCTACACAGAGAAACCCTGGCTAAAAAAAAAAAAAAAAAAAAAAAAAACTTAAAAAATTCATAGAAGACTCACAGGAGTTAAGACTCTGCACGCTGAGGAAACAAATGTGAAAAGTAAAAGATCCCATGCTGGTGGTTCCCAGGTAGGAAAGGACAACACCTACCTCAGGCCCTCGCCTGCAGGCCATACTACAGATCAAAATTTTGTGTTAACTACCTGCTCTAGACTAGCACTACCGCGAAGCTCCTGGTCTAAAGGCCACCCTCACTGCTCCTAGGGATGTTCAGGATGCAACCATGTTGCATGCTGAAGAATGGAACTCAGTGTTCCTTAAAGAGGGCTCCTGTCTTGCCTATCCTTTGAAAACTGCTCAGGGATTTCCTCCCTGACTGCTGCTTCTCTCCATGAGGACGCTCTTCCTTGGCAGCGCACCTAGACCTGGTCCCACTGGCCCTGCCCATCAATGCGAATCCCCTGCATCCTGGTGCTCCTTGCTCTTGCATAGCCAGGAGCTACTGTGCTTTCCTCAATACTTCCCACAGGAAACCTCTGCTGCTCCTTCTCACCTGACCTGACTTGGTTCATCCTAAAACATTCCCACAACCCATCCCAGTAGGGAGTCTTTCCTACCCCAGGCTCCCTCATCTCCTGATGGCTTACTGAAAAGCCCATCTGACCATCTGGATTCTAACTCACAGGATGTGTGTTATCTAGTTTTATGTCAATTTAGCACAAGCTATAGTCATCAGAGAGGAGGGCGCCTCCATGAGACCGACTGTAGGCAAGCCTGTAGACCATTTTCATCATTAGTAACCATGTGGAGGGCCTAGCCCGTCATGGGCTGGATTCTCTAAGAAAGCAGGCTGGCACTTTTGGGATCCTTTTCCTCCTACTACCTCTTCCAGCCTTAATATAAAGGGAGGGGCCTAGACTTATTGCAAACTGATATATCATGTTTCATCGATACGCCTGGGAGGCCTGACCTTTTCTGACGGGAAAGAGTGGAGGAATGGACTGGGATAGGGGAGGAGACAGGGGAGGAGGAGCTGCAGTCAGGATGTAATAATATGAGAGAATAGAAAAATGAAAACAAAACAAAAAACAAGTCTAAAGTTAAAAAAGAAAAGAAATGAAAGGAAGGTAGGCTGAGCAAGTCACTAGGAGCAGTCCAGTACACAGAGCCCCTCCATGGCCTCGGCATCAGCTCCTGCCTCCAGGTTCCTGGCCTGTCTGAGTTCCTGCCTTGGCTTTCCTCCATGGACTATGATTCAGGATATGTAAGCCAAATAAATCCTTTCCTTTCCAAACTGCTTCTGATTATGGTATTTCTTCACAGCAATAACACTGACAAAAGGTAGGTCTCTGGCATTACAGTCTACTTCTTTGGGATTCCAGTATACACTGAAGACCAGATGAGACAACCAACTACAAACCCTGAGCAACTACAGGGTTTTTGGACTTTCTCTTCACAGCTAGCCAGTGTTGGATTAGCCAAACTGCAACCTGTAAGTCATTCTAATAAATCACTCACACACACACACACACACACACACACACACACTGTTGTTACTCTAGAGAACCCTGATAATACACCCTCTCGCCTCTTTCACGTCCCTACAACTGGCTTGCAGACTTGCTGCATGCTGGAAGCCTGGGATAGCCCACACCAGCTCCTCCCAATCCTGCACAGCTCTGCTCAGCCGTGGACTCTTCAGTGGGACGCTCCCTGTCATTTTTTGTTTGTTCTTCTGTCCTTTCTTTTTCTTTCTCTTTTACCTGCTCGTCCTATATTTTCTTCATGATGCTTACCATCTCGGAAACGGGGAAGGTCTGACCTCCCTGTCCAGCTGCTTCCTGAGAGCACTAGACCTACACCAGGTGCCAGTGTATACTGAAGGAAGGACAAATGTTTGAATGTGTATATTTTTGCCAGTTATTGAAGTCCTCTAGGCACTCTCATTCCCTGTGGGATCGTGGCTCCTTCTCACCGTTTCACAGAATCTGGCTGCTCTTTCTGCTCACACAAAAGGCCTAGAATGAGATCTCTAACTTGTGTACCCTAGCGGCATCAGCTCAATAATGGCCGCTCTGCCCCTCGGTGGCCGGACGCTGGCTCTCTGGTCTCTCAGAGGCCGCACCAGGGCACAGTCCCGGTCACATGGCCCCGTCCCGCTCTGCTCGCCTGCTGCCTGCTGCGCGCTCTATCCCATCCTGGGTAACTTGGTGCCTGCTCGTCCTCACAGCTGGACAGAGACAGCCTTCCCACAACTCACCTCAGCCACAAGTGCTGCCCACCAAGACCCACCTGGACGGGGCGACTGCCCAGGAAGTTCAGGTCCATGTTCTCTCCAAAGAGGTAACCTTCAGGGTGGGGAGTGTCAAACTTCTCTCCTCCCATGAAAAAGTGCGAAGCAAAGTAGTTTCCTGCTTAAAAAAGGAAACATGTTTGTTTGTAGAACATGGTGCTCTGCGTAGCTCTGTGGGAACAGCCAAGAAGTCCCCAAAGGCTTTATCCAAGTGGCTCAGTCTTCTGCAAGCCACTGGCCTCTACAACCTGCCTCTCCCCAGTCACAGATGAGTTCTGGATTGGAACGTCACTGCCTTCAGGAGTCAGATAAACCATGTCCCTAGCCACCCTTGTACCCGTGCTTGGAAATAGGTAGGGTCTTTGTTGGTGTGATTTATCACAACAAAATCCAAGTGGACTAGGGAAACCCCAAATCCAGTGATGACACATGTATCAGAGAGAGGGCTAGATATAGATGCACCCAGAGGGAAGAAAGTGGGTGAAGATACAGACCCAGACTGGGGGGAAGCAGCTGCCAGATCGGGTGTGCCCAGGACTGGAGCCTCCAGAGCAAAGAAGGGCTCTCCTTGACGCCTTCAATGGGCGTCGGCCCCATGGGATTCTGACTGCCGACTCCCGGCATCCAGCACTCAGAAGCTGAAGGTTAAAGGTTGGGTTCCCTAACTTCTCCATACATCCCTACACAGTTCTTGGCCCCACACTGTCTGTACCCTGCCTCCCAAATCTGAGCCCCAGAAATCTTTTAATACCAGCAATGATCAAAGTTTAAAATTTGGTGTTGGTCTGGATTCTTTCTCACAAAACTGAAACTGACATGGTCTCCACGCCAATCCCAGAGCACTTAACCCCTAAACCTGCAGGGCAGGAGGCATGGCTGCCCTCTTTAGCCTCTGTGTGCACCAGGCACGTGTGTGGTATACATACACACATACATACATACATACACGTAGAGAAAACACTCATACACGTAATATAGGATAACTATACATTAAAATTTAAAAAAATTAAAACACTAAACTTGCATTTCTCCTCTGAGGAAAAAAGATAAAATGCTTCAAATGTTGAATTAAGCACACACACCCCTGAAGACAACCAGAGGCCAGGCCTCTTCCAAACATCCCAACTACCACACCCCAGTACTCTCCAAGACAGGGGACCTAAGCTGAAGCCCAGGTGACCATGGGCCCATAAAGGTTAGGTCTGTTGAGACTGTACATCTGCTTCGTGAGTATCAGGAACTTCTGGGCTCCTAAGCCCAAGAAAGTTCTTCTTAGGTCCTGGTGGGAATCTGGGCCTTTCAGGCAACCAGGAACACTCAACATGAATCTGTGACTTTCCTGAGAATTACAGCCCCAGTGATGGCAGCATCAGACAAGGCCAGTAATGCAGACCAGGTTCTAGGAGATAATGCCAGACAGCTGTTACCCAGGGTAGAAGCCAGGACCAGCTGTTCATGACTACAGGGGCAGCTGGCAGGGCCTAACCTCAACTCTAATACTAACCTGTTATGTGCACCAGACAATCAACTGTGGCCGAACAAAAAGAATAATGTGACAGCTAGTTTAAACCATGAGTTTTATAGACTGCTTAACAGTACTCCATAAAAGACCTGTATACGAGCCAGGCGGTGGTGGCACACGCCTTTAATCCCAGCACTTGGGAGGCAGAGGCAGGCAGATTTCTGAGTTCGAGGCCAGCCTGGTCTACAGAGTGAGTTCCAGGACAGCCAGGGCTACACAGAGAAACCCTGTCTCAAAAAACCAAAAAAAAAAAAAAAAAAAAAAAGAAGGCCTGTATACACACACACACACACACACACACACACACATACACAGGGGGGGGGCGTGCGCGGTATGGAGCAGAAGGACTTACACGTGTGTAGAGTTGTATGTGCTAAGTAAGGTCAGAAGAGCATGCTGCATGTGCTACTATATCTTGTTTGGAGAGACACACAACACAAGCTGTGAGAACAAACGTGTCTCAAAAGACATGCTGAGAAAGCGACAAGAGAAATCCACATGAAGTCCGAGAGAAAGACCAAAGCCCTGGCTCTGTTCTTCAGTAAACACGTAACATCATGGTTTTACGTCAATAATGAGAATGACTGTCACAAAGACAAGCACAAGAGCATCCTCCCAAATCACCTGCAGCCACACAGGGCCGTGGTACACACGAGCACTCACAGGGAGAGGACCCAAGGCACAGGTGGCTTCTGGCCACGTCTGGGCCTTAGCTTCTCTATCCATCTAACCGTGGTCTGAACCACGCAGCAGCAGAGTGGGACTTTGATTAGCAGCTACAGGACAGCCTAGTGTGCCCTCACATATACAGTGCATTGAGTGGACGGCTGAGAGGAGGCTCTCCTGTGCTAAGACTCCTTTGACGGGCTGGCGCTGCACTAGCTGGGCAGCAAGAGATGCAAGAGGCGCTGGCTGCAAGGAAGGCTCCTGACAGCACACATGGCCTAAGTTCCCCCAGAGCACCGATCCATCTGGCACTCCACCACAGAGGAGCCTTGGTCTGGAGGGAAGGCTTGAGAGAAGGTACAATGAGCACAGAGCTGGCTGCCTCAAAGACCCAGACGAGACCCGGGGATCTGGCTGGGATCACCCAGACGGCCTTTAAGACACAATCACACTGTGAAGCCAGACTCCAAAAACTGGTGTAGGAGTCAGACTCCAAGATAGTTTCAAGGGCTCTCACTTCTACTAGAACCCTATAGGAAACAGAAAGCATTGAGCACATGTCGGGAGTTCTTGTGGAAACAGTGGAGTATGATTTCCAAAACCCTGGGCAAGGCAGATGCTACACTTAAGCACATTTGAGCAGACAGCCCATGGAAAGGTCCTGTGGTAAGGAGTAGGGAAACCATATTAACCTGTAGGACATATGCAAGCCAGCCTTCAGGCACAAGGTCTCCAGATGGTCCTCAGACTCCTGAGCATTCCTGTATGCTGTTAAATTCTTAATCAGGACCTAAATTGAAAAAACATGGGCTGGAGAGACGGCTCGGCGGTTAAGAGCACTGACTGCTCTTCCAGAGGTCCTGAGTTCAATTCCCAGCAACCACATGGTGGCTCACAACCATCTGATGCCCTCTTCTGGTGTGTCTGAGGACAGCTATAGTGTACACATATATGCACAATAAATAATTCCAAACAACAAAAAAAGAAAAAACATTTTATTTTATTTTATTTCTTTCCTTTTTCCTTTTTTTTTTTGTTGTTGTTGTTGCTGTTTCTTTTTTTTTGTTTGTTTGTTTTTTTGTTTTGTTTTGTTTTTTGTGGAGGTTTTTTGGGGAAAAAAAAAAAGACAGGATTTCTCTATGTATCCTAGCTGTCTTAGACCTTGCTCTGTAGACCAGGCTGGCCTCCAACAAATGTGCTTAACAGTCTTAAGAATCCTTGAGGGCACTAGGCGATGGTGGCACACACCTTTAATCCCAGCACTTGGGAGGCAGAGGTGGGCGGATTTCTGAGTTCGAGGCCATCCTGGTCTACAGAGTGAGTTCCAGGACAGCCAGGGCTATACAGAGAAACCCTGTCTCTGATAAAACAAAACCAAAAACATTATTTTTGTGGCTACATCATAACTGTAATGTAAATATTTAATCTGTAGGATATCTAATATTCGGCTGGCAAGTGGAATAACTCTACAGTTTTTTATGCAAAGGTCAGTAGGATGCATCAAGGGTATAAAGATAAATAACCAATGTCCCCAAGTAACAAAACAAGCCAGAAGAAGCAAGTGTCAGATCCCAAAGAAACTCAGAGCAAATGATTCCCGCCCTCACCTCCCACACTGAAGACTTGGCCGTCCTTCCCCAGCTTCTGACTCCTACACAGCCAAGCTATTGGCCTGCTTCTCTAAGTCCTCTCTGTTCTGGCTTCTGATCTTCTCTCCTCTACCTCTCTCTCTGCCCTCTCAGTTCAGTCTAGATCTTTCCAGATGCCTCTGGCTGGATTCTCCCTATATGTACAATAAAACCTCCCCCATATACTTGTATTGGTCATGTTTTCATTTTCATCTATCTGGTATCAAAATCAAGGCGAGGGATGTATGAGCCCCCTCCAACCTCCCTGTCTTACTGGTGTTTCTCGGCTCCTGATGCCTGAGCATCTATCTCTCCATCGCTCTTGCTTCTACACCTTCATGGGCATCTCTCTACTAAGACTCCAGGATAGAATTAGAGCCTGGTTTCCACCGCAGTTATGGAAACATTGACAGCCCAGCTCACCCCAGAGCAATCAGCTCTTCCAGCAGTTTGTTTGCACAGCCCGAGTTGAGCCAGGTCCCTAGTGACCTCTAAATAATGTACTCTCAGTCTTAACTACCCTAGCAAGAGAGATGAGCAGAGCCTTTTAGGCAAGAGCAGAATTCACCACTGGGAAAAAGTTCCTTTTCTATTTATTTAAGATAGGAGTCTCAATATGCTGTCCACGCTGATCTCATATTTATGGGCTCAAGCCTCCCGCTCAGCCACTCAAGGAGCCAGGCTACACTGGGCTTTTATACTTTTGGGGGAGGACGGGGATGAACCAAGGCCTCATACAAGAGCCTCCCACTGCACTACATACATTCCCACATAACAGGGCAGAGGAGTTCTTGGCTTCTGCCTCTTACAGAGGCCTCTTCCCCATCCCAGACAAGGTGGATTTGACTCTGCCACATATCTGAAGAAAAAGGAACCTTCTCTGGGTAAATGGAGACAGGGAAAGAGAACATGGCTACCTATACCACGGAGCACTTCTCAGCCACAGAGATGAATAGAACTCACAGGCCACCAGAAGGAAGGTGACCCACCCCTCATACCTCCTCCACTGTTTTTGTTTTGTTTTGTTTTGTTTTTTTAGTGACCTGGTATGTTGTGGTCAAAGGAGTCAGCTCCACATACCAGTCATGTGAGTGTGTGCGTGACATCATGACTGCTTTGGCCCTTAGCTGTGTGAGGAAGTGAGCAAGGCCTGCGCCTCCACACCCAGGAGTGAGAGGGCTTGACGAGCAAGCTGTCCGGCTCTGAGCAGGACACCCTCACAGCTGCTGTCACCACATGGACCTAAGTACTGGCGTTCCACAAGCCAGAGAGGAAGTTTGTGATAGAACCAGATCCGAATGTCCCAAAGACCCCACACTTCCCACTTAAGCATGAAAGTTCCCAGACTCGGGCTCCCCTCAGCTCAGCCCCTGTGATTCACTTCCTGAAAAGGGAAGGCAAGTGGGCATCCCCAGGGACACACACAGGACTGTAATGTCACCCCGCTCTCTTCACCCACAGCCAAAAGGGAGCACAGGAGGACTCTTCAGCAAGTCCACAGCTCTACAAACCTGACCTGGTCACTTTGAATACAAAACGCCAAATCAGAGGGAACCTACCGAAAAGGAGCTGCAGTGCCTCAGGCTGGTGTGTTGTGGCTGCCAGGGCCCTTACAAGCAGGCTGAACTGGGCCCTTACAAGCAGGCTGAACTGGGCCCTTACAAGCAGGCTGTACTGGCTACTTTATGTCAACTTGACACAAACTAAAGTCATGGGGGGGGGGGGGGGGGGGCGGGGGGCGGGGGGGGGGGGGGGGGGGGGGGGGGGGGGGGGGGGGGGGGGGGGGGGGGGGGGGGGGGGGGGGGTAATAACTTCACAAGGTCAGGCTCCAGGCACGTCTATAGGGCAGTTTCTTTTCTTTTTTGTTTTTGTTTTTTGTTTTTGGGTTTTGTTTGTTTGTTTGTTTGTTTGTTTTTGAGACAGGGTTTCTCTGTGTAGCCCTGTCTGTCCTGGAACTCATCTGTAGACCAGGCTGGCCTCGAACTCAGAAATCCGCCTGCCTCTGCCTCCCAGAGTGCTGGGATTACAGGCGTGCACCACCACCGCCCGGCTATAGGGCAGTTTCTTAATTAGTGATTTACAGGAGAAGGCCTAGCCCATTGTGGGTGGTGCCATCCCTGGGATTGTGGTCCTGGAGTCTATGAGAAAGCAGGGTGAGCAAGCTGACCAACTATCTCTAGGTATTGACAAACACAAGCCCAGGATGTGTTTGTCAATCCCTAGGAAGGACAAAATTGACTCCATTGAGAAACACTGGAAAAGAGTTACAAAGCAGGGAGAGAGAGAGAATGCCATGCGGAAATAAACCCTTTCACACTTAAAGTTAGCTGAGGCTTGACAAAGGTACAGAGGCACTTTGAAGGGAAGAGGGCCGGCTTTATCTGAAATGAAGGCATGGCACCACGGCTCAACTGGCCGCCATGTTTGATGATCTGAGTTTAATTCCCAGGACCTACACGGTGTAAGTAAAGACCCAACTGCAGCATGTTATTCTCTGATGTCACACTTAAACTAGAAAAAAATAGGAGCAGACTGGAAAACGGCCCAGTGGGCTAAGGGTTTGCGTGATTCCCAGCATCCACATAAACACTGGTGAGCGGAGCCCACCTGTAACTCCAGCTCAGAAGGTTTGTCAGGGCAAACTGAACAGCTAAAATGCCAAACCTGGCCAGCTCTGGGCTCGAGTGAGAGCACCTGCCTCAGCCGAGATACAAGGCAGGTGCAAAGGAGGAAGGAGGGGCGGAAACCTCCAGGCATTTACAAGCATGCACACTGACATGCACAGATCTACCACCACCAACCCCCAAATAAAGAGAATCTGTGATCTTAGGCTAGGCAAAGATTTCTTAATTATTACTCCAAAAGCATTATTCACATTAAAAACTGTTAAACTGAGCCAGATGTGGTGGGTCCGTACTATCTACAACTCCAGGATCAGAGAAGCCGAAGCAGGAGGATGTCCATGAGAGAGAGGCTTCAAGGGCAGCACATTCAGTTCCAAGCCAAATGGTCTACAGAGTAAAACTCTGTTGGAAATCAAAAACAAAATTCCAGTCCATAAAGCTCAAGAGATAGCCCAGCAGTTGACAGCACTCGCTGCTCTTACAGAGGACCACATAGTGGTCACGACAATCTCTAACGCCAGTTCCAAAAGGTCACACGCCTGACTTCAAAGGTCACCAGGGCACTCATGTGGTTTACACATACATGTAAGCAAAACACTTGTTAACATAAACAAAGCAGTTTAGAACATTTTTTAAGTGCTTAAGAGCTGGCTGCTCTTCTAGAAGACTTCCAGGGACTCTGCAACCCTCTCCTGGCCTCCACAGGCACCAGACAGGCATGTGGTACACAGACATGCTTGTAGACAAAACACACATAAATATAAAATTAAATTAATTCCAGAACCTAGGAAGCAAAGGCAGGCAGGTCTCGGTGACTTTCGAGGCCAGTCTGGTCCACACAGAATTCGAGGCCAGTGAAAGGGACATAGCTGTAGGTGGCATGGACACCTTTGTGCTCACGGATATGCACTAGGGAACCTGGAATGTTTCGCACTTCAGCCGCCCTTGAATGTCCGTCCCCACCTCGAGGGAAGGTATCCCAGAAAATGAGACTGTGCAGCTAGACTCTGAGTTCTGGTCAGCATGGGCTACATGGCAAATTCCAAGCTAACTTGATGGGTGGAGTCTCAAAAAAAAAAAAAAAAAAAAAAAGCATTGAGTGAAGGAAACCAGCCACACATACAAGAGCTATAAATTGTATGATTCCATTTATGTGAAATATCCGGAAAAGAAAAACTGCAGAGACAGAAAGCTGAGCACTGAGCATGCTACTAACACAGACTACAAACCGCACAAAGGAACTCGGGAGAAAAGGGTCACCAGTGTGACTGGACAACTCTACCACTTATTAAAACCCCACTCATGCTTACAATGGGTCAGCAACTCGGTACACAAACTATACATCAACAAACCTGGTAAGTGTAAACCAAATGGGAAGACAGCAAGGCAGGTCGTACTGGATTCAAGTTCTCATTGCGGACAGTACATGATGACACTGCCCAGGAAGAAAACTGCACAGATGAGATGCTAAACATTACTTGGGGAGCTGGAGAGAGAGTGGCTAAAGACATTTGCTTTTCCAGAGGACCCAGGTTCAATTCCTAGCACCATATGGTAGCTCCCTCCAGTTCCAAGAGATCAGACACTCTCTTCTAGCCTGTATGGGCACCAAGCATTCATATGGTGCACACACATACGTAGACAAAACATGCACATATAAAATAAAAAATGAATACAGCTAATAGAAATTTGTTTACAAAGATTGCTTGGCTCTAACAATGGCTCAGCAGTTGAGAGTACTTCCTGCTCTTGTAAAGGACCCAAGCTTAGTTCCCGGCACGGACAGGCAAAGAACAACTGTCCAGGGGGCTCGACACCTCCCACAGGTACTGCATGGACAGGACATGTGGAGACAGCAGAAAATAAAAGATATAGTTTTTTGACATACCATCTGTTACTCTGCAACCCTGTACACCAGGCTGGCCTAAAACAGAGATCCTCCTATCTCTGTCTCCGAAAAGCTAGGACTAAAGGTGTCCACCACCTAAATAAACATAGCTTTAAAGAAAACAACAAAAAACTAGCATGATTTTCCTTGAAATTCAAATCAAGAAAACCAGCAGAAGGGGCCGGGCGTGGTGGCGCACGCCTGTAATCCCAGCACTTGGGAGGCAGAGGCAGGTGGATTTCTGAGTTTGAGGCCAGCCTGGTCTACAGAGTGAGTTCCAGGACAGCCAGGGCTACACGGAGAAACCCTGTCTCGAAAAACCAAAAAGAAAGGAAGGAAGGAAGGAAGGAAGGAAGGAAGGAAGGAAGGAAGGAAACCAGTAGAAGGTTGAAAACAGTTTTGTACAGTTGACCGGTTCATGGGAGCACCCTTCAGGTCTTCCTCACATTTCTCTCATCCCCAGTTCCTACGTAAGATGAGGACCTCATGGTAAGCGAAAGAGGAGACAGAACAGAGGCAGACACCCTGTTCATACTGCTGCCCGGGAGGGGATGACGCACAGTAGCACTCTTTCCTCTCGGTGCCAATGCCAACACCAAGCACACACGGAACAAACAAATCTCTGGACAGCAATGGCAGCCCAGGCAAGCCCAGGTGGGCCATGGACCTCACCTGCTGTGCCAGTACTGTCCAGCCACTGCTGGCTAGAATGCTCTGGGAGAGCTTCTGAAACCCCATGCAGGCTAGAAGAACGTCCGAGCAATCAGAAATGCCTACTTCTGTGGATCTGCAGTATGTGCACAGGCCATGCATTGCTGTTTGATGCAACTGCCTAAGTGAAGGGGCACGAGGAGTGCTCAGGTGGCAGGTGAGGGGAGCTAGCTTGCTCTCTTTCTTTCTTTCTTTCTTTCTTTTTTTTATTTATTTATTTTTATTTATTATTATTATTTTTTTTTTTTTGGTTTTTTCGAGACAGGGTTTTTCTGTGTAGCCTTGGCTGAACTCACTCTGTAGACCAGGTTGGCCTTGAACTCAGAAATCCGCCTGCCTCTGCCTCCCAAGCGCTGAGATTACAGGAGTGCGCCACCTCTGCCCGGCCTGGGAGCTAGCTTTCTGGTATCTGTCACACCACTGCCAAATACACCCCAGGCAGGGTCTGGGCCAGTCACCCAGCTACCTTTATATATAGTAGCCAACATTTGCAGATGGATCCTTATGTGCCTGACACGGTTCTAAGCGCTATACATTGGCGACCCTCTTCAAAGAGGAGACTGAGATGCAAATAAGCAAACTTAACCAAGGTCCCTCAGCAGAAGAACCAGAATCTCAGCGGAGAGTAACAACTGTTGCCTTGAGGTGCAGACCCCAGTCCTTGTCTCCACGGGAACCTCTGGAGCCTGTACTAGCAATGCACACAGGCAAGGAGGTCTCCCTACACTGACAGGGGATTCCATCCCATTCACTGACAAGTGTCACTAGACAGTGCCAACTTCCTGCTCTCTCTTCCTGGGAGCTCCCAGATCTTCACACTAACAGGATACATCCTCAAACTTGAGTGGGCATCAAGCACACCAAAGAAAATGAGCTTAAAATGCAGATCCCTAAGGGCAAAACACGTCTCGACGCAGAGCCTGAAATGTTTAACCACCTGTCCAGCTTATGGGAGCTGATTCTTCCCAACCACACAGGAAATCTGACCGGGTTGGTCTGAAAACACCTGAAGACCACACAAACACCACCCTGAGCGCTCAGAAGACTGGCTCTAAGACCCGGGGTTTCACCCCACTAAGAAATTGTCTAGAAGTAAACGTAGCTGACAAGGCACCAGGCACTGCTTCGAGTAGGACACACCTGTAGTCTCAGCACCAGAAGCCTAAGGCTGGAGAACTGAGTACCAAGCCGGCCAGAGCTATATAACAGGGCTTTTGTCTCAGAAAAAGGCCTGATCTAAGAATGTGACTAAGTTAACATAATGCTTGATTAACATGCACAGTGCCCTGAGTTCAAGACTCCAGCACCTCACAAAACTGGACAAGGTGGTGCACATCTCCAACCTCAGCGCTGAGGGCAGAAGCTGGAGGACCAACGTTTGCTCAATGTCTCTCTCGTAAGCAGTTTAAGCCATCCTGGGCTACGTGACTACATGATACCCTGTCTTTACTTTAAACACACACACACACACACACACACACACAGAGAGAGAGAGAGAGAGAGAGAGAGAGAGAGAGAGAGAGAGAGAGAATATGAAAATATGAATGAGAAAAGGAGCAAGACTCCTCTGGGATTCCACATCTGATGCTGGTTCCAACTCTGCCTCCATCCAGCTCCCATAATCTACCAGTGACCAGTGACTCTGCCCTGAACAAGAGGGGAAGGTCAGTAGTCCTCTCTAAGCATTCCAACCATTAGCCTGTCCTCCAATGGAACCCAGTACCTCCCTATCGATCATCTCCCTAGGTCAAACACCAGGGTCCCTCACTCGCACGAGAAGAGGAAAATCTGGGTCCAAATCCTAACGAGTTGTCACAATCCGGGGCCGGTCTTCATGCCTCCAAAGCCGGCGACCCCCGCGGGTGAGGCAGTCCTCACTACAATGCAGCCTGATCCTAGAAATGCCAAGCACAGGTACAGACAGAGGCTGTGCGAAGTGAGTGGCCCAAGGTCACCAGTTAAAAAGGGGCCGCGCAAGGTGCGACTGCGGTCAGCAGGGCTAGCCAGGGCCGCAGCCACGCCTCAAACTCCACAGGTACCAGGAAGGGGCACAGGAGGAGAGTCCGCGGCAGGGCAGGGCGCTCGCGCGTCTGGTCCCCGGGCCTCCTGGCGTCCCCAGTCCCCGTTCCAGCCCCGTTCCGCTGTCCGCGTCCTCGGAAGCTCACCGGACTTCGGAGGGTAGCGATAGGCCGAGTTGGCCTGAATGTCGATGTCCTCCACGCCCGCGATGCGGCGACTCAGGATGGAGCCCATGGTGCGCGTTTCTGCGGGCCAGCCGGAGAGGAGGGGGTGACGGCTGCGGTGTCCTCACAGGGACACGGCCCGGACCAGGCCGCACCGACTCGCACCCACCGCCGCCGCCGCTGCCGCCGCCGCCGCCGCGGCACCTCTCCACAGCCCCCGCCCCCGGCCGCCCCGGACTAGGCCCCGCCTCCGCCCCGCCCCGCCCCGCCGTTCCAGGGGAAATGGAGTCCACGCCGGGCTGCCGATGCGCCTGCGCACTACGCTTCCCAGGCTTGCCCCCCCCCTCACGTGAGTGGCCACGGTGGGACGAACCAAGAGGCCGGGCTGCGGGGGTGGTCTCCTTCGGACGACGCGATCCTCGGCTGCCGGGCTGGATGTTGAAACCGGAATGCCTCAGTCCCTTCATCCTCTGACCACATTTAGACACTCTCAGAAGTTCGAGTGTCTCCCGTGTGAACCAAGTCTGAAAATCTCGACATTTCTACAGTGGCTCGCCCCCACTTCCCAAGGCTCTTCTCCGGTCCTCAGCCTCAAAAGGATACCTTTAACCTGCCGAGGACTGGGTAGCCACCGAGCCTCACCAGTGCAGGAGTTGGTTGAAACCTTGGTCAAAAAGTTAAAACATTTACAATGGACACGTTATTTTCAGAAGACAGATTTCTCCCCCTTTTACACATAGGGAAGCTGAGGCACAGCGCAGGGAAGACTGCAAGTAATATGCTAAAATCAAGTTCAGAAAAATCAGGATACCGATTGCAACATTACAATTTACAAGGAATGCCCTGTCTTTTCACACGCACGCACACACTGCTTTGAGGATGCCAAGGCATGTTTTGATGACTCTCCCAACTTGAACCTGCTGTTCCAGGAGAGCAGCTAGTGAGACCAATTCACCATAGTTCACACTAAATTATACTACAACTGAATGCACAGTCCTCTAGGATCCTCCCACTGTCCCTTGTAGACAAGGTGAAGTGCATAGACTTTGATGAACCTGGTCCGGGCCGTGTCCCTGTGAGGACGCTGCAGCCCTCACCCCCTCCTCTCCGGCTAGCCCTCAAGGGGCAGGCTCCACCATTCACCTCTGCTGTGCCCCCCACCCAGGCAACTCCTGCATCCCTGAAGAGTCAACCATTTGGTTATCCTCTGGCTAATGCTGCTCTAAAGTAATTGTGTAAGAGATCTCCAAATTTCTTCAAACTCAAAACCACACCAGCGAATTAGCACTATGGACCGGTTGAGAACAAAAACCACAATCTCTTCCTAACCATATTTAGGATCGTGAGGCTTAGCACACACTAATGACTATTACGGGGACGTGCCTAAACGAAGGGAAGCAAGGCCTGATCATGGATCTGCACCGAGGATGCAGCTTCGATACATCTAGTCGCAAGCCGTGACTAGAGACATCTTCTTGAACTCTGCCTTGAAGACAGTCACTGGAAACTACGTAGCTGCGCAGAATTCCACCACCCTCTCTGTGGCCACAGCACACACTGCAAACAGCCTGAGCTGCCGAGGAACCGTGACTGCCTGGCTCACGTGTGTTGGCCACCACTCCTGACAGGCGACCCTTCTGATGCCTGGGAGAAGAGAATCCACGAACAACAACTTAGGTCACTCAGCTTGCATCTGCAACTGTACCGGGTTATCGCAATCAGAATTTCAATTTCACCAAGAATCTGGAAGGCTGAAATGAAATGACCCACATGTCACTAGGAAGAGTCCAGGTGCTCGATGTCACCTGAGCCTATGTATAAGATCTACATTGGCTAAACACCCCCCCCACCCTCCCACCCCCATAATGCCTGTCTGTAGCCCAGGCTGACCTCCAACTCATAATTCTGAGTGCTGAGTGTATCCTAACCACACCCAGCCTCGGGACCAAAGACTTTTCATATGCTGTCATCTTCCCTGAAGGATCTACACAGTCTCTTATGTAGTACTCGGGAGTTCCATTTTCTATTTTCATCCCCAATTTACACAACAGGAATGTACAAGTAAAGTGCCCCTACTCCGGTCACACGGCGACAGATGGCTAGTGCCAGACAGATGGCTAGTGCCAGTTGCCAGTCTGATAGATCTCGTTCTCCCAGGCATGCCTGTGGACCATCCTGATTGTATTCACTGATGTCGGGAGACAGGGCTTAACTGTGCTGAGTGGTAGCACTTCTTAAACAGGGGACCCTGGACCACATACGATAGAGAATGCCTGGGCGGCTGAGAGCACAGCAGGTGAGGCACTTGCCCTGAGCCTGCGCTCCATCCCCAGAAACCAGGGGGCGGAAGGCAAGTGACTCCAGAACGTTTGCTTTGCGCCCCACACTCACACCATGTCATTTACACACCCACATAAACGCACAATAAATAAATATACAACAACATGTAAAATAAGTTGGAGGTGAAGTGACCATTGATCCGGTTTTCCTGATTTTGCATGCCACCTGACTGGCTGCTTCAGCTCCCGCCACCTTCACTACTCTGCCCTGCAGTTGTGAGGTGGGACAAACTTTCTCTTCTTCTTTTTTTTTAGATTTATTTATTTTATTTATATGAGTACACTGTAGCTGTCTTCAGACACACCAGAAGAGGGCGTCAGATTTCATTAGGGATGGTTGTGAGCCACCATGCGGTTGCTGGGATTTAAACTCATGACCTTCGGAAGAGCGGTCAGTGCTCTTAACCACTGAACCATCTCACCAGCTTGGGACAAACTTTTTCTATCTTACATACGTTGAACTCTTTGATCAATGAGCTTAAGACACTCAAATCTGGTACAGTTTTTAAAAATAAAAAAAAGAGAAGTCCCTTCCTGTGAAATCCTAACACCCTTATGCATATTTCATGGTATATATGCTACATGTTTTAACACACACGCAAACGTGCTATGATTTCAGTTTACTGCCTTCCCTGATCATAGAGAGGGAAAGTCCTGAGGGCTCTGATTGTCTCAAGGAAATGGAGAACCTGGGCACAGCAGGTGTTTCGGCAAGCAGACATCTCTCTGAAAATTGTTGTGAAGTTTGAATTCAGATGTTCCAAAGCCCCTCCAGCAATATCCTTCTGCGTGGATCCACACCCTGTGGAAAACAAGCTCCACTATCAACATTTGAATGGATTAATTCTTTTCAACAAATATTTATTGTGCAGCTACTATGTGCCAGGTGCTGAGTCAGGCAAGCGAGATCAACTGACAGGAGAGGCGCCTGCAGCCTAGCTCTGTGAACTGGGACATTTCTCAACTTGTCTGACCCTCAGGTAAGAGAAGGCTAGGAATGCCCTACTCTCACACTCTTCTGGCCCTGCTCCAGGTCACATCCCAGACCGCTTAAAAAAAAAAAATTCCAAAGTCCACCCTCTAGCCAGGCAAATAGTGGCTGGAAACAATGTTGTTTTCCTTCCTTGCCCGGCTGGGAAAAACCAAGCTAGCTAGGGTAACTTGGGAGCAGGGTGACCTTCCCTTCTGTTGGCGCCAACTGTTCTTCCAGTGCAAGACCTGCCTGGAGTAGCTCCTGAGCAAGTAGTCACTGAGGTGACTAGATAAGGGGTGTGTGTGTGTGTGTGTGTGTGTGTGTTCCCACATCCATGAACAAAAGATCCCCCAACTCAATACTCAGCTTCCTTTGCCAGAAAGATTGAGCTGGCTCACTGGGTGCCTGTCCTTTTTTTTTTTTTTTTTTTTTTTTTTTGGTTTTTCGAGACAGGGTTTCTCTGTGTAGCCCTGACTGTCCTGGAACTCACTCTGTAGACCAGGCTGGCCTCAAACTCAGAAATCCGCCTGCCTCTGCCTCCCAAGTGCTGGGATTACAGGTGTGCACCACCACTGCCCGGCTCTGTCCTTTTAGCTCTAAATGTCACAAGTGTAAGAATGAAATCCACTGTAGGCTTGCTTAATTATAAAAATGGGAATGACACTCCCTAGAATGGCCAACGCAGGATTCAAAAAGAGTTGCATTGGCCGGTTGGTGGTGACACACGCCTTTACTCCCAGCACTTGGGAGGCAGAGGCAGTTGGATTTCTGAGTTCGAGGCCAGCCTGGTCTACAGAGTGAGTTCCAGGACAGCCAGGTCTATACAGAGAAACCCTGTCTCGAAAAAAAAAAAAATCCAAAAAACAAAAAGCAAGCAAACAAACAAACAAAAACTTTATTTTAAAAAAATGCCATCCTGGTCGGTCTGGCTACTAACCTACCCACCACCTTCATTCAGGCTTTGTTACGGTATCCATGGCAACGGTGGAATCGGAGCTGCCTCTTACTGTGATTTCCTTGTGTGCTGGCTTTGCCTATAATAATGTACACGCTATTTGGGTACTGTTGCTTTGCAAATACTGCTGAGTGGTCCCCAAAAGGCAGCAAAGAGGCTGAAATCTTACTTCCTGTGGACAGATGGGAACGATGCCTAAGAAAGGGAGACACTCACTAGTCCCGCTGCTACATAAACTAAACCTCCCAGCCTTCCCATCCCCCTTTCTTCCGTACAATCCCTATCTAGGGACTTTTCAGTCCCTGCCCACCCGCTTCCCATCTTCCTCCTGCCACCCGATCAGAGAGCCCCTAGGAGGAGTGAGGGGCTAGGTAGACCTCCATTTCCCTAGGTATCAACTGGGCCCCACTCCTTTTCGGCCTCAGCTGTCCTAGCAAGAGCAAGGGATCGGGTGAACAAAACGTCTCGGTAGCCCGCAGTTGGCTTCCGGGTCCTGCGCTTACTTCCTCGGGGCAGTGTCGGTATAAGGAATGCGCCATTTGCTCACGAGTTTCCTGACCTAACGCCCCCATCCCGGCTAGTTCTACAGGGCCAGGTCAGAGGAGCGCACAGCGAAGCCTGTGAGCGCAAAGAACCCAGGCTACGTCACTCAGTCGAGAGAACAGCGCCAACCCTCTCCCCCAGCTTCTGGGCGACTCTTCCGCTTCCGACCCGCAGCTCTCCCACCCGCGACGTCAACCGGAAGTGGCATGTGCGGGGCTGTAAACACGGCCTGCGACACCCCACACCCTGCTCCCGACCCCGCCCCCACGCCACGTGATGCGCCCGCCCCCGCCGCCGCCTCATTGGGCGACCAGCTTTGTTTACCTTATATGGCCAGGTCCTAACACCCCGTGACGGCCCATTGGTACAGTCGCGGCCTCACTTAGGTGACGTCACCGGGACAGAAAGATGCAAATAAACCGGGGCATTGTGGGAATAGCAGTCGTGGCCGCTTCCGTACGTGCTCCGCGCGGTCCTGTCGCCAGCAGGCTGCTGGAAGTTTTTTTGCGTGGGAAAGTGGGAGTCGAAGGAAAGGGGACTCCAAAGGTCCAGAGCAGGGGCTGTCTTTTTTTTTTTTTTTTCCTAGACGCTCTTTCTGCACGACAGGCCAAAAGTCAGGCAAGGATGCCTTGCGAGCTCTGGAAGGCTTCCAGGAGGTGGTGATTTCTAGCAGCGCCTTGAAAGGCAGATGCTATGCTACACCGAGCGTTTTCTAAGTCTCGGGACTTTAGGAGACTTGCTGCCTAGGGCAGTGGAGTAGGACCAAAGCTTCCAGAGAGTCCCCTAAAAGCGCGCCTACTAATACTGTGATGCTAAGCACTGCAGGATGCAGGACCTACGTGGCCCAGTGATGCGACAAGCTTGTGCTGTGGTCCCTGGTCCCCAACTTCGCCTCTCAGCCTGGGGCAGGGGCTGTGCGTCCCACTGACATCCGCTAGGGAGAGGGCGACCACGCTCCTCCCCGGTCCGTTCGGCGGGGGCGTCGCGGACTACACATCCCAGCATGCTTCGCCGGCCTCCGGGCAGCGAGACGCGGTGAGTCAGAGCGCACAGTAAATATTTGTATTAGCCGGGGCCGGCTCGCTAATGGTGGACGCGTGAGGCTAGAGCGCAGGGAGGCCGGAGCGGGCTGCGCGACGGCGCCATGTCCGTGAACATGGACGAGCTCAAACACCAGGTCATGATCAACCAGTTCGTGCTGACGGCGGGCTGTGCGGCCGACCAGGCGAAGCAACTGCTGCAAGCGGCCCACTGGCAGTTCGAGGTGCGTAGGGGAACCGGGGACGGGCGCGGGCGGCGTGGACACGTGCCGGGGTGCGGGCCGTGGGTTTCACCGAGCGCAGGGCCCGAGCCCCGGAAACCCCGCTATGAGGACGGGACACCCTCCCTGCGATCCCGGTAACGGCTGGGGACGAAACAGACAGCCGCCTGTAAGACGCCCAGGGCCGGGCCGGAGGCGGAGTCGCTCCGAGTGAGCGGTCCCAGGGTCGGTGTGCCCGGTGGGCGGCTTGCGGAGTGTGCGCACACGTACGTGTGGGTTTGTATTTACGCACGCACCGCGCTTGGGCGTCAGCAAGGCACATCGAAGGTTGTGGGCGCATGTGTGTGTCTGATACCCTTGTATATCATGTTTGGGGTGTGTGTACGGAGTACATAGGTGGTGGTATGTTCATGGTAGCCATGCTGGGTCTGGTGCGGTGTGTGTACACATACGGCATGGAGAGTATGGGTAGTGTACGGGATCCTCATAGTAAATTACGAGACAATCTGTATATGTGTAGCCCATTCCAGAGGTGTCACTGGGGCGGGTATTCTCGGGCCTGACAAAGGAACCTGTACATTGCGATGGTGTACTGTAAACGGTTCACTAATTTTAGAGCATTTTAGACAGAATGTGGGAAGGTCAGTCTGGCTCCCACCCACTCCCAGGTTTCTCTTGACCCGTAGATTAATGTGCCCAGTTTTCTGTTAGTGGGATGCCTGTTTTCCTCTAACTCAAAACCACACATTCACTCCTTGTGGGCATCTTGAGATGAGGCTCGATGGCCTAGAGCTGTGTCCCTTACAGGTGTTAGTCACAGCCAGAGCCAGTCTAGTTTTTTTTTTTTTTTTTTTTTTTTTTTTTTCCGAAACAGGGTTTCTCTGTATAGCCCTGGCTGTCCTGGAACTCACTCTGTAGACCAGGCTGGCCTCGAACTCAGAAATCCGCCTGCCTCTGCCTCCCAAGTGCTGGGATTACAGGCGTGCGGCCAGTCTAGTTTTGTGTGCCCAGTTGGAGAGCCCAGAGCTTGGGTTCCCAATGAAAGCCATCCCGTTTTCTCTAGGAAGAGCCAGGAAGGGGAGACCAAGGCTTAACTTCCTGGTGCATGATTGGAACCTCCCCAGGCTGAGAAGACGGTAGCCTTTCCAGCTCTGTAAACCAAGCCTTTTACCTACTCCCTGCTAGACTTCCAGGCCAATGTCCCTACTCAGGAGGGGGAGGCTTCTTCCTGTAGCCTCGATTTTCTTACCCCGGGAGGGTAGCAGTCAACCTCTTAAGGCCCAAACGCTCTGCCCTCTGTCCCCTCCCCCCTGCAGCCCCACCCCAGGGAAGTGTCTTAGTCCTCAACTCTGCAACAGTCTTAATCTGCCCTGTTGTCTCTGGGGTTGGATGTGGTAAAACTTGTAAAACCACATTCATGGCAGTTGCTGGAGCCCGGCGGCTCTGCCTGCCTGAGGCGGGGCAGGCTGGTGTCTTGTGGGAAATGGGCTGTGTGGAAGACTCAGCCCATCTATCAGTATGGGACAGGCTGGAGGGAATGGACTGAAATGTATGGCTACCAAGATTAGGGAAGACTGTCCCCAGGAGGAGCGGGGACTTCCTGCAGCCTGCAGCCTGGAAACAGACTGCCTGACATGGATAGGTTCTCTGTTTGCAGAGTCTCCCTGTCACGATGTAGGAAATGAAGAGTGAGCTGTGAGCGCCCCTCGAGCTGTGGCAGCTGAGGAGGAGTGAGGGGTCCCTCATGGTTTTCCCTCCCCCTCCTGGAGGGTAGCATACTCCAGGCAGCGTTTCTGGGTCACATTTTCAGATTCAGGTGCTGGGGGTGGGTGGGTGGGAAATCTCTGTAGCTGGCTAGGTGCTTCTCCATGGAGAACTCACAGTACCCTTTGGAGGACATTACCAGGTGTGTCCTGTTGGGGGTCCTGGACTAGAGGAGCAGCTGCCCCTGCCAGGGGGGCTTGAGTGACACCAGGTTCATCCCCACTCCACTGTTTGGGAACAGTGGTGCAGGGCATCACCAGCAGGGTATTCTCGGAATAATTCATTTGAATCTACTTGAAGGAAAAATAAAAGAGCTAACGGTAGTCAGACTGGGTTTCTGTTGTGAAATCAGAGGCAAGGGGCTCACAGTCCTGCTGGCTTTCCTGGACTCCTGCTGGCTCTTGGTTGGATTACAGGAATGGTAATGCCACCAGGCTGGAGCTTAGCGGGCTCCAAAGGACCCCTCACCCACTTGAGGGGCCTCACCCAGCACTTTGACAAAAGCATCCAGTTTCCTCTTCCTGAATCAGGCCAAGGCAGGACACAGTACAGACACCATCCTTGGGGCTCCCTTCTCCAGCGACACAGGCCTTCACCCTGAGTCCTCTTTTACCACACTCTTGGCCAGTCCTGAGTGTTGGCCTAGAGTCCCAGTCGAGTTCTGCTCCTATTTCTACCTCGTACTAGCCCAGGGTCTTAGTCACTTCTTCTCAGTTTTCCTGTCTGTAAAATGGAGGACACCAATTCTAGCCTCTGCGTTTGATGGCGCTCTGCTTGGAGAGGCTGTAGCTCAGAACAACAGGTGGCTAGGGAGCTGTCCCATCAGCTGTCGTGGGAGCAGTCTTCAGTTTCTGGGTCACCCTCTAGCTGTCCATGTTAGGGACATCCCTCCAGAGATGGAAGTTATGCTAAGAATTCTCCACCCTCTACACTGAGACTTTTTTTTTCTCAAGACAGGGTTTCTCTGTGTAGCCCTGGCTGTCCTGGAACTCACTCTGTAGACCAGGCTGGCCTTGAACTTAGAAATCCGCCTGCCTCTGCCTCCCAAGTGCTGGGTTTAAAGGCGTGCGCCACCACTGTCCGACAAGACTCACTCTTTGAGAGTTCCCTGGTACATACGTGATATGGAGGCTCAGAAAAGGGTGGGGACTTGTGCCCCCACCTCAGTTGAGGTGACAGACCCAGGCCACAGTAGAGTCCAGAAAAGCCACAGTGACATTGTTAGGGTGTGGGCCGCGAGGGTTCATAAGGCCACAGCTACCTGAGTGGTGGGAAGCAATGTTACAAGTGTCTTCACTACCTGTCCAGCCTGCTGGGAGTTTCATGAGACCTCCTCGTGTGGTGGTCACAGACACCTCAGTTCACCCTGTCCCTCTGGGATCCTCGGACAGGTCTCAGAGGGTAAGCACAGCCTTTCTCCCTGCAGACAGCCCTCAGCGCCTTTTTCCAGGAGACCAACATCCCCTACAGCCACCACCACCAGATGGTAAGTGTGCCCTGGAGACCCTGGTGGTTCCCAGTCGGGGAAGGGGAGGCTGAACTTACTGGCTACACCTAGTGAGGTGGAGGAGGGTCACTGGGATGAAGGCGCTTTCCACGTGAGACAGGAGTATAGGCAGCCCGGGCCCTGCGGAACCTGGAGAACGCTGGCCCTTGGAGCTCATGCCAGGGCCGCCATACTGACCACAGGCTGGAAAGCCTCAGGGCCGAGGTAGTGGGCATTGTGCCAAGTGGTATGGTCGCATGAAGCCAGGCTAACCCATCTTTCTAGATGCCGTTCCCTGTGGACTGCTCCCAGGGTGGTGGGCCAGCTAGGGCCAGGTGCAGCCCAGGTGACTCCCAGTAATTTCTGGGCATGTCTCCTTTTTAGAGGCAGCAAAGGCCCCACCAGAAAGGGTGCTCAATCCTCCGTCTGTGCTTTCTCCCCCACAGATGTGCACTCCCGCCAACACCCCTGCCACGCCCCCCAACTTCCCTGATGCCCTCACCATGTTCTCCCGTCTCAAGGCCTCTGAAAGCTTCCACGGTGGTGGCGGCAGCGGCAGCCCAATGGCCACGTCGGCCACGTCACCCCCACCGCACTTCCCCCATGCCACTGGCAGCTTTGCAACACCCAGCTGGCCAACTGCAGCCTCGCCCCCAGGAGGCCCACAACACCACCAGCCGCAGCCGCGCCTGTGGACTCCGGCACCCCCCTCCCCGACCTCAGACTGGCCTCCCCTGGCTCCCCAACAGGCCACCTCAGAAACAAGGGCCCACCCTGCCATGGAAGCAGAGAGATAAGGGAGGCCCCTCCCCCCTCCCGGAGGCCAGAACCCCGTGGGGTGGGGGAGAGGATGTCTCCGTGGGCCCCTTCACCCCCTCCTCTGTCTGCACCCCTATACCCCAGAGCCCTGGAGGGGAGAAACTGGACTCTAGCCAGGCAGTCTTGTGCCAGCACGCACAGCTGCACACACGCAAGTTCACAGCGCAGGCACCCCCAGCTCGCATGGATCTGACTCAAGTGGCTTGAGTGCCTAGTGGGCAGCACCTTGGAGACCAAGCAGCTATCCAGTGAAGACTTACCTGCCTGGCCCCACCACCTGGAGTGTTTCAGAGAATCACTTGGTGGCACACACGTGGCTGATTCCTGTCTTGGGGCCAGTAGGCCTAGATCCCTACCCTTGGGAATGCTGAGCCTTCTCTGCATGTGTACGTGCAGCTGTGTCTTATGTATTTATATGTATGTCGCTCTTCAAAAGCAACCTAGTTTATGGGGCAGCTGGACTTTGCATGTTAGAGTGAACCCCAAGCCCCTTGGCCCACCACCCCGTTGTCTGAAGGGCCCTGCCTCACTCCACCTCCTTATCTGCCAGCATTGCTGTTTTCTGCAAAGGATTATGGGAAGCTCCAGGACTCTTCTACCCATCCCCTGCCTGCAAGGGTTCCCTGCATGCCTCTTCCCCAGAGCCCGGGGTACCTGGTCCCCATTTCCTATCCCTCTTTTAACAGAGAAAAGAATTCCAAACCACCACCAGGCTGTGTAGTCTTGCCTCATATATCCTGGGCGCTGCCGGCTGGCTCTGGAAGGGGTGCGCTCCCCACTCTCCTAGCTCCACACTCCTCTCGCTATCCTGTCTCATGGTCTGAAATCATCTTGCCTATCAAAGCCTGTCTCAGATTTCTAGCTTTCGTTCCCAGAACCTCTCCTCTTACTTAACCCGTTTCCTGATGAGATATAGAGGGTTCTTAGTCCTGTCTGTCTGGCCTTCCCATGGATTTGCTGGGACCGTTAGCCTAGCTGCCGACCTGAGGGCCTGGTGGGGCTCCTTTACCAAGCTGGGTGTCTATCTGGAGGCAGAGAACCCAAGTCTCCCTCTACAGCTTCCCCACTCCGGGATGGTAGGAAACTGTTCCTAGGGGATCTGATCCTAGGGACACCTGCCATGCAGGTTGGCCTGTGGGCTGTGTTTGATGATGTATGCGGCCTAATGTCAGTTTTTGAATGCCCAGCAGCCCCTGCGTGGCCTGTGGTGGATGACGTCAGCCCTGCTTAAAATGGTGTTTCATGGAAAAGTGGAAAACATCACCCTAGAGCTTGTTTTGTACATAAAACCTTACTCTGCGGTGCCCCTCACCCCCATGTCAGAATCAGGAGCTCCTGCTGCTAAATACACAGAGAGGCTTTGTGCCACCACCACCACCCGCCCCAACAGGGTTTCTGTGTAGCCCTATCCTGGAACTCACTGTAGACCAGTCTGACCTCAAACCCAGAGACCTGCCTCTGCCTCCCGAGAGCTGAGATTTAAGGCATGCGCCACCACCTGGCTGACACTGAAGAAGACCCTTGAGATCTCTAACTTGCTAGAACTGAGGCTGCCTTTGAGCCTACTGTCTGAGGAGGCTCCTGAGAACTGGGCCTGGGGATCTCAGGTGCTTACACACGTGAAGGCAGAGGGAACTTTTGTCCTCAGCACTGTTAACATCTTGGCCAAATCACGTCCTTACAGTGAGGCCTGTCCTATATACAGTTGGTGCCCAGTGTCCTAGAAGCCTGCCCAGCAGATCAAGTTGCACCATCAGGTAGTGGCCATCAGCGCCCACTGTAGACACTGCTGACCTCTCTGGAGACGGACGGCCATTGCTGGTCACTTGCTTCACATGGCTCGCTGCCCAGCCTAAGCAGACCCCAGGTCTCCACACCTGTCCACATCAGTGCTGGGCAGAGCAGCAGGTAGGCAGTGGTGACTGCTCCGCCTACACTAACAGCCACTCATTTACACGTGGGAAAGGTGAGCTTTCTGGTAGTCAGTTCCACAGCTAAGCACACAGCCACCACTCTGCTGATCTCCACACTTGGAAAAGGATGAGGGTATTTTGAGTGCTGCAGGTGATTTTGTTTCGAAGCACGGTGTGGTTCAGGCTATCTTTGAACTCCCCTCCTAAAGGCTGGGATCACAGATATGAGTCGTAACTTTTTTAAGTACTTGCCAAACATCCTAACTTCCAGCCTGTTAAAAACCACTGGGATGCGGGTCCTAGATACTGGAGTTTGTAGCATGATGGAGCCCTGCTGGTAGGACACAGGGCTGGAGCACTGGTCTGAACTCGGAGAGTTGGCGACAGTCACACAAACCCTGGACCTTTTTAGAGCTTAACCCCACCAGGAAGCCGAAAGTCAAAAAGATAACCAATGGTCTGTGCTCGGAGGCTGGCCGCAGAGACCAGCCTTTAAGCCATCCTCAGCAGCACTTCATCTCAGGTACTCCTCACAGCAGCCTGAGCAACAATGGAAGCCGGCCCTCGGGCTCAGGGTGGGGCTGACATGGTGAGTGCCTGCCTGGCCTGCAGGAGGCCCCGGGTGGGATCCCTGCCCTGGCATAAGCCATGAGGCAGGAGAGCATCCAGCCCCACAACTGCGGTCAAGGTCATCAGATAGAGATGTAGTTGAAAGCAAGCCTGAGATACAGGAGACCCTGTCTCAGAACAACCCAAACTAGCCTGTTAGAGTTGGTCATGTCCTGCAAGCCCAGATGACTGGTGTCTAGGTGATTTCTCACACTGCCACTCTTAAAATGCCATTTGCATCTATGAGGTTGCTTTAAAGAATGTTTCAAGCTTTGTGACTGATTCCCAAAGAACACTGTGACATCCATCTGTCTAAGGAGAACCATGGCTTTGACAGTGGATGACCGTGCCCTCCCTGTGACTGAAGGAGGCCTGTCCCATGTGCACGCTGTCGCCTGGTTTGCTAACTGTGTCAGCATTTCTAAAGTCAAGAGGTTTGATGTAAGAAGCCTCACTTCTGACTTACCTTGGAAACCCACAAGTGGCAGGAGCTGGCTGGCACACTAGGGACATGGCCTGGCCCACTTCTGCAGCCTTGGTCCCTCCGTTTCATCGGCTAAATAGGTAGCAGTGACATACATTTCCAGCTGCTGTCCCGAGATCAGCCAGCCTCTGACAGGGACCTTGCCTTTTTTCACTCAGCAGCTGCAGAGTAACCGCTTACCACAGATGGGCGGAGGGCACAGCCGATGCTCAGAAGTCTGAGCTCCTTTCTGTAGCTGCCAGGACTCCTTCAGACAGCCATGAAGAGAGAAAGACTTGTTCTTTGAGACTCTTAGATGTGGGGGCACACCTAAGACTGCTCAGCCTCTGCAGGGTCTGTCAAGTGGCCCAGCCAGAGTTCTCTGAGCATATATTCATGACCAGCCAGAGAACCACACTGTCCCCAATACTGTTTATGGTCCTAAATGTCTCTAAGGGGTTTTTCACAGCAGTCCCTGCCCAGCAGAACACAGATGAATCCTTTGACTGGGGTCTCCTGGTTTGGAGAGGCTGCCTGGGTTGACTAAAACGAAGATCTTTTGATGGAATGCCATTTCCAGTTCCTGTGTTTGGAAAGGTATCCGCGTGTGCCTACTGCATGTGTTTAGGAAAATAGGTACCTCAAATGAGCCTTAAAAACTGTCTTTGTGGTGGGAGGTGCTGAGTCCTCTTGAGATGGACACGGGTGGGGCTGGCCCAGGATGGCAAAGCCCGGCCTGTGACCGTATACCAGGTGCTGGAGGACCAGCGGCAGAAGGCCTGCTCTGCACGCCCGGGCGGGAACAGCCCTGGGCACTTTCTCCAGATCCTGATAAAACGCGGGTAGTGCGAGGAGGGAAGTTTCTCTGATAGTGTGACTTGGGAGTCACTGTCTAGAGCTAGGCAGCATGGCTGTGTTAGGGCCCGCACTCGTGGAGTCGGCTGTGGGGAAGGCTGTGTTAGGGCCCGCACTGTGGAGTCGGCTGTGGGGAAGGCTCTTCCCATCCAGCTCCGGAGCCTCCATCCTGCAGCTCTTAGCCTTAAGCCCTGGCAGTGGCTCTTTCCAATGCAGACATCGGCTTTGTCAGTACTGTACACTTTAGGTTAACAGATTTGTGGTCTTAGACGTGGAGAAAGTGTGTGACGATTCATTTATGGCAGTGTGGAGTCAGGTGATCACTGAGCAAGGTCTGCCTGGCTGCAGCAGCACACCCAGGGGAACCCTATCCTCTGCAGAAGACGCCCCCTGTCCACTCCCCCCCCTCGGTCTTTGTTGGTTATTCTTTTATAATGTGGTTGAGTGTTTTCCCTGCATGTGCAGATGCGCATCACAAGCATGCCTAGAGGCCATTAGAGGTTTCCATTTCCCTGGAGTTAGAGATGGCTGTGAACTGGGGTACTGGGAATGAAACCTGGTCTTCTGGAACAGCCTGACTTTTAACCATTGAGGCACTCTCCAGTCTCTTGTTTTTTTTTTTTTTTTTTTGGTTTTTTTCGAGACAGGGTTTCTCTGTGTAGTCTTGGCTGTCCTGGAACTCACTCTGTAGACCAGGCTGGCCTCGAACTCAGAAATCCACCTGCCTCTGCCTCCCAAGTGCTGGGATTACAGGCGTGCGCCACCACGCCCGGCGAACAGCCTGACTTTTAACCATTGAGGCACTCTCCAGTCTCGTTTGTTGTGTTTTGAGACAGGGTCTTATGTAGCCCAGGCTGGCCTTGAACTCTTTGTAGCTGAGGATGACCATTACCTTCTAATACCCCACCCTCTGTTTCCTGAGTATGAACATTACAGGTGTGTTCAACCATCCTTGGCCACCACCTTAATCTTAAAATGCAAAGACTGACATCCTGAGATGCCCTGTGCCAATTGACACGCCAAGACAGTTGCTCACCCTACCCCGCCCGTGCATCGTCTGAGCGTGTAGCTGCTCCTAGTCCAGGTATTACGAGCCGTGTGGAGGAAAAGGCTCAGGCAGCCCTGAGATGGGGTTCCCCTGCTTTGGGTGGTTCCCCTGCTGTAATGGGGTCAGCCCCATTCCTGTCTACTGCCTGCTCCGAGCCTCCATCCTGCAGGCCTCTCACCTTTGGACCAGACCTGTCCTTAACATTGCGCTCCCAACACCTTGTTCCACGGTAGAAGGATGGACGTTGGCCTGCAGGACTGAGGACTCGTCTTCACCCCCTGGGCTGTAGGAACCAGCTCAGGTATCGACCTCTGAGGTTCTTTACTCTGCAGAGGACCCTCAGAAGGCCACTTTGACATGACCAGTGAGGGGGTGGACATGAGTTTGTGAGGGAGAGTAGGCCCTCTTTGAGGACCAGGGAAAACTCTTGGGTGTCCATATGCCAGGGACGCATGTGCAGGCATAGCCCGGACTCCATTTCCCCAGCAGACCCTCTGCAGTGGAGGACAGGGCGGTAGAGTACCCCACGGTCACGGCCTTCTGCGGAAGTCAGAGCCCACGGAGCCCCCACGATCTGTCTGCAGGGCTGAAGCAGTTCAGGGGCTGAGGCTGCCGTGGTGGTAAACAGCTTTGGAATCTCTGTGACATCTCATGTTCTAGATGGGGGCTGAGCCTCCAGAGGAGGGACCGTGTGCTCCCCCATGTGCAAAGAGGACGAGGCCACGCCTGCTCCAGGCAAGCCCCTCATCTAAATCCAAAGGAATAAGATTTTAGTCTGGCCAGAAAATGCCAAAAATATGTAACTGTAGTATGGGGGTGTCGTCTCCAGACAGAATCACCCGGTTTGGGACTGGCCCAGCCCCATTTGGACACCTTTGCAAAAAGAAAAGGTGAGTTGGCTGGGGTGGCCTCAGGCAACAAACTGGTATTGACTGGGAGCGCTGGAAACAGACAAGCACATAGCACCCTTCCCAAGCCAAAGGTTTCCTTCCTCCACACCAAGATCCCCTCCACCTCAGCTCCCCACCCAGCCAGAACTCAGAAGTGGGGCCGGAGCCGGAGTCATGCCTGGAGCCTGCGCTCAGGTGAGGTATGTGTGTGTGAAGTGGGGTGGAACCCTCAGTGGCAGAAAAGGGGGGAGGAGAGGAGACAAAGGAGGAATGTGAGGGAGTAAACTAAGGAGCAAGGAGCAGCAATGGGAGGACTAGCCCGGCTAGGGGAGCGGCTGTCCTGTACCTGCCTCCACTTCGGGCCCAAGGCTGGTCACCAACTGCCAACGAGAACGGGGACCTGGGGGTGCCTGGGCCGTGAGCCTGCTGGGCTTGGAATAATAGATTTGGAGTACCCCTACCTGGGGGGCACCTACAGTTCTAGACTCACCAAGGATGCTACACCAGTCTTCTTGTGGATTAGTTAAGACAAAAATAAATGGTTAATTAATCCAAGACAGGCTGTGCGGTGGTGGCGCACGCCTTTGATCCCAGCACTTGGGAGGCAGAAGCAGGCAGATTTCTGAGTTCAAGGCCAGCCTGGTCTGCAGAGTGAGTTCCAGGACAGCCAGGGTTACACAAAGAAACCCTGTCTCAGGAGAAAAAAAAAAAAAAAAGTGCCGCAGCGTAAACATGAACCTGTGTAAGAAGCTGGGGTGGGCCTGCACATGCCTGTAACCCCAGGACTGGAGAGCAGCGTGTAGACAGGAGGGCTGTATGAAACAGCTTAGTGCCGTGTTCAGTGAGAGACCTGAGTAAGGGAATGAGGAAGACCTTCTTTCTGTGACCTCTGTACATGCACAGGGATTCCCCACATACACCCGTGAGCTCATGCTACAGCACACCCTCTCACACTAACAATTCAATTCATAATAATGATCACTGGAAATAAAAATAATCCACTGCGAAATTTGCTTCCCAAGGGAAAACTAATGGCCTGTCTCTAAGGAAGATTCAAGTTAGAAACTAGTCCTAATGATGCCTTAGGCCAGATGCCAAGGAAAGGGATTTCTGTTTTCTTGATTGGCACAGGGTCTCATGAACCCCAGGCTGGCCGTGGACTCACTGTGGAACCTTGGGTGATGTTAGCCGGGTCCTCCTTCCATTAACACTGACGGGCTTGTAATACTGGGGTATGCTCCATACCAGCTTCTGTGGTGCTGGGTCAGATTCAGGGCTGGGCCGCCAGGTAAGCACTGTGCCAATCCAGAGGGGACTGTTTTGGAACTGCTTTGTGCTGTCGGGGAGATTGCTTATACTCAGTTGGCTCTGTAAAAACTTCACTCAGAAGCTCTGTCATCCATGAAAAGGTTGACTGGGAAGGTCTGTATGGTTTGTATTTCAGATACACAGTTAAACACTGAGTCAGCATGGGTCCCCTATGCAGACCCTTCCTTCCCCTAGATCCAGGATCCCTGCACCCTTTCCTGGATCTGTTCCAGGGCTCTGGGTCTCTTTCTTTGAATGAAGGGGACCCTATGGTAGTTGGGTCACAGGCTTGGGTCTCAGGTTGTTGTGCTACAGCCGTGGAGATTTCAAGCGCTTGGCAGATCCAGGAGCCTCTTGGGGATCCCTTGAGACAGGGATCAGTGGTGGCAGCTGTGGCACTGGTGGCAGGGAAGGTGGCCGTGCCATCGTGGTGGTGGTGGCGGCAGAGTGTAGAGTGGTGGCAGAGCTGATACTGGTGCGGGGACCCAAGGCTGGAGACGAAGCGGGGGAGACCCATGCTGTCTGCCCGCTTCTCTGCAAGCAGCTGGCCTCACGGGGCTCCCCCCACCCCCACCCCCAGGGAACAGAAGCTGGAGACTGGAGGTACATTGAAAGCCTTGGCAGGACTGGCCACAGCACCTCTTCAGGTCTTGCTCCTAAACACTTCCGCAAGGGTTACTGAGACATGAGTCCAAGAGTGGGTGCTAGAGTCAGAGGTGCGCCTGGGGAGGGCCTCAGGGTTTGGGCACAGGCGTCTGGGCTGAGCCTCAACTACTCTGCCTTTGACAAGAAAATCAGCACTACCCTCCTGAACCAGGATGTGAACCAGAAGAGACAGCAGGAAGAGGTGCACTGGGAACATTAAGGGCTAGAGATACAGACCAAGGAAGCGCAGGGACTCGGCCCTCTCAGGCTGGCCCCTGGCGGCCCTGGCCAAGAAGCTCAGAATTATAAGTGACCTCATTTGTCCCACCTCTGCAGCCAGGGTGACTTCTGGGGACAGGCACTAACCAAGAAACTCAGAATCCCAGAACAACTGGAGGCCCCATAACTTCCCCTCCCCCTCTAGCCCTCCTCCCAGCCAGAGAGGAGGTGGCTGGCAGGATGTGGGCCAGGCAGGCATAAAGGGGGTGGGGGTGGGGGGATGAGTGGAGTAAGGTCTGGGATGGAGGTGAGAGGAGTGGGGAAGGTCCAGGAGAAACTGGAGATCTGCCAGAACCCCAGGTGGGTCAGGTACTCACGCGGGTACCCCGGAGCATGCAAGGATCCTGGGCGCACACGATCAGTCAGGTTTGGAACGGTGTAATATGAAACTTTCACAGCTGAGGAGGAGAGATCTAAATAGCTCTGGCCCCTACATCAGGCCAGACTTTTTACTCTGGGGGTATCCAAGCAAGGGGAAACCTCTGAGCTTGTCCCAATCCACATTCTGCCATATAATCTGTTTCTTATATAGTACCACTGAGAGAAAAGCCCCTCGCTCAGTTCCTGTCGAAGGTCTTCAGTGACAGAGATGGGATTAAGTGTCTCCCCACTGGTCTACTACTCTCCTCACCTGGTTGCCATGCGCAAGGATTCTGGAGGGGCTGGCGCAGAAGTGGGGCTCAGCAAACATTAGCTATAGCTATATGGCTTTCCTTATCCACGAGGCCCAGCTGCCCTCAGCTCTGCAGGCAGTTCCTGCCAGGGCAAAGGGCCTGGGAGATGCTTGTCTACTTCCTTGGAAATAGGGTAGGGCCTGTGAGTGAGTTACATAGTAGGCTCCTAAAAGGTATATTCTGTGGAACTTACAGAAGTGATCTTATTGAAGCAAAATATCTTTGCAGGTGTAATTTCAGGTCTTGGAATAGGATGACCCTAGGTTACACTAAGCCTGAAGTCCAGTGACAAGTATCCTCATGAAAGTCAGAAGAGAGGGAAGTGGAGGCGTTGGCCACTGGAGTGGCCTGACCTAGGCCAAGAGGCATGCGTAGCCACAGGAGCAGGCTGGGACAGGAGAGACCAGGCAGCTCTGAGGTGAGCACAGCTCTGCCTACACGGTGACTTAGGACCTCCAGCCTTCAGATCGGGGAAAACTGCCCTATGGCTTTGGGTCCTGGGCTCTGGCTGCTGCTCTGGGGCGTATCCTCAGTCTGCCATAGCAGTCCGGCCAAATCTTGCCTCTTTTGCGTGTCTGGACTCAGTGCTCTGGTCCATGGGCTCCCCATGGTTACTATGGGTCAGATGCCCTGGGGATCCTGTATCATCCGTGATGTAAGAGCTGCTTTACATATCCCCTTCTCAGAGGAAAACAACTCCAGGGTGTGCAGAGTGTGTGTATTACCTTATTACACATCCAGTGGTGAAATTAATAATTTCCAGGCCTTAGACTCCAGGGTAACTATAGCAACCAATTCAAAATACAAAAAGATTGGGGTTTCTTGCTGGTCTGACCCTTGGACTTCTGGATCTGGCCCAGTTCACGGTTCTTTACCGTTACCCTAGTGTTTATGCTCTAAGAAGACTCATCTTTCCCTACCCATCCTACCACAGGACCTTTGAACCTACTATTCCCCCAGCGTGGACCACACTCCTCCCTCTCCACCCCTTCACCTGGTCACACTCCTGTTCCATTTTCAAAGGTGTTCAAGTTGCTATCCCGTAGCTCCCTGTGGGCCAGCTTTACCTGAAACAGCTCTCATTACCAGCCTAGCATCCCCCACCCCTAACGCTCTGCCAGTCTCTGCCAGTGTCCAGCTGCCTTACAGTTAGGGCCTTCAGCTCAGCTATTAGGTTATTTTCCAGTACTGGGGAAAGAACCCAGAGCCTTGCATTTGTGAACTGACACTGAGCTGTATCCAAGGATCAGGTCAGTCGAACTATTTCCTTTGTTCAGTTTTGTGACGCTCTGGCTGTCCTAGAACTCACTCCGCAGAGCAGGCTGACCTTGAACTCAGACCCAGCTGCCTCTCCTGGGATTAAGGATGTGTGCCACTGCTGATCAGTGGTGGTTCACACCTTTAACCCCAGCACTCAGCCCAAGCAGGTGGTTCTCTGTGAGTTCAAGGCCACCCTGGTCTGGAGAGGGAGTTCCAGGACAATCGGAACTATACAGAGAAACCCTATCCTGAAAAACAAAAACAACAAAAAGCTTGCCACCATGTCTGGCTCTGGTTAGTTGTTTGTGTTTGTTGCTGTGGACTCTTGCCCTCTGCTATGTGCTTACAGGCTGTCCCCGCCCAGCAGTCGGTCCACAAGGGCCACTTGTCCCTTTTGCTCCTCCCTCGTTTCTGGTGCCTGGTGAGGTCCACACAATGGGGACTCCATTCCCCAAGTGATTATAAGGGGTCCCCAGCCAAGGGCAAGACCAGCCCTGAGTCCACCTGCACCCCCTCGTTCTGACCAGCAGAGTCAGGTCCCACAGCAGGAGTCCTGGGAAACAGCAGTGCTTACCTGCAATGTCCTTCTCCCCAATCCGAGTCCCGAACTGGCTGCTCATTCGGCCTTTGTACAGAACTCCGTCCACCCCCAGGATGTCCACCTCGGCCTGTGGGATGGTCCAGGTCCTAAGCCCCGTCTCCATTACCACCCCCATTCCTTGATGCACATGGATGCCCAGAGCCAGAGCACAGCATCCTCACGGTGCCCTCAGCTCAGAGCCTCGCCTCACACCTGGGGCTGGGTATGCTAGTGTCCAGCCTCTGTGGGCAGGGGGCACAGCCAGACTCACAGTGTCATAGTCCACCAGCTCAGGGTCCCCATAAGGATAGGTTGTTGACAGGTCATGTGACTTGTGCTTCAAGTTGGTCTCATTTCGGGGCCCATCACCCCAGTCCTTCTGGAAATCCAGACCATCCTCATGGACTCCAAAGTTCTGGAAATGCAGCTGCTGCTGTTGTTCCCTGGACAGGACAGAAGGTGGGTCAGCAGCCACATGGAGACCCCCCCCCTCTATCACTGAGGAGACCTGCACGAGCCCCAGGGCTCTGGACAGTATCAAGGAAGGTGGGCAGAATGGCAGGCAGACCCCGGGCATGGGGCATGGTAAACTGGTACACATGGGGACCGTTCTGGGAGAGAATCATCACATTCCTGTCCCTGAACCAAGCACACCTGGGGGCCTGGTCGCCTTGCTAAACACATACACACCCTGACCCCGGACCCCAGCCTGACCGCCAGGCACAGTGTGCAAGCCGGCATAAGTGGGCTCATTCTTCCCTGGCGCTGACTGCCCCTTCAGTTGTTTGTTCCACTGACCCGGCCTCACACCTGGCCAGAAGCTCACATAGGCTAGGCCCCGGAAGGACCCCGGCACCCAAGGTTGAAGGAGATGGTATCTGGCTGGGCCGAGAGAAGAATGTGACAGGTAAGGCTCCCAGCCACTCACTGGCTGTGGTCTTGGGCAGGTCACAGTCAACTGTGAATAATAGAAGGTACTTCCCCAGGAAGCCATGTGGTCCAACATGGTTTCAGCAAGGGCTCCCAGAGGGTCCTCCAGTTACTCACCCACAGGAAGCATGCATGTTAACATGCTTGGATTCCAGTGCTAGGGATTCATCCGGGGCCCTGTGCACGCCGGGGTGGGGGCTGGGGGGGTGGGGGGTGCTACCAATGAGCTCTGACTCCAGCCCTTTCATTCTGTTTACTTTGAGGCAAGGTTTTACTATGAAGCCCTTTCAATATGCTTGCCTCCATCTCCTGTCACAATGTAGCTGTCACAATGTCTCTGCTACAGGGCCCAGCTAAGTTCCAGGTCACAGTAGATGCCAACACAAATGTTGGTTCCTCTCCCCCACTGCCCTCTGTGTGCCTATCAGCCACACCACAGTCTCCCAGACGGGCACCCTGGGCCCTCTTTGGTGCCTGCACTGAAGGAAAGTTTCTCCAGGACAGGGGTCTTGGCTCTCTCAGAGGGTGAGGTGGGCATAACTCTCACCTCATCAGCTGCCGCTGCAGGTACTCATAGCTGTTGGCACTAGCTGGCCTTACACGCCCGTGGGTGTTGCGGATGGTGATCAGCTGTCTGTGGAGGCAGAACAAGCCAGAGCTGTGACAGGTACACATGGCCAGCAGAGGACCCAGGGGCCCTCCCAGGCCTGGAGAGAGCACGCAGAGGACTTTTCACCCTCCCACACTGGATATCTGCAACTCACAGCCCAAAGCCCACAAACAAAGCCTGCAGGACTCCTGACAACTGGGGGGAAGACAGAAACACCATTCTGGGCATAAAGTCAAAACCAGGCTAGGGATGGTGGTGCACCTGGACAATCTCAGCACTTGGGAGACTGAGGCAGGAGGGTAGCAATCGAAGTCAGCCTGTACTGTTAGTACAAACTGAGCTCAAGGTTCAGGCTCTTTGGCTATATAGAAAGGCCTTATATAGAAGTATATAGAAGGCTATATAGAAGTAGTAAGTAAGTAAATAGTAATGGAAAACCTAAGGAAGTAGATCCAAGAGCTACGTGGCAGGCAGGTGTTTGCCAGGAGCTGTGGGTACACGGAGGGGGGCACTGCTTGCAAGGGACGCGGTGAAGGGTACAGGCATGCAAGAGCAGGGCAGCTGGACGTCATGGACGCCTAACTGTGGCAACTTCCTTCAAATGGCTACGGTTGCATCCTGTGTATTTTGCCTCCAAAAGGAAACAAGAATAAGGAAATCCAGAACAGCCTTCGGGGAGCTGGGCCTGCTCTACCTCTCCATCTGAGCTGTGTGGCTAAACAGGCAGAAGTGTCCTTTACATGGAGCTAGGAAGCAGCCATGATGCATGCTCAGAGAGACATTGGTTACCATTTAACAGTACAGGAAGGCACAAAGAGACAAGCACCATGACCAAGGTAGGCCTTGATATTCTTATCCTTCCGATATGTCTCCATGTTTATGTAATTTCTTTAAGAAGATGGAAAACTCACACACATATGGTTTGCTCTCATCATTTTCCCAAGCTGTTAATATTCTACTTCCGTGGAATCTAGAATAGTTACAAGTAGCTAATTAACAAAAGCCAGAGAAGCTTACCAACCAGATTCTAGGCCAGGTTAGTCCTTAGCCACACGTGTACAAAGCCTTCCACCCAGGACTGCACAGTTTGCACAGTGTCTGGTTGCTCACCAGGAACGACCTATTGGACCTGTGTTCTACAGTCCACACTGCTTGCTGTGTGTTCTACAGTCCACACTGCTTGCTGTGTGTTCTACAGTCCACACTGCTTGCTGTGAACGAGCCTCAGCTCCCAGCTGTTTCCAGCTTTTAACTACGCTGCAGTGCCATCCTGTGGTTTGAAAGGGAAACCTTGGCAGAAGGCCTCCAGCTTCCTGTTCGGGTTGGAGCAGTGGCAGCTTTGTAGTCCCAGGCTCTGCAGAGAACTAGCACTCCAGGGCTGATTGCTGTCTGGAAGCTTACAGAGTCACTGTAGGACTTTTCCTCCTAGGTCTGTTCCCCAAATAATAGAAAGCTGGTGCTCAAATAAGTACACACCAATGTTCACAGCAGCACTAGTCACAACAGCTGAAAGACAGAAACTTCCCAAAGCCCCCCATGTGATGCATGCAGGCAGGAAAGGCTTTCTGCCCACACAATGGGATATTACTCCACTGTAAGAAAGTAGTAAAATTGTTTTCTGCTATCTTGTGGAGAGATCTCCTGAAGAGTAAGCTCAGAAAAGAAGCCAGACACCCAAGGGCACATATTGTACAGTCCCATTTATAGGAGACAGCTGGGAGAGGAGAGCCAGTGGCTTCCTGGGCTAAGGGAGGTGGTAATGAGAAGTGACCCGTAATGGCGCTGGGAATGTCTTCGGGGGACCAAACGGGGCTAGGATGGACTAGCGACAACTGTTGTGGTGTTGGAGGCCACTGAACTGTGGCCTTTCCAGCGGTCTTAAAGTAAGGGCAAGGAGTTGGAATTAAACATGCCCCTGAAATCCTAATGCCAGAAACAACGACACAGGAAGACAGCAAGTTCTGAGGCCAGCCTGGACCTCACAGCGAGACTCCCTAGGAAAAGATGAACGAACACAGAAATAGCAAAGTCCTGCTTCCCCTTAGTCTCTGGAACAAAGCAGTGCCGGTGTTAAAGGTGAGAGGCGGGGCCTGCTCCCCCATCTAGGAAACCACGGAGGCGGAACAGATGGTGGCTGTAGGATGGCGAGGACGAATGGGTCTATAGTAGGTAGGTGTGCGCATTTGCAAATAGAACAGCTGTACGTGCTTGAGGTCTGCAGGGCGCTGTCAGGGTCTATACAGGTGACTAAGGTAAAGAAGTGCACTCAGGACCTGCATTGTACACGGGACCCTGCAAACCTGGAGGGCGCCCTCTGGCGGCGATACTCACGGGCCAGTCATCATCTCTACGGGCCGGTCGCAGGAGATGCACTTCACCCTCTCGAACAACTTCCTGGAGGACAAGGAGGTCAGTGGCCAGGGGTTAACAGGGCCCAGGGCAGGGGAGTGGGGTGAGCTTAAGGTCCCTGAATCCCCTTTGTCTGTGCCTGTAGCCCTGGAACAGAGTGCTTTGGTTTCCCACCCTCTGAAGGATCAAGACTGGCACACACCCATTTAAAGAAACAAAAGAAAAGAAAACGCCCTTGAAGGAGGAAGGTATGTGGACCCTGATGGCAAGCCTGTCTGTCTGGGGACAGGTACCACAGGGCCTGACTCAGTGTCCAGATAGGTCTGCCAATGTGTAGGCTTGTCCTCTTGTCCTGGTTTCCTTTCCCTCTGTGAGCCTCAGTTTCCTCATCTGAAGAGAAGGCTAGAAGCGCTCCGCTCTGCCCCGCCCTCCCTCCCTGCCCCATCCCCATGGCTGAGTTCTGGAATTCTGGGCTTTCCTCTGTTGGCAGCATCAGCAGCAGGACCACCCTCGGTGAACTCACTTCTTAAAGCCTGCAGCGCTGTCGGGGTCGAATCGGAGGCCTTCTATCAGAAGCTTCCGGACGACCTTCCAGACCTCTTCTATGTCCTTCTTCAGGCTGTTCAGATCGCTCTGGACTAGCTGCCAATCACAGGAAGAAAGAAGGCCCGTCAGTTAGCTCACCCGAACAACCTGCAGAACCACACAAAGAATAAGATAAAGGCATCCAGGGACTGGGGGGCGGGAGGAAGGAAAACCGTTTAGCTCACGGCTTTGTGGGTACTCTTGGCACAGGGAGTTGCAAGGTGAGATTCCCAGTGGCCATTGCAAGAAATGACACCAGTTACTGCCTCCGAACCTACTGTTCTGTTCAATTGCAAGTCTGGAGGCTGGAAAACTATTTCTCCAGTGAACCCCATGCCCTGATTTTCACACATCTGACAAATAGTTATGGAAGGTTTGCATGTAAAGTGGACAGTTCCTTTAATATACTCACAAAGTCACAAAATACGGAAACATCACAATCAACTATTACTACTACTACTACTACTACTACTACTACTACTACTACTACTACTAGACAGGCTATCTCTAGAGCACATTGGCTGTTTTTCACAGACCCATTTGCCCTTATCTCTCAAGTGGGATTAAAGACATTAAAAGATTAAAGAGATTAAAGGCATGCACCACCATGTCGGCAAATTTATCATTTCTCTTTTTTAAAAGGGTTTTTGTTGATTTTTGGTGAATTTCGCATCATGTGAAATTCCATGCTCAGTCCCATTGTCTCCCCATCCCTTCATATCTGCCCTCCACCCTTGCGATCTCCCTCTCCTCAAAAGAATAATAATAAGAAAACAAGACGAAACAAAAACGTCTGGTGGAAGCTGCAGTGTGTCCCACAGCACCTTCTCTCCGCCATCTGCACTTGCCAATGGTGACTGCAGTCAGTCAAGGGCTGTTTTGAGGCCTCTGGCTTCTGCTATACTTTTAATACTGAATCCTCACGGACTCCTGGGATATTCTGCTATTGCCCTGTGTCATGGAGATCCTGCAGCTTTGGATCTGCAGGCCAGGCCCCTTCACCTGCTCCACGGTTCATAGATGGGGGAAATGTTGAAGTGGGTCAACTCTGGGCAGGCGTGGTAGCTGAGCCGCCCGACCCACCAGCTCTCTGGCACCCACACCGCCGGGGCAAGCTCTCTAGTACTGCCCGAGCAGGCTCACCCGGTGCTGCAGCTTGCAAGTGGCCAGGCCAGCTCTGCCATGCCCCTGCCCAGCATGGCCATTGAGGGTGAGGCCAGTTAGGAGTGGGGTATTATTTCTTTTGAGGCACTGCTTCACTATGTAGCTGAGTCTGGCCTGGAACCCACAATCTTCCTGCCTTAGCATCAGAAGAGCAGAAATTGCAGCCTTATACCTCCACACCTGGCTTCCCACTCCATGTTAGAACATCATTCTCCAAAGAAACTCCATTACCAGTCACCCCTGTTTCCTCCAAATCCGCAGCCCCTGGCAATCAGTAACCTACTTTCTGTCTTTGGGATTTGTCTATTCTGGACCCCAATTCCCTTTCCCTGTAAGACAAGGTCTTGCTATATCACCTCGGCTTACCTCCAGACGCCATAGCCCAGACGGGACTTGAACTTGTGATCCTCCTGAGTGCTGGGATTAGAGGTGTGCACCACTCCACCCACATCCTGAGTACAGTGAGTTATATGATAGTTCCTGCTTGGGTCACATTGCCAGTCCAGCTTTAGACCAGCTCCACATCAGCAAGAGAAGCACGGGCCCCCAGTTCTGTGGATGCTATGGGCTTATGACTTTGCATTCGTTTGGGTCCTTTCTTTGATGAACATGTCTCCACAAAGACAGTGTCCTCATCTGCTTGGCTCAGTGCTTACCCAGAAAGGAGCACAGGGGCTGGGACTCTCTGTCTACATTCCCAAGGTGTGGCACACCGCGGTGGTCACTGAATGTCAAATGAACAAATGACAGACATTTCTGGAGAAAGCCTCCTCCAATCCCAACCCTCCGATTTTCTTGCACCACCCCAAGTGTTCTGGAAGTCAGCCTCCAACATGGCTTCATATGGCTGGGACTCGTACCACTGGAGCCGGTGTCTCATGGCATTGAATGGGGTCAGCTTGTATAACCAACAGGCTTATTCAGAGTGGTGAGAGTGACTTCCACGGCTGTGTGGCAGAAGATATTGCACATTCTTCTTGCTGTCTTAGGTCACTGGGTGTATGTGTGCGTGCATGTGTGTGTGTGTGTGGGGGGGGGAGTTGGCTGCCATGCTATAAGGTCCCTTAATTGGCCCTAAGAAGGAATCATTAGATGAGAAACTGAAACATTTCGCCAAGAGTCACATGAGGGTACAGTCTTTGAAGTGGCTTTGTTAGCTCATTCAGATGATGCAGCCGGGAGGGACAGGTTCATCTGACCTTGTGAGTCACCCGGGTAGCTGCGACTGAGTCCTTGTTCTCCCAAGCGTGCTCTTTGAGGCTGCTAAGCCCTGGGACAAGCGCTCACCGATAAAGGCTCACCTTAGTGCCCAGGTCCTTCCTGATGTGTTTTAGAGCCTTCTTCCAGTCAGACTCGTAGTTGGTGATCTTCAAGAGCATACTGTGGATCATCTCATTCAGCTCCAACGCCACCGTCTCCAAGTCCACTCGGTTTGCCTTGCTTGCCAGTGTGTCCTTGTCAGCTTTCTAGGGAGAGGGCGTTCAGGGCAGCAAGACTACCAGGAGCTGAGACCTCTTACCCCGTGGTCAGTTTCTCTAATTGAACGTCGTGTGTATAGCCTTGGCTTAAGTTCAGTGTTTGGGTCTACACTGGCTCAAACACAGTTGTGGGATCTGAACCAAACATGAAAGTTGATGTGATTTTTTTTTTTTAGACAGTCTCATGTAGACCAGGCTGGCCTTGTATCCCACAGTCCAGGATGACCCTGAATTTCTGATTCTTCTGCTTTCTGTGGTGGAACTATGGGTTCCTGTCACTGCACAGTTTATGTGCTGGGGATTGGGCCCAGACCTTCATGTGTGCCAGGACAGACTGCATCCCCAGACTGACTGATGCCTGATTTTTTTTTTTAATCTTGTTTTGTTTTTTGAGACAGTATCTTATTATATAGCCCTGGCCGGCCTGGGACTTATTTTGTAGACTAGGCTGGCCTTAAACTCACAGAATCTACCTGCCTCTGCCTCCTAAGTGGCGTGTTTCTCCACACCTGACCTGATGGCTGATTTTAAAAATAATAGTGTCACCAGTCTCCAGTCATGGAAAAGAGGAGTGGGAGGGTAACTTTTGACAGAAATGGGGTTTCCTGAATGAATTAGGGTAGAGCTAATGTTCCTGCTGCCTCTGCCTGGGTCCTTCTGGCCCCCTGGTTGGCAAATCAGAGGCTCAGGATTAGTAGGGAAAGGAAGCGGGGGTGGGGGGGTTGGGGGGGATGGCTGGGGGGAGGTCTCTGCTTACTTCATTCAGCTCCAGATCCATCACTTTTTTATCTGCCTTAACCAGATCCAGCCTTTCTATTTCCGCCTTGAGGACCTAAGAACAGAACACAGGCGAGTCAGCCTTTGTCGTGACCTTGAGGGTGACATCTACTCTGTGCCTCAGCAGCAGGAGGGAGCAAGGGCAAGGGGCAAGCTGGGCCTTGGAGATGGCGTCAACCCCAAAGCAGCACAGACCAGGGCTGGGGATCCACTTCCTTAGATGCTGAGGGCCAGTTTGCCTTATCTGATCTACAGTGGGGTCCCGGTGTATGCTTCTAAAAGCGGAACACTAGTCGCAGACCACACATAGTGCCCGAGCGTCAAGGGGAAGCCCTCACTTCCCATCACATAATTTCACGAAATCTCCTATTAGTGCTGGCCTGTCCCCTACATTAGTAGTAGTAGTAGTAGTAGTAGTAGTAGTAGTAGTAGTAGTATATTATTATTATTATTATTAGTATTAGTAGTAGTAGTAGTATATTAGTAGTAGTAGCAGCAGTAGTAGTAGTAGTATATTAGTAATAGTAGTATAGTAGTAGTAGTAGTGTAGTAGTAGTAGTAGTAGTAGTAGTAGTAGTATATTAGTAATAGTAGTATAGTAGTAGTAGTGTAGTAGTAGTAGTAGTAGTAGTAGTAGTAGTAGTAGTAGTAATATATTAGTAGCATTGCCCCCATGACAGCAGCAGCAGTTTGCTTGCTTGGGAAGAGCCTCCCTTATCCCCAGAGCCTAGGATCACTTTTTCTCTCAGGCCACACACTGACTTCTCTCTTCACTTCTGGTCTCCCTCGCCCATAGGAAAAACTCCCGACTTAGCCACTCGGTTCAGGACTGCAGCCCACAGCCCGCCTCGCCTTTGTTCCGACTGGGATGGAAATGGAGGTCAGTGGGTATAGCTAGCCTTCACCTACCCTCCCTGCGTCCAAGCAGTGCTGAGGGTGGAGCTCAGGGCTCTGTGGACGCTAGGCAGCACTCCCTCCCTCACTACAGTGTCTGTCCCCTACTCTCCTTGCCACTGGCTCGAACATAAGAATTAGTGATCAGTAGGGAGACAGCCATGATGGTCCAAGAGGTGACATTATGAATGGCGGTCACAAAGAACTAGAAAACGGAGCTTGTGTCTGCAACACCAACACACACATGCACCCTACCAGCGCTACGCCAATCGCTTCAAATTTTTGACGTGAAAGATAAATACATTTGTATCTTAAATCAGTTATTTAGGGATTTTTGTGTATTTGAAATTAAGCTCAACTGTAACTCATGCCAAGTCATTACCACATCTGTCTTGTCCCCAGATGGTTTTCCAAGGTCACCAACAAGAGAGGGAGGTATGGGGGAAAAGCCCCCAGCCTGGACTCTCGCTCAGCTGCTTTCTCTGGCCCAGTGCTAGCCTGCTTGCCTAGCATGCATGAGGGCCTAGGTTTTATTCTCAACCCCGAGAGAGGAAGAACTGGTTCAGGGAAAATGTTATGAACATAATTGTTGGTGCAAGAAAGCCCCTTATCCACTCTCTGATCCCTTCAACAAATGTCACTAAGCCTTAAATCTGTCCTACCCTCAGGTTGATGACACAAAGGCTCTCAAGAATGGACACTGTCCAGGCCCTTTACATATGAGCAATTCTTTTAAAAAGGATTTTTACGTATATAAATGTTTTACCTGCATGTCTGTGGGTACCACAGACATGCATGGTGCTCATGGGATCCAGAGGAGGGCACTGAATCCCCTGACTCAGTTACAGGTGTTTGTATGGTTTTTGGTTTTGGTTTTTTGTTTGGTTTGGTTTTGGACAGGATTTCTATGTGTAGCCCCAGCTGTCCTAGAACTCGATCTATAGACCAGCCTGACTTCAAACTCACAGAGATCCACCTGCCTTTGCCTCCTAAGTGCTAGGATTAAAAGTATGTATCACCACTGCCCAGATTTGGGGTTATAGTTTTTTTTTTTTTTTTTTTTTTTTTTTTTTTTTTTGGTTTTTCGAGACAGGGTTTCTCTGTGTAGTCCTGGCTGTCCTGGAGCTCACTCTGAAGACCAGGCTGGCCTCGAACTCAGAAATCCGCCTGCCTCTGCCTCCCAAGTGCTGGGATTAAAGGCGTGCGCCACCAACGCCCGGCGGGGTTATAGTTTTTTTTAAAGATTGATTTATTATATATGAGTACACTGTAGCTGTCTTCAGACATACAAGAAGAGGGCATCAGATCTCATTACAGATGGTTGTGAGCCACCATGTGGTTGCTGGGATTTGAACTCAGGACCTTTGGAAGAACAGTCAGTGCTCTTACCTGCTGAGCCATCTCTCCAGCCCCTGGAGTTATAGTTTTAAGCTGCCACGTGGATGCTGGGAGTGAAACCCAGGTGTTTTGCAAAGGCCAGGGGGGGGGGTGTCTTAACTCCCTCCAGCCTCTGGGATTTCTTTCTTTTCTTTTCTTTTCTTTTCTTTTCTTTTCTTTTCTTTTCTTTTCTTTCTCTCTCTCTTTCTTTCTTTCTTTCTTTCTTTCTTTGGTTTGTTTTTTTGTTGTTGTTTTGTTTTGTTTTGTTTTGTTTTGTTTTTTGGTTTTTTAAGACAGGGTTTCTCCGTGTAGCCCTGGCTGTCCTGGAACTCACTCTGTAGACCAGGCTGGCCTCTAACTCAGAAATCCGCCTGCCTCTGCCTCCCAAGTGCTGGGATTACAGGCGTGCGCCACCACGCCCTGCTCAGGATTTCTTTTTAATTGAAGTATAATTTATGCAGAATAAAATGTTGTCAAGTTCCCTTGTATTTTGGGGGATGGTCTCATAGTCCCAAGGAGTAAGTGTCCCATGCCTCCCTCTTGGTCCTCAGACCTCCGAACCTTCAAGTCATCCATGCGAATCTGGAGCCGTTCCACTGCCCTGTCCAGCACCATATAGTGACTCTTCATCGTATCTATCTGGTGACCCCACACTCTCTCCAGCTCTTCTTCCTAAACAGGAGAGACAGTGACATCCAAGGCCTCTGCTTCTGATTTTGCTACAAGTGGGAGGGTCCTGAGACCACGAAGAGATGCTGGGCCTGTGGACACCAGCCCGTCATCTGACAGCACATGAAATGCTTATTGACAGAGACAACAGCGCCCCCCGGACTAACTGCGTGGAGGCAGCTGCTGCACCACCCGGGCACGTCTTCAGAGCTTTCCTGGAAGGCTGATGGTCAGGAGGCCGGCCGGATCCTAGCTCAAGCCAAGCCACCATCTCCTCAAAAGCCCCACTGTGCCCACAACACTGACCTGCAGCCTGGCCTTCTGGAGGCTAATAATCTTCTCTTCCAGCACATTTACCGTGTTACCAAGCACACCCGAACTTCCCATGTTAGCTGAAAGTAAAAAGAGGGAGTTAAAAGGAGTGACGAGGGGACGTGACTGGAGGGGCTCCCATGTCTGTGCCATGTCCCTGAGGAAGACAGTGAGTAAGTCTGAGGGCACTTGAAGAGAATGATAGATTGTCTATTACAGTTTTTAAGAAACTCACAAAAATTATTTTGTGAACTAAGAATGGTAGTGCACGCCTTTAATCCCAGCACTCAGAGGAAAAGCGGCCGGATCTCTGAGTTCCAGGCCATCCTAGTCTAAAAAGTGAGTTCCAGGACAGCCAAGGCTACCAGAGAAACCCTACCTTAGAGAAAGAGAAGGGGGAGAGAGAGAGGGAAAGAGGAAGGAGGGAGGGAGGGGGAGACAGAGAGGAAGAGAGGGAGAGAGAGAAACTGACTAGCGCTTAAGTAAAGGGACTGAGCGGCTAATGTTTGAAAGCAGAGTTTGTTGAGGCCGGCTCCAGGGAGGCCCGGGGCCTCTGCTGCCCTCCCCAGACTGGCCAGGCCTACTGTGATGGTTTGTATATGATTGGCCCAGGAACTGACCCTATTAGGAGGTGTGGCCTTGTTGGAGTAGGTGTGTCATTGTGGGTGTGGGCTTAAGACTCTCATCCTGGTTGCCTGGAAGTCAGTCTTCCACTAGCAGCCTTCAGATGAAGATGTAGAACTCTCAGCTCCTCCTGTACCATGCCTGCCTGGATGCTGCCAGTTTCTGCCTAACTAAGACACCTACCTAGGTAATTTAGGCGCTGGTTTAAGGTGCTCGACAGAGTGGCAAACTCTTCTTTCAGGGAGTCGTGCCGGCTTGGCATCTGGGCAATATGACTCATGGAGTACTGCACGGCCTTTTTCTTTTCTTCAGGACTCGAAGCTTGCATGGCGTTCATCATAGCCTGGGACAGCATTGGTTTGGGTGTGAAGGGGTTAAAGGGTGCTGCAAACTCTTCAGGAAACTCTTCCATCTCATCCTCACCGAAGGGTATGGTGGCAGTGGCCCCACGGGCATACCCTGCACCCAGGAAATCTGCGAAGGCCCCTAACGGCCCTGATGATGCCATGTATCCTGCTTTGGTAGCCAGTTGGCTTGCAGGAACGTCATGGACGGCCTTGACAGCATCTTTGGCTGCCTGGGCTGCTGTATTTGCTGCAGCTGCGTAGGCGGCGGCAGCTGCTGCAGCTATGGCAACTGCAGACCTCAGCTTCTTTATGGCGGTCGGAGGGCCCTTCCGGCGTGGTTCTGGGGCCTTGTCCTTCTGGGGTCTCTCTTTGTAGATCACCTTTTTGAGGACTTTGGTTTCAGGAGCCTCCTCTTTGGTGTCTATGTCTTCGGGAGCCACATCCTTGGGGGCTTTGTGATAGGTAGCCCTCTCCTTGGGGGTTCTGTACCTGGGGACCCTTTCCTTGGTAATCTTCTCCCGAGTAGCTCTTCTCTTGGGAATCCCTTCCTGGGGGGCCCCTTCCGTAGGCATCTCTTCCTGGGGGGGCTCTTCCGTAGGCATCTCTTCCTCGAGAGCCCCATATTCAGCAACCTCTTCCTGGGGAGCCTCTTCCACAGGCATCTCTTCCTGATAGCTCTCCCCGTAGTACTCATACTCAGACCCTCTTTCTTCGAGACCCGGGAGCCGGCGGGTGACATGCGGCGGCGGCTCAGTCCATGGTACCCCGCTTTCCATGGGTGGGAAAGGAGCCCTGGGCATCGGGCCCGGGCCCGTAGGGCGAAATGGACCTACGCCAGGCTGGAAGGGACCCATATCCCACACAGGCCAAACGTTACCCCTAGCCCAGCCTCTTGGTGGTAAGGTCCATGGACCTGGGGGCGCCATTCCAGGTCTAGGCCCATAGACTGGCATGAAACCAGAAACAGGCGCAAATCCAGGGACAGGGACAGGGACAGGGACAGGGACAGCCTGTCTCAGACTCCGTGTCTGAGACACAGAGGCCTGAGCCTGCACTGCCCCCGGGACATCCGGAAGTTGAGCAGCCCGAGCAAGCTCATCCTCCCTGAAGACTCCCGAGGTTCCAAGCTGCACCAAGGTGGGCATAGTGGTGCCAGTGTGGATGGGGACATGAATGTCCTCAGGCTGCAGCTCCAGAGGAGACTCTGGAAGAGAGGTCATGCTCGGCCATACACTGGATGGCTCCACTTCCAGCTTAGGCTGTCCCTGCAGGGAAGGAGCTGAGTTGGTTGGTCTGCTCTCATTCCCCCCCCCCACCTCCACCTCCACCCCCAGTCCCAGGATCCTGGTCTTCCTGTTCCACTCACCGGAGCGAACATGGCCTCGTGGAGGCCACTCCAGAGCACCAGCTCCTCAGGTTGGGGGACAGCGCGCACCTTGTTCTGGAGGGTAACCTGTGTAGTGGGATGGAGAAAATGAGTGGGTGGGGGGGGAGGGAGGGTTGGGCTAGCGTGTGTATGGCTCCCACACCTGCTTTTGGGGACTTGCCTGCTCACTGAAACCCTTTCCAGAATGTGCTGTTCTCCACATTCATTGTAGCCCCTAACGCACAGGGCAAGAGACTGAAATCCAAAGGTCTTACCACTTCCCGCTGCAGGGCACCCAGCTTCCGGCTCTGTATTTTCAAGTCATCACCGAGAAGTTCCACTTTTTGTGGGTTTACCTGTCCAAGAAACCGAATCTGAGGCCGGGGTACGGGTCTGGCCCCAACCTGGCTACTTCTCACCGTATTAAATGAGTTTGGAATGGAAAGGTGGAATTTCCCAGGAGAGAAAAAGGGTTCCAAAAAAAAAAAAAAAAAAAAAAAAAAAAAAAAAAAAAAAAACAGTTTGGGAAATGTTGGGTTACAAAGTATCTAAGAATCTTTGACTTTTTCAGAACGCTGGGTGGGTAGATCATGACGACTCTTGAAGAGGGGTAAGGTCCCAAGAGTGGCAAAGCAGACATCGAAGGACTGGGAAGTGTGAGACTTGAAGTTCGCAGGGAATCAATAAAAGTGTTAAAGGGGAAAAAAGACTCTTTAAGGAGAGAGAGGGTGTGGAGCTGAGTTGGTCACCCGCTTGACAAGCATATCTGGAGCCACAGCTTGATCCCCAGTGTTGTATAAAACCAGGAGTGAGGTCGGACGTGGTGGCGCACGCCTGTAATCCCAGCACTTGGGAGGCAGAGGCAGGCGGATTTCTGAGTTCGAGGCCAGCCTGGTCTACAGAGTGAGTTCCAGGACAGCCAGGGCTATACAGGGAAACCCTGTCTCGAAAAAACCAAAAAAAACCCAAAACAACAACAAAAAAAAAAAAAAAAAAAAAAAAAAAACCGAAAAAACCAAATCCAAAAAAAAAAAGGCCGGGCGGTGGTGGCGCACGCCTATAATCCCAGCACTTGGGAGGCAGAGGCAGGCGGATTTCTGAGTTCGAGGCCAGCCTGGTCTACAGAGTGAGTTCCAGGACAGCCAGGACTACACGGAGAAACCCTGTCTCGAAAAACCAAAAAAAAAAAAAAAAAAAAAAAAAAAAAAAAACCAGGAGTGACAGTGGGTGCTTGCTGTGATGTGGGGCGGAAGGATCGGATCTAAGCCAGTCTCTACTACTAAGGGAGGCCAGGCTGGGCTACAAGGTACCCTGTCACAAAGCAGATTAACATTGAGGACACTGACTCTGCAAGAGATGGGCCCAGGAGGAATTATTTCTCAGACACAGCTTGTGTGGTCCTGATGGAGCCCCAGATTAGCCCAAGGCTCAAATGTTACATTGAATCACTCTCTTTGTGGCAAAAGGCCCAGCTGCAACACTTTGTGGCTTGCTGGCTCCGGACTCCAGCTCGACTTCATCTGCTGTGGGTTGGAAGCTACCGCCTCTTGCTTCAGGGATTCTGTGCCGCTCCACGGCAGGCTGGGATGTGCTCACGCTGATGACACAGAGTAGTAAGAGCTCCCATACCGGTACTAGGTTTAGCCTGCTTTTTAGAGTGGATGGTGCTTCCAGTGAAAGGAAAGCTGGTGAACCTGAATTCTGCAGCAGCCCAATACCTGGGCAACCCTGAACCTCTCAGCATCTACACAATGGCTCCCAGCCATCTGTAACTCCAGTTCTAGGGGATCTGACACCTTCTTCTGAACTCTGTGTGCACCAGACACACGCATGTCACACAGGCAGGTGAGCAAAATATCCAGACACAAAACATTAAAACATACACCACCCACCCACACCCACCCATCCCCACCCCGCCCCCCCTGCATTTTAAGCAACTTGGAAAGTAAAAAAACAATAAATTCTGTTATTTTTTCCTAAGTCAAGATGAAGTGGGTTTCAGTTACTGATACCTGAGGGGTCACAGACAGTTCAGGGGAACAGGGCAAACGGTGTGCTAGCGTGGCTTAACCCTTTCTCCTCCCCTTCTGGTGGAGCAAAGGGAGGGCAATGGCTACCTTTTCAAATATAAACTTGACCGTGTCCACATCCTTCTGGACAGTCTCAACAGTGCTCTTGAGTATGTGAATGTCGCTCAGCAGATCCTGCAGAGTCTTGGTAAACTGGATAGGGAGAAAAGGGAGGAAGCCATGAAATTTGGTGTAGAAAGAATATGTCACATTAGAAGCTTTTGGTGACAGCCACCTACGGGATCGTCTTGGTTCTTGAAAGGCCTAAAATGGATGTACCCAGAGACCAGCAAAGGAAACTGAGAGCAGGCTATGGTCTCCAAGCAGCCTGCGTGGGAAAGGCACACAATATAGTTCTTCCCCCTCCCCCTCCCCCCTCCCCTTCCCCTCCCCTCTCTACTCCCTTCTCCCCTCTCTTCCCATCTCCTCTCTTCTACCCTCTGTCCTCTCTTCCCCCTTCTCTCCCTTTCCCCCTCTCCCTCTCTCTCTCATTGTGTCTGTGTGTCCGTCAGTCTGTGTGTACAATATATATAGGACATGAAGGTTCTAGAAGGCAGTATAGGTAGCCCTCATGTGGGAACCCTTGGAGGCTCAGAGCAGGGGAGATGGGACTAGACTTGCACATTTATTTATTTTGATTTAAAGTGTCAGATTGACTGGCTTTTTGAGGCAGTCTCGTTGTGTAGCCCAGGCTTCCTGGGAACTTACTTATATAGCCTACACTGACTTAGAGCTCTCCTGCCTTTGCTGCCCAAGCCCTGCGGATTCATAGTTTGCAGAGATCCTTCTGGTTGCATGTAGAGACAGACTCTGGCTGGCGAGAGAGGACGACGCAGGGCTTTCACGGTACCCTCTGGGGCAGAAGCTCACGCCTGAGATGCTGCGGTCATAGACCCAGCTCACAGTGACCGGCGATTTTCTGTGACTTTCTAGGTTTTGATTCTTCAGCTATAAAGTGAGTGGGAGTGGAAACATGGTCATGTGTGTAAACACCCCGAAGTGTGAGTAACCATTTCACACATAACACAATTAACCATTTCACAAAACAAAACTGGTCTAAGCCAGTACTTCTCTACAATTATACTAAGATCAAATTTATAATTTATATACATTATAATTTATATACATTTTAAGGATGGAACTTCCTGGTAAAAGATAAAGAGTGGCAGAATATAGTTATATATTCAGAACATAGTTATGGCAGGGCGGTGGTGGTGCATGCCTTTAATCCCAGCACTTGGGAGGCAGGGGCAGGCGGATCTCTGAGTTCAAGACCAGCCTGGTCTACAGAGTGAGTACCAGGACAGCCAGAGCTACCCAGAGAAACACTATCTTGGATAAACAAAAACAAAAATCCAGCTACATTCTATGTAAAGGGCACATTTTAGTGTGTGCATGTGTGCGCGCTCGCACGTGCATGTATAGATGTATTGCATGTGTGTGTGTGTGTGTCTGTGCATGCATACACATACACACAATGTTTGTAGATGCATCTGTGTGTGTGTGTGTGTGTGTGTGTGTGTGTGTATGTGTGTGTATGTGTACCCCAGAGGTCACCCTGGATGTTGTTCTCAGTCACCATCCGCCTCATTTTTTGAGACAGGGCTTTGGGTGGGGACTGCAGATCACAGGTTGTGTGGGGTGAGGGGCCGGCAGGCCCAGGCTTCCTCTGGGGTCTGCATCGCCAGAGCTGGGATTCCTGGTGGCGGCCATATGCCTGGCTTCTCGTGTGGCTGGTGGGGGTAGAACTTAGATCCTCGTGCTTGTGTGACAAACACCTTACCAAATGGGCCATCTCGTCAGCCCAAGAGACACGTTTCTTTGTTTGTTTGTTGTGCATCCCAGGCTGGCCTGACACTTGAACTCCTTGGCCTCAGCAGTGGGAATGCTAAATTTCCAGGCTTGAGACACATTTCAAAGTTATAAATAATTTGGAAAGAAAAGAAAAAGTTCTTTTCTGAAAGCAGTGATCTAAAGAAACCTAGAGGGGCTGTGTCAAGACAAAAAAACAAAAGTAATGCGTCAGCACCTGCTGGATGCAGGAGCCGCGTGCACAGAGGCTTTTATTGTAGCTGCCAGCGATTACGTTACTCAAAAAATATCTCAATGCAGTGGCTTAATCTTCCATCTCAAGGCACTGGAACAACTGGTAGTGATGGTTCATGACCATAGCTCCTAAAGTCAGGAGGCAGAAGGCAGGAGGGTAAGGTCATTCTCGGTTACGTAACAGGTTTGGGGGCTATCCTGGGCAATGCAAGACTCAGAACTAGCTAGCTGCTGGTCATGGTGATGTATGCAAACATAAAGGGTCCCTATCTCAGCAAACAAACAAATAATCCCCAATGAAATTTTAACTGACTAAACCAAGCAATACGTGAGAACCGTGTGTCATGGCCAAGCCAAGGTGTATTAGCAAGTAGCAGGGGTTCAATCAAGTCCTTATCTAAAAGTCACTTAATAAAACACAAGTTAAAAAAATCCCATCAGCCAGGCAGTGGTGGCGCATGCCTGTAATCCCAGCATCCCAGCACTCTGGGAGACAAAAGCAGGTGGATTTCTGAGTTCGAGGCCAGCCTGGTCTACAGAGTGAGTTCCAGGACAGCCAGAGCTATACAGAGAAACCCTGTCTCCAAAAAACCAAATCCAAAAAACAAAAAACAAACAAACAAAAAAAATCCCATCTATCAAAAAGCAGTCAGTTCTGAGTGTGGTGACTCATGCCTTTAGCTCCAGCACTTGGGAGGCAGAGAGAAACAGGCAGTTGTCTGTTTGAGGCCAGCCTGGTCTGCACTGTGAGTTCTGGCCAGTCAAGGCTGTTATGAGACCCTGTCTGGAACAACAACAAAACGACCAGCCAAACAAACAGAACCAAGCAACGGTGCATCATCTCAGTCGAGTCACAAAGAAAGCATTGCCTGTAATCTCCTGGCTCTGGAACAGCCACAGCAATTTTTAAGAGCAGCACAGGAGACCTGTGCGAGCAGGTTCCAAATACCAGGGCTAGAGCCATGGGCACCATGTGGCGGGCAGAGCTGGGGCTAGTTCCAGGACAGCCAGGGCTACACAGAAAAACCCTGTCTCAAAAAAACAAAAAAACAAAAAAAACAAAACAAAAAACAAAACAAAAAACAAAACAAACAAAAAAAAACCACCACCAACAACAACAACAAAAACAACCCAACCCACTTTCACGGTAAAAATGCGTGTTAGAACTTCCTCCGCTGGATACAGACCAGTGCCCAAAGACCTAGGTCTCAGTCTCTGAGCCAGAGCGCTCTCCACTTGCGAGAAGCCCCGCCTCCAGCAGCCCCAAGCCAGCAGACAGACTAGCCAACCGCAGTTGGCTAGTTACCGCAGTTACCCCCAAGCATCTGGACAGCATAATTAGGCCGCGGAAAGGAATAAGAAACGTTTGGTTGAAAAGGACGTTAGACTCCGTCCATTTGCCAGTGACATTTTATCTTCCATCTAGAAAAAAAAAAAAAAAAAAAAAAGTGGGAGCCAGGTATGCTAGAGAGATGGCTCAACGGTTAAGGGTACTTGGTACTTTCTAGAGGACCAGAGTTCAATTCCCAGCGCCATGTAACTCCAGCTCCAGAGGCTCTCGTCCTCTTCTGGTTTCCAAAAGCAAATGCATACATGCACACACTCCTACACAGACACAAATCCCGCCCCCCCCCGCAGCCACTCAGGGACCAAGTACCTCAAGCAAGCAGGATGATCAGGAGGCCAAGATCATTCTCTGCTGCAGAGTAAGTTTGAAGCCAGCCTTGACTATATGAGATGCTGTCTAAAACACAGTATGCCTCCCAATCTTCATCATCATCATCATCAGCAGCAGCAGCAGCAACAACAACAACAAATACCAGGAAAAAGATGGCTGCCCCAAGAGTGAAGGCTCAAAATGGAATCAGGGTCCTGTTCCGGCTGAGGGTCTGTTCTGTGACACTGCGTCGGAAGCTTTCCCGTGGCCGGTAACCTCACCTGCCGCCTCTCATGCCTGGGATATGCCCTTTGATTGAGAGGACTGAGTCAGCCAGAGCCAGGCTGACTCCATGACAGGCTGCAAACTGGCAGTCTGGGAGACTAAGCCTAAGTTTCTGTTTCCCAGAAAAGAGAACCGGGATCCAGGAACCTGTGGTCAGTCAACCACAGCCTCAGGCAGCCAATCCGAGGACACCTTGTCATCTGGCCTGAATAATAGGTATCTAGAATGAATAAGGAACCCCCCTGGGAAGTGTCAGAGCCAATTGTAGACCAGTCAGACCCTGGAGATAGAGCAAACCAATCCAGATAAAAGGGCATCAACCCCTCCCTGGAATTCCCCTCACTAACAATAAAAGCTGGGTCCATTCCCAAACGGGGAGACCCCTGCGTGCAAGAGTCTCAGCTGAATAAATGTTCTTTGCTTTTGCATGCTGAGCCTGGGGTGTCATTCTTCAGTGATTCTTGGACCCTAGTAGGATCAAGCAGCAGTCAGCCTCAAGGTTGGACAAGCTGGGCTTCTAGGGCCTTAGGGGAAAGTTGTCCCTCTGCCCAGGCACTCAGGCCCCTGCCTGGACTTGGATGAAGCCGAGATTACAGGGAATCAAGTCCAGAAGCTAACCAGCCTGGCGCAGGCACTGCCGGTCAGGTATGTCCTGACCTGTGATGGTTCCCTCTCTAGAGTTCTCAGGCCTTACGGAGTACACTACAGGGTCCCAAAGCAAACATCATCTGGAGCAATCAGCCACCTAGGCCGACGGACATGCTCCATCCAGAGCTGTGACAGACGGGAAAGGAAACTGAAGAACAGCAGACGTCCTTCACAGCACTCTGGGGAGGGCGACAACCCAGTCCCACGCACTCAGTACACCTCCGACAACAGCGTCGACCCTGAGTCTACAACCAACACCTTAAAGGAACGTTATACAACCCCCAAATCCCAATTAATTGTGAAGTCATTTTAATTTGTATGATGTACAACAGGCATACTTTGGAGAAGGGTAGGGAGGCCATTTGGAACAACCTCGAAAACAAAGGGCTAATGTCATTCTTTTCTCCTTTGAAGCTGGGTGCCAGAGTCATTCTTTAAGAAAACCAGGGTCAGCCAAGCGCTGGTGGCACACGCCTGTAATCCCAGCACTTGGGAGGCAGAGGCAGGCGGATTTCTGAGTTCGAGGCCAGCCTGGTCTACAGAGTGAGTTCCAGGACAGATGGCCAGGGCTACATAGAGAAACCCTGTTTTGAAAAACCACCACCAAAAAAGAAAAGAAAGAAAGAAGAAAGAAAGAAAGAAAGAAAGAAAGAAAGAAAGAAGAAAGAAAGAAAAGAAAAAGAAAGAAAAAGAAAAAGAAAGGAAAGGAAAAGGGAAAGGGAAAGGAAAAAAAAGGAAAAGGAAAAAGAAAAAAGAAAGAAAACCAGCGTCTTGGGCTGGAGAGATGGCTCAGCGGACAAGAGCACTGACTGCTCTTCCAGAGGTCCTGAATTCAAATCCCAGCAACCACATGGTGGCTCACAACCATCTGTAATGAGATCTGATGCCCCCTTCTGGGGTGTCTGAAGACAGCTACAGTGTACTTATTTATGATAATAAATAAATCTTTTTTTAAAAGAAAGAAAAGAAAACCAGGGTCTCAACCAGACAGGAACCAACAAAGGCAGTTTTCCAAGGAGATGAGGAATCTGGGGGCTCAAAGGGAGCCTGTAATGTGAAAGAAGCCCACTAGAGGGAGCTGGTGTGGGAAGGGCTGGGGCTGGCTGGGCTGGTGATAGGCAGTGGGTTACAATCTGGCAAAGAAGGTCGATGGCTGAGGCTGACACAGAAGCTCAATTCTCTCTCTCTCTCTCTCTCTCCCTCCCCGCCCCCCCCCAAGGTTTCTCTGTGTAGCCCTGGCTGTCCTGGAACTTGTTTTGTAGACCAGGCTGGCCTTGAACTAACAGAGATCTGCCCATCTTTAAAAATGTGCGCCAACACCACCTGGCAGTTTTTTTTCTTTTTCATTTCTTTATTTCTTTCCCTCCCTCTTTGTCTCCCTCCCTCTCCCTTCATCTCTACTTTCCATCCTCCCTGTCTTCCTAAGACAGGGATCTGGCTATCCAGTTATATCTTGAACCTGATATGTAGACCGACTTGACCTTCTGCCTTTCCAGTCCTGGGGTTTACAGACATGTGTCTCCCCCCCCCCACACACACACCCAGTCTGGAGCCCAGGCTTCCTGATCCAGCAGTCCTCACCTGGGTTGGTGGGCACCTGGCAGTCTCTGGAGGTGTTCTCAGTGGCTGTAAGAAGGTGGCACTCCCAGTGTCTGGCTGTTTCCAGATACCTCCAATGCACAGGACAGTTGCAAGCCATGGAGAGTGATCCTACTGTGTCAACAGTATTGGGATGGCGAAACCCAACAGCCTAAGCCTGCTAATTATTAGCAGTTATTGTGGGACCAGTGTGCGTGGGCCCCGGACCCACCGTGGGGCAGGAGGTCTCTGGTGTTTGTGTTGGTTTTCCAGTCACCCTCTGCCTTCTCTGGAGTAAGTACTGAGAGCCAGTCTTTTCTTGTGCCTTAAGGGTGACTACTAAGGGCGGCAGGATACAATAACCCAACCATCCCAGAGAAAGGCCGTGGAAGGGCCTGGTGGAGGGGACCCCGGCATCTCTGTGACATCCGGCCTGCCACCCTCACTGTCTAGCTCGGGACCGACACCGACCCAAGCAGCTCCCACTGTTCTCACACCAGCACCAGGCACCATGGCAACTTCATCCAGTGCATCACCATGGCAACTTCATCCAGTGCGGCACCGCCAGCACGCGAGAATGGGCAGAACATTCCTTTTCGGTACAGACAGTCCTCTGAGGGTTACAGTGCCAGCTCTGATCCTGTCCACGAGGCCCCTCCTGAGCAGAGAAGGTGATCTTCCTTGGTTTCTCAGGGCACATGAGAGTTCTGGAAGCCTTTACAGAGGCAGGCTGTGGCTAGCACTTCCAACATCTGTGTCCGCCTGTCCTGCCGTGAGGCCCTAGGCTATCAGGGGCAGCCCTGTCTCCAGCAGTGTCGTCTTGAAGCGCAACAAGGCTGATGCTAGCCCAGGCATACCTGCTCTGTTCTGTTCCTGAACAGGTGAAATTACGCCTTTGCATATTCTCAAGACAGTTTATTGCCCCGAAAGAAAATTCTTTCTCCATCAGCAGGCACTCCTCATGCTTCTTCTTCCTAGAAACCACAAATCCTCTCTCTGGCTCTTCGGCTTTGCCTCTCCTAGACACTCTATATAAGAGGACTCCCAGAGCATGTGGTGCCTGCAGCCTCTTCTCCTCAGCAGAATGGCCGACCCTTCTTCCCGGATTGTGTGGCTCTTTTACCTGGTGTCAGACCTGGCTGTGGTGACCTGGTAGGGTTTCTGTGCCCTCCAGCACTCCACAGCCTCAGGCCCCTGTGTTCCCACAGGGCCAGGGCCTCCTGACTCACTGAGATTGTGTCCCTGTTTTCCTGCTCAGGCGAAATCTCTGAGAGATGATGATGGCAGCCACAGGCAGAGCACCTTGAATGTGGCACTGCATGATTTACACTTAACAGGAGATTTTTTTTTAAGGTGCGCTCTCATGTGGTCCAGACCAGCCCTGAACTGAATATCAAGGATGGCCTTGAACACCAGACCTTTCTGTATCACTCCCATACTGGGATGCAGCCTCCATACCTGGCTTATGTGCTGCTGGGATAGAACCCAGGGCTTCATGCGTGCTAGGCGGGCATTCTAGCTGAGCTGTCTCTTGGGACGCAGTTCATGTGAATCCCAACTACAATCTTGGGATAAGGAAACATCCATCGACAGTTACCAAGCCCTGCCCTTTCCTGCTAGCAGAAAGGGCTGGAGTTATTCCACCTGCCCACTCTGCCAGGCTTTGATGGCTTCTCTGTTTCCCAGTGTAATGACCTCACAGTTAACCTGAACCTCCAATGCACCATCTCAAGACTGGTATTGATAAGTGCGTGCTTGCAGAGTTACTACACCCTGGGGCAGGGTGTAGCTCACATGGTACACAGTGAGCACTGACTTCCTGGACAGAGAGCAATGGGGAAGGGAAGAAGGAAACGGGACAGGCCAGGTGCACAGCCCAGGAAAGTCAGGAGACACAACACTGAGAGACAGGAGGGCAGCCTCTTTCTTTCTTTCTTTCTTTCTTTCTTTCTTTCATTTGTTCTTTCTTTCTTTTTTTAATGTAAGTACACTGTAGCTGTCTTCAGACACACCAGAAGAGGGCGTCAGATCTCATTACAGATGGCTGTGAGCCACCATGTGGTTGCAGGGATTTGAACTCAGGACCTTCTGAAGAACAGTCAGTGCTCTTAACCGCTGAGCCATCTCTCCAGCCCCCGGCAGCCTGTTTCTTTAATCATCTCTACAAACTCCTGAATTGAAGATTTCACACCTGCAACCCCTTGGTCAGATCCAGCAGCCTATCTGTGACCGGTGCTCAGTTTAGGCTCTCACCTGAGACTTGCTGGGTGACTGGCACAACCACACACCGGGGGGAGAGAAGAGCCCTTCCTCTCTCTAAACTCATCCCAAGCTAGCGGCAGTTCTCTACTTCTTTCTAGTCTGGGGTTCTTCTAACCGTCAGGGCACATAGACTGGCGGAGACTGGAACACCGTGCCTAAGCACAACGCCTCACTCAGTCTGGACCTGAGTGAAGCCTTGCTCCTGGCTCTCAAAATGTCACCTTTCTTCTTAGCCGAAACTCTATTTCCCAATCCCCTCCACCCCATGTCTCACAAGGCCTAGGATTTACTTAGTTCTAGTTGAGTGTCAAGGATCCTTTCTCTACGCACCAGAAGCTCAAGGAAGAGCTATAACCCTGATCTCCGTCTCACAGACCATGGAACGGGGTGGAGGGTGAGCTGCTCAAGGCCCACGGCTCAAAACAGGTGTGTGGTCAGTGCAGACGCACTCTCGGCTGAGACACATCTGGGCGGCTTCCGTGGGGTACACAGGTGTGCAGGTGTTGACTGAATCTGTTTTCAGTTCTTTTGATTTCGTACCCCAGAGTGGGGCTGCTGTCACAGTCACATGGTGACTCCGTTTCACCTCTTGAGACCTGTGAGCTGTGTTCCAGACGGGCTGCACCTTTTTCCAGTTCTTGCAGCAGCTGGTGAGAGTTCAGGTCTCCTGTCAACAGTCCTTCTTCACTGGAGATGAAACCTAGAGCCATGTGCTTGCTAGGACAGTACACTACCACTGCACTGGCCCCTCAGCCCTTGAAGCTCTGAGAGACAGTTCAGGCACCTCTTGTTCGAATTTTTTTGTTTGTTTTTTTGTTTTTGTTTTTTCGAGACAGGGTTTCTCTGTGTAGCCCTGGCTGTCCTGGAACTCACTCTGTAGACCAGGCTGGCCTCAAACTCAGAAATCCGCCTGCCTCTGCCTCCCGAGTGCTGGGATTACAGGCGTGCGCCACCACGCCCAGTGTCTTTTAAATTAATTACATGCATTATTGTTGCTCTCTGTGTGCGAGTGTGCGTGCAGACCCAGGGACGTCGTGGTGATCAGAGGATCTGTGGAGTCAGTTCTCTCCTTCCACCATGTTGGTCCCAGGGGGTCGACTTGGGTCCTCAGGCTTGCTGGGCCCTAAGCAGCTCTACCTTCTGAGACGTCTGTTTGTTTATCTATCTATCTATCTATCTATCTATCTATCTATCTATCTATCTATTTAATGTATGAGCACATTGTCGCTGTCTTCAGACACACCAGAAGAGGGCATCGGATCCCATTACAGATGCTTGTGAGCCACCATGTGGTTCCTGGGATTTGAACCCAGGTCCTCTGGTAGAGCAGTCGGTGCTCCTAACCACTGAGCCATCTCTCCAACCCCTTCTGGGACATCTTAAAGACTTTGTTTCTCTTTCCTTGTCATTTAAAAAAGTTTAAAGATGTATTCATTTTATTCTGTGTAGAGGGTCTCCCTGCATGTGTGTGTACACCATGTTCATGCCAGGCATCCTTGAAGGTTGGAAGAGGGTATCGGAATGGGGTTTATGGATGGTTGTGAACCTGGGGACTGGGGATTGAACCCAGGTCCTCTGTAAGAGCAGCAATTTTTTCTTTTGTTTTTATTTTTGATGTTTTCCTTTCTTCCTTCTTTCCTTTTTTTTTTTTTTTTTTGAATCAGGGCTTTTCTGTGTAGCCCTGACTGTCTTGTAAATCACTCTGTAGACCAGGCTGACTTCAAACTCAGAGATCCACCTGTTTCAGCCTCCTGAATGCTGGGATTAAAAGTGTTCACCACCGAAGACTGGAGCAACACATGTTCTTAACTGTTTATCTCCCCAGCCTCTAGTGTTCTTGTTCTTTCTGAACTGGTTTTGTTGATATGACTACATCCTAGAGTAGAAGAATTGGGGCACGGCATTCCGTTTGAGTCAAGCACTGGATTCAGCTCCTCGTTTCAGTATTACTGGCTCTAGAGCCTCCAGCAAACTGTAGAGCTTTCTGAGTATCAACCACAGATACTCCTCACCTACAGAATAGGGAGAATTACCCATTACATGGCAAGTTCTCAGGGATTTGTATTCATTCATTTTATCTGTGTCTCTTGCCAAGATGAAGCTCCTATTATCATGATGACTATAGTGACTCCCTGATGACAGATCCTCATATCAATTGATTTTTTTTTGTTTTGGTTTTTCAAGACAGGGTTTCTCTGTATAGCCCTGGCTGTCCTGGAACTAGCTCTGTAGACCAGGCTGGCCTCGAACTCAGAAACCGCCTGCCTCTGCCTCCCAAGTGCTGGGATTAAAGGCGTGCGCCACTACCACCCGGCATCAATTGATTTTTGAGATAGGGTTCTCTGTGCTGAAACTCACTCTGTAAACCAGGCTGGCCTTGAATTCACAGAGATCCATCTGCCTCTGCCTCCCTGTAGGACCCCCTTTTTGGGGACCCCTACTCAAATCTTGGGATGGCGCTCCCCCAAGAAACTCGAGAGACCAGCTTGATGCAAACGCATGAGGCAGTTTAATATCGGAGCTCCGGGCTGACTTGTATCTCACGCAGGAGACAGAGGAGTCGACCCCGAGGCTCAGAAACCAGGGGTTTATATAGGAAAAGTTAGGGGGTCTGGCGCAGTTACACATAATTGGCTGATTTAAACATTATCAGGGAGAATTGGTGCGCGGTTACATCAGCAAGCAGTACATGCAGACTGGCATTTCAGCAACGTGGGATGACAGCTTATTTTGGTTAGCAAGAGGTCGGGTTAACCTCAAACTGCATCCAGGGGGGAGACTGGAGACCAGGGGGCCCAGTCCAGATAGCCCATGACTTTAGTGGATATTGTCCAGGCATGTCCCTTATCTCTTATGGCCAGTGAGTTCCCAGAATATTTCAACAGGCTTATTTCAGGCCTGCCGTCTCAATTATGAGCTCTGAGAAATTCAAAACTCCCTTCACCCAAGTGCTGGAATTAAAGATGTGCACCACCACCATGCAGCCTCGTTTTTTGTTGTTTTGTTTTTTTTTTTTAATTGGAGAGTCACATGACACAATATTTTGTGTTATTATTATTTGACCAGGGGTCCTATGTACCTAGGCTGGGGTGGAATTTGCTTTGAACTTCTGACCCTCCAGCCTCTTCTCCCAAATGCTAGGCTTCCTAGCATGAGCTCATGCTTTTATTTGGGGCTAAGGATCCAACCCAGGGTTTCGTGCACGTGGGCAAGCATTCCATGGACTGACTGCTTCCCCTGCCAAAATAGCCATTCCAGCATCTGTATGAGGCTGGTGAGGGCTGGCACACACCTTTAGTCCCAGAACTCAGAAGGCAGAGACAGGTGGATCTCTGTAAATTCCAGGCCAGCCTAATCTACAGAGTGAATTCTAGGACAGGACAAAGACTATATAGAGGAACCCAGGATTGGAAAAAAGGTCTTTATGTGTTTGTAAACAATGCTGTATAAGTGTGGGTACCTGTGGGCCGTGCATACAGGAACCAGAGTATACACCCTCTGGTTTTCAGTCCTCTCATCCTACCTTGTTTGAGGCAGAGCCTCATTTCTGCTCTGATGGACAGGCTAGCTGGCCTTGATTTCTGGGAAATTTCCTCTCTCTACTCATTATAATTGAATTGGAATTAGGCCTAGAAAGATGTCTCAGCAACGAAGAGATTATATTGTTTTTATAGAGGTCCTAAATTCAGTTCCCAGCACCCATGCTGGGTGGCTCACAACCAGCTCTAATCCCAGTTCTGGGGGGATTAGACACCCTCTTCTCTCCTCCAATGGTTTCTTCACACACACACACACACACACACACACACACACACGGGGGGGGGGGATAAATTTAAAAGGAGAACTTGAATTATAGAGACAGGCTATTGTGTCTCTTTTATAGGGGTTATATGAGAATCTGAATTCATCCTCCAGTTCATACAGCAAACACTTCACCCACTGAGCCATGCCCCCAGTCCAAATTAGCCAATTCAAATAAACAATTCAGTGGTACCGACACCATACAAGTTCAACATCCATCACTTTGATGGAGTTTCAGACATCTCCATCACTCCAGAAGAAAGCCCCATACCCAACTGGTGCCACGCCCTGTGCCCCTCCCTTGTCTCCTGGAAACTGCCAACCTGCCTTCTGGATATGAGCATTTGCCTATTCAGGGTATTTTGCAACAATGGGATCTTTAATTATGTTGTCTGTCGTATCTGGCTTCTTTCCTCAGTATACAATTAAGCTTGGAACCTGAATTCTGCCCGGCGAAGTCTCACCTACTCTCCATAAGTGGATACATCCGGTCCCAAAGGAGAAGAGGGACCATGGTGTCTAGGAGGAGAGGCGGGGCCTAGAGCGCTTCTCCAGAAGGGGGCTTACCTTTTCTGTGGCTTTCTCGTTGCCCTCGATCCTCTTCTGGATCTTGATATTATTCCACATCTCCTCGGCGGGCCGCTTGTTCCCGTCGCTCTCCTCTACCAGCTGTGAGGTGGTGGGTATGTCCTGTATCGCAGCCAGCTTGCACTCTATCTTTTCGATGCGGTCTACCACACCGTCAAAGATGTTGCTCAGCCTCTTCATTGGGTTAACGATGGGCTGGGCGTCTCCCTCCCTGGGCATAAACACCACCGGTGAGGACTGAAGGAAGTCCTCTTCCCCTGAAAGGACTTTCTTGAGCTCAGCGATTTGGATGTGATCCAGGATGCCCTGGAGCAGGAGATGAAGGGCCCTGAAGTTCACCACCCCGCACTGCGGTATGGCTACGTCGACCAGCTCCGTGAATGTGAGAGAGAAGCTCATCCTGTTGGGGATGGGTCAATGTGACAAGGCTTCTGGGCGGACTTGTCCTGGGGGACAAGTAGCTGCTTTCAATTATCTGAACTGCTACACCAACAGGTCCTGAGAGGCTTGGGGCAGCAAGTCACAGTGGTCAGAAAGGAATGGCCTCTGTCCTTATCAGAGCTCAGACCAGGGCTTCTGGTTGCTAGGATGCCAGAGAACATGATGGGTGGGCATGCTTCTGAGAACCCAGGGTGGGGTGGGTGTTCATAGGTGAGCTGGCTCAGAGGAGGTGTTCAATTAATATTTGACAAACGCTTCGGGAGTGAATGGGAGCCCTCTGATTACATAAGGCTCGTGCCTCTGAGTGACACAGACGGGTGAGGGAAAAGAAGCCTCCTTGGAGGTCTCTGGAATCAGGACAGAATACAGTTTTCTTAGAGTCAGAAGGTCCAAGGTTATAAGAAAAGAGGATGAGAAAAGAGCCTAAAGAATTAAGTTGGTTTCTGGATGTGGTCAAAGACACCTCTCCCCACCCACCAGCCACCTAGGCACTTATTCCTGAAGAGCGAGAAGGCAAGCAGGTAAGAAGGTCAAGGCGTGTTCTAGATCCAAGCGTCGTGCGTTCCAGTAGCCCAGGTGATAAAGCCTCTTGAGCATTGGGTTGCGTTGTTCCCCAGGGCGTGTGGGGTGGGGAGTGGGGGGGTGGCTCACTCCTTTAATTCTAGCACTCAGGAGGCTGAGGCAGGTAGATCTCTGAGTTTGAGGCCAGCCTCGTTTATAGAGTGAGTTCCAGAAAAGCCAAGGCTACACAGAAAAACTGTTTTGAAAAACAAAATAAAAAATGAAGCAGAAAGAAAGAAAGGAAGGAAGGAAGGAAGGAAGGAAGGGAGGGAGGGAGGGAGAGAGGAAGGAAGGAAGAAAGAAAGGAGGGGAGAGGAAAGGAGAGGGGAGGGGAGAGGAGAGGGGATGGGGATGGGGGAGGGGAGGGGGAAAGGGGAGGGGAAGGGGAGACCGGGGAGGGGAGGGGGAGGGGAGGGGGGAGAAGGGAGGGGAGAGGGGGAGAGGAGAGAGTGGGAGGAGGGAGGAGAGGAAAACCTGTGGGCTTCCTATATCCTTCTAAAGTGTGCACTAGGCTTCTCCAGAGAGAACAACAGAAAACAGAATTCAGTGATGGAGACACACAAGGGGTTTGAGAGCATTGCTCTCTGTGGCTATGGAGACTGAAGTCCCATGACACACTGCAAGCTAGAGGCCCTTGGATGTTAGCAGTGTGATGTGGGCCAAGTCCCAAAGACTTCATAACTAAGGAAGCCCACGGTTCCTTAGACTAAGTCCAAGGTCAAAGGTCTCCTGAGAAACTGGGTAGGGAAAGCATACGAATACATCTTGGGGTCTAAAAGCAGAGGAAGAATGCCCAGCTCCTGGACACAAATGAACAATTTGTTCTTGCCTTTTATTTTATCTTTATTTATGGTGTGTGTGTGTGTGTGTGTGTGTGTGTGTGTGTGTGTGTGTGTATGGTGTGTGTGTGTGTATGGTGTGTGTGTGTGTGTGTGTGTGTGTGTGTGTCCAGGCTTACATTACATTCTGCTTCCTTTTTTTCTTTTCTTTTCTTTTTTTTCCAAGAAATCTGCCTGTCTCTGCCTCCCGAGTGCTGGGATCACAGGCGTGCGCCACCTCATTCTGCTTCCAGATCTTGGCAATCTAGCTGGAAGCAAAGCCTTCAGAATTTGCCTGTCTCTGTGCCCTGGACCTGGAGAGCCCAGGCTACACGAAAAACTCTGTTTCGAAAAACAAAAATGAGAAAAAAGAAAAAAGGAAGGAAGGCAGGGAGAGGGAGAGGGAGAGAGAGAAGCAAAGGTTTATGAGGAGTTCGTGAGCATTGCCTTTTGTCGTTATGGAGACTGAAGTCCCATGACAAAGTGCCTGCAGGCTGGAGACCCTTTATATGTGCACCGGGGGATCTGAACTCAGATCCACACTCTTGCACGGCAAGGACTTTACCTGCTGAACCGGTTCCCAATCTCACCACCACACACCCTTTAATGAACGCCTCTTGGGTCCCCACCTTGCTGAGAGATAGGAAACTTCAAGTGCTGCCTTTATACTTGAGTTATGCAGGACCCTTGACTTCTCTTGGCAGAAACGGCTCACGGGGGTGGGGGGCCTGGGGGCTGGGGGGCTGGGGGTGGGGAGGGCTTCAGTTTGGCTACTTCCTCCATCAGCCAGACCAGCTACGCTCAGTCTTGTCCGGCTCATCGCTAGGGTTCTCTTCCTACCAGCTCTTGGAAAATAGTTAAACAACCTACCACATCTTTCCGTGGGCAGCCGAAGGCACATTACGCCCCAGCCACCACAAAGCCTGCTTCCCACGCGCCTGCTGGTTCCCTTCGCAACCAAGTACACCCGCCCGTCCCTCCATGGGCTGAGTGCTTATGACTAATGGACTCTGTCTGTTCTGTTCATCCCGTCTCATCAGCACTGGATTTTTGGCCATCTTGCATTATGACGGGTGGCCAGACATCCACAGGCTACGTTTTGCCTTGATGCCATGAGACAGTACCCCCAAATTTGCAGCTACAGGTGGTCCCAAATGGTCCTGTGGGAAAGAACTGAGCTTGTTGATTTAGGACTATGTTTCTGTGGCCTAAGCCATGTGTTGCAGTAGATATTTAAGGGGACATTCTTCAACTGGGCAGAGGCAGACAATGGGGGGGGGTGTAACCTAGCAGGATAGGTTATGCCTGGGCCATACAAACACAGCTTGGTCATTCAGACCCAGGCATCACCACCCCCTCAAATTCTCAGTATCTGAACCATTTTGTGTGTAGTGATATCTTAATTTTTAAAAAAGATTTCCTGTATATATGTGAGTACACTGTTGCTGTCTTCAGACACACCAGAAGAGGGCTTCAGATTCCATTACAGATGGTTGTGAGCCACCGTGTGGTTGCTGGGAATTGAACTCAGGACCCCTGGAAGAGCAGTCAGTGCTCTTGACTTCTGGAGCATCGCTCCAGCCCCCGTGCTATCTTACTTTTAAGAGTGTTGGCGTGCTTTGTCCAGGGATGGACTTGACATAGAGGCAGCCAAGGAATGAAACAAAGACACACACACAGACAGACACGGAAATGCTGGGTCAGAGGGTCTGGGCTCTCGGAGAAGGACCTCAGCGTTCTGCATGCCCAGGGCGTGTTATAGAGAGCTGAACAGAAGGGTGGGATTGTGTACAGCTGAACAAGTACAGGGGAGCCACACGGTCTTGAGGTCACAAATGCCCTCAGAGAAAAAGCTATAATGGCTATTTTCTACACACATGGACCAGAAGAGAAGGCTTTACTGTCCCTCTGAGCCTCATCATTGGGGGTAAGGCTTTTATTTTTATTTTTTCATTTCCCTCTAAGTCTTCATACGGCTGTGTCCATATCCACAGCATTTCCTAGGGACTTCATTCAACCAGGGCTTCCTCCACGCTCCACACCTCCCCCTTGCTTATCTCACAGATGTTCAGGATGGGTCTAGGGGCGGTCCCGTGCTTAACACCAGACCACAAGGCTAAGCAGAGAGCCGCTATGCCCAGCAGAAACAAAATGAATTCTAACAGGCTTAAGGAGTTGGCGCCTTGAAACTTGATCCTTCTCACAATACTAGCGGGAGAAAACAATCCGATCACAAACTTTTTGCTTTTCCTAGATGTGCCCGCACAATTGACCATACTCATGATATCGAAGCTGCAGCCGCCCAGGAGATGGGTCCCAGTTAATTCCCAATTATCCTGTCGAAATTGCAGGCCTGCAGCAACCCGGAATAGTTAAGCCGCACTAATCGGGACTCCAGCCCCCTCACGCCCCCAAACAGAAGGACTCATTAGTATAAATAGGTGTGGAAGGGTGTCGCCAAGCTACTGGAGGGAAAAATGCATCCTCCCAGCAGGTTTCTCCTTTGACAGCCTTACATTCAGGGATTCAAATACAAGACAGCCTTGTCCCCTCATCTGACTCTTCACAGTTGCGCCCTCTCGCCCTGACGAGGGCGCTGCAGCCACTGAGGTGGTTGTCCCCTGTGCGCTTGCAACCCCCACCCTGGCCACTTGGCAAGACCGCAGAGGCTGCACTTCGGGGCCGATCACGCCGCAGCTTGCAGCCCACGCAGCCGCCTGAGCCTGCACACATCCACCCCCTGGTCGCTGGACTTTTTTTTCTTCCCTAAATGTAGTCTGAAAGCAGTTAAACTGAAAGCAAAGATGGCGGCATGCTCAGGTTCCAAGGCTGTGCGCCCATCCTGTAAGCCTTTTCATGTTTTAAAATTTATTTTTCAAGTAGCCAAATTCACCTCCCCCTTCCCTAGAAGCCCAGGGCACGCCTCCTGACCATGGCCCGAGAAATCTTGAAGCAGCAAATGGCCTCCTCCCCTTCACTTGTGAGTTTTCCCCAAATCTCTTTCATGTGCTGACATTCAGCCCCCCCCCCTCTGGGTTTTACTTACCCCAAACGCTTTCAGAGTACCAACATGTAACTGCCCATCTCTAGTGTCCACCCGTGCCAACAGTTGAAGTGGGGGCTTTTCACTGCTCGCCAACTTCTTTAATTTGTTCCTACCCATCTTAATGCTTGTTTCTTCCTGTCTGTTTTTGTTTCTTCTCTCACCTGTACAAGCTGTCTCCAGAGAGTTCCAGCTTTCCCACCATGATGGACTGTACCTTCCAGTGTGAGCCCAAACCAACCCAAAGCCCTCCCGGACGACTCTTCTTTTAAAATGTTCTTTTCTCATCCAGTATACTCTGATTCCAGGTTCACCTCCCTCTCCTCCCCCAGTTCCTCTCTACCTTCCCTGCGGTCCGCGTCCTCTTCTTTTCTGTCTTTCGTTAGAAAAGAACAGGCTTCTAAGAGGTAACCATCAAACATAACAAAATAAAACACAATAAGATAGAGCAAAAGCTGTTGTATCAAAGTCAGCAGAATGGAAACCTACAGTTGGAAACCTACAGTGACCTCAGCTTGGAAGGGACTGTGAAGAAGAGGTTGTAGAGTCAGCTTGGAATAGTCACAAGGTGTATATTTTTTATGGAAGCCCTTTTTTTTTTTTTTAGATTTATTTATTTATTATATATAAGGACACTGTAGCTGTCTTCAGACACCAGAAGAGAGGGTGTCAGGTCTCTTTAGGAATGTTGTGAGCCACCATGTTGGTGCTGGGATTTGAACTCACGACCTTCAGAAGAGCAGTCAGTGCTCTTACCCGTTGAGCCATCTCTTCAGCCCCGGAAGCCCTGTTCTATAGCAAAGGCCTTGGAATAGCTGAGCATGGTAACACCCACTTAGGATCCCAGGACTTGAACATCAGAGACAGAAACATTGCAAGTTAGAGGAGAGATTCATTCAGAGTATACTCAAGATCAGCCTGAGCAATACATTCAGACTTTCTCAAAACGCCAAGGGCGAGCTGGCAATGGAAAGTTCAGTGGCCAGATGTTTATGTAGCACATACAAGGCCCTCAGCTGGATTATTGGCCCTACAAAAACAAGGAAAACATCTGGATATTTATAGCCACTAAATGATTGATACCGCAGTGGGTTCCACAAGATTGCTGGTTCAACCCCGGGGGGACTCCTCTGTCCTGTACAGGGTGTAAACAGATTTTTGCAAGAACCGGCCTGAGTCCAACACCTCCTCCAGATTGTGTGTGTTTATTTACATGCAGTTCTGCAGTAGTAAGGTCTATCTCAGACTAGAATCCTAAGACATGAGTGCTGCAGGGCCCTGTTTCTGGACATGTTCTTTACCCCACCCCACCCCACCCCACCCCCAGTCACCAACTGCCCTCTCCATGTATGTTTGGGAGACAGAGGCAAACATTTCTAGGCTCTCCGTTGAAGTGAACAAAGGTGTATTTGCGAAGCCCTTGGCTGGGTACCCGGCACAAAGTGTTCCATGATATTAGTTGTGTTTCTCAGAATGAGTATGTATTTTGTTGGAGGTTTTCAAGCCAAGGATGCACAAACTCATTCATTGCGTGGAGAACGCAGAAGGGGAAAGTCCCTCCTGACTGCTCCATCTGCTCCAGTGAATACAGACGCACACAAAACACCCCGAGTCAACTCAGGCCTCTGCACTACACAGCCTATATACTGTGGGTGCCATGCAGCTCCATCCGACAGGAATGGAACCCGGGGCCTTCCCAGGCAAGCGCTCTGCTTCAGAACTGTATCCCAACATGTCTAACTCAGACTGGGAAAGCACCAGGTGAAATGAACCTGTGACTTCTGCTGGGGCCAATGGGTGGTGGAAAGGGCCACAGGCTTCAGAGTCATGGGCATGTTCTGGGCAGCAACTTGGTTCTGACTGCACTAGTAATTGAGGTTTATGAAAAGTATAAAGCCCAGCAAGACTTCCTTTTCCTGTACCGTGTAGTGCCAGAGATAGAGCCCATGTGCCTGCACCTGCTAGATGTGGACTCTACCATTGAGCTACCGCCGCAGTCCCAAAGTGCACTCTGCTTTATGGAGTCTCAGTGCCAAACTCAGGGTGATTGACTGGCTGACCGTGACAGGGTCTCATTATGTAACACAGGCTGGTCTCTTTGAACTCCCAATCTTCCTGCCTCAGTCAGGTGCCCGAGTCTGTGGGGCTGCACATGGCTCATCAGGTCTAACTTTAATTCTGGCCTAGAAAGATCTAACCATACAGAGACAAGCAACAAGGGGTTGGTCCTTTGTGTCACTGTATTGAGAACTGGCTCTGGGACTTCTAGGCCCTGACTTTCCTTCCTTTGGGCTGTTTCTGTAACCGGGAGCAAGCCGCTGAACACAGATATTTGGGAAGAGCTAGTAAGATGGCTTGCTGTTGAGCCGGACAACCTGGGTTTGATCTTGAGAAGCTACACGGTTTAAGGAGAGAATGGAACGCTTACAAGCTGTCCTTTGACCAGCACGCAAATGCTGTGGCATGCATGCATCCGCACACATGCACACAGTAAATAAATGACTTTTTAAAGGTGCTTGGAGACTTGGGGCCCAACCTGTGGAGATTAAGTTTCACCCAAGAGCAGAAGGGCACTCTTGTGGTGGCAAGGCCATCAGGTGTCCAAGCACCTGTCACCTGTCACCGACGGTGCGCTGAGCTTCTGGCATTTTTCCTGTCCCAGTTATGCTAAAATCTAGATTTCAACATACAAGGTGGCTAGCTCTGCAGGGTGCACACGAGGCTAGGAGGAGCCGCCGGTGCCACAGGACTATATTCTGATAAAGGAGCTGGGTTCTGATGTTCCCCCAGGAAATGGTGACACTGTCAGGCTGACTATGATACTCCTTGGAACAGTTGTGGGCTCCTGATCTCAGACACAGACAATGAAGATTCCACAGCAAGTAATGCAAATGCAACACCTTTGAATGGGGGCGGGGGGGGGGGTGTTGTGAGATAGGTAACAAAGCAACAACAGAATGCCCCTATCTAAATCCCTTGTGAATTCCTTGGAGTAACAACTGCATTACAATGTAAATTACAAACCATACAAACCACCCGTTTAAATTGTACAGCTCAGTAGCTTTTAGTGTACTTGCAAATATATGTAGTCATCTTCACAATTTCATTACATTATTTTTATCAAATAAAAAGAAAACTCAGAGTTAAAGCTCTGAGTAAACTGGGTAGACTGCTCAGTAGTACAATGCTTGCCTGCTTGGCATATGTTAAGGCCTTGGGTATAATCCTGGGCACTGAAAAAGATAATCTCTACAGGCAGGCCTGGTGCATTCCTCTAATCCCATCATTTGGTAAACCGATGTAGGAGGATGGCACATTTGAGACAACCCAGGGCAATGTAAGGTGTTCCAGGCCAGCCTGGACTACATGGAAAACTTACATCTGTTAGCAATGAAGTTGTCCAACCTGAGGAAGCCACGAATCATTCAGTCTGTAATTTTGCCCTTTCTGGACTATGTTATTCACATTTCTGTTGCTGTGACAAAATACTGGAGGGAAATCAGTTTAGTAGCTGGGTGTGGTAGCACAAGCCTGAAATCACAGCACTGTGGAAGAGATAGGAATAGAGCCCAGTGTGCCGGCAGGGGCAGGCAGATCTCTGACTTTGAGAATAGCCTGGTCTAAAAACCAAGCTCCAAGACAGTCAGGGCTACACAGAGAAACACTGACTCAAAATAATAAATTATAGGGGCTGGAGAGATGGCTCAGCATTTAAGAGCACCGACTGCTCTTCAAGAGGTCCTGAGTTCAATTCTTAGCAATCACATAGTGGCTCACCACCATCTGTAATGGGATCTGATGCCCTCTTCTGGTGTGTCTGAAGATAGCTACAGTGTACTCATATACATTAAAAAATCTTTAACAAAAATTATAATATATAGTATATAACAATATTATCATATGGTAATATATGATAATATATTATGATCAACACACATAATTACTGTGGTTAGATGATCTAGTCAAGTTGGTGAGCTAGAAGATATTTTTGACTCAGCTTCAGGCATTTCATTCCATGGTCCCAGGGTCCTTACTGTGGGCTTAGAGGCAGAACAGAACATCATAGTATGGAGGGGGTGACAGAAGCTGCTCACCTCATGGAATCCAGGAACAGAGACCAGCAAGGGGGCAGGAATAAGACACACCCTCCAGGACACCCTCAGGCAACCTAACTCCTCACTAGGCCTTGCCTACTAGAGTTTCTATTGCCTTCTAACGGTGCCCTCAGCTGATTACCATCCCCTGACGTGTGGCCTCTGGGGTGCTGGAGACTTGGCACAGCGTGGAAGACCAGTTCTGGCTTATCTTAGGGTTGCTATTGCAATGATGAGACACTGTGACCAAAAACAATGAGGGGAAGGAAGGTTTATTTTGATCACATTTCCACATCACTGTTCATCAGGGCAGGAACTCAAACAGAGTTTGAGTCTGGAGGCAGAAGCTGATGCAAAGGCTACGGAGGAATGCCGTTTACTGGCTTGCTCTTAGGTTCAGCCTGCTTTCTTGTAGAAACCAAGACTCCGGGTCTAGAGTGCTACTACCCAAAGTGAGCTGGGCCCTCCCACATCGGTCACTGAAGTGGACATTTCTGGTTGTGTCATGTGATTCAGACTCACATGATGTTTGCTCAGAGGACGTGTGATGTTAGGAGAGAGGGTAAATAGGGCTGGACGGACACTGATGCTGCATAGCTGGCCGTGTGCTCCTCTTTGTTGATCTCACATCTTTGCTGATCTTCACTTCCTTGGGAGCTCCTGGAATTCTGGCTGGTCCTGGTCACGATCACTGACTCATGCCAATTCAATTTGGCAGAGGCCTGGCAGTTTCCGCTGGACAGCACCGCCACTGCTGATTTACGTTTGGTGACAGTTTTGAAGTGGAGTGTTGGTATCTTGACACCACTGAACTAGATTGCTGGTATCCTAACAAATGGAGATTGGAATCACCCCAAATAACTACTTCTAAACAGGTCCATGTCCCCTTGTCCTATTTACCATCTTTTCTCTCCTACCTCTGGACAGTGGGCTAGAAGGGAGAACCCTTATTAAAGTAGGTTTTGAAAAATCTAAGTCTAAATCTACCTAACATGACTTAGGTGTAATGGGTAATTCTGCTTCAGATGTGGTAGGGGAAAGGTCAGGTTGTGAGGGGTTAGCAATGTTCTTTAAGGAGGTTGGTAAAAAGCAGCCATGGCTGCTAGGTGGTCTCTCACCTTATTTATTCCTGGAGGGTTTATTTGTTTGGTTGGTTAGCTTGGTTTTTGTTGTTGTTGTTTTTGTTTCACGGTTTTCATATATATATTTACTCTTGAAAAAGATTGGGGGGGTAAGCTGATAATTCTCTTATGTTAAAGAAGATTGTAAGGGCTGGAGAGATGGCTCAGCGGGTAAGAGCACTGACTGGTCTTCCAAAGGTCCTGAGTTCAAATCCCAGCACCCACATGGTGGCTCACAACCATCCATAACGAGATCTGACACCCTCTTCTGGTGTCTGAAGACAGCTACCATGTACTTACATATAATAAGTAAATCTTTTAAAAAAAGATTGCAAGTTGACTTAGAGAGTTGTGAATAGAGGCAAAAGTGCTTGGGAAGCAAAAAGAGTCAGCAGGAGGAGAGCGTCAGGGTCCAGGCTTGCAAGGTTCCTGAGACCAGGAATGCACTGCATGATGAGAAAGGGAGATGAACTAGGCAGGAAGGCACACCGCCACCCAGCCCTGCTCCACACACTTTCACTGCCAGGCATCAAGAGCTCCTCTGTGAAGCTAGAGGCGGGGCGGAGCAGGAGACGTTGGAGGCACAGCAGGATAGTGCTCAGCCAAGGGCACCACCAGAGGACTTGCTCGGGCCCAGGCACCTGCAGCCTGGTGCAGCACTTGCCTGCTAATGACAGTGCTCCAGCCGGTGATGAATTGGCCTGCTGACCAATAGGAATGCTAAATTTATTTATTTATTTATTTATTTATTTATTTATTTATTTTGGTTTTCTCCAGACAGGGTTTCTCTGTGTAGCCCTGGCTGTCCTGGAACTCACTCTGTAGACCAGGTTGGCCTCAAACTCAGAAATCTGCCTGCCTCTGCCTCTGCCTCTGCCTCCCAAGTGCTGGGATTAAAGGCGTGCGCCACCACTGCCCGGCTGATTTAAATCATTTTCAAGAGGCCATGATATTGTATGGCTTGCACTCTCCATTTGTTAAAGCAATGTTAAATACTCGGTTTACGCAGAATAGGGTAATTCTCCAAGACAGAAAGAGATTGGTGTCAGCTGTTCTAGAAGCTGGACAGCAGTTGCAATGGTTGTCGTGGTGGAGGCATTGAAGCAACAAAAATAAAACACAATATTATCAAGGGAGATAAATGTTAGTAAAGACCAGCTGTGTGGTGAAGCACATTATGCTGACTTACAAAACAAACCTGATGTGATGGTAGTGCAGTTGAACAATGTTGTGTTGTGGCTTTAAGAGCCCAGGATATAATTGAGGAGTCAGGGGGGAAAATCCACCTTGTTTATGAAGGTAATGTGGACCCGTAGATGCAGTCACAGACTTCTTACAGAGATTGGGTTCAGCTGTAAATACAGCCATCTCAGACCCTGAAACCAGACGGTCGTTGATAGAAATATTGGCCTTTGAAAACATGAATACTGAAGTGAAGAGAGCAATCAGACCATTGAAAGCAGGAGGAGCCCCAGTAGACGAATGGATGAGAGAGACAGCTGGCATTGGTTTTCAGGAACATCATGCTAATATCATAGGGTGTTGAAATAATCAGTACAGCTTGGCAGCGCGTTTCGCTCAATGGTTTTTGTTCCCAAATGAAACACACACACACACACACACACACACACACACACACACACACACAGCCTTTATATTTTACTATGCCTTAATCAGCACAATAGCTGGGCAGCTTCCTAACCTCCATGCGGTTAATCCCGTTATTATTTACAGATTCTATGTTAAGAGTTGGCCGCTCTGGGGGCTGCACTCTCCCGGCTCCTTCACACGGTGGCCACACCTCTCTGTCCTCAGGCGTGGCTTCCCTCTTCTCTACACTCTCCCTGCGTGGCTGACCTCCTCTTTCCTCCCTCCCTCCCTCCCCTCCCTCAAGCCCAGGAATCCTAATATCCCGCCCCTGTCTGCCCTGCTATTGGCATCTTTATTTACCAGTCAGAACCGACTGGGGGCAGGTTCCCCCAGAAGGTTTGTACAGACACTCTCTTACAGTTTTTTGCAGAACATAATTAGCATATGTAATGCAAGCAGCTACAGTAGGACAAGTTGTAGCCCAATGCTTTTATTGTGGTAAATTTGGCCAATTGCAAAGAAAAGGTAAGGCTAGAAGTTTTGGGGCTCAAAACAGCAGGCACATTGACTCTAGAAAATATAGTGTGCCTAGAAGAGAGCCAGCAGGTTCTGGTTGTTATGAACCACAAGGTTTCCAGGGTATTGTAGCCACTGCAGAAAAGGCAAACATCGGGCTAGAGAGATGGCTCAGTGGTTAAGAGCACTGACTGCTCTTCCAGAGTCCTGAGTTCAATTCCCAGCAACTACTTGGTGGCTCATCTATAATGAGATCTGACACCTCTTCTGGTGTGTCTGAAGACAGCTGCAGTGTACTCATATAAATATAGTAAATATACATATAAATATAGTAAAACGTTAAAAAAAAACAAACAAAAAAAGCCAAGCCGGGCGGTGGTGGCACATGCCTTTAATCCCAGCACTTGGGAGGCAGAGGCAGGCAGATTTCTAAGTTCGAGGCCAGCCTGGTCTACAGAGTGAGTTCCAGGACAGCCAGGGCTATACAGAGAAACCCTGTCTCAAAAAAAACCCAAAAAACCAAAAAACCAAAAACCAAACCAAACCAAACCAAAACAAAACAAAACAAAAAGGCAGCGGTGGTGGCACACACCTGTAATCCCAGCACTCTGGGAGGCAGAGGCAGGCAGATTTCTGAGTTCAAGGCCAGCCTGGTCTACAGAGTGAGTTCCAGGACAGTCAGGGCTACACAGACAAACCCTGTCTCAGAAAAGCAAAACAAAACAAACAAACAAGCAAACAAAAGAAGAAAGGGCAAACATTGGTCAAAGAATTGCTGTTTCAAGAAGGGTATAAGAGGTAACCTCTTGCCCTCAGGAAATGAACAGAGGGGCTTGTCAGCTCTGGACCCTGCAATAAACGATCTAAGCATCTTTCTTTGGCTAACCAGAGGGTACCAAGGAGGAAAGAAAATCAAAATTAATTATTTCTGATCTTATACATGCTGCAGAAAGAAGTGCAGCTTTGTTTGTTTGTTTGTTTGTTTTTCAAGGCAGGGTTTCTCTGTGTACCCCTGGCTGTCCTGGAACTCACTCTGTAGACCAGGCTGGCCTCGAACTCAGAAATCCGCCTGCCTCTGCCTCCCAGAGTGCTGGAATTACAGGTGTGTGCCACCACCGCCCGGCCAATAAATTTAAATATTTACATTTGAAATAAGATATTTCTGTCTCTTTAAAATATCCAGTCTTTTAAAATCTGAAGACTTTCTAAAAATCCAGTCTCTATAAAACTCTGACATCTTACAAAGTTCAAAGTCTCTTGATGATGGACTCACATAAAATCAAAATACTTTCTTATTCCAAGAGGGAAGAACCAGGGCACAGTAACAGTCTGAACAAAGCAAAAGCAACTCCAACAGTGTGAATAACTCAATGTTTAAAATCTTGGCTTTCCGCACAACCCTCTGGACTCCTCCCAAGGGCTTGGGTCACTTCTCTGGCTCTACCCCAGCGGCATACAGCTTGTCTCCTAGGCTTAGGCTGGTGTCCACTGCAGGCTGCTGCGGTGGGGGCAGTCTCCTGCTGCAGGCTGCTGCGGTGGGGGCAGTCTCCTGCTGCAGGCTGCTGCTGTGGGGGCAGTCTCCTGCTGCAGGCTGCTGCTGTGGGGCAGTCTCCTGCTGCAGGCTGCTGAGGTGGGGGCAGTCTCCTGCTGCAGGCTGCTGCTGTGGGGTAGTCTCCTGCTGCAGGCTGCTGCTGTGGGGCAGTCTCCTGCTGCAGGCTGCTGAGGTGGGGGCAGTCTCCTGCTGCAGGCTGCTGCTGTGGGGGCAGTCTCCTGCTGCAGGCTGCTGCTGTGGGGGCAGTCTCCTGCTGCAGGCTGCTGCTGTGGGGCAGTTTCCTGCTGCAGGCTGCTGCTGTGGGGGCAGTCTCCTGCTGCAGGCTGCTGTGGTAGGGCCTCCTGCGGCATCTGGGCTGCACTTTCACCAACAGCCTTTCCTGGGCTCTCTTACGGTGGCAGCCTCAACTTCTCACCGTGACCCCTTCAATTCTGGGGTTTGAGCTGCTACTGAGGCTGCGCCTTCACTCATGGCCTCTCACAGACCTCAGCTGTTCTTCAGGACCCCTCTATGCCCTTAAAACCAAATGTTAGCCGGGCGGTGGTGACGCACGCCTTTGATCCCAGCACTTGGGAGGCAGAGGCAGGCAGATTTCTGAGTTCGAGGCCAGCCTGGTCTACAGAGTGAGTTCCAGGACAGCCAGGACTACACAGAGAAACCCTGTCTCGAAACCCCCCCCCAAAAGAAAATTACCTGGAGACGCTTAATGGAAGACCAGGTTTGCCTGCCGGAATGAGCATAATCCAGGCCACCTCTGGAACACAGTACACAGCTTCTGTGTACTGACCCTGGGGCAACATCCCAGATCCACCTCAGTGATGATGGTATCTTCTTAACCACCGCTGATCCATCAGTTCCAGCTGACCAGAGTCACTAGCCCAGGGGAGCTAGTCTCTTACTAGTTATGACTGATTTTTCTTCAGCCCTAGCCAACTAAGCCCACAGGCTCTTAATTCAATATAATGATGGCCCAGTAGAATCTTTGCCTCCTGTTGAGATTTGACAAGCCAGGTGTCCCTCGTCTGCGTGGCCCTGGGCCCTCTAAGTTCTCACAACAGCTCACCAAGCTTTCAACACTCAATGGCCGTTCAAGCTTAAGGTTCCAACATCTCTCCGCAACCCTCCCCAAAGCAATATGGTCAGGTCTGTCACAGCAAGAACCCATGCTGCTCTTGTAGTGGACATGGGTTTGGTTCCCAGAACCCACATGGTGGCTAACAGGTTAGTCCAGCTCCAGAGGAGCCAATTACTAGCTTCCATCCATCGTGTGCACGCGGTGCAAATGTGCATGCAGGCAAGACACCATACTGTAAGCATATAGTTTTTGGAGCCTACTTTTAATAAGGGTTCAACCTCTCCTCTAGCCCACCGCCCAGCAGAGGTAGTAGAAGAGAAAAGTTATTAAGATATGGGGGAAGAGGACCTGTTCAGCAACAGTTCGTTTAGGGGAAAGCTCGACTTCTTTGGCAACAGTTCAGTCCCGGTGCAAACACCAAAAATGACTCAGCAGCTGCAGACCAGTCCTTTAAGCTGTAGTTCAACCCTGAAGAAAATGCAAGGACCTCACAAGCAGTTCTCTCAGTGGCAGCGTTGCCACCAATGCACCAGTGTCACTAGTGAAGAAAAGCGAGGCGGAGCAAGCCAGACCAGTGCTCAGTGCTCGTCCCCCACTGACTGTGGGGTCACAGTTACACTTCTTCATCATGGGTTCTTTCACGTGTTTGCTATATCAAAACATCCTTTCACCCGTGTCTGCATCAGGAAAACATTCTTTTATGTGTCTGCTTTAGCAAGACACCCTTTCACCTGTGTACCCAGCAAAAACATCATTTGACATATCTAACTTTCAAAAAAAATCCTGTTTCCACTTCAGCATACACATAAAAATAAATCTTTTTTTGTGTGTTTAATTTTGTTCCTTGAGATGGAGTTTATCTGTGTAGCCCTGGCTGTTCTGGAACTCACACTCTAGACTGGCATCAAATTCATGGAGATCCACCTGCCTCTGCCTCCCAAGTGCTGGAATTAAAGGGGTGCACTATCATGGCCAATTATTAAAATAAATCTGAAAAACCAACCAAACAGACCACATGGGCTCTGGGCCATAACTGGGACATTTTATCTAAAAGATTTCTTTCGATAAGCAGCGCCCTTTCAAGCTTCATCTACATGGTAGCCTATATCAGACCTGAGGTTTCATTTCTTTTTACAGATGAATACTATTCCATAGTGTGGCTAGTGAATGCTTTGCTTATACATTTATCATTCATGTTGCATTAAAGAAGACACGCCGGTTGTGGTGGCACACACTGGCTGTGGTGGCGCACGCTGGTAGGATTTGCTGAAGGAAGCAGATGCAGGAGGATCATGAGTTCAACGCCAGCCTTGGCTACACATTTATTGCCGGGCGGTGGTGGCGCACGCCTTTAATCCCAGTACTTGGGAGGCAGAGGCAGGTGGATTTCTGAGTTCGAGGCCAGCCTGGTCTACAGAGTGAGTTCCACTCTGTGTAGCCAGGGCTACACAGAGAAACCCTGTCTCAAAAAACAAAAAACAAAACAAAAAGAAAAGAAAAGAAAAGCACAGCTAGCAGCAATTGCTTATAAAAAAGACTTTATTCAGGGACTATTGCAATAGGGGGGGATCATTGAAATAGGTTCAGTTCTAATTACAATAAGGAAAAGCAGAGATTTATATCCAGTGTGTGTGTGTTGGGTGGGTGTTGTTGTTGTTGTTGTTGTTGGTGGTGGTGGTGGAGGCAGTTGGTTGATGGAATACTCTAGAGAGAGCAGGGTTGACTCTAGAGTAAACCTAGTGAGATTCTTGCTGAAGCCAGGCAGGGTGACCTAAGATCAGCTTAGGGGATGAGGGTTCAAGTCAGACACTGAGGATGGAGGTTTAACTGACACGAGGGTTCCTGTTTAAACAGGGCAGCTTTGAGAGAGCCGCAGATGTCCAAAAGTTGAGGTTGAATAGGGCGGAGGATCCAGAGAAGATGGACGGTGTTTTGGTCAGAGCCTGTGAGCTGACTTTCCATTGTATGTGAGCATTCATTCCACGCTTGCTTGTGCACACGGCTTTATGTGGGTCTGCTTCCTCAGACCTTTGTGGAATGTTCCTATGAGTAGACCTGCAGGTTCTTGAGTTTATGATTAATCTTTTTGTTTGTTTGAGACAGCATCTCACTGGGTAATGCTACCTGGCCTAGAATGTGCTCTGCCTCTGCCTACTGAGTGTTGGGCTTAAAAACATGCCCACCGTGGTAACTTTTGAAGGTACATTTGCCTTTTCATTTGCACAGGCACTTCAGAAGTCTTATTTATTCCTTGTTTTTTTTTTTTTTTTTTTTTTTTTTTTTTGTGTGTGTGTGTGTGTGTGTGTGTGTGTTTTCAGGGTTTCTCTCTATAGCCCTGGCTCTCCTGAAAGTCATTCTATAAACTAGGCTGGCCTCGAACTTGAAGATTCACCTGCCTTTGCCTCCCAAGTGCTGGGATGAAAGTTGTGTTCCAACCCCTTCCAGCTATTCCATCATTCTTATTAACAGCAGGTAGAATGTAAGTCCATTTTGTCACTGAGCAAACTACCCTCATTATCCAACAAGTAACAGCCAATATTGTATAAAGTGTTGACCCTGTATTGTGTACCCTAAATTACTAGCTCAGGAAAGCCAGTCCATGCATACAAAAGTCCTAAGAAGCTAGTGTTATGTGAACAATGCAATGCAATGGTCTCATGATCTAAGGCCTTGTTTTAGGGTTTTACTGCTGTGAACAGACATCATGACCAAGGCAGCCCTTATAAGGACAACATTTAATTGGGACTGGTTTACAGGTTCAGAGGTTCAGTCCATTATCATCAAGGCAGGAACATGGCAGTATCCAGGCAGATATGGGGCTGGAGTAGATAAGTGTCTGATGGAACTGGCAGATAGAAGACTGGCTTCCAGGCTTCTAGGAGGAAGCCTTCGAAGCCCACACCCACAATGACGCGCGTCCTCCAACAAGGTCAGACCTCCCATAAGTCCAGACCTCCAAATAGTGCTACTCCCTGGGCCAAGCATATTCCAGCCCCCACAGACTTGAGCCGCCCTCTGCCTTAGCACATTGTGACCCAGGCTAGCTTACAGATCTTGAGCTCTCCCTTCCGCCTTCCTAATGGTGTCATAACAGGCATGTTGCTGCTTTATCTGGCTCTGCTTTGTAACCTTGAGTCCATACCAGACTCCAGAGGGCTAGGAAACTTTCACAGACAACTGTCATAGAAGGTGTATATAATCTATTTTATCTGGCCTCTACTGCATGGGACCCTTTTAACACCCCTCAGCTCTGTTGTGTGATAAACTTTTTGTGAAAGGGAACCCATGACAGACTAAAGTAACAACTGCACCTGTGTCTAATTTTCTGAGTCAATAATGGTTTTTGTTGTTTTCTTTTTCAGATGTATTCATATATAGGCATATAAATGTTTTGCCTGCATATACATATGTATATTTACATATATACATATGAAACACCATGTATAGATAGATATGCACCATAAGTAAGAAGAGGTTTAGGATCCTCTGGAAATGGTTTTGGGCCTCCTTGTAGATGCTGGGAACTGAACCTGGGCCCTGTAGAAATGATTTAATCCCGACCCTGCCTTCTACCATGCCTTGGTCACTGAGTTCTCAGATAAAAAAAAAAAAAAACCCACAGCCTTTATGTTTTTAAAAAGCCTTAACCAGCACAAGAGCTGGCCAGATACTTAGCCTTCATGCTGTTAGAATCTACTTTATGATCAGTTACCCCGAATCATTACTATTTTCTACGTTTTGTCTGGGCTGCTCTTAACTCCGATTGGCCGGCCCTCAGGGGTCAGCCTTTATGGCTCAGCTAAGCCGCAGTGGCTTCTCCTTCCCTGACCCCAAGCCCAGGAAACCTAATGTCTCTTTTGCCCAGCCATTGGCTGTTGGCATCTTTATTTACCAGTCAGAAATAACTTGGGGCAGAGTCACAGGGACTACATGCAGATTCCAGGTTTGGGGGCCAAACTTAGCATTACAATAGACAAAACCTCAACAAGGAACCACAAATGTTCTTTCCAGGACTCCATGAGTTTTTATAGGGGTTACTAACAGGAGTGCGGATAAGGGGTCACTTACAAGGAAAAGACTCATGAACACCAGGAAGAGGATTTAGAAGATGCAGGGACCGTGAGCGTACAGGTAGCTCTAGTCTGTCTGTCTGAAATCTGGCTGGTGAGAGTCTCCAGCTCTAGCAACAGCTTCTTTTTATACTTTGGAGGCAAACATCTCACAACATGAATCTGCTCTCTCTCTCTCTCGATCCCTTCCATCCCCAGAGATTTTCTTGGGTCACATTTCATATTCAGGGTGTGGCAACCCATGTCTTAATCTGAGTGGAGGCAGGCAGAGCTCTGTGAGTTTGAGGCCAACCTGGTCTACATGGCTAGTTCTAGGACAGTCAGAGCTGAATAGAGAGACCTTGTCTCAAAAATAAACAACAAACCAATGAAAGAGACCACAAACTCAGTGCTTACTGCCACCTCCTTTCTAAAGGCTTCTTTGTCTTGTACTCCTAAACTCTCACAGCACTTTTGTTGATTGTAACTTTTTTTTTTTTATCTTTTTTTTTTTTTTTTTGGTTTTTTTGAGACAGGGTTTCTCTGTGTAGCCCTGGCTGTCCTGGAACTCACTCTGTAGACCAGGCTGGCCACGAACTTAGAAATCTGCCTGCCTCTGCCTCCTGAGTGCTGGGATTATAGGCGAGCGCCACCACTCCCGGACTTTTGTCTTATTTTTAATGATGGTTCTTAAATGCTTTAACCTTCCTTGTAGCCCACCACCCACAAGAAGTAGTGGAAAAGAAAGGATCCAGGGTAGGGTGGAGAGGTAGACCTGTTTAGAAAGGTTTTCTGGGGTAACTGCTATCTGTGTTGTCTGGAAATCAGCAGTTTCGTTTACAGGTCAGCAGGCAGTGGCAGCTGGATCTACTCACAAACACCTCACAGATACACCAGTAGTCTAGTTTGGTAAAGTTGGATCAGTGACAGCAGTGACATGACCTTGCAGAGACAGCCAGGCCTCAGCCTTGTGTAACTTTAATTTTTCTCAAATCCTATTTTTAAAATATTTATTTACTTATTATATGTAAGTACACTGTCATATAATGACACCGTACTATATAATTGTCTTCAATTATATAGTCTTCAGATACTTCAGAAGAGGGAGTCAGATCTTGTTACAGGTGGTTGTGAGCCACCATGTGGTTGCTGGGATTTGAACTCAGGACCTTTGGAAGAGCAGTCAGTGCTCTTAAATGCTGAGCCATCTCTCCAGCCCTCAAATACTATTTTCAGTGATGGTTCTTAAATGCTTTAACCTCCTTTGTAGCCCATCACCAACCAGAGGTAATAGAAAAGAAAGAATACCGTGTGGGGGTGGGGGGAGTGGACATGTTTAGAAAGGTTCTTTAGAGCAACTCCGTCTGCGTTGTCTGGAAATCAGCAGTTCACTTCCCAGGTCAGTAGGCAGCAGCAGCTGGATCCACTTGCAAACACCTATCATGTGTTTGCTTTAGCAGAACATCCTCTCTCCTGTGTCTGCCTCACCTAAACGTTCCTTCACGAATCTGCCTTAGTCCTTTACACCCGTGTCCACTTCAGCTAAATGTTCTTCACATGTTTGCCTCAGCAAAACACCAACTTTCCAAAGAACGCTTAAGTTTCAGCCTAGGCATGAGTCAGCAGGAGCGACCAACAGAACACCAGGGAAATTCTCAGCTGTGCCTCTCTCAGGGAAGCGAAGATCAGCAAAGATGCGAGAGAGCACTGTACAGCGAGCTGTACCAGCAGGCCAAGCTCCGTCTCTGTCACTCAGGGAGTCCTATTTATACCTTCTAAGTATCACGCATCCTCCACGGGCCTCGCCTCCGCACGGGCCTCGCCTCGCCTCAGCACCTGCATCCAATCGGCCCACATCTCTGGAAGCAGACACAAATCGCAGTACATCACCAGAAGTTTTTTGGTGTTTCTATCGTGTCTTGACAAATATAGCTCAACTACCAATATATGTGTGTCGTTAGCATAGAGTCCTTTATCACGTCTTTTCTCACGCTTGCTTTAGCAGAACATCCTCTCTCCTGTGTCTGTTTTAACAAAACATTCCTTCATGCATTTGCCCTAGAAAAACACCATCTAACTGACTTTCTAAAGAACCCTACGTTTCTACTTCAGTTGATGGTGGTGTGTGTGTGGGCTCCTGGGCATGTGTATGTGGGTACACATTAATGTGTGTAGTGTGGGGGTTAGAGGAAAACTTTGGGTATTGTTAGGAGTCACCTGTCTTGTTTTCTGAGACAGTGTCTCTCATTGGCTTGCATCTTGCCAAGTAGGCTCACCTGGGTGGTCAGAAAGCTCTGTCCCCACATCCTCAGCACCGGGACTTCTGTGGGTTGTGGTGCCTGAACACGAGTCCAGATGCTTGTAAGACAAGACTTTGCCAACTGAGCTATCCTCCTAGCCCTGTTTTAGTGTATCCGTATTTATGTGTTTGGATATGTGTGCACATGTGTGTGAATATGTGTAAAGGCCAGAGGTCAACGTTCAGTGTCATTCCTTAGGAGTTTCCACCTTGTTTTATGAGACGGGATCTTTCTTTTCTTTTCTTTTCTTTTCTTTTCTTTTTTCTTTTCTTTTTTTGTTGTTTTGTTTTGTTTTTTTAGAGACAGGGTTTCTCTGTGTAGCCCTGGCTGTCCTGGAACTCATTCTGTAGACCAGGTTAGGCTTTCGAACTCAGAAGAGACGGGATCTTTCATGGGCCAAGAGCTTGCAGATTATGCAAGGCTGGGGCCCACATGTCTAAGGGATCTCTGTCTGCCTCCTTCAAACTGGGAATAAAAGTACACAGGACTCTTAGATATTTAACTGAGGTCTCATGCTTGTACAACAAGCACTAAACTATTTCCCCAGTCCCTTATTTGTTTTTGTTTTTGTTTGTTTGTTTGTTTTTTGGTTTTTTTTTTTTTTTTTTTTGAGACAGGGTTTCTCTGTGTAGCCCTGGCTGTCCTGGAACTCACTCTGTAGACCAGGCTGGCCTCGAACTCAGAAATCCGCCTGCCTTTGCCTCCCAAGTGCTGGGATTACAGGCGTGCGCCACCACGCCCGGCCCCCTTATTTGTTTTGTTAAGGCAGGGTTTTGTACCAGGTGGTGATGGTGTATACCTTTACTCCCAGTGCTTGGCAGGCAGAGGCAGGTACAACTCTCTGAGTTAGAGGCCAGCCTGGCCTGTAGAGTGGGTACCAACCAAGATAGCCAGGGTTACAGAGAGAAGACATGTCTTGAATAAACCAAATATATATATAGGGCAGGGTCATTTTATGCAGCACGGGCTAGTCTCAGATGCATGGCAATCCTGCCCCACCTCCTGAGTGCTGGGATTATATATACCACCAAACCTAGCTGTTTCAAAGTACTTTGTCATTTTCAAAACAAGCCCCTACAGCGGGCTTCCCGGCTGGACAGCATGCACTTTGAGGACAGAGCCTGGCCTTACTCCACTCTGTGTGTTTCCGGGGCTACAAGGCCTCGCTTGATTGAATGAGTAAATGAAGAAATGTTCTCCATCAGTGCTATCCAACAGAGCAGCCGCAAACCAGCAAACCAGCAAACCAGCAAACCATGGGACAGCTCTGGAAATGTAGCAGGTCTAAATTTAGATATATTGTAAGAATAAAATACAGTGTAGCTTTCAAAGACACCATGAAGAAAAGTAAAATGTTTCATTGATATTTTTATACTGATTAAATATTGAACAGTAATTTAACTCTATATTTGGGTGTAGTTTTAAGGTACAGCTGTTGCCGGGAGGCCCATGCTACCAGCCCTCCCCAACTTCCCTTTTGAATCTGTGGACACACACACACACACAGTTTGTTCTTTTACAATTCACCTTCTTGGCACAACTGCTGAGCGTTACTATCTCCCACCTGGAAAGGCGTGCCCTTAATAATATTTTTATCTCCGCTCCTCTCACCTGTCCTAAACTTCAGTCGCTAGTCCACCTAGCCCCTGCCAAACCTCCCTGACCCACCCCTCTGTAGTGGTGGCCACAGGCCCCAGCTCCTCCAGAGACCTCACATGGCTGCTGGTTTCTTCTTCTTCTTCCAAAGCATGGCAGAAACTCCCTTCTCCTTCCTTGCATCTGTCCTTTCCTCCTGGGACCTGGAAATCCCACCTGTACCTTCCACCCAGCAATCGGCCCCCAGCTTTTTTTCTTTCTTTCTTTCTTTCTTTCTTTCTTTCTTTCTTTCTTTCTTGTTTGTTTTGTTTTGTTTTTTTCCGAGACAGGGTTTCTCTGTGTAGCCATGGCTGTCCTGGAACTCACTCTGTAGACCAGGCTGGCCTCGAACTCAGAGATCCACCTGCCTCTGCCTTCCAAGTGCTGGGATTAAAGGCGTGCGCCACCACCGCCCGGCGGCCCCTAGCTTTCTTTACTGACAGATCTAGAACCTATTGGGGAACAGGACCTTAGGATCACAACTGCACCAGGCTTGCCTTGAACTCAGAGATCCATCTGCCTCTGTCTCAAGAGTACTGGAATTAAAGGCTTGTGCCACAAGGCCCAGCTGGAGCACCCAGAGTTTTGTTTGCTTTTTGTTTTTCAAGACAGAGTTTCTCTGTGTAGCCCTGGAACTCTCTCTGTAAACCAGGCTGGCCTCCAACTCAAGAGACTTGGCTGCCTCTGCCTCCTGAGTGCCAGGACTAAAGGAGTGCGCCACTACTGCTCAGCTACACCCAGCTTTGTAATGTGAAGCAAATTGAAAACAAAAACTGTATTTTAAAATGTTTTAAATTATTTACTTATTGTGTTTGGAGGCAGGAGTGCCACAGAGCTCCTGGCGAGGTCAGACAACAACTGGGTAGTGATCTCTCTCTCTCTCTCCATCATGAGGGTTCCCGGGGATTGGACTCGGGCTGTCAGGATTGGCAGCAAGTACCTTTACCCAGTAATCCATCTCATTAAGCTGCTATTTTGATTATTTTTAATTGTATGTAGGGTACGTGCATGTGAGCACAGGACCTGTGGAGGCCAGAGGGGTTACTCACCTGGAGCTGGAGTTGCAAGCAGTTAGGTGTAAGCCACCTGAACTTGAAATGGAACTTGGTTCCTCCAGAAGGCACTATATGTTCTTGACTGGTGAGCTATCTTTCTGGTCCCTGTAGTGCTATGGTTAGTAGAAAATTTTAAATTGCATTTTGTGTATGCATTCCAGTTTCCTACGTGCTAGTCTTGGTCTAAATCATTGTTTACACATTAGTCGGGATGAGACTGTGAAGTATCAGTCAAATCATAAATAGAATTTGAGGTAGCTATAGTCTATCAAATTACTACAAATAATTAGTAGTTGTTGTAGCCAGAGGTTACAATATCCTTTTTGTCAACTAATCAGTATACAACCTTGTTTTTTTGTTTTTTTGGGTTTTTTTTTTTTTTGGTGCGGTTTTTTTTTTTTTTTTTGAGTGTTTATGTTTAAAGGAACTTTATTTAACATACATTACCGGTTCTGTTTAATTAAGCTTAAAGCCAAGCCTACACAAAACTCATCTAATACATTTTTTCTCAGGCACTGTGGCAATGCAATATTCTGAAATTATCTCTTACACTCCAGTGTCTGGAACTTTTGCTGGACCTCACAGCCAAAGTTAATACCTTAATTAAAATCTTAGCACTTAAGACTGCTATCCTACTGTGAACTCAAACTGATTGTTTAAACTGTCTTTAAGAGGACAGTGTAATAATCCTTAACTTGCTTAGGGTTTCCCAAATAATTAACACTACAGCCTAAGCGTGTAGCTATAATCTTAGATGTACAGTTCTATACCTCCTACCCAGATAGTGCTGTGTGTCATTTGCTAAAAGCAGTAAATATAGAGGTTGAGAGAAACTTCTTAAAATCTACAACAAAGTTGTAGAGTTGGGTGGGTTGGGATCAGTAGGACTCAGTGACTTAATCCCTTGTAAAACTGTCTAAGTTTTCTGTAACTATAACCCATATGATGTCTTCTGCACTATTCAATAAAGACAGAGTACCCTTTGTTAGGTACAAACACACACAGCTCACACAACACAGAGAGACACAGACGCAGGAACAAACCTTCACAAGACAGCCTTCGAGCAGTCTCAGATTCAGACAACAAAGGACAGAAGACACAAGCATGAAGTCCAGAACTAAAACCTGAACTTGTGGAGCTGGAGAGATGGCTCAGTACTTGCTCTGTTCTTCCAGAGATCCTGAGTTCAATTCCCGGGAACCACATGGTGGCTCACAAACATCCGTAATGTGATCTGATGCCTTCCTCTGACATACAGGTGTACATGCAGGTAGAGCACTTATACATAAAATAAATGAAAAAACAAAAACAAACAAAATTCTGAGTTTGTTATCAATTGAAGGACTCCAAGGGGAAGTGCTTTTATTTCTCTAATGTAACACTGATGGTTCTAAGTTAATCATTAGCACAAAGGACGTCAAATCTAGTTTTACTTGGAAACACTAGACGGCACTTCAACTCTACCCTTAGGACCATTTTAAGCTACAAGACCACTAACACTATACAGGCAATAACATATTTTGTAACAGGTTGCTCTTAACCTCAGCTAGCAATGCACAGGATCTATATGCCCATGAATAAATGAGAAAATAAGAGTATAGCTTTTGGAATGAAAATGTTACTGATCAGATGAAATTTGCAATACAAAACCCGTGACCAACGAAGCCCAATTGTAATGCTAATGCTTAAAACTCAAAATGTGATGTCTCCCTGCCTGTAATCCCAGCCAGCACTTGACAGACTGAGAGGTAGGAGGATGGTCATGAGTCTGAAGACCTGAGTTTGAGAACAAACCCACATGCTGTAAGGAGACCTGACAGACTCCGGAAAGTTGCCCTTTGACATACATGAGTGCCTAACACATAAATACAAAAGAAAAAGAAGAGAGCTTTAGTTTCCACATGTAATACATCCAAACTTCACTGATGACCTTGGTGACTTAGATCTAGCTGTCTTCCTGAGTCTTCACCTTGCTGGTCAAAGTGCCTTTCAGTTCATCTACTCCAGTCTCTTTCTCTACCTCACACCTCTTCCCACCATCCTACCTTCCCTACCCAGAGGCGACACTATAGTTCTGTTAGGACATCCTGTAGCTTTCCTTTGAGGTGCTGGGCATTTTGTGGCTTATTTGTAGATCGTCTATCAGAGTGGAAGTGTGTGAGGACAGCTGGTGTGGTTCCCAGCTTCAGGCAAGCCTGGGCAGCCTAGGGCAAGGGTGGTAGCTCTCCCTCTACCATTGGGGTGCTCAGCGCGGCTGGCTGGCCGGCCGGAGGGCGCGCACGCACCGCCATACTCCTTCTTCCCAGCCTTTCCCCCTGCTGAAAGGCCTGGGGTGCTACCCCTCGCTCAGACCCGCAACGGGCCTCCGCTGACGTCACCCAAGCTCGTTACGTGAGGCGCGAAGCCCCGCCCTAAGGCGCGAGGCCAGGAGCTTGGGCCTTTCTCCAAAGCCTTTGCGTTTCCTCTTGACAGCTACCGGTTGAGGCAGCCGTTCCTGCAGCAGCGCTTGGCCGGTGAGGGGCCGGAACGGACGGTGAGTCACCTCTGAGACTTCCAGGCGGCTTCCGGTGGGACCCCTCTCACACTCCGAGGCGGGGGCTGGGCTTCGAAACCCTCGGCCCGCGTGACCGAGCCCGCCCTCGCCCCTCCGCCGCGCAGTGGGTGCCGGGAGCTGTAGGCCCCTGCCTCCGGGAATGCTGCGGGTGCGCCGAGGGACTACAAATTCCAGGGTCCTCTCCGTGCGGGGGCGGTGTGTGCTGCGAGCCCTCTGGTAGAGGGGCTCCGCGGGGCACCCGGCCGGACCCCAGCCGATCTCTGTCCCTCCGGCCTCAGGCTCCTAGACTCCGAGGTAAACGGGACTGGGCTGGCGCGGTGGAGTCCATTCCCTCTGAAACGCTACGCAGAATCAGGGCAGTTGATTTCGGTGTGGCTGCAGCTGCGGGGCTGCGAGGGATAGCATTTCAGGGCCCCGAGCGACTGGGCCTGCAGGCAGGGGATATCAGCCAGAGAAGGGCCAGCCCACTCGGGTGATTATCACGTCTTTCTACATTTCTGTAAAGGAAGGCTGTATGTGCCATTTTCCTCGAGGTATGGAGGGTTGAGGAACGGCGGAGAGGATCCCTGAGGCAAGCCTCAGAGACCCGCGGGTGACCTTGGCGGTCCTGGAGGAGGCCGTCTCGCCCTCCTTCCCCCGCCGGTTTGCAGGTCTGGACTTGGCTCTACGAGGCGCTCCGACTGGACGTTAGGAAGGCGAGGGGCTGGCGAAGCCCCCAAGCCATCCGGGACCTTGGAGGAGGTGGGTCTCCAGGGATCTCTCAACAGGTGTCAAGGAAGATGGAGTGAGCAGGGTAGGATCCTCTGCATCAGAAAGACCTGGACTTTCCCCATCCCCCAGAATCTGAGTATTTATAGGGTAAGGGCCAGAAATCTGCATTTAGTAAGCTCTCCAGAAATTCTCATGCACACTTAGGACTGAGAAGCTGTGTCTCAGGAGTAAGGATCAGGGGCTCGGTGGGGGGCTTGGGGGAGGGCATTCAGTAGTTTTTAATGTCAGTTTTGTAGTGTGCTCCAAACAGGGTATTGTCTGGGCAAATAGGACTGCTTTGTCTGGTCCTGAGCTTCTCTGGTGCTGACCAGAGTTGGGTCGGAAGAAAGAGGCTGCTCTTCCTGCTCTCTGCTCCTAATAAGAAAGATATTTTCGGTCATTTACTGTCTCAAAGACCTCCTCTATCCTGACACTAGTTAGGAAAAATTCAAAGCATACAAAAACACCCATTTCACAGTGCACACCCATGGACTACCACCTAGAATGTACAATTACTATCATCGCCCTTGATTGTGTACCTATCCATCAGTCGTTTGTTTTCATGCATGCCAAAGTACACTGCAGATAACAGTATATTTCCATTCCTAGTAAAGCTTGCATATTATTAACTAGATTTAGAAATCTTGTTCCTTATCGATTTTTTTTTTTTTTAAAACTTTGGCTCTTTGAAAGTCAGTCTGCCTCCCAGCCGTAAAGATCCAAAGGGTTTGGAGGCTTTCTATAGGATGTGTTTTTAGAACCAGGAAAGACCTTTACATGGACTTTGAGAAGACTTAAAGGTAGCTCAGCAGAAGAAAGAGGGAGTGTGTAAAGAATACTTCAGGGAACAAGACTGTTTTGAGAGAGAGAAAATGGAATGTGTCCCAGAGGCCCGGTTGTCCCAGCAGATTATACTGGCAATAATTAAAGTGAGGTGTCTCTTTTGTATGTTCCAAGTTTGCCCAGTTTGAATCTGCTGGTGCCGTGCTGTGGGTGGTGGATAAGCTTTAGAACAAGGCTGAAGTGCACAGTGGGTGACCTCACAGTCACAGCTCTGCATCCCACGGGCCTTTGTACATGGCTCCACAGCTATGAACACCACCCTGCCACACACCCTCTTTATTTGGAAGGGAGAAGAGACAGACTCTGTGAAAGTCTCTGCTTTCAGAGACTCTACTCGGAGGAGGACGAGCTGCACAGAACATGCAGTTCGGGAGATGAGGTAGTAAAAGTTTTGTCATTTCTGTTAAGGTATTTGTCTTATAAGTGAAAGATGTTCTAGTGAGATGTCAGCTTGATTGGCGTTCATCAGAGTTTTTGGCCTTTCCTGGGGACGGAGGGTGGAAGTGTGGATGGGAGGTTTCTTGTCCTGTGAGAGAACTTAGAAGTAGATTGTACACAATAGAAATGGACCCATTTCTGGGAGGCACTGTCTTGTTCGAGAGGCTGCAGGATAATTATCCCACTACAGGGGTGACCGCTCTATGGCCTCAGCCTGCCTTACAGCCCCCTCCCCTCCCAGAACTACCATCCACACAGTTCTGAGCCTGTAGCCCCTCGGGCCTACCTGATGCCCCTTCTTTTGAATCATCAGACAACTCTGGTGATAATAGGGTCCTGGAACAAGTATTCCTAGACTTGGAGATGGCAGACTGCAGTGAAGGTTCCTCTTTGTAACTCTGAAGCTTTATGACAAGCCATTTCCCTTCCCAGAACCTCATGTGCTACATTTATGTAAAGAACAGCACCCAGACCAGATGAAGACCTGTGTCTGCTCTAAGTGCTGAAAAGAGTCCAATTCCTTCCTGATAGACAAAAGAAAGAACATGAAACTGCATAACACAAAGAAATCTTAAAAAAAAAAAAAACAACCTGGCAGTGCATCCTTGCATTCTCAACTACTTTGAAGGGTGAGGCGGAAGGATTGGTTGCTTGAACCCAAAAGATGGGCAGTTGGGGGTGGGTTTTCCAAAAATGCTGTTATTCTTCCCTTGAAAGCAGTTATGCATTTTTTTTTTTAAAGAAAATCTTTCTTGTCACCATGCTCCTGATGTGCGAGTGCAGAGGGTCCCTTACAGGTCTGTAAACTGGTGATCTAGTGTGTCAGTTCTTCCTCCTCCTTCTCTTCCTTCTTCCCCTCCTCTTTCTCTTCTTCTTCTTCCTGTTTCTCTCCTGCCTCCTCTGCCTCTTCTACCTCCTTCTCCTCCTTTCGGGTTTTTGAGATTCTCTGTGTAGCCCTGGCTGTCCTGGATTCGCTCTATAGACCTAACTGGCCTCCAACTCAGAGATCTGCCTGCCTCTGCCTCCTGAATGCTGGGATTGAAGATGTGTACCACCACCGCTGCCCAGCTGCTTGTCGGTTCTTAACTACAACTAAACCTCTGAGTGTGTCTGAGAAGCCATGTAGTCAATAAATGTTAATCCAGTCTAAACTCAGATCCAGTTGTGTGCTCTGCCTGGGATTTAGGAGAAACGCAGTGCACGTAGGATGTAGGTGGCAGGGTGTTTGGGTGGTGTCTGAGAAGAGTTCTATACTACTTGATGGGTAGTTGTGATGGTTCAGTGATGTTGAGCACTGGGGAATGGGAAAGGACACAGTGTCCTTTGTGTATTTATTGTTGCTTCTTGGCTAATTCTCACGTGTCATCTGCATCAGCCTAAGACAGTGGTTCTGAATCTATGGGTCGTGACTCTCCGGGTATCAAACAGGCCTTTCACAGGGGTCATGTAAGATCATTGGAAGACACAGATATTTACATTTTGATTTATAACAGTAGCAGAATTAGTTATGAAGTAGCAATGAACATAATTTTACAGTTTGGGGGTGGTCACCACTCATGAGGTTCTACAATGAAAGGCCACAGCATTAGGAAGGCTGAGAAGCACTGCTCTAGGAGGTAGCCTGGGTATAGCCCTTCTGGCAGAAGAAGCAGCAAGAGTTGTAGTAAGAACAAAGTAGGCCTCACACCCTAAAATAACAGGGCTAACAGGAGCAGGACTGAGGCCGTGCGAGCTCTGCAGCCTCACTGTGACCGTCCCTCCCTGGAGCTGATTGGTTCAGGAAGTGGCATTCTTTCTTGTTTTGAATACTGGCCATCAATAAAGGCACTTTCAGAAAGAAGACAGTGACATCCTCCTCAGATGCGGCTGTGCGCTGCCTCTGGAGCTGAAGACAATGGCATTTGTGTCAGGACCAGCATGGGGCATCCAGGGAGGCTAACGCCAAATCTCATGGACTCTTGTTCAGCAGGCGTGTACAGATAGATGGTTCAGAGACATGCAGGGGACAGTGCATGGGGCCGAGCACTCTGAGGAGGACTGGGACATAGGCCTGAACATTCCTTTGCTCTCAAAACTTGGCCATCAGATGAGTTAGGATTTTTTGTTTGTGTTTTGTTTTTGTTTTTGTTTTTGTTTTGTTAGCTACAGAGTTAAAAGTACTGGTCAAGGTTTAAAGGAAATGTTTTAAAATGTCAGAGTTGGAGACATGGCTCTTTATTTAAGAGCACTGGCTGCTCTTTCAGAGAACATGTTCAGTTCCCAGCACTTGTAGTAACCCCAGTTCCTACACCTCTTCTTGCCTCCTCCAGCTCTGAATGAATGCAGCGCACAGATAGACATGCAGCAAAATCCCAGACACGTTTAAAAAAAAAAAAAGGCAGCTGACAGGACGCACAGCAGGTAAAAGAATCTGACTATAGAGTTTAATCCCCAGAACACATGTAACAAAAAGAACAAACTCCCTCAGGTTGTCCTCTGATTTCCACAGGCATGCCATGGCACGCGAGCCCACACACATTACATAAATGAATAAATTGTAATTTTGAAAGAGAAAACTGTTTGGAACCCCTTTCATCCATCCAGTTTGGTGACTGGGGTGTGGCAAATAGAAATAAACCTTGTAGATGGAGAACTCCTGCCTCGGAATGTCAGCCCAGCTGTAGTATACATGCTTTATGAGCTGTAGAGAGACTGTCCCCGGCTGGGCTCTTGAGCACAGTGTTTGAACCTCTGCTGGGAGTAACTCAGGCCCTGGTTCTAGGACTGTCCTGCAGGGCCCTGGATCACAGACCTCTCCTGGCGGTTACAGCCACCTGCTGCTCTTGCCTGTTCTGTAAATTCTTCTGACCCAGGTCCCCAGGTGGGTCTATAGTTTATCTGAGTATTGGGACTGTGAATTATTACTCTTGGGTGCAGTGATTTGTCTGAATTAAGGAGTCAAGGGTCTTGGCTCTTGAATAAATAGTCACCTAGAAAAGTAAACTTGGCCAATGATGGATTCACTGATATAACTGGCCCATGTTCAGGGAAGAACTCAAATGATCACTCTCAGCTCTCAGATTTCCCAGGTGTTCTGTGTCCCTTAAGCCTTTGTTTTGGCCCTTGGTGTCATCAAGCTCGGCCTCTATATATGCATGGTTTACTTGTTTGGCCTGGAGATTAGCCACACTATGACCCGTTTCTCTGTGGCCTCAAACTGGCCAAAAAGGAACTCTACCCAGCACTGCCAGAGGCACCGAGAACTGTAGGTTCCTCCCTCTAGCAGCCGCCTATTTGGTAATGGCACACTCAGGGCAAAGGGAGACTGGGACAACTTAACTCCTCCCCATTTCCTAACGTACCCCAACTGCTGTTCTGACTGCCTCCCTGCCCTCAGTGTGGGAGACTCCTAGGATCTCTCCCCAGTTTGCTATGGGGACCTTTACATGTAACTTCCTGCCTGGACCTTCTTCCCACACTGTATGTAATTCACCTTTGCCTGTGCTGAAATGTTCCGCGTTCAGTGAAGCCTTTCCCATGTAGAATTAAGCTCTGTAGGACTCCATCCCTACTTCTTACTCCCCCATCACTGTGCCCCTCTGCTTATAGCTCCCTCTCCCCAGTCTGTTAAGGGAAATGCCTCCCACCTGGATTGTCTAGGAAAGTGTCTGACACATAGCAGACAGTGCTTATTGGCTGGATGAAACCAGGTACTGCCTGAATTTCAGTTTTCTTCCTGTGAGCTTATCAGCTCTGAAGGCACAGAACCGTGGGATGCATTCTTCCCTCAAAATACAGTTCTGAATGGAGAGTTGAATCCTCAGGTGTACAGTCATTGGATTTGTTCTAAAATAAGCCTGGACAGCAAAGACTTGATGAGGTCATGCTGCCCTTCAAGGTCCTTGAATGAATAGCCTGTGAGCTTGAGAAATGTAGAGACTGCAGCCAAAAGAGACATTTCGTTTTGTTTCCCATGTTCTTTCCAGCCCTGCTTTCATAGGAACAACCAGGGCTAGGCAGTGAGACCTCAGCCTTTTGTGCGTGGCACCATGAATCCAGGGAAACTTGAGTGCAGAGGACCCCACCAGCTCAGATGTTTGGTGTGTGACTGTTTGTGAGACAGGGTCTTATACAGCCCAGGACATCCCCAGACATTCTATGTAGTTGAGAAGATTGGCCTTGAACTTCTGACCCTCCTGCCTCCACCTTCCAAATGCTTACACACTTGGACCACTGTACTGGGCGACAGTGTACTTTGAACATTTGGAGAGTGCAACAAGCGAGGGCTGCAGCAGGCGCTTGGGTATTTGTCAGGACGCTGAGACCTGGCTCTGCTCTGGTAGAGAAGAGCCACGGCACTCCCAAGCCCACTCCCCACCCGGCTACGTCCGCTCTATTATAGACTCTGGTAGTTCACATGGCTCCTGCTTAATGAGTGCTTGACACCCAGATGAATGTTAGCGGAGACTTCAGATTCATTTATCTCTGATGCTTTTTTAGCCAGAAAGGCGAGATATCTGAGTCAGAAATGTACACAAGCCAATGACAACTCCAAATGTGACCACAGTCCCATTTCCCAAATCCAGAGCTATTGTGCCAACTGAGGATGAGTAAAATCCCAGAGTCCCATGTCTACTTCAAGTATCAGGAATGTGGTTCAGCTTCTGCTGTTATATAATGCATACACAGTACTAGTCGCCATGCCTCCCAGCCCCATAGTACGGGGAGTCCGTGTTTTGCTCCTGATGGCTGTGTTTTGTTTCTGCCTGGTTGCCTTTGCCGACATCTTGTGCATGGATCCACAGGGCAGACTATTGATGATTCCACTGTGGTCCTGGATTAGGCATATTTCTCACGTTTTGGGGTCACACCTTGTGTCTCACTGTGTAATCCTGGTTTGCCTGGGAAAGTAGACCAGGCTGGCCTCAAATTTACAGAATTTAATACCATTTTTAAAAGTATATGCTAGCCGGGCGTGGTGGCGCACACCTGTAATCCCAGCACTTGGGAGGCAGAGGCAGAGGCAGGTGGATTTCTGAGTTCGAGGCCAGCCTGGTCTACAGAGTTAGTTCCAGGACAGCCAAGACTACACAGAGAAACCCTGTCTCGAAAAACCAAAAAAAAAAAAAGTATATGCTAACATACAGGGTTCTGTTTTTAAATTTCTCTTTGACAGCAACTTAAAGAGTTGTTGAGGTCAGGCTTAGGTCTGCTGTGTTTTGTGGAGTAATTGCTGTGAGTTCTATGAATTATTCAGTATTAGCAGTGACACATCTCTGTAGCTTATCTTCCCCAAGCAGAAATTTCCCTAGAATAAAAGAGGAAGTGATCTATTACATGAGAGATCGGTATCTTAAGGATGATGTCACCTCATTTTTGTGAGAGAAAGTTTGGAGGGTGAACACTTAGTGAGCCGTGTGAAAGAAGGGGGCCCAGAGGTTGTTTAGGTCCTGGTGGATCAAAACCACCCGTAATTCCTTCAGGGGATCTGATGCCACCTCTGGCCTCTGCAGGCACCTAAACACACATGGCGTGAACTGACACACAAATGCATACACATAAAAAATAAAAATCTTAGAAACAAAAGACTTGCACCTCACCAGGTGACTGTCGTGACTGCACATCAGGGTTTTCTGTATTCTCCTTGGTCAGAATAAAGATTTTGTTTTTGTTTTTGTTTTTTTGGTTTTTTTTTTTTTTTCCGAGACAGGGTTTCCCTGTGTAGCCCTGGCTGTCCTGGAACTCACTCTGTAGACCAGGCTGGCCTCGAACTCGGAAATCCACCTGCCTTTGCCTCCCAAGTGCTGAGATTACAGGCATGCGCCACCACGCCTGGCAGCCAGAATAAAGGTTTTAATCTCACCTACACTTCTGGTTAAAATAACACAAAGGCTGTCTACTTTGTCAGTTCACTGCAGGCAGATGTCAGGACTTTTACCCCATAGGGTTTCATTTTGGTGGCTTAAGAGATGGGTCTTGAGGCTTGTGGTGTTTCTAAAATTAGCTTTCAGTCACCATGGCCTGCCTTGGAACAGGTGCCAACAACTTGTTTATCTCTGATTGTGCTTGCAGCTGTAACTCTTTTTCCATCCTTACTCTTCATTTCCTCTCCTATGTGGACTTCCATTGTGTTCTATGCCAGGAGCAGAATATATAGAAACAAGCTCTTGAGCACAGAAACAGCTCAGAGAGCAAGGCAAGGGCACAGGAGCAGCCTAGGCTGTGTTCTTGGCTCAGAACCAGCCACCACCTACCTCAGGCCCAGTAACCTGTCACTCTCTAGTGTATCATGTGTCCCTTGGGGATCTGCTTGCTTGCTCTCCTCCATCGAGTGACTTGCTGGCTTTTCATGCAAGACCTAGCCAGCTTGGCAGTTTCCCCAAAGCCCTGTCTATGATCCAGAAGAGAGGTGGAGCTACTCTACAAAACCCAGGAAGACGCAGTGAAGATGCTTGTGACATCTGAGAGCGAGCGTGCTCAAAAGCCCCTGTTTCGCCAGAACTCATCATAGTCTGAGGCACCTTTCTGGCTTGAAAAAATAATATTTAACAGTTCTGAGTATTTTGAAGAAGGATCTCGTGCTCGTCAGAGAGAAACTAGAATCTACACATAAGTAAAGACTTCTGCATTTGTATTTATGTACAAACCTCTCAAGATCTCACTCTACAGAGACCACCACTGAAGGACGATCGCTCTGTTTGTAACGCTTATGTTCAGATCCTAGTCCACACTGCTTTCCATATCTGTTAAAAGTAGGTAGGTGTCCTTTCAGGTGTGAATGCAGTTACTTTGCAGCTGCATTGGAGTTAGCCATCCTTTTGGCTGAACATCAAGACAATACATATAGATACCTTTGCTTGTGGGAATCGCTGCCCTCAAAGTGGAATATATTTGGAAGCTCAACTTTCCTCCAGAAAAGTAGAATTAACCTGCTCCCTTGTGGCCCCTCCTTTGAGGTCGCAGGAAGTGAAAAGACTTTGCACTGGTGAGAAATCATTAGGATGTCAATGCAGTTGTCCTCATCTTGGCCTAGAAGTTGTAAGTTTGGAACCACAAGTCTTATCTTGATTTGGCTTCTGCTTCTCTTTTCACTTCCTCCTTCTCATGCTGTACTTGTTCCCTCATTGATACAAGCTAGGAATGGTCAGGGCCAGCAGTGCCATTGCCTCGCTTGTCTTGACGCCGCTGAGACGTGGTGGAAGATGGACCACAGTTAGACTTTCATAGTCTAGCTGATGCTGATAGGCAGGTCTCTTGGCTTGGAGGTGGAACACACTGGCTGTCTTCCCAGCACAGTTGTAAACAGGTTCAGCCTTCACCAGGGTTCTCTGAGACCCAAATGGACTTTGTGAATGATGCCCCTTCCTCTGCCTCTCTCTCTTTGAGACTGAATCTATGTAGAGCAGGCTAGTCTTGAACTTACAGAGTTCCACGTGTCTCTGCCTCCTGAGTGCTGGGATTAAAGGTATGCTCCACCATGCCTGGTGTTCTTGTTTCTTGCCTAGCATACTGTCTCTGGGTAGCTGTAGGAGTCCTAGCCTGGTTACACACGAATAAATGCCTGACTTAGCTGCAGATTTGTGCAGAGCTTGATGGAGAGGAAGATGATGTGGGCCTGAGACGTTGGTCCCCGTGATGGGCATCTGTGGTAACATGGTAAATGCTCCCTCGGTATTCCCTGTGCAGTAGCAGCAGCCTCTGCAGCCAGGTGCTCACACAGAAGTGAGCGCTAAGATTGTGGCCTCACTCCGGGCCTCTGGCTGTCTCTATCTTCTGTATACAGTGCTGGAGATCGAAGCCAGGACCCTGCTCATATTAGGCAAGTGTTCTACACGGAACTGCACTCGCCCCTTTTGTTATTGTTGTTGTTTTGGTTTTTGTGCCCTTTTTGTTTTGCTTCTTGGTACCCTTAATTTTTTTGAGAGAGGATTTGTAGAGGCCCATGATAGCGTCTGTTGATAAAATTCCTTTCCTTGGGGAGACATAAATAAATAATGTCTATCCACTGACATAGTCCCAACAACAAACCAAGGTGTGATTCTACCAAAGTTTATTCTGGGTATCCACTGAATTTCCTAGGCCTATTCACAGAGTTTAGTGCATAGTAACCTTAAAGCAGCCGTACTGGGAAGTTTGCATTCAGCAAAATGACTCTCCCATAGTTGTGTGCCATTGTGAGATATGGCTGGGGTCTGTTTTTAAACAACAAAAAGCATTTACCCCTACAGGCTATATTCTGTCACCTGGAGAAAGCCATTTAATTGGAAAGTTTGTTTGTTTGTTTGTTTGTTTTTTCGGTGCTTCGATTTTGGTTTTTTCGAGACAGGGTTTCTCTGTATAGCCCTGGCTGTCTTGGAACTCACTCTAGAGACCAGGCTGGTCTCAAACTCAGAAATCCACCTGCCTCTGCCTCCCAGAGTGCTGGGATTACAGGCGTGCGCCACCACCACCCAGCTTAATTGGAAAGTTAATAGAAGTGTTTTGATAGTTCATCTCCTGGAAATGTCTTTCGGCCCAAGTATTATGCCTTTAGGCCCAAGTAACACTAGTTTATAATATAGTTCTTTTCTAATAATTGGAAGTTATTTACCAATAATTGACTAAAACAGGTCTATTTCTATCAGTGGAACAGTTAGAGGTGGTTGGAGTCTCCCTGGCTGTCCTTCATACGTAGTACATGTCTCTATGGCTGCCACACTACTGTAACCATGTCCTATAGCCCAGCCAGCAGAAAGGAGAAAAGGTCCATGGTCTAGACTGACTTACTTCCATTGGTGCCTCCCATGGCCAAGGCACTAAGACCAGTGTTGACCAGAGCTTAGTCAGATGGTTGTGGGTGCTGTAATTAGGGCTGGAGTGAATTAGTTAATCCATTGATTTCATAACAAGGAAAAACACAGGAAGGATGGCTTTGGGTGCAGCTAGCTGTCTGACCACCTACTTGATGAGGCTGTCACTCTTTACAGTCTGTCACTACTGTTTTCAGTGTGACATAATCATAGCCTTAATTTCATTAGGAGCGGATGGTGTTTCCATTAGAAGCATCTTCTGAACTGACCACTGCTTGTTACCTGCATAACGCTTGTTCTGCCCAGCATGTGGAGTTTAGTTCTGCCTCACAAGAACATCATTTTCCAAAACAAGTCAGAGACTAAGGAATTTGTCTAGGGCCCCAACCATTATTCTGACACCAGAGTGCCAGGAAGACCTGTGCTCTTAGTATGCCATTGGCAGGCAAGAAAGGAAGGTGGCTCTGCTCCATTGTTAGTTGGGGTTTTGTTCTCCCTCATTGTTGTTTTTGAGACAGGATCTTACTATGTAGCTCTAGATTTCCTGAGTTTTTCTTTTCACTACAAGAAATTGAACCTGTGGCTTCATGGATGCTGTCTTAGGGTTTTACTGCTGTGAACAGACACCATGGCCAAGGCAGTCTTATAAAGGACAACCTTTTTTTGGTTTTTTTTGGTTTTGGTTTTTCGAGACAGGGTTTCTTTGTGTAGTCCTGGCTGTCCTGGAACTCACTCTGTAGACCAGGCTGGCCTCGAACTCAGAAATCCGCCTGCCTCTGCCTCCCAAGTGCTGGGATTACAGGCGTGCGCCACCACGACCGGCTAAAGGACAACATTTAATTGGAGCTGGCTTACAGGTTCAGAGTCCGTTATCATCAAGGCAGGAATATGGCAGTGTCCAGGCAGGCATGGTGTAGGAGGAGCTAAGAGTTCTACATCTTTATCTGAAGGTTGCTAGCAGAAGACTGGCTTCTGGAACGCTAGGACAAGGGTGTTAAAGCCCACGCCCATAGTGACACACGTACTCCAACAAGGCCATACTCCAAATAGTGCCATTCCCTGGGCCAAGCATATTCACACCATGACAGATGCTAAGCAAGTGCTCACCAAGATCTCAAAAGCCTGAGCCTTACTTAGAAGGTCTGGGACTGTCTTCCCTGACCTGCTGTGTCTTGAGATGTGAGGTTTGGAGCTTAGCTCTCTGTAGCTGGGTCCTCCTGCAAGCCTCAAGGCTACTGTCCTCTTCAGCCGGCACAGCCACCTTAGTCACTGTTTCCTCCTGCTTTCCTTTGCCTGTTGGACTTTGTCTCCTCTGAGCCTTCCTTCTGGGCTTTGAACAGGGATGGGTCTAGATCCCAGAACACTGATTGTTCTGGTTTTTATTTTTAGTGGGACCACTGAGTGGTTGTTGGAACGAGTGCTGACTCAGCTGCGATACTGGCCCGGTTGCTAGTTGTTCCAAGAGCAGCAGCAGCCATCTGGATCTCACCCCACGTGGCTTTCCCTCATATGGCCACCACATACGCCTATGTTAAAACATACTTTTGGGATATTTGGGAAGTCAGGATAGGGCAGCCATGTGATGTTACCCAAGGGCCAGTCTGTGACCACAGATTGTAGTGACCCATCACATTGCATGGCCTACTACCCTGTTCAGCAAATGGAGGCTGTGGGTGAAGCAAAATGTCCTGGCCAGATGCCATACTGGACCTACTCCCAGAGACAGAGGACCCTGTCGGAGGCCAGCTGGTGTCTTAATCCATGGATGCCACAGGGGAGTTATCTGATCCCTGACCATGGAAGTGTGGTGCACATGCTCTGAAGGAGCCGTGGTAGTCAAGTGGTCCTGGGAGCAAATGGTCCTGCAGCACACACACCACTCTTCCGTGCCACTGGACCCAGGGCGATGCCTTCCCAGGGGTGCTACTGACCTGGGGAACTCTAGGCAAGTGCCCACATGTCTTAAGAGGGCAGTCCAACAGGAGAGCAGTCTAGAGGATCTCTCACAGAGGCTGTGACCTCTGCTGTTTTGGAAATGGATGCCATAGGGTGAGCTGCTCAGACTAGGGTCTGAATGTCTCTGAATGAGGTCATTGCTGGTGATCATAGGCACCATGATCAGGGATCAGATAACTCCAGGATCGAGGCATTGGTTCCTGTTGAGTAGTAAAGTAGCTAGCAGGCTCTTTTTTCTTTTTCTTTTTCCTTTTCTCTTTTCCTTCTCTCTCTGTCTCTGTCTCTCTCTTTTTGTGGGACAGTTTACAGGATTTTTCTGTGCTGAGCCCTGGTACCCCAGCTGTTTAGGAACTTGCTTTGTAGTCCAGGCTGGCCTGGAACTAAGAGATCCACCTGCCTCCGCCTCCCGAGTAAAGATGTACACTACTACCTCAGGCTCATGTAACAGGTTCTTTTTATTCAGTGTTCTGGGTCAACCCCTGCAGTCCAGCAGAGGCCATTACGTACAGCCTTTGGTAACCTTTCTTCCATTTGGAGGAAGGCAAATGAGTTAGCCAAGGCTCTGATGTCGATAATGGATTTAGGAAGGCTGATGCAGAGTCCTTGTCCCAACTGCTTGTGTAATTTTAAAAAGCTTGCACAGCAAGCAGCAGGTGACTCCCCGGGGTGCACTCAGGTAGAACAACAACAGGCTCTGATTTCCCTAGGGAAACCTAAGAATCTAGGTCTCTTTGGCAGTAGAGAATTGACCCTGCATTCAGTGTAGTGGGGTCTCTCCAGAACAGTGGTGTCTTCTGCAGTCTGGAAGGAGAGTTTCCTGAGGTCTAGGGCAGGAGGTCAGACTATCTTCTTAGTAGAGCAAAGACAGTATTAGACCTTGAATTTGCACTGTACTAGTATTTGCACAGTACCTCAGAATCAAGTTGAAAGTAATCACTGGAGCCTGAGTTGGATCAAGGCAGGGGCACTGACCTGCACCAGTCTTTACCACTGCACAAAGCAGCACACATAAAGAAAGGTAATAAAAATTATCTTTATTTTTTATATTTAAAGGTAGAATTGAGTTTTTTGTTTGTTTGATGGTTTTGCTTTTTCAAGACAGTTTTTCTGTGTAGCTCTGGCTATTCTAGAACACTCTCTTCAATCTGGGCTGGCCTCAAACTCAGAACTGCCTTCTTTGCCTCCACAGTGCTGGGATCAAAGGTATTCACCGCCACCACCTAGCTAAAGATATGTTTTTATTAGTCAAAAGGTCATGGCTAGCCAGTGAGATGGCTGTGTGGGTAAAGATGCTTACCAAGCAACCCTGATAATCTGAGCTCTACTCCAGAACTCACAGAAAGCCGGACTGAGACCACTGACTCTATAGAGTTGTCTGTGGATCTCCACACACATGCCATGGCATATATATACAAACAATAACGTTTTAAAAAGTTAATAGCAACAAGAGCTTACCAAATGAGTATGGTAGAAAACCTTTTCCATTAGCTTTACACAAAGCCTTGTCACAAGAAAATGGTTATTAGCTGGGCAGTGGTGATGCATGCCAGCACTCAGGAGGCAGAGGCAGGTGGATTTCTGAGTTCGAGGCCAGCCTGGTCTACAGAGTGAGTTCCAGGACAGCCAGGGCTACACAGAGAAACTCTGTCTCAAAAAAACAAAAAAAAAAAAAAACAAAAAAAAACGGGGAAAAAAGAAAAGGGAAATGGTTATTAATCTAAACACAACTAATAAAGAGTTTTACAGTAACAAAGAAAAACTACTGAAGTCGCTTGAATTTACAAGTCATCCTGTGCAGAGGGGTGCTATCTCTGTATCACTTGAATTTTAGTCCATGTGCTGCCAAAGCAAGGACAACTTTATCAATTCTTGGTGTGTGTGTGTGTGTGTGTGCGGGCGCGCATAGCTTTTAAACATTTGTGTGATAAAGTGTGAGGCACTCAAGAAAACCTCAAGACTGATGGCTGTCTGCGAGTAAAGCATATACACAGTTGTAGTTATTACAGTTGTGGTTCAAACTAGCCATTTTCCCCCCTCACACCCAGAAAGACAACTGTCCGAGGGCTAGAGGGTTAGCTCAGCAGTTAAGAGCACTAAGGACTAGAGCTCAGATCCCAGCACCACCTCAAGGGGCTCACAGATGCTTATAACTACAGCTCAGAGACTGACACTTTCTTCTGGGCTCCAAAGCCACCCATAAGCACACCTCAGCAAACAGATAAACAGACATAGGCACACTTTTTTTTTTTTTTTTTTTTTTTTTTGGTTTTTTGAGACAGGGTTTCTCTGTGTAGCCCTGGCTGTCCTGGAACTCACTCTGTAGACCAGGCTGGCCTCGAACTCAGAAATCCGCCTGCCTCTGCCTCCCAAGTGCTGGGATTAAAGGCGTGCGCCACCACCGCCTGGCTACACTTTTATTTTTTAATGCAGTTGCTGGAGGTGTTAGTGGTGAAGTGCATCTAAAGCATCTGAGGTCCTAAGCTCCCCCTTCTGTGCTCCCCACATCCCCTAAAGAATTACCAGCACAACAAACTGGTGATGTAGGCATTCGGAGATACTGTGTTGAATGCAAAGTAATTCCATACTGTAGGGAAACAATTTTTGTCTCTATGTTGCTAGTTAGCTTCTTTGCATTTATTTTCTGTGTGAGGGTGTATGTGCACCACAGCACTTGCATGGAGTAAACAGACAATTCTGTGAGTTGGTTCTTCACTTTGATGGGTTCCAAGGATCAAACCCAGGTTCCTAGACTTGCACAGCACACACTTTCACTTACTGAGCCATCTTCATGGCTTGGATTTAAAAATTAAATTATGTATATGAATGTTGGGCAGGGTTTGTCACATATGTACCTGGTGCCTATGGATATCAGAAGAGGGCATTGGATTCCCTTGAACTGGATGGTTGTGAGCTACTGTGTGGATGCTGAGAACTAAACAAGTGCTCTTAACTGCTGAGCCTTTGACCCTTGGTTTGAATTTTTTGAGGCCTTGTCTTACTCTGTAGCTCAAGTTTACTTCAAGTTTTCAGCACACACAACCTCCTAAACGCTGTCACCATTCCTAGATAAACTTGTAATTGATTTGTTGCCACTGTTAAATTTTGTTCTATTGGGGAGTATTAATTGGAATTTTGGAAACTTAATCTGCCACTGTGAGCTTGATTATGTATGTATGTATATGTGTGTGTGTGTGTGTGTGTGTGTGTGTGTGTGGTGGGGATTGACCCATGGACCTTGCATATGTAAGGAAATTGCTCTCCCCAAGCTACATCCTTAGCCTTGAACTAATTTTTTGTTTTCTTTTTGTCTTTCAGAGACAGGGTTTCCTTGTGTAGCCCTGGCTGTCCTGGAACTAGCTCTGTAGATTGGATGGCCTTGAACTCACAGAGAACTGCCTCTGCCTACTGAGTTTTGGGATTAAAGGCTTATACCACTACTACATGGCCAAACTAATTTTTAAAGATTCTTTATTAAGTGCTTAAGATATATTTTCTAATATAGTATTGAGAGAGAATCTATTTGAATTCCTTGATAATCTGGTGTAAAGAAATCCACAGAACGAAAGTTTGGAGACCCACTGGTCTTATAGACCTGGAAAAAGCCATGCCAGAAAGCCCCTCTGAGCCTTGACCTCCCTGTCACCTTTTGCCTCTTCCCTTCAGTACTTGTCAGTCCTGTGAGGAGAACTTGTGCACAGAGCTGGCCAGGTTGATTGCCCCAATAGGTCTCAAGATTCAAAATTCCCCTTTCCTCTCCTGGACTTGGTAGGATGCCTGCTCACTGGCACTCTGGGAAATGGAAAGACTGGGAGGATGTTGGTTATTCTCTGCTGCAGTGTGTAGGACAGATTTAACCAGAGAATTAAGCTTGCCTTCAACCCCACAGCTGTGCTGGCCAGGAGACACGCACTCTGCCGCCTCCCCACTCCAGACAGGCTGCCGGGCTCTGCCCTGGCTTTAGATCAATTGCACTGCATAATAAATAGTTGAGAGCCAAGAGGCAGAGGCAGTTCTCAGGCCCCTGAGGCGTTGTACTTGAAACTTCTCTGAGAAGCAAGAAAGCAGAGAGGAAAGCAACTGAACCTGGCACACCAAGAATCCAAGCCCCATTTCTTTCTTTCTTCCCAGATTTTTTTTTTTTTTAAATCACAACAGCAATTTGTTGAAGTGATAAAACACCATAACCAAAACAACTTGGGGAGGAAAGGGTTTTAGTTTACAGCTTACAGGTTACAGTCTATCACCATTAAGGGAAGCCAGGACAGGAGTTCAAGGGGAAACTTTAAAACACAAACAAAACCAAAAAGCACTGCTTAATGGTTTTCTGCCAGACTCACAGGGTTATTATTGCCCAAGGTGGGCTGGCCACTCCTACGTCAGTTAGCAATCAAGAAAACATACCGAAGGCCAATCTTACAGAGGCCGTTTTTCAGTTGAGGGTCTTGTTTCCCAGGTGTGCCGTTGACAAGATTAGGTACCACACCAGGCAATGCTGCCTCCAGGGTCCTATTTTGGAATCATGTTCTTTTCAAAATACAGCCACATGCTACATAATGTTTTGGTGAAGGACGAATTGCATATACAACAGGATCCCATAAGATTGTTTTCATAGCCATCTTAGTTACTATAATCTATGATGTTTATACTACATTGAATTGTCTAACAATTTACTTGTAAGAATGATTTCCCAACCGGGCGTGGTGGTGCACGCCTGTAATCCCAGCACTTGGGAGGCAGAGGCAGGCGGATTTCTGAGTTCGAGGCCAGCCTGGTCTACAGAGTGAGTTCCAGGACAGCCAGGGCTACACAGAGAAACCCTGTCTCGAAAAACCAAAAAAAAAAAAAGAATGATTTCCCACTGTTAGTTATGTTTGGTGCTTTTAATATGTTAATAGAGCTTTATAGCTATCACCATGACATAACTGCAGAACACCTCTCAGCAGGACCTCCTCCCCATGGATGTACTAGAGATTGTGCTCTCTGGGGCTGAGGAAGGAGGTTTCTCTTACAGGAAGGTAAGGACTCTGAGATGCTAAGGCCCTGTACTTGAGGCCAGGTTTGTCTGACTCAAGATCTCTGCCATCCATTCTGTTTACTGGATACAAGAGGATTTCTCCTCTGAGGGAGCAGGAAATGAAGTCCTGGAGCTTTACTGACCATATGTTACAAGATTGTGGGTTTTTTTTCCACCTCCTTGGAACTGAGTCATTCTACATGCCCTGGGTTGGGAATAGAGCAGAGAATAAAGCCGTTTTGCTGGGTTTCATGGCTCTGTAGTGTTCCCTAAGTTTTGGTAGACGTCTCAGAATGTCAGTTCCTTTCTTGTTCCTGTGAAAACTCCCATCTGGAGTTCTTCAGAGAAGCAAAAGCACAGTCTGGTGGGTGTGTGTGGCTAAGGTAGAGTATGCAACTCCCTGGAAGAGCTTCATACATTGGGAGGGGAAGCCAGGCAGGGTTGGACTGCTGGGACACCCAACAGGTTTCCATTCTATGATTGATGAGCAGCTGAATGAAATGCTCATGGCATTTCAAACTCAGACATTATCTGTAGGTTGGGGCTGTGAAATTCGAAGATAGCTTTGTAGAGTAGTAGTCCTATAATTTGAAGCGATGGACCTGTTCCTGGAAGCCTCAGATGTGGGTCTATCTAAGGAAAGATGGGCTGAGGATGTAGCTGGGTGCAGGCAGAGCAGTAACTTCCTGCAGAAGGGCATGGAGGGTGCTAGGCTGTATTGATCATGAATGGAAGTTCTCAGACTTGTATTAAAATTTGTCATAGTTAGGATTTTATTGCTGTGAAGAGTTACCGTGACCACAGTTCTTAAAAAGGAAAACATTTAATTGGGGCTGGCATACACTTTTAGGGCTTTAGTCTGTTGGCAACAGGATGAGAAGCACGGTGGCATGCAGTCAGTCATGGTGCTAGAGAAGGAGCTGAAAGCTCTACATCTTGACCCAAAAGCAGGAAACTGGACTGTACCACTGGACATGGGATCTCAAAGTCTGCCTCCAGTGACGCATTTCCTCCAACAAGGCCACACCTCCTATAATTACTACCTCTTTATGGATAGTCTATGGGAGCCATTCCTATTCAGATCACCACAAATCTGACCCCGAAGCTTGGATCTGATCCCTCTGCCCCTGCCCGATTGTTAAATTTAGGAAGCAAGTTGTCCTGGTGTATGCCTATAATCCTAGCACATAGTAGGCTAGGCAGGAGGATGAAAGAGTTGGAGACCAAACTGGAACTACACAGTGGGACTATTTCAAAGTGGGAACTCCTGGGTTTGGACTTACTGTAAGGGCTCTAGACTTTGCTAGAAATGTCAGTTACTAAACATACCATAGTACTGAGGTTTTTCTATCTTTTCAGTTAACAAAAGGCAGTCCCCAGTTCAAAATCCTAGTAATGACTAGTCTTTTATGTTACAGTGAAGGCAAGACCTGAGTGTGTCTGCTTCTCCACTAATGCCATATAGCAGGTACTCTGGACATTTGATGAAAGGAATAAAACATTGTTTCCTTTGACTGACTCTTTCCTTTTCATACCTCCCAAGCAAAACAGGAGACAAGCCAGTGCCAGACACCAACCCACAGATGGCTCCATTTGCTTCCTTTCAAGCAGTTGGAGCTGTAGGATGGAGAAGGGTGGGCACACAGAGGATTCGGGGAGTGTGGTTAAACTGTGAGCACAGGGAAACAGCTTACCTGGAAGCCTGTGATTAAAGTGTCACTTTCTCTTTCCCTGAACAGCCTCCTAGATCTGTCTCAGCTGAATTACTCTCACCTGCTTCTATTCTCTGTGCACCAGAAATCTGAGGTAAGAAATCACCCCTTTCCAAACCATGCTGCAACAACCTGTGCCAGAAATCTGCCCCTCCATGGCTCAGTTAAGAGTTGGGAGACTGTAGGTGCCAAGCTTCCTTGGGTAGTGGCCAGAGTTCGGTTCCCAGACAGGATTGCTGGGGCCTTATCATCAGTTCTGTCCTTGCCGTCTAGATTCCAAAGAAATGTGGGTGACCATGGAGCAGTATAAGGATGGCAGCTGGTGGGTTGTCCCTGGCAGAGGTGGAGTATCCCAAGCTCAGTGGTCACTGATGCTCCCAAGGGTACTGCTGGATCTAGCCACCAACCCTGATCTCACTTTCGAGGAAAGGAAATGGTGGAAGAGCTCAGGTACCCGAGTTTGAACTAGGGAATCCCTGAGAGGAGCCAGAGAAAATACTTATGTGCTTGGATTGATGGGCATATGAAGATGGCCACAACTTAGTGTGCTGGCCTTGATGGAAGGAAGGAGCTAAATTTGTTTCTCCTCCAAATCTAGGAGTATCAGCTGCAAAGATGTCTAATGAGCCACCCCCTCCTTATCCAGGAGGTCCTACAGCCCCACTACTGGAGGAAAAAAGTGGAGCCCCACCTACCCCAGGTAAGGATGTTTAATTGTCATTGGTAGAGTTTTGGGTAAGGTCCATAAATGGGGCTGCTGGGCCAGTACCCTGTCATTGGCTCTTGAGGGTCTTTCCTGACCTCTGCCTTCTGGGGTCCCTGTCACAGCTCTCCATTCCAAGTGTAGTTGAGGCTTTTGAAATCCTGCTTCAGGGTCACCCTGTGTGTGTGGAGATCAGTTGAGCCATCTTCTTTCTGCCCATCTCTATCCAGGCCGAACCTCTCCAGCTGTGATGCAGCCACCACCAGGCATGCCCCTGCCCTCTGCTGACATCGCCCCCCCACCCTATGAGCCACCTGGCCATCCAGTGCCTCAGCCTGGCTTTGTGCCCCCTCACATGAATGCAGATGGCACCTACATGCCTGCAGGTGAGTTGAGACGCCAAATTCACTATGCAAAGTCATTAGTCACTCCACATACAATGAAAATGGTAGCTAAGAGGAACTTGTCATCCCCCGAGGAAGGCTACAGTGGCTCATGCTAAGGACTGTGGTAAGGTGGGAGCTTTTTCTTATTAAGGACCTAAGCCCTGAGTGGAGGCCTGGACTTTTGTTCACCAGTAGCTCACTGGCACTACACTCAGGCCCAAAGTGTGTGGTTCCTGCAGTATCTGGGTTAGGATGGGTTGTCTTTGGTATTTCGAACACTGACTTACAACAGAAGATTTTTATGCATGAGAGGAATGATATTTTTCTTCTTAAGTCCTTATCCTTGCAGGCATAAAATAGTCTTGGCATGCCAGAGCAAGGAGGTTAAGTGGAGATGAGCTATGCTTCTCGCTTTCTGCCACATTTGTCTTGGTCTCAATGTGGTAGGGATCAAACAGGTCATTATAAATGGTCACCATGAGCCAAGGCCTCTTCCTGGTGACACTCTGGCCCTCTTGGGGAAGACGGCAAGAAGCTGTGGGTTGTGCTTTGAGCATTGGGATATGTTCTGTGTTGTCCCAGCTAACCAAGTGACCTTTGTGTTGTTCCAGGTTTCTACCCTCCTCCAGGCCCTCACCCACCTATGGGCTATTATCCACCAGGACCCTACCCACCAGGGCCCTACCCAGGCCCTGGGGGCCACACAGCCACAGTATTGGTTCCATCAGGGGCAGCCACCACGGTGACAGTTCTGCAGGGAGAGATCTTTGAAGGCGCACCAGTGCAGACCGTGTGTCCTCACTGCCAGCAGGCCATCACCACCAAGATCTCCTACGAGATCGGCCTGATGAACTTTGTGCTGGGTTTCTTCTGCTGCTTCATTGGGTAGGTGTGGGGCACTGGTAAGTGGTGGTGCTGCTGGGGCTCTGTATGCTGCCTGAGCCCTCGCAGGCCTCAGCCTATCTCTGTCTTCAATTCAGGTGTGACCTGGGCTGCTGCTTGATCCCCTGCCTCATCAATGACTTCAAGGATGTGACGCACACATGTCCCAGCTGCAAAGCCTACATCTGCACATACAAGCGCTTGTGCTAACGGAGCCAGACTTGGACTCCCCCACCTATCAGTCTGGCCCCATGTGCTCTGCTCCCCATGCTCAGTGGTCATTACTCCCCACCCCCCACTTAGGGTTGGAAGTTTTGCCACTGTACCCTGGAAATCCTGTCCTCACCTTGCCCTTCCCTGAGCATCCGACTCTTCCAGCAAAAATTCTGTTGGATTTAAGGCCAAGGGCCAGTGGGTGGCATGGGGGTGGCACTGATCTTATGTGTTGCTCGGACATTTGCAATTCAGAAGATAAGCTAGAGAGGCTCTCTTACTGGGGTCCTCTTTTCTCCTTTTCTGTATAAGGTCCAGGCTGGTTCTTACTCTTCCTGGGACCAAAAGTACCCAGAGGCATCAACAGGTCCCCCGACTAGGGCCTACAGTGAGGGTTGTGCCTGGAACTGCAGTTGTTCCTAAACCTGCTGGAAAAAGAGTGTCATCTAAAGTTAAGTGGACCCAAGCAAGACAAGGGTCTTAAGGACTGGGTTTAAGTGGGGTTTGTTGTCTGGGGTACCAAGATGAGGAAAGAATGAATGACTGCAAACCCTGGACCTCAGAACTCTCAGGTATGGAAACACCCAAGAGCTGCCTGGTATGAGGCAAAGAGGATGGTGGGCTGTTTAAAGCTCTGGTAACCAAGAACTTGCCCCTGTTCTCACCTAGCTTCTTCGAGTCAGTCAGTCAGTGTGCAGAGCTCCTTTCTGGCCACACCTCTGTGAACCCCTATATTTTCTAGGGCTGGAAGGAATGACTGCCCATGAGCCTGTCCTGTCTACTTCTATATCTGTGCTGTGTGTGGGTGCAACTTCTGCCTGGTGGTTTGTTGACGTGGCAGATCAGAAGCCCATCCTTGTAGGTTCATTGGTCTCTGGACTAAGTGCCAGCCTTTTTACCATAGTTGACTTGTTTCCATATTGGAGCTCCTCAGTAGGAACAGCTGTGGCACTGGGCTGGGGACCAGGAAGAAGTCACAAGTGTTGGGAGTATCCTAGGGACATGAGTCGTGCCCAGGGTGTAAACCCAAACCTGTCCGTTCCTTGAATGGTCTGTGAATATGCCCGTGTGGACGCTGTATCCTGCTGCTGTCCTTTTCCTGGTCTCACACTCTGCATGACCTCCTATCACTGTGAACTGTGGCCTGGTCCCAGTTTGTAGTTTCATTAAATTGGCCCTTTCACTCCCCTGCCCTGGGCCTCTGCTGTCTTGCCTGGCTTCCTTCTTTTCTGAGAGACAGGGTGGGACTACACAGGCAGGAGCCTGGGCCTGGGAAAGAACACATTTAAGAACCCAATTACACCAAACCAGAATTATATATAGACCTGCCCTGGGGGAACCCAGCTGTTCTGGGCCAGGGCATTGGTTTCTACTGTTTGCATAATTAGATGTCCAGGCTGCAGAACCTGAGAACTGGAGCCTCATCCTAGCTTAGTGGCCTCCTAAACTATAGCTATTACTCTTGTCCTTAAATAAGACAGCACTACTGGACTAAGACCTTATAATCTGAAGATGACATACTGAACTCTCAGCACTCAGTTCTTCGTAAAATCAATCTTCTGAACTGTGAAGGTGGTGGGCTCAAGTCTTTGAGTTTCCATGCTGTTCTACCATTTTTTTCACACAGACTTTTATAGGAATAGATTCCTACTAATAAAAAAAATTTAACTTCACATTTCTATTTTAGACCATGAATTGCTTAAATCTAAGTATGTGCTTTTGAAATAAGAAACCTCAAAGAATTTGAGTTAGAAAAATCACAGGTCCAAGCAGATATTAAGGATCTTTTATGGTGTTTAGCATAAATACATGGAAATAGAAGGTGCTAGGAAATTGACAAGGAGTGTCATGAAAGAGGATGCCCATTTGTATGCAACATACCACTGTTTCTGAGGGACTCTGTCCTATCCTAGGAAGGAAGAAGCGTTTGTTTTTAGAGTGCTGTGGCAGGTACCAGTCAGTGGAGACAGACGAGGATAATAGACTTCTTAGGGAGATCCTGGTTATGCAGAATAAGCTCTATAGGCTTTGGAGGTAGGACTGCATAGCTTCCACTCCAAAAGTGTCAAAAGACCTAGAAAACTCAGCCATCACCAGCTGGCATAACCCTTTCCCACAAACCCTGGGCGTATGGGCATCTCCCAGCATGGCAACGAACATTCCAAGTACTGCTAAGAAAACAGTGTACCCAGGCCTAAATGGCAGAAGTCCTGGAGCACTGTCAGGTCAGAAGTCCTAGATGGCCCTGCAGTAGAGCACTGGCTGTTGATGAAGTGACAGACAGCCTTTGTCTGGTGTGCACCTGGCTGGCAGAGAAGATGCTGTTAGGCAGAGGCTCTAGTGTCTGGCTTTTATTGGTTGCTTGTTTTCTCAAACCCAGCATTAAAAAAGTCACCTGAGGTGGTAGTTTTAGGCAGAGGTGGAGGTGGGGATGGAACAGGTCACTTGGGGTAGTATGCAAACAACATGACAGGTCCTTCACATGTAGTACCAGGCCAAGAGTCCAGCTACCAAGGCCACACTGGCAGCTAGAAAGAGCTGCAGGCTAGGCTTCCTCAGCACGGCCATGGCTGTCCGGAAGGGGCAGCTGCTGCCTCCTAGGGTACCTGCATGCAGCACAACATAAGACATGGCATCAGTGGAAGGCAATGATACACCTGCTCCAGAAATGTTAGTTCAGGACCCACAACCTACCTTTGTCTGGCTGCGCAGCATAAAAGGGGCATTTACGTACATCTCCCTTCCCATCATGTATTGGGAGCCCATCCTCCAGGGTTTCTCTTGCTAGCATGGAGCCGGCCTGGTCAAGTTCACTGAATATCTGAGGAGCAGAAATCATCAGAGGCCATCCCTAAACTAGACAGACACAGAATTTACACCCTACAGATCACCCATGGAAAGCTAGAGCCCAGATACACTTGATCAGGACTGCAAACCAGCTGACTATCAAGCCGGAAAAGTGAACACTATCCTGCACGTCTCAGTGGGAGCTCAGGTGACGGCTGACAACTCAGGCAGAGTGCCCACAACACTGAGGTACTAAGAGCCAAAATGGCTTCTGTAAGGTCAGCCCTACCCGAGACTTGTAAAACCTTATTCTACTTCCCAATGAATCTGGCTCCATACTAAGCAGTATTATTTATATCAATATTTGCTACAAAATGAGGAAATCATCTGTTTTTCAAGTCTGATGTCCTGTAGTGAGATGGAGAGGGATAGGTCTATGTCAGGCCTTTCAAATGCTGGGGCTTTGCCCTTTCCAACACTAGTCATGGGCCTCAAGCCAGGCACTGCTCCATGGTCCCTGATGGCTAATGAGTTCGGCTCCCTCACCTTTTTCTAGGGCATGTAGGAGCTCATTTGTCATGCTACCAATAGCCTCTCAAGAAATCTCTGGCTATGACTCTACTGCTAAAAGGATCAAACTCCATGGTTATGACGGAATAGATCAGGTTCCATGGTCAGTGCCCAGTAATACCTGCATATTATATTCAAAAGCTTTGTTGGCCTCCTCCACAATCCTCTCTTTGGTCTTCAAATTCAGGTCCAAGGCATTCATTCTGGCACGGTAGAACTGCTTGAATTGCTGGGCATTGTCCACATGCTCAAACAGGTAGAACTGGGTCCCTTCCCCAGTGCTGGGGAGTTTCAGAGCCCGCTGGGCCACCTTCTTCAGCACCTGGCCTCCCGAAAGGTCCCCCATGTAACGAGTGTAAGCATGAGCCACCAGCAGCTCTGGCTCATTTTGCCCTACATAATGAATCCGATCCACATACTTCTGGGCAGCCTCAGAGCACTTCACCTGCTCCTCCCAGTTTTCACCAAAGAAATACTCCATGTCCTTGATCAGTGCTTCCTTCCGATGTAGCTCCGTGGGGAAATATAAGGGGGCGAAGGCTGGGTGGTCTTTGTTGCGATCCATTTCCTCCTCAAGGGCTGAGTATGTGAAGTAAAGTGCAGTTGTGGCCAGCTGTGAGTGTGAAGGAAGATTGTGGGAGAGAGCTATAAACCAAGCCAGCAGTTCTAGAACCCACCATGTTTTGTTTTGTTTTTAAAAAAGATTATTATTTATATATGTACATATATAAATGCTTTATCTGCGTGCCAGAAGAGGACGTCAGATCTCATTACAGATGAGATGGTTGTGAGCCACCATGTGGTTGCTGGGAATTCAACTCAGGACCTCTGGAAGAGCAGTCAGTGCTCTTAATGGCTGACCCATCTTTCCAGTCGTCACCACCACCACCACCACTACCACCACCACATTTTAAGAGTGGCTCAAGACAAAAGTCACTTGTCCAGTTCCCAAAGACCCAAATGTGACCCTTTTAAAATATATTTAACTACTTTAATATACCCAGGAAGCTTCTAGTGAATATTTGCAAATGTGTGTGTGTGTGCGCGCACGCGCATGCGTGCACACTTTTTTTTTTTTTTTTTTTTCTTTTTTTTTTTCAAGACAGGGTTTCTCTGTATAGCTCTGCTGTCCTGGAATTCACTCTGTAGACCAGGCTGGCCTAGAACTCAGAAATCTACCTGCCTCTGCCTCCCAGAGTGCTGGGATTACAGACGTGTGCCACCACCGCCCGGCTCAGTTTTTTTTTTTAAAACAAAACAAAACAAAACAAAACAAAACAAAACAAAACAAAACAAAAACTCCATTTAGGCAGGGATAGCCATGGCTTAACACCAGGAAAGCAAATATATGGCTGGGCATGGTGGCACATACCTTTCATCCCCAGTACTCAGGAAGGTAAAGATGGAAGATCCAAGGTTAGAGCCCATATGGACTATGTAGCCAGACTGTCTCCAAGAAAACGTAGAAAAGACCCAGCAGCTTCTTCCTTAGAGTGGTTGCAGGGTCACTTCCTCAGCTGACTAAAGCCGCCCACCTCCACCCCTTATTAAAGATTAGCACCCAATTCAATCTGACTGAGGGACACAAACCTTAAAAAGCTCCTTCTTAATGTTTCCTTTCAAGAAGTCTTTGACAAACTGGGTGTTTTCTGCCCGGTCATGTGCTTCCTTGGTCCCTTCCTTCAGGAGCTCAGAAAGGTCTGCCATCCTGTTAGGAGGAATTTTGTGTGAGACAGTAGCCCTTTCCAGTTCTCCAGAAAGGACTAAAGGGCAAAAGACAGTTTAGGCCCAAGATAGAGACTGGAAGTAGGAGCTGTTCAGACACAAATAGAACAGCCCTGTATGAGTAACTGAGCCTTGCCAGTGAGCACAGGGCAAGATGTGACAATGTGGCACAAAATCTCAGTGGACCTTTAGTTTACTATGGTCTCCTCAAAAGTGCCTGGGTTGGTATGTGTTAGTAAGCACCCAAATGAGTGGTGCTTTGCTTCTGTAGCCACCAGTGGCTGAAGAAACAAAACTTAACCTATCCCAGAAAGAGCTGCCTTCCTCACGGGACAGTATGTGGATGGGCCAAGGTGTGGGAAGATGAATAGTGGAGACAGAGACCAAGATCTTGGTTGGTTTCTTCCCTTTTTTTTTTTCTTTTTTGGTTTTTTGTTTGTTTGTTGTTTTGTTTTTTGTTTTTGTTTTTTTGGTCTTTGAGACAGGGTTTCTGTGTAGCTCTGGCTGTCCTGGAACTCACTCGAGACCAGGATGCAAAAAAAAAAAAAAAAAAAATTAGCCGGGCTTGGTGGCACACGCCTGTAATCCCAGCACTTGGGAGGCAGAGGCAGACGGATCTCTGAGTTCAAGGCCAGCCTGGTCTACAGAGTGAGTTCCAGGACAGCCAGGGCTACACAGAGAAACCCTGTCTCGAAAAAACAAAACAAAAGACCAGGATGGCCTCAAACTCAGAGATCCACTGCATCTGCCTCCCAGTTTTGCATTTAACAGAATTACTCAGGATAAAGTTACATCAGTAAATGGATAAGGAAGAAAAGTATCATCATAAGGACGATGGAACCTAAGGAGGGCTTCTGTGTATACACATACTCCATCTGTTAGAATGAGAAAATTTTGGTTTTCTTGTGGTCTAGTCTCTGCAGTATTAGAAATAACTCAGCCAGTGACAGGACTCTCACGAGAAGCGAAGGAATAGTGCACAAGCATGTATATAGCTCAGTGCTGGTGACCACTCCCCAGTACCCCCAACAGACTGAGTCGGGCACACTGACAGGTGGCAGGACGGGTGCTGAGGCTCTCACTCACCTGGTATGGTTTTCCTTTTCTGGTGCCATAGAGTTCTTCTTCTCTGACTCATCTACCCCCTCTGAGGTCTCCACCTCTGAAGACATTGTGGCTGAGTAGTTTGTGCTGCCCTCACTCTGGTCCTGTAGAAACACAAGGAATTGATGACTGAGTAATCTTTTCTGATTTAAGCCAACATAACGCAGGAGTTAAAAGCTTCAGGAGCTCTCAGCCTAGCAAGCAATGCAAAGCTTCCATTTCCCACAGTTCTACCTGCGTGGGCTGCCAGGTGAAAGGAATGAGAACAGAATATTGACAAGAATTTAGTTAAGCCAAGCTGTGCCTAACAGTTCCACCATAGAACAGAACAACTCAACAATCCTGAGATACCTTCAAGTAAGTCACCTAGCAAACTGTCCCCAGCCCAGTCTGTACTCTGGGTGCATGAAATAATAAGCTAGCTGATTAATTCCCATGTCTACTTCAAGGCTGAGCTTTCATCAGCAAGGGAAGTACAATCCCGTGAAACAATAATACCATCATCCTCCATCCCTGGAGACTACTCTGCTATAGCAATATATAAAGTGGGCGCCCACCTGGGGAACTTTCTAGACGAGCAGTGTGGCACAACAGCACCAACTAAGAAAGTCACTCATAAAGACAAAAATTCCAGCTCTAGAGCCAAGCTGGGCCAAGGAAAAGAAACAATTTTCTACCTCAATCAGCACTTATTTACTAAGCATTTTCCACAAGGGAGACAATTAGGTATAAGAACAGCCCATAAGGTAAGAGTGTTTGTAGCTCAGGATAAAGTGCTTGCCTAACGTGTGAGACCTTGAGTTCAAATGTCAGGCACTGTAAAAAACACCCTTGGAAGCTGGGCAGTGATGGCACCCGCTTTTTTTTGTTTGTTTGTTTTTGTTTTTTTGAGACAGGGTTTCTCTGTGTAGTGCTGGCTGTCCTGGAACTCACTCTGTAGACCAAGCTGGCACCCGCTTTTAATCCCAGCAATTGAGAGGCAGAAGTAGATGGATCTTTGATTTTGAGGCCAGCCTGGTCTACAGAGTAAGTTCTAAGACAGTAAAGACTACATAGAGAAAACTTGTCTCAGAGAGAGAGAGAGAGAGAGAGAGAGAGAGAGAGAGAGAAGAAAGAAAGAAAGAAAGAAAGAAAGAAAGAGAAAGAAAGGAAAGAAAGAGAAAGAAAGAAAGAAAGAAAGAAAGAAAGAAAGAGCTGGGTGTGGTGGTGCACGCCTGTAATCCCAGCACTTGGGAGGCAGAGGCAGGCGGATTTCTGAGTTCTAGGCCAGCCTGGTCTACAGAGTGAGTTCCAGGACAGCCAGGACCACAGAGAAACCCTGTCTCGAAAAACCAAAAAAAAAAAAAAAAAAAAAAAAAGAAAGAAAGAAAGGAAGGAAGGAAGGAAGGAAGGAAGGAAGAGAAAAAAAAGAAAGAAAGAAAGCCGGGCGGCGGTGGTGGCGCACGCCTGTAATCCCAGCACTTGGGAGGCAGAGGCAGGCGGATTTCTGAGTTTGAGGCCAGCCTGGTCTACAAAGTGAGTTCCAGGACAGCCAGGGCTGCACAGAGAAACCCTGTCTCGGGGGAAAAAAAAAGAGAGAGAGAGAGAGAAAAGAAGAGAGAAGAGAAGAGAAGAGAAGAGAAGAGAAGAGAAGAGAAGAGGAGAGAAGAGAAGAGAAGAGAAGAGAAGAAAAGAAAAGAGAAAAGAGAAAAGAGAAAAGAAAAGAAGCCAAGGCCCTTGGAAAGGGAGAAAACAAAAACAAAATATATCACAAGAAATATCTCACCCTACATGATCATATTAGCACATATCACTTCTTCTAGGGACTTATCTGCCAAATTTTGGTTTTTTAGGGTATGTGTCTGGTTTGCTTAGCACAGTCTTCAATTTTTTTTTAAAAAAAATTTTAAGCGAGCCGGGCAGTGGTGGCACATGCCTTTAATCTCAGCTCTTGGGAGGCAGAGGCAGGCAGATGCACACCAAATTCCTCCCCTAGTAGTTTTTAAAGGGAATTAACTAAGCCATGTGGTAGTGGCACATGCCTTTGATCCTAACACTCAGGAGGCAGAGGCAGAGGCAGGTGGATGGATCTGAGGCCAGCCTGATCTACATACAGAGGGAGTTCCAGGACAGCCAGAGCAACAAAGAGCAAACATGTCTAGGAAACAACATTCCACCACCACCACCACTACACACACACACACACACACACACACACCTACAAAACAAACAAAAACAAAAAACAATTAACTAAATATTAAGGGGCCAGTTTTGCATTCATGTAGCAAATGGATGTACCGAGGAGATGTGAGCTGTTTTCTAGGTTAGCTGCCACTCCACATAGGTACTGGAGGGACATGCTATGTGGACCTGCCAGTACCCTGCAGCTACCTCTGAATTCCTACTTATGGCTAAATATTACTAGAAACCCAGATTATCTTCAAGAGTGGACAGTGCAGCTTGACCCTGCGTAAAGGGCCTGGTCTTTAGGGATAAAAATATTTAGGTTTAAGAGATAAAGTCTCCATCTTCAGTAGCTCTTGGCACTGTGTGAGTCATAATTTCCTGAAAGCTGAGTTTCCTCATCCATAAAACAGGCTGAGAAAAACTTCCTTACCTTTTCTGATATGCTATGAAGACTAAAATGAGATGCCTTACATGACAAAATTATATGAAATAAATGTAATGCTGCCTCAAATGCTGATCTCCTGTGGAGGAAGTATTGGCAAGATTTAACAATGGGGAAAGCCCTGGGTTTCACCCCAACTAGGTTTAGTAACCTGAGCACAGGAGCACAAGCCAGCACGTAGAAGTTGAAGGCAGGAGGATCAGAAGTTCAAGGTAATCTTTGGATACACAAGAGTTCAAAGCCAGCCTGGGATACAGAGACACTTTCCCAAACAACACAAAAACTAAGAAATAGCAACTGAACAACTGTGAAACATGAAGAAGGAAGTATGAGAAATCCAGCCAATTCATTCTATTCTAGACACGTATACCAGAAAGCTCTGCCCTTTTGTGGCATTGTGAGGAAATGGCAATGTTCTTTTCATGGTCTTTTCATAGGAAAACATGTAACCAAGGCAGGAAAGAATGTTCACACCAAATGGCATTCTTTGGGCTGGCTCGGCTCAATTGTTAGCTGGAATGGGTGCTGGGGACAACAGACAGTTAAACCAATTCCAACCAAACAAGACATTTGATCACCCTATGGAAACCAAGTTATCTTGGTAAGCAGTTTCTGAGTTTTTATAATTAATGGCTCAAAGTCTCTGAACTCTAGCACTATCATTCCCCAGGAAATCTAATAAATAAGTTTTACTCTTTTTACATAAATTTCACTTTCTTCATTTGATTTGTTGAAGTTTAACTCCACAGTTCACTGAACAGATGACTATTGTTGCTTTATCAAGAGCAAGACCAGACAGGAAATCCTGGAAAAGACTCAGTGACAAAAACACACCCTTGCAAATATGGCTAAGTAGCAAGAAAGCTAAATGCACAGGCTAGGTTTAGTCCTTGGCAGAACTTTTCTAGTGTTCTTGAGGTCCTATCCTCTACCCCTAGCAGTGGGGAGAAAAGCCAGAGTGTACCCTTGTAATCTTAAAATGGGGGGAAGGAGAACTGAGGCAGTTCAAGGCCAGCCTAAACTACAAAACCTAATCTCAAAAAATAGTAACAAAAACTTGATCTAAACCGGGTGATGGTGGCGCACACCTATAATCACAGCACTCTGGGAGGCAGAGACAGGCGGATTTCTGAGTTCCAGGCCAGCCTGGTCTACAGTGTGAGTTCCAGGACAGCCAGGGCTATACAGAGAAACCCTGTCTCGAAAAAACCAAATCCAAAAAAACAAACAAACAAAACAAAAACAAAAAAACCCAAACAAACAAAAAACTTGATCTAAAAGCACCAGCCTTTTATAAACCTCAATAAGTGACATCAACTCAGGATGTCTAAGGCTCCTTCCAGAAACATTTTTTTTAATTGAGGAAGATAGGTGCATGCCCTCATCTCAAGCATGTCCAAATACTAGCAGTCAAAACTCCAAGGATGCAATGATAAACACACAGAGAAGGACCTGGAACTGACTGCTGAGGTAAATCAAGAGTCCTGGTTGTTAGGTTTCAAACCTGGAAGAAATGACTGAGGTGTTTAATACATTAAAGCAGACCTTGTCCCCAGGTTCTCTCAACAATCCCTTTGCCACATCTTGTTACACGGTTCTCTTAGCTGGCCTACCCTGAACTCTCCAGCTCAGGGGCTTGGGCTCCTCTTCCCTATCTAATCCAACCACTCTGGTTACAGACTCACTCCTTTTGAACTTTTGGTCTCCTGGCTGCTGCACCTGGTTCCCCTCTCTCTTCCCCTCCCCCCTTCTCACATGGCCCAGCTCAGTCTGGTCTGGTCCACTTAGGATCTGCCAGGTGTCTCTGCCTCTAACTACACTCTCCCACAAATCTATAACAAACTTGCCCCTCCGCCATACCTAGGAACATTCAATTCCTTTCCTTTCCCCTTCCCCCCCACCCCCAAATCATTTGGTACTGAAACTTGGATCCAGTCACATCCTTTCCTTCCCATTTTATTTCTCTTTTTCTTTCACTGGTTAAACAGCCTTCCTATTTGCCCAGTGTGTGAAACACTAAGTATACTTCGCATAGTCCCAGCCTGGAGGGAGGAAGGGAGGGAGAGGGGGTGAGTGGGGGAGGGAGGGAGGGAGGGAGAGTATTCCTACAATAAATGAAATCAACAACATACTGCTCCCTGACCACCATCTAACACGGTATGAGATAACTCTCCAGACCAAGAAGACAATGATTATATATCATAAGAAAAAAAAAAAAAAATCAAAGGTGCAGATAGAGATTTGACTGAATTCTAAATGATTTGAGCAGGATTTTATTTTTATATACAGTGTAGGGAGATATTATATATATATATATATATATATATAAAAATAATGTGTAGAGATGTTTATACAGAGAAACCCAGTGGGGTGTAGGGGGTAGGGTAGGGTAGAGGCAGAGAAAAGAAAAGAAAAAGGCTCTGATAATTTTGAGCAAGCTTAAAACCATGTACCATGTACATAAGTAGTCACTAATTTTCTTTCAGGCACAAAAGCTGTCATCAGTAGTTTCAGCTTCTATAAAAACAAGAACTGTAGCCAGGCGTGGTGGTGCACCTGTAATCCCAGCACTTGGGAAGCAGAGGCAGGCGATTTCTGAGTTTGAGGCCAGCCTGGTCTACAGATTGAGTTCCAGGACAGCCAGGACTACACAGAGAAACCCTGTCTCGAAAAACCAAAACAAACAAACAAAACAAACAAACAAAAAAACAAACTGTAAAGTATAGGATCAAAATACACTGTAATACATGAAAAAAATTAAAAGTATTTTTTAAAAAGAACTGAGAATTGAAGAAGCATAGCCCCAGGGAACGGCAAACAAGGCTCTGGCAGGCCTTGCCCTTCCCCGCATCCTCTCTACCTTGCTAAGTTACCTAGCCACCAAGTCTGTCCCCTCATTTGGCCACTTCCTCTTCCCAAGACTGACTACTAATAGTTCCAGCTATTAAGTCCAGCAGTCAAAACCCCCCTTTGGCTCACTAACATGCTCAGGTAAAATTAAACACTTCAACCTAGCACAGGGTTTCCCCTTTCCCCCTTGTAAATCACCATTTGCCTGTGGCTACATCTGTACCCTCTCTGTCCAGTCTTTTGTCCCCCAAGACAAATAAATACCCTTTCTCCCTCTCCCTCCTCTCTCATCCTCTATCTCCTCTTTGTCTCTTATTCCTTGCCCTCTGTCCCTCTAGGGCAAATAAATCTGTGCTGAGAACCTGGTTTTGGGGTGTCCTGAGCAGATAATGGTCCCTACAAGAATCACATTTCAGGTTGGAGGGCAAAGGTCAGCAATTAAGATGGTTCCAAACCCAGACAGTAACCTCTCTAGTAACACTAAAAAAAAAGCCTTAGAAGCTATTCTGCAGGGCAAAACATAGAGGACCACAGGCCATAAGCACGACAGATCTGGGAATTCCATAAGTCTAAATCACTTTTGAGCAATGTTCCGCTGACTACAAAGAAACTAAAATTAACGGGTGAAGAGATGGTTCACTAGCAGGGTAAAAGCACTGGCAGCCCTTCCAGAGGACCCAGGTTCAATTCCCAGAACCCACTTGGCAGCTTACAACTGTCTGAAGGTCCAGTTCCAGGGGACCTGGCACCCTCATGTAGACATACATGCAGGGAAAATACCAATGCACATAAAAATAAATAAATATTTTAAAAAGAGAGAAAGGAAGCTAAAATAAAACAATCGCAGAGGCCTGGTGTTGTTTCCTTAGTCTAATGAGAGAGGGGGAGGAAGGGAGAGAGAAACTAAAATTTGGCTGAGGTTATAGCTCAATTGTATAGTGTTTGTCTTGCACAGACAAAGCCCTGGGTTAAATCCCAGCACTGCATAAACTGAGCATGTTGGTACAGCCCTGTAATCCTAGCACTCCAGAGGTAGAGGCAGGAAGACGGAAATGTCAAGGACATTCTTGGCTACAAAGTAAATGTGAGGCCAGCTTTGGCTACATGAAACACTGTGACAGTCAAGTTGGAGCTAAACCTGAGTCATTCAGAATGCAAGAGATTATTCCTGTGTCCCCAACTAGTTTTCACTGGTTCACACATGTGAGAGCTAATGTGGTATTACCACACACTCCAGGCTACACAGAAACTGAGGTACAGGCGCCTGTATCACACTGCATTTATTCCTACAGGAAGGTAATAAACTATATAGTTTGTTTCAGGATGAAAAGCATGACCCTATGATTTCTGAAATATATATACTTAAGCTTCCATTTTAAAAGCTGGGAGCTCAGACACAGCTTAGTGGGTAAAAGCAATGAAGAACTGCACTCAGATTCACATGAGCCACACAGAAACTGTGGCACATCGATAGCCTCAGTACTGAGGATGAGGAGAAAGGCAGATCCTTGGAGCTCACTGACCAGCCAGACTAGCCAAATCAATGAACAACAAGTTTAGTGAGAGAACCTGTTTCGACAACTAAGGTGGAGAAGGACTGAGCAAAGTACCCAATGTTGACCCCTGGCCTCCACATGCACATACACACAAGACTAAGAGGTGCTACGTCCTGTCTCTCAAACACCTACCTTGGTTCGTTCAAATTATACAATTCAAGATGACTGCTCCTTGGTAGGGTGAAAGATGTTAAGAGGGCAACCCCAGGTGATCCCAAAGGGGGAGGTGGCACACCCCAACACTCCGTGCCTGGAGTGAAAACAGCCAGACCTATCAAGCCTTGGTGGATAATAAAATCAGAGGCTCCAGAGGCATTCCTACACTAAAGAAGTCACAATAGGGTCTCCACATCTCTATAGCACTAGTTACCATAGCAATTGAGAGAAACAGAAGATCTAGTTACAACAACCAGCCAGGAGTGGTGATTCTGAGAGTGAGAACTCTCAGTGAGCTCCAGTGTGTAAGCTGGGAGGTGGTGGTGAAGGCTTTTAATCCCAGCAGTTGGGAGACAGGCAGGCAGAGCTCTGTGAGTTTGAGGGAGGGAGGGAGGAAGGGAGGGAGGGAAGGAAGGAGAAAGAAAGGGAGAGAAAGAAGAAAGGAGGGAGGGAGGGAGAGAAAGAAGAAAGGAGGGAGGGAGGGAGAGAAAGAAGAAAGGAGGGAGGGAGGGAGAGAAAGAAGAAAGGAGGGAGGGAGAGAGCGAACCCATATCTGTGTCAACTGTGTAGTGATAACTTAAAAATCTAAGCAGTCCTGTCTGCTTCTGGAAATGTATGCTGATGGGGCTGGAGAGTGGTTAAGAGCATTTGCTCTCTGTCCAGAGGACTTGGGTTCATTTCTCAGTACACACATGGTGGTTCACAATCATATTTAACTCCAGTTCCAGGGGATCCAATGCCCTATTCTGAATCCCTGTGGGTGCCAGGAATGGTACACATATTGCAAAACACACATAAAACTAACTAACTAAATAAATTAATCTAATTTTTTTTTAAAGAAAATGTATGCTTTGGGAAATGGTAGGATAAGGGAGGGAAGTTGTGTAAGATCAGCAACTCTACAGGATAAGACATTCATTAACTGGTACCTTCTATATTTCATCTAGTTTCTGCAGAGGCACTAGAACATGCTTCCTAGGGACCTACAGAGTATGGATTTATTCCAAGACTTCCTAACAGTGACATTCCTAAACAAGACCAAGTAACTCCAATGACTGGCTTATGTTTTATACAGCTTTGTATCTGTGAAAGTAGAGAAAAGCACAGCTGATGGATCAACAACAGCCTTGAGGGACTCTCAGTACAGAACTTTCATCTTAAAACTTTTTTTCCTACCTTAATTAGCAAGGCACCAGGAGTCTCTGGAAGGGGGGTCTTCAACCGTGTTCTCATCAAATAAGGGTTGATTTACATACATACAACTATGTCCCATAGGAAGAGCTACACACTGGAGTATAGACTCATCAAGTGTTTTCTGTGATTAAAAACAAACAAACCTCTGGGCTGGAGAGATGGTTCAGCGATTAAAAGCACATACTGTTCTTGGTGAGAAACTGAATTCTAACACTCTCTGTTGGGTAGTGATTCACAACTACCAGCAGTAACTATAGTAGCTATAGTAACTCTAGCTCCCTCTTCTGGCCTCTGCAGGCACCACAAAACACACTCAGATGTATACAAATATAATTAAAAATAAAATACTGGGCAGTAGTGGTGTGAGCCTTTAATCCCAGCACTTAGGAAGCAGAAGCAGGTGGATCTGAGTTCCAGGCCAACCTGGACTACAGAGTAAATCACAGGACATCCAGGACTACACAGAGAAACCCTGTGTGTGTGTGTGTGTGTGTGTGTGTGTGTGTGTGTGTGTTGGGGAGGGTAGTGGTAAGACTCTCAGATGCAGGTCAATATACAGGAATGTACTTTAAACCAATCAAACTTTATTTTTGCTGAGGATTGAAATCAGAACCTTATGTATATAAGACAATATTCCTATCAAATGATCTATATCCTCAAATTTTTAAGATAAATTCACAATCATTCACTATTAGCAAAAAGTTACTTGTAATATACCTCATAATTATATTTAAAAGGCAAAAAATAATAGTGACCCAGTGATTACTTAGCAGAACTTTCCATTATACTTCTAGAAAAAACTTTCTGGACACTTCAGCTCTTCAATGCTGCTTCCAGGACTGAGAGGAAGAAGAAACAGGCTGCGGCCATGCATTTACTTGATCTACACCAGAAACCTGGTCGTTTTCTTAATTAGTAGATTCCCAGAACATAGTCTTTCCAACCCAACAGTCATTTCCCATTTACATGAATGTAGTATATGACTATTAATCTAGATACATATGTCAGTATTTGTATCATACTACATTATCCTATGTTCTGAAACTGGAATTCTCCATCTGAATGTTTCAAGAAAACAAGTTCAACAAATCTAACAGCAGGTCTAAACCCAGACATCTTCCTGCAGAGCAGTCCACCATGTGTGCCTATGACAACACATGAGGCTGAAGTGGGGTAGTCAGTGATGAGCTCTAGAGCCTCAACAACAGTAAGCACTCAATGAAAGCCAACTGCAATCAGTCCACAACAGAGAAGCCTGCTGACTCCACAGGACAAGAGGCATCACTTGGATGTGGCTGTAAAGCACAAGCCTTCAATGCTCATGATCAGGAGCAGACCCTGGTTCTGTCATGTACAGGCTTACGTGACAGAACATAAGACAGGAACATCTACTTAATTTCTCTGAGTTTCTACTCTCTGTAGTAACAATTTTGCAAGGTAGTTATGAAAAATTAATGAGTCTAGAACTGTCAAACTGCAGAGGATGATTACATATGTACACCTGTAATCCCAAAACATAATGCTCAAACAGGAGTCTGAGGCCAGCTGGAGAGATTCTGTCTCAAATTAACATGCTAGATGTGGTGGTGCACAGGTGTAATCACTGCAGCCAGGAAGCTGAAGCAAGAAGATTGCTACAAATTTGGTGCCAGCCTGGTGTACATAGTGTGTCTTAGGCCAGACAGGGCCACATAGGAAGACCCTTTCTCAAAAGATATCAAACAAAAAATGGGGGACATAGCCAGGTGGTAATGGTACACACACCTTTTTTTAATGCCAGCCCTTGGGAGGCAGAGGCAGGAGGACCTCTGTGAGTTTGATGCCAGCCTGGTCTATAAAGCAAATTCCAGGACAGCCCTGGATACACAGAGAAAACCCTGTCTGGGGTGGGGCCAGGGGGGGCGGGAAAGAAAGCTCTTTAATATAAGAACTGGACTATGGCTAATGCCCAAAGAAAAGGCTTATGCACTCCACAAGCATTGTCATTCTTAAATCTCTCTCAATCCCAGCCCCAGGTTACATTTTGAACAATTTAAACAAAGACAGGAAACTGCAAGTGTTGGACAGATGAGACATTTGCACAGCAAAGATATCACCAGAACTGTATTTTGATATTAATAGAATTATATCTTTTTTTTCTTTTTTTTTTTTTTCCCCCGAGACAGGGTTTCTCTGTATAGCCCTGGCTGTCCTGGAACTCACTCTGTAGACCAGGCTGGCCTCGAACTCAGAAATCTGCCTGCCTCTGCCTCCCAAGTGCTGGGATTACAGGCATGCGCCACCACCGCCCGGCCCCTGAATTATATCTTTTTTAAAAAAATAATTCAGAGAAACCCTGTCTCAAAAAAACCAAATAATAATAATAATAATAATAATAATAATAATAATAATTTGGTTAGTGCTCTTAACCACCGAGATAGCTCTCTAGCTCCCAGATTTATTTATTTACACCAGAAGGAAGGAAGGAAGGAAGGAAGGAAGGAAGGAAGGAAGGAAGGAAGGAACGAAGGAAACCTAACCAAGCCAGTATTGTTCTTTGTGGAGTCATTACTAGGTCTATCTTGCCCACTTGGCAGAATTATACTTTTCCTAATAAGAGCTTGAGAAACTTACGGCAAATCAGCACTCAATTATAGTTATAGCCCTGAGCTGGCCCTCTGAACTACCCTTGAGCATGTTCTTTGATATGAGGATAGGCCCAATGGCTGGTTTTAAGTCACAAACCTTCAATTATGGAACAAAATTTTCTCTAACAGTTTCTAACAAGCCTAGTAGGTACACTACATTCTTTAAATTCTACTTTATGTAATTTAATATTTCCTAGGCAGTTGGTTTTGTTTGTTTTTTAGATAGGGTTATCTCTTTATAACAATCCTAGCTGTCCTGGAACTTACTATGTAGATCAGGCTGGCCTCAACTCACAGACATCGACTGCTTCTGCCTCCTGAAGACATGCACCTGGCTTGTAAGCAAGTTTATTTGTAAATCCTTTATAACGTCAATTTTACTTCAAGTTTCTCCTACATCATTATTTTATGATGTATAAGCATAATCAAGAATTTGTTGGATTAGCTGGGCGAGGTGACGCACGCCTGTAATCCCAGCTCTTGGGAGGCAGAGGCAGGCAGATTTCTGAGTTCGAGGCCAGCCTGGTCTACAGAGTGAGTTCCAGGACAGCCAGGACTACACAGAGAAACCCTGTCTCAAAAACAAAAAACAAAAAAACAACAACAAAAAAAAAATTGTTGGATGAATGATGATTTCCAAAATTGAGGTATTCTTAAGCAGGGTGTGGTGATACACCCCTTTAATCCAGCACTCAGGAGGCAGAAACAGGTGGATCTCTGTAAATTCAATGCCAGCCTGGTCTTCAAAGCGAGGCCAGGAAAGCCAGGGCTGGTCATACTTAAAACCCTGCCTCTAAAAACCAATAAAATTTTTTTCAAAAAAAGGAAAGAGAAACTGAGGCATGCTCAAGGAGCTGAAGACAGAGGATAATGAACAAATAACAAGATGAAACCCAGGGGAACTGGAGAGATGTGGCTTAGCAGTTAAGAGCACTTGCTAGCCGGGCGGTGGTGGCGCACGCCTTTAATCCCAGCACTTGGGAGGCAGAGGCAGGCGGATTTCTGAGTTCGAGGCCAGCCTGGTCTACCGAGTGAGTTCCAGGACAGCCGAGCTACACAGAGAAACCCTGTCTTGAAAAACCAAAAACCAAAAAAAAAAAAAAAAAAAAAAAAAAAAAGAGCACTTGCTGCTCTTCCAGAGTTTCCCAGCACTCAAGTAAGGCGTGCTATAACTAACTACTGCTCCGGTGAATCTAACATACTCTTATGGCCTCTGTGGACATCTGCACAGATAGCACATACACACACACACATATATATATACACATATACATACAGACATACAAATAAATAAAATATAATTACAGAAATAAAGAAAATACCTAGCTAGGGAGTAGCCATAGTTTATGACAGGATATCACTATGTAAGCTGTATTTTCATAGAAACTTCTAGTAGGGGTAAGATTGGTTGAAGGAGCATCAAGCATGTGGTGTTTTCTGTTCACTATCTAAAGGAAAAATACTGGGTCACATTGTTTTTAAATAGGCTCCTTCACTTTCCACAGAGAAGGGTACAGTGCAACCACAACCATCAACCTTTGAATTCAGTAAGGATTTGGAAAGTCGGAGAACCCTGAGTGACCTCTGAGTTTTTGTTTTGTTTAGGCAGTACTAGGGACCAAACCCAGAGCCTCGGGGCATAATAAGCATTCAGAAAAGCAAGTTAAACCTCCACCTCACCTTTTAAAGAGAAATAAATATACAAGCTAGCTGAGAATACAATCCAAGAGTAGAATGCTTGCCTAGTGGAATTAGGAAAGATGGCTCAATGGGTAAAATCTTTTTTTTTTTTTTTTATTTTTTTTTTTATTTTTTTTTTAAAAATTTTTTTTTTTTTTAAGATTTATTTATTTATTGCATGTAAGTATGCTGTAGCTGTCTTCAGACATCCCAGAAGAGGGAATCAGATTCCATTACGGATGGTTGTGAGCCACCATGTGGTTGCTGGGATTTGAACTCAGGACCTTTGGAAGAGCAGTCAGTGCTCTTAACCGCTGAGCCATCTCTCCAGCCCAATGGGTAAAATCTTGCTGTGCAAGCATGAAGACTTAAAATTTCCCAGTACTCACATAAAAACTGGGCATGGTGGCATGTACCTGCAACCCTAGTTGGGGGGAGGGGGGAGATGCAACGGTAGGAAAATTCTAAACTCAGTGACAAGACAATCTAGTACAAACTGCAAACTCTGGGTTTAGTGATGCTTGGCCTGTCTCAAAAATCAAAGTGGGAAGTAACCTCAAACTACCTGAAGGGAGGGACCTAGGTGGGAGAGGGGAGGGGAGGTGAAAAGGGGAGCAAGATCCGGTAAGAGGGGAAAACAGGAGAGAAGCCCAGAGGGCCAGGAGAATGAATGGAAATATGTGACTGCCTGGGTGGGGAGTTGGGGGTGGGGGGACCTCTAGAAAGTTCCAGGGACATGGGATGTGAGAGGATCCACGGACTCACTGGGAGTGACCTTAGCCGAAATGCCCAACAGTGGAGGGATGGATCCTGAAGAGACCACCTCCAATAGTTAGATAGGGCCCCTAGTGGAGGAATAGAGACACCAACACATCTTCAAAATTTTTGACCCAGAATTGTTCCCATCTAAAAGAAATGCAGGCGCACGACTTTAATCCCAGCATTTGGGAGGCAGAGGCAGGCAGATTTCTGAGTTCGAGGCCAGCCTGGTCTACAGAGTGAGTTCCAAGACAGCCAGGACTACACAGAGAAACCCTGTCTCCAAAAACCAAAAAAAAAAAAGAAAGAAAGAAAGAAAGAAAGAAAGAAAGAAAGAAAGAAAGAAAGAAATGCAGGGACAAAAATGATCCTCTGGGCGAGCACCAAACCCTGACACTACTACTGATGCCATGATGTGCTTGCAGACAGGAGACTAGCATAGCTGTCTTCTGAGAGGCTCTACCAGCAGTTGACTGAAACCGATACAGATACTTACATCTACCCATTGGACTGAGGTCAGGACCCTGTGGGAGAGTTAGGGGAGGGGTTGAAAGAGTTGAAGAGGATGGGAATCCCACAGGAAGACCAACAGTGTCAACCAACCTGGACCTCTGGAAGCTCCCAGAGGCTAAGCCACCAAACAAGGAGCATACACAGGCTGGTCCGGGGGGGGGGGGGCCTGCCCCCCACATATGTAGCAGAGGGCTGCCTTGTCTGGCCTCAGTGGGAGAGGATATGCCTAATCCTGATGCCCCAGGGAAGGGGATGGGGGGGGGGGATAGGCACCCTCTCAGAGGCAAAGGGGAAGGGGGATGGGATGAAAAACTCTGGGAGGGGGAACTGGGAGGGGGGCAACATTTTCAATGTAAATAAATAAAATAGCCGGGCGGTGGTGGCACATGCCTTTAATCCCAGCACTTGGGAGGCAGAGGCAGGTGGATTTCTGAGTTCAAGGCCAGCCTGTTCTACAGAGTGAGTTCCAGGACAGCCAGGGCTACACAGAGGAAACCCTGTCTTGAAAAACCAAAAAATAAAAATAAATAAATATTTTAAAAATTTAAAAATTAAGCCGGGCGTTGGTGGCGCACGCCTTTAATCCCAGCACTTGGGAGGCAGAGGCAGGCGGATTTCTGAGTTCGAGGCCAGCCTGGTCTTCAGAGTGAGCTCCAGGACAGCCAGGACTACACAGAGAAACCCTGTCTCGAAAAACCAAAAAAAAAAAAAAAAAAAAAAAAATTTAAAAATTAAATAAAAGAAGCTACCTCAAATTAACCTCTGGCCTTCACATAGACACACAAGCACCGGCAAACATACCCATACATACATAATATACAGACATATATACAGGAAAAAAGGAAAAAAGAAAAAAAGACAAGGTCTCACTGTATAGCTCTCTGGCTGGCTGTCCTGGAACTCAGTGTGTAAAACTGTCTGACCTTGAACTCAAAGAGATATCTCCCTCTGCCTGTACCACAACAGGAATGATGATGATGATGATGATGATGTTATTGTTGTTGTTGTTCCAGGGGAGTTAAGAAACAGACAAAGGTAGAGACAAATTGTTGAAGTTTGGCCCTGGTTCTTCCTTCCAGCCTCATGCTCCCAGAAATAAGACTCAGACTCAAAATATATTTACAAATATCTTGGCCATAGAGCTAGGCTCTTCTGAGTAAACATAACTTAAAACACCCCAAGTTCTCTACCCTACATTCTGCCACACGCTGGTTATCTGTGCTCAGTTAGCATGCATCCGTTGGTCACATCTTCCCAACGCTTCCAGAATGGGTTTTTTTTTTTTTTTTTTGGGGGGGGGGGGTCCGAGACAGGGTTTCTCTGTATAGCCCTGGCTGTCCTGGAACTCACTCTGTAGACTAGGCTAGCCTCAAACTCAGAAATCCCACTGCCTCTGCCTCCCAAGTGCTGGGATTAAAGGTATACACTACTGCTACTTGTAATACTGACATTTTTAAGAGATACATAGTTCCTTTAGTCCTTACATAGAATGACAAAGTAAGAATCCTTAGTTCTGGCTGGATATGTGGCACAAGCCTTTAATCTCAACACTTGGGAGGCAGAGGCAGGTGGATCTTGGTGAGTTGGAGGTAGCTGTACATAGAAACCTTGCTTCAAAAGAACAAAACAAAACAATCAACCAACAACAAGAAACCCCACCCTGGTTCTGATATTTGGTTTTGAACCATAGTCTGTCACAGAGCTGCTAAATTTCTAAGAGTTTCGCAGATGGGAGAATAGTTGGTTACTCTAACTCCTGTCTCTGCTTGTGCGTTTGGACAGCTTCAGAACTTTCTAGTGAAAATAACCACTGTATTAAAATGGACACTTTCAGTCCTAATCCCAGGCCTCTTCTGAAGAGAAAAGACGTAAACGTTGAAATGATATGACAATGGTTTTGGGTTTTGTTTTGTTTTGTTTTGTTTTTGAGACAGGGTTTCTCTGTATAGTCCTGGCTGTCCTGGAACTCTGTAGACCAGGCTGGCCTCGAACTCAGAAATCGCCTGCCTTGCCTCCCAAGTGCTGGGATTACAGGCGTGAGCCACCACTGCCTGGCTTTTTTTTTTCCGTTTTTCGAGACAGGGTTTCTCTGTGTAGCTCTGGCTGTCCTGGAACTCACTCTGTAGATCAGGCTGGCCTCGAACTCAGAAATCCGCCTGCCTCTGCCTCCCAAGTGCTGGGATTACAGGCGTGCGCCACCATGCCCGGCTGACAATGGTTAATGATATAACCAATCATGTATACAGAAAAATTCAAAGGCCAGGACAGATTAGCTACTAGAAAGAATAAACTGAGATTTCAGAAAGACACTCAAAGCCACTGCCTACATGTTATGCATTTCATCCATCTAGTTGTTCACCCATATTGTTTTATGTGTTTGCATGTGCATGTAAGTATATGGGAAGGCCAGAGGCTGATATCATCTGTTTTCCTCAATTGCTTCTCTACCTTAAAAAAAAAAAAAAGACAGGATCTCACACAGCCTGAAACTCACAGATCTGGCCAGACTGGCTGGCCAGCAAACTCCAGCAACCTGCCTATATCCATGTCTGCAGCACTGGGGTGCAGATGTATGCGGCCACACGAGTTCCCTCACTTCCCCCCCCCCAAGATATGTGTGTCTGTATGTATGTATACAAGCATGCAGGTATCGGTAGAGACCGAAAAAAAGGCATTGCAACCTGTGGAATTTGAGCTAAAAGAAGTTGTGAACCATCCATGCTGGGAACACAATCCCAGTCCTCTCCTAGAGAACCAAGTTTTCTTCTGAGCCATCTCTCCAACCCCTACAGCTTTTAACATGCATGCTGGGATCAGAAATCAGACTTTCATGGCAAACACTTTACCGACTCAGACCCCCACCCCTGTCCATGTACACCTAGAAGAAATTAATTTAAAACTTAAAAAAGTGTTTTAGAGGGCCATAGTGATAGCTTGCAGGAGAAACCAGCCAATCAAGGATCTATGAAGGGGAATTATGCTATTTGAGCAAGTGCTGCTACATACTGTCAAGAAGTATGCTCTACAGCTAGAAAAGAGGGATGGGGGCTGGAGAGATGGCTCAGGGATATAAAACACCAGCTGATCTGCTAGAGGGCCTGGGTTCAAATCCGGACACCCATGTGGTGGCTCACAATTGTCTGTAACTCCAGTTCCAGAGGCTCCAACACTCTCAAACAAAACACCAATGAACATAAAATAAAAATTAAAAAAGCAAAGAGGGATAAGATGTTTTGGATTTCAAATAGCTTTCAAATAAGGGTGATAGGAAAAGTAAAAATATAACACAACGAGGTGCAAAATCCTACACATGCTGTACAACAGAGTTACAGTCCTGCGGAGATTCGAGGTTTGACGGAGCAGCTCTGATTTCAAACACACTACCCATCAATTCCTTCAGTTCACTTGTGTGCTTAGGTTATGGGCCCCATGCTTTGTCAGAAAAATATAATTCTAACTACTTTAGAGATAAGCCAGACAACTAGATAAACTAACATCATATGGTTTAAAAAGTACTAAGATAGTACTTTTAATAGATAAAATGCACTAACACGCCACGAATTGGACACATGCTTGTAACCCCCACATGAAAAATGCTCAGGAGAGTCAACATGAATTCAAAGTGAGCCTGGACCTACAAAGTGAGTACCTGCCAAAAAAAGAAAAAGAAGAAAAAGAAAAAGGAAAGAAAGGAAGGAAGGGAGGGAGGGAGGAAGGAAGGGAGGGAGGGAGAGAGGGAAGGAGGGAGGGAGGGAGCAAAGGAGGGAGGGAGGGTGGGTTTGGACTCTCAGGTAAATGTGGGAATGAATACAAACTACAGTGCAACCAGTGTTTCTTAAAATTAAGAAAATCTCAGGGAGAAAAGAAAAAGCAAAAGGCTGGAAGTATTCAGGCAAGCTAGGGACCAGACAGACAGCAGTCTCATGCTGTTCTTCCCCTAAAGACTTTTTTTTTTTTTTTTTCCGAGACAGGGTTTCTCTGTGTAGTCCTGGCTGTCCTGGAACTCACTCTGTAGACCAGGCTGGCCTCGAACTCAGAGATCCACCTGCCTCTACCTCCCAAGTGCTGGGATTACAGGCGTGCGCCACCACGCCCGGCCTAAAGCCTTTTTTTTTTTAATTGGATATATTCTATATTTACAATTCATTTCCCTTTTTTTTGGTTTCCCACCCCCAAAGGTCCCACATGACCTTTTCCCTCCCCCTGCTCCCTCTTCCACCCCTTCCCTCTTCCCTGTTCTTGTATTCCCCTACACTGATGCTTTGATCTTTCCAGCACCAGTGTCCACTCCTTTCTTCTTGTCAGACATCATTTGGTACGTGAATTGTGTCTTTGGTGTTCCAAGATTCTAGGCTAATATCCACTTATCAGTGACTCCCCTAAAGCCCTTTTAAAGTTACTGAGAACTATGTCAATAAGTAGGTTCATGATACTCCTGGGAAGGAAACGAAAGCCATTCCTGTGACAAAACTTAATTTTCCCCTAGGCAGAAAGAAGCTATCATCTGCTTGGCTGGCCTCTTGCACACAAACTGAGAACACAGCTCACAGTACTGACAACTACCCTGCCATCCTCTTCTGCTGTTATTTGGCCATGTAGCCCATTAATTTATAAGTCTTTCCGTTCATTCCCTTCTCTGCTCAGCCTGGGCTTTATTCCAGGACTAATCAAGAATCAAATCCTAGCTGGGTATTGGTAATACACACTTTTTAATCCCAGTATTTGAGGGGCAGAGGCAGGCAGTTCTCTGACTTTGAGGTCAGCCTGGCTTGCAGAGAGAAGAGTTCCAGGACAGCCAGGGCTACACAGAGAACTCCACCACCACCGCTCCCCCCCAAAAAAGGAATCAAGTACTAAAAACCAATTCCCAATTCTGAGATTCCCAATCCCGATCTCAAATTTATCAAAATGCATAAGTTTAGTAATCCCCATCTTAAATCAATAAGCATCATTTAAAGGCTCCAAAGACTGGGAACTCATCAAGCATTAATAACTCCTTTTGTGGATATAAAAACTAAAGCTTGGGCTAGGTATGGTACTGCAAACAATCCCGGCACTGGAGAAGCAGAGGATGAAGATCTTTGTGAGTTCGGGTTAACATACAAACACAGCGAGTGAGAGCCTGTGTCGAGGAAGGAAAAAAAACATATATTCCAATATTTAGGAGGCAGAGGATCCCTTCAATCTTAGTATATGGAGTTCCAGGTCAGTCAGGTGAGACTGTCTTTAAAAAGAACAGCAGCTGGAGAGATGGCTCCATGGTTAAAAACACTTGCTTTTGAAGACCCAGGTTCAGGATCAGTAAGCCTCATGGTGGCTTACATTCGTTCATAATTCTAGATCCAAGGGACCTTCAAGTACTTGGTACACATGTAGTACAACTTAACATGCTAGCAAAACACTCAGAAGTAAAAAATAAAGTCTGAAAAACCAATGCCTGGTTACAAATTTTAGCAAGCAAGAAAAACTCTCTCAGCTGGGCAGTGGTGGCACACACCTGTAATCACAGCACTCTGGGAGGCAGAAGCAGGTGGATTTCTGAGTTTGAGGCCAGCCTGGTCTACAGAGTGAGTTCCAGGACAGCCAGGGCTACACAGAGAAACCCTGTCTCGAAAAAAAAAAAAATCCAAAAAAACAAAAAAAGAAAAAAAAAAGAAAATCTCTCTCTATTGCCAAGAACTGATACTAGGGGGTTGGAGAAATAGCTCAGCAGTTAAGAGCACTGACTGTTCTTCTAAAGGTTCAATTCCCAACATCCACATGGCAGCTCATAACTGTCTATAACTCCAACTCCAGGGAGTTATAGACAGAGACACTCTCACATAGGCACAAATGCAGGAAGAACACCAACAATGTACTAAGTAGCTAAGGATGTCCTTGAACAACTCCAAATGCTGGGATCACAGAAGCAGATCACAATGTCTTGTACCAGCTTCGAAATTCCCATTGGTTGCTTCCCAAGTCTCCAAAAAAGGAATACATTTAATATTTTACTTAACTATAGTCAGTAAGATTCAAAGAACATTTGGGGTTTTGTTTTGTTTCTCCAAGGCGTGACAAGCTGACTTACAAATTTTACTCTGAATTTTGCAACTCCAGTTTCTAAAAGATCTGCCTTCTGGAAGAGTGATACTGCAGTTTTTGGTGCAATCCTAATGAAAAGTGCTGCAGCTGTCCTGGAGAGCCAGCTATTAAAGGACATTTTTAAAAATCAAGGTGGGCTCAACTATCCGAGTCTGCAAGTTTCAACACATCGGACTAAGTTAGACAATTAACATTTGACCTCTGTAGCTCAGTGGCTTTAGCAATTGTAGAGCACTCTATTCCTCTATCTCGTGACTCAACATCTCAACTGACTGCCCTAAGCAAAGAAAAAAAAAAGGAACTCAAGTCAAATCAGGGGACTCACAGGATTTCCCCTTCAGGTCATTCAGTAAGCATGCAACTTTACAAGGCTCACAGATCCTCACACCCTAATCAGTGTTTTGGCTGAGGCACTTAATCAGAAAATGTTTACCAATTTTTATCAAGTGAATTTATAAATATCCTACTGGACTGGGAACTCCTAGCCAACAGATTATGTCTTGTAATGCTTCTGGAAAAAAAAAACTGAATAAATACTTTGTACTCTTCAAAGAAACCAAAAACATTGCCAAACGCTATAACCAAAACATAGTTACCTCCCATCACTGAGGAGGCAGAGGCAGTGGGATCTCTGTGAGTTGAGGTCTGTCTATAAAGACAGTTCAAGGACACTAAATAATTTCGAGAGATCCTGACTCAAAGGGTGGGAAAAAAAGATTTGGGCTGGCCATGATAGTGCAAGCTCATCATAATCCTAGCAGTTAGGAGACCGAAGCAGGAGGATCTCAAATTCAGCCAGTGCAAAAACTACATGGCAAGATTTCCTTCTCAAAACACAAAACACTGGGTAGGGTTGAGGGTTCAGTAGTAAAATACATGCTCATCAAGTTCAAACTCCACCACCAAAAAAAATCTTTTTACTACTAATAATTGTTATGATGCTTATAATTATTATAAACAATAGCACTATACCAGAAATAGGAAAGCACAAAACCTTCTACACGACTGGACTGCTTAAGGCCAGTATGACCACTTAAACCCCATAACCATTTCTAATCTCTAATCCACTTCTGAAAAACCACAGGATGTCCATGCAGAACTACGATCATCCGTGCCGTTATCTTGCCTGTGGGATGTTAGCGGATTTACTTCGCAAGCCTCTCACTAATGTCATTTTATAGGTGGTAAGACACTCAAGGTAACACTCCCTCTTCTCGCTGAGTTTGGGGCTCCAGCAACACAGCACCGGCCACAACAACTGGTCCTTCAGAACCAATTTAAATGGCATGACACAGACAGCCCTTGTGCAAGCAGTGTGCAAGGCGGTCCCGGCAGGTCTTACAGAGCAATTAAGTCACCTGGAGCCCTGCGCTTTGGCGGTGACAGGTGACCTCCTGGTCCAGACCAACCGGCTACATCTACGACAGAGTCCTCCCCGTCTTGCACACGGGGACTCTAAGGGATCTTGCCCCCGAAGGGAGCCACTGAAGGCCGCCACGCCCCGGGCTCCTCCGGGACCTCAGGTGGGCTCAAGCGCTGCGCTGCTGCACTAAATTCGACCCCGGAGTCACCTCCTCCAGAGCATTCGTGACGCTGGCCGGGGCTGTGCCCCACGGGAACACCAGAGGACTCTTGGGGATGGAGCTCAAAGGCCTTCCGGAGCGCGAAGTCCGCGGTTTCGGGCTCATCTGACGCTCAAGGCCCGCCCGGTGCCCCCTCTCCGACCCCAGCCTCCCGCTCGCTCGCTCGCCTCAGCCCGCTTCCGGCTAACCCCTCCCGACGTCCCCTCAGGCTGAGGGCGAGTCGCGGAGGGACAGCGGAGCAGCGCTTCGAAGAAGGCCTCCGCCATGCAAGGACCCGGGAGGGGAGGACCGGGGACGGAGCGGGCCACTCACCCTCAGCCGCTCCGCAGGTCAGACAGTCTCGCCGTCAGCGCCTCCCTCCGCACCTTCGCAGCCGAGCGGGCGAGCGCGAGGACGGCAGGACGTGCGCACGCAGCGAGGGGCGGGGCCATTAGACCACGCCCCCAGACGCGCGGCAGCGAGCTGGAGGCTCCTGGCGGAGCTGACACTGCCTTCAAAGAAAGCTCCCCAGAGTGGTAATATTAACCAGAGAGGAAGGAAGCATGTGATCGGGAGTGGGGGCTCAAGCCTCAAATCCCAGCACTCGGCGGGGGACAGAGGTGGGGCTGAGGCAGGAGAATTAAAGGGAAATCTGGGCTACGGTGTTAGCATTTGTCCAATGCTCAGACAAAACCACAACAGGATGGGAATGTAATTTGTTGGGAAAGAATTATTAGATTCTTAACACTGCAAATGAGGAAAGGAAGGAAGGAAGGAAGGAAGGAAGGAAGGAAGGAAGGAAGGAAGGAAGGAAAAAAGAAAAAGAAAGAAAGAAGAAAGAGAAACGAACGAATGCTTTACAGTGACATCATTTTCTTGTGTAATCCTTATATATCTGTACATGTATGTAGGAGCCAAGTTGACCACTTGGCACTTAACATGCAAGCCAGCCCTAAGCAGTTCCAGTGCAAACGCTCATCGTGACTCAGTCTCTGTCCGTCTCTGCTAACAGTCTCATGCCTGTCTTCTTTGTGGGGACTAGAGATGTAGCTCAGAGTAAATGCCATGGATGAGGAGCCAATCCCATTCCCAGCACCCATGCTAGTTGTCTAGCACCTGCCTGTAACTCCAACCTCAGGGATCTAACGCCCCCTTCTTGCCTCTACATACCAACACTCAAGTGCAGAGAATTCAAAAATAAAAATAAAATTTAGCTTTCTTTCTTTCTTTCTTTCTTTCTTCCTTCCTTCCTTCCTCCCTCCCTCCCTCCCTCCCTCCCTCCCTCCCTCCCTCCCTTTCTTTCTTTCTTTCTTTCTTTCTTTCCACTCCTGGGTAGCTATTCCTATATACTTGAATATTTTAAATACTTTTATAGTGAGAATTTTAGTTTCTTTAAAAACACAGAACTGTGTGGGTTTTTTTTTTCATGTATAAATGCTTTGTTACATGTACACCCACATGCCAGAGAGGGGCATCAAATCCCCTTAGAGATGGTTGTCACCTCTGGAAGAGCAGCCGGTGCTCTTAACCGCTGAGCCTTCTCCCTAGCCTGTGAGTATGTTTTGATTCCAGGTGTGGACTATGCAGCTGCTTCAGATTGTCCACAGAAGCTAACTATGATTTGTCTTGTGCTCTGGCAGGGGCATGATTTTGTCAGCTGAAAATAGTTTACATTTGGAATTCTGGGTACACTTGAGAAGGTATAAAAATATCAGAGCCTGGAGAGTCTGCAGTGGTGGCTGCCCCCCCCATACCCTCCTCCTCCCCTCTGCCCCTCCCCTGCTCCTCCCCTCCCCTGCTCCTCCCCTCTGCCCCCCCCCTTTGCTGCCTTTGTTGCTCCTTGCTGATTGCTGGCTCCTAGTTGGACATATCCTGACAACCAAGATCAAACATGTCCTAAAGAATCTGAAGCCCCTGATCAGCAGGGAGTAGTATAAAGATATCAACACCCCTTCCTAATCTGCTTTCTCTCCTACCTAGTGTTGGAGACTGGAGGGAAAGGGAGGAGGAGGGTGGTAGAGGGATAATAACCCAGTGGAATAGCCAGAAGTTTGGCCACATACTTCTAAGACCCAGAACAAGGCATAAATAGAAAGATCACTACATGACCGTAAAAGATACTCCTGTTAGATACAAATTACAGGGTTACATTGATGTTGGAGTGAGTTCTTTTACTAGGTCTCATCAGATCAGGCTGAAAATCAAAATGACCACTCAGGCTTCACATTCCCAAGTTGAAACTAAACTAATTATCTTAACTTTGGAAAAATATAATTTAAAAGAATAACTAAAAAAAAAAAATAACTAAATTTCCCAAACACACTAGTTTCAATTAACAAAATACAGAAGTTTTCTTTGTTTTCATCTTTACCCAAAATGGAGCCTGGAGTGACCTGATGTTAAACCATCAGCTATTTTTTGTTTTTCTAGTCTGCCTGTCTCCTCCGTAAGGAAAGTTGCTTTGAAATGAATTCATAATGAAACATATTCTTTCTTCTATTTTTTTTTTTAGGCATGATCTCTCTACATAGCCCAGACGGTCTCAAAACTCAAGGATGGCCTCAGACTCATAGGGCTCTGCCTTTTTAGCTCAGCTGGCACCATGCTTGCTGCACAAGAATGAGGGCCTGAATTCAATCCTTGGCATAATGTAAAAATGTGGGTGTGCAGGGGCTGGAGAAGTGGATTAGCAGTTAGCAGCACTTGCTGATTTTGCAGAGGACATGTGTCCAATTCCCAACACCAATTTGGTGGCCTATAAACATCCGTAACTCCAGTTCCCTCTTTTGGCCTCTGTGGGCACCAAGCATGAGTGTGCTATACAGGCATACGTGCAGGCAAAACACCACATGCACAAAATAAAGATAAATATTTTTAAGGCTGGGTGTGGTGGCACACTTGTAATCATAGTGTTATCAGGACCAGGTGACTCTCTAGGGATTCCTGGCCAATCATATTAGGCTAATTATCAAGAACCAAGTCAATGAGTAATCCTTCCCCCCCCCCCAAAGGTGACTTTGGTATGACTCAGGGCCACATGGCTGGGAAGCAGGCCAGCATGCTTGGCTAGAATAGCTTAGAATCCGCCTGGCTTAGCGCCTCACCTTTATAACAAATATAAAGGTCTCCATGTCATTATTCAAAGCAAGGGGGGCATAGAAAAGCCCCTTTTGCAGAGTTATGTCTCCCCAGACCCACAAATGTTCTCTTTCTATCTCTCTCTTATTCAGGTGTATGATGCACCCACAAGCTAGGAAGATTTCCACACTAGAAGTGTTACCCACATTTGCAGAATCTTTTCCTACTCAAGATTATTCTCAAAAAAAACAAAAACAAAAACAAAAACAAAAACAAAAAACAAAAAACAAAAAAAACACAAAAAAACAAAAAAAAAAAAAAAAAAAAACAAGAAGTTCTGGGAGCAGCCTAGATAATCTAATTGATGACCAAAGTATGAAGGCAGTTTCTCCATGAGCAGCACCAGGGTGCTGGATTTTATTGGGGCAGAGTTACAAGAGCGTGGTGAATGTAAACTTTGTTAGTACTCCTCAGAGCCTTCTTTTCTGTCCTTTATTATTATTATTGTTATTATTGTTGTTGTTGTTGTTATTATTATTATGGAGAGAGGACACACTACTAGGGATTGAATCCAGGATCTCCAGCATGCTAGACAAGAACTCTACCGCTGTGCTATATTATCAGAGCTTTTCATGGTGAAGGTTTCCAAAAACCATAGTGCCACCTCCTTTCTTACCTAATTTATTAATTGTTAGATCTGTCCTGGCATGAATGGGTGCCCTATTATCATAATGAATTTAAGGTCCTTCAGTCCCTGTGGCTTTGTTTTTGTTTTTGTTTTTTCGAGACAGAGTTTCTCTTTGTAGCCCTGGCTGTCCTGGAAATCACTCTGTAGACCAGACTGGCCTCGAACTCAGAAATCCACCTATCTCTGCCTCCCAAGTGTTGGGATTACAGGCGTGTGCCACCACTGCCCGGCCCTATGGCTTTGTTTTGTTTTGTTTTTCCAGACAGGATCTTAATATGTAGCTCTGGATGTCCTGAAACTGTAGACCAGGCTGGCCTCAAACTAAGAGATCTGCCTGCCTCTGCCAAGTGCTGGGATTAAAGACATGGGCCACTGCCCAACTCAGTAGGGCTTTTGAACAAAGTATTGGCGCACTAGACAGGTGTTGGGCTCTGGTAAAGCCAACATCTGTTAAAAATCACTGTCAGTGATTTTAGCACTAACACTTAAAGGTGAGCACTCCTTCTGATGTAAGCAAAGATGTTCAGGGTGGTCCAGTGTGACTCCTCATTTGACAGCTGCCTTAGACTCTTTCTTGTTGCCTATCTGCCTTTGGGGAAAGGACTATCAGCCAAAAGGCTGCTCTCATGTGAGTACCAGACATCTGGAACACCCTACAGACACCCCAAGAAAGCTAATTGATGATCACAGATGATCATCTGGGCTCCTGAAGGCAGAGCATCAGCCAAGACTGGTTCAAACGGTTTGTATTGGACCTTTTGATTTCATGAGTTTCAGTGAACTAGAGATGACCTTACAAAGATGTCCACTTAGACTAAAAGTGGAGCTCTTTTCCTTGGGGCCTAGCAGAAAGATGGAGATCGGTGCTAAGAGGCAAGGTTGATTATAGTGTTGGTTCTGAGTCTCAGGCCCTAAGACCCTGAAGGCTTGCCAGTCCCGTGACCAGGGCCTTGCGGTCTTTCTTCTCTGGTTCCCTCAGTCTCAGCCCTTTGCTCTTTCTTGTCTCCCTGCACCCACTGCCCTTTCCTATGCTGACTGTTCTTCAGCTGCTCAACTTCTTTTTCTGATGTCAAATAGTTGGCTGCTTTGACCCGATGGCCCTACCAACCACACAACTACCTCTGGAGTCACCCTCTGTGGGTCACTCTTCTCCTCAGGGGTCGTTGGCCACCAGCCCCTGAGGGCAGAGGGAGAAAGCAAGAGCAGAGGGCAGGATTCTGACAGCTGTGCGGATGGTGGATGGACTTCCGAGGACAGCTTCGGTGAGACAGCCCTGCCTTATTGTTCCAGGGGTAGGGTACACAAGGCTCTTAGGGTATGCGTGGAAAGGGCTGACTGGTCCAGTTAGGACCAGTTACTACATTACCTAATTATTATATGGGCAGGAATGGTTGAGAGGTCATAACACAACACCTAGTTATGATTCAGGTGGGAAGTTAAAGTGGAACTCGTGTACTGAGACATCCAGAGTTTGCAGAGAGCTCTCTCTGCTCAGGGTCACACCCCAGATAAAGTCAGGCATCTGTGCCCAGAGACGCTCTCCAAGGTTAGGCAGAGAACAGGAAGCTCCTCTGAGGAAGGAAATCCTCCATTTTGCACGGAGCTCAGAGAGCTAACCAGATAGGCAGACTGTGACCCTAAGAGCAGGGTTCTCCAACAACCCACCATTTCCACTCGTCTCTGCTGCTTCCCCCATCATTTTGCTTTGTTTTGTTTTTGTTCGAGACAGGGTTTTTCTATATAGCTCTGACTGTCCTGGAACTCGCTCTGTAGACCAGGCTGGCCTCGAACTCAGAAATCTGCCTGCCTCTGCCTCCCAAGTGCTGGGATTAAAGGCGTGCGCCACCACTGCCTGGCTTGCTTCTCGCATCCTAACTCTGCCAACTCTATTGAAAAGAGGGAAGAACAGAAATAACACAAAAACAAAAATTATCCAGTTAAGAAGATGCCGGGTAGAGCTGTGGCAGCTCTACCAGCTGAGGTTCGTAGAGAGAAGTCTCATGGCAAACCCACGAGGTGACCCTACACAGCCTGACAAGGGGGTTTGGACCAGAAACCAGTCACTGCCATGAGCTTTGGCCAAACCTCAGCTATTTGCTTTGGCCAATCACAGTCTTGCCTCTTAAGCACCAATGAGAGATACTGAGACTTGCGCTGGACCAATCAGAGTCTCACTTCTTAACACCAATCACACTCATCTTTTTACTAAACAGCCAGGAGTCCTGTTCCCCGTCTTGGCCTAAATGGAAATAGTCTCAAGATTATTTAGCGTTCACTGGGGCTCATGTTAAGAAGTAAGTTGCTATAGCAGACTTTTCAAAGAGCCCTTCCTGAAGAAGCGGTGCCTTCGGCGGCTAGAGCAGGCATCACCGTCGTTAGTTTTCTCCAGGTGGAGAAATAATACAGCCCAGCTGGCTGTTTGACTGACAGTTCTTTTACTTAAGGCAGCAAGACAAAGTCCAACCGCAGCTAATTAGGGAATTAGATTGTCCCAATTCCCCAAAGGTTCTGCTTATTTGCAGGAAAATGAAACCGAAGGAGTGTTTACAACGGGAACTGAAGAACTTACCATTGACATTAAGTAGTGACTTTAACAGATGTTCCTCCCAGAGTGCTACAATTGCTCCGCAGGCGCCGGATACTTCAGGAAGAGGTGAATTCCCTTTGTCTCATAGGCACAGAAGCATAATATCAGAGTGGCAGAGATGACATGTGAAGCACACAAAATAAATTCATAAATGGATGCCCACACTCCGATACATGACCTCTCCCCTTAACCCACGCTCCTGTAAGTAACCCTGATGAAATTGTTATAGAAAAAAGGGGGTGTGTGGAGGGCTAGAGATGTCTCAGAGGCTAAGAGTACTTGCTGCTCTTCCAGAAGATGCCAGTTCAGTCCCCAGCACCCTCACGAAGCATCTCACAAACAAACGTAACTCCAGTTCAGTGGAGCAACACCTTCTTCTGTTCTTCACAGACACCTATGGTCACACGCACATGCTCACACACACACATTCACAAAGTGGAAAGGGGAATAAAATATTTCTTATAATTTATTTTTTCATTCACTTTAGAATAAAATATTTTAAGAAAACAACAAGTATGGAAATAGAAGGAAGACTGGCTGGAAAGGAAGGGGCTCAGCAGGAGAACAATAAAAGGTAATGGGGCGCTGGGCAGTGGTGGCGCACACCTTTAATCCCAGCACTTGGGAGGCAGAGGCAGGTGGATTTCTGAGTTCAGGCCAGCCTGGTCTACAGTGTGAGTTCCAGGACAGCCAGGGCTACACAGAGAAACCCTGTCTGGGGGGGAGGGGGGTGGGGGGAAGGGGTGGGGTGGGGGGAAAGTGGTGTAATGGGGGCTGGAAAGATGGCTCAGTGATTAAGAGCACTGCCTGCTCTTCCAGAGGTCCTGAGTTCAATTCCCAGCAACCACATGGTGGTTCACAACTATCTGTAATGTGATCTGACACCCTCTTCTGGTGTGTCTGAAGACAACTACAGTGTACTCATATATACAAAATAAATAAACCTTTAAATAAAAAAAACACACACACACACACTGGGCAGTGGTGGCACACGCCTTTAATCCCAGCACTTGGGAGGCAGATGCAGGTGGATTTCTGAGTTCGAGGCCAGCCTGGTCTACAGTGAGTTCTAGGACAGCCAGGGATACACAGAGAAACCCTCTCTCAAAAAACAAAACAAGGGCTGGAGAGATGGCTCAGCGAGTAAGAGCACTGATTGTTCTTCCAAAGGTCTTGAGTTCAAATCCCAGCAACCACATGGTGGCTCACAACCATCCATAATGAGATCTGATTTCCTTTCTGGAGTATCTGAAGACAGCTACAGAGTACTTACATATAATGAATAAATAAATCTTTAAAACAAAACAAAACAAAACAAAACAAAACAAAACAAAACAACATCAGGTATCAAAAAGTAGGTGGATCTCTGTGAGTTCAAGGCCAGCCTAGTCCACTCAGTGAGTTTCAGGACAGCAAGGACTATATAGAAGAGACTCTGACCCAAAACCAAAATGTTCTTCTAGTGGACTGAATTTGATTCGTAGCACCCACATCCAGTGGCTTAGGGACATCTGTAACTCCTCACACTTCTGGCCTCTGGAGGCAAAATGAACTCATATGTACACCTGCCCACACAATACACACACAAAACTAAAACAATAAAAAAATAAACACAACAAAAACAAACAATCCCCTGAGGTGTCTATTTTTTTTTAAGATTTATTTATTTATTATATGTAAGTACACTTACATATAATCCCAGGACAGCCAGGGATACAGAGAAACCCTGTCTCAAAAAGAAAAAAAAAAATCACAGTTCCTACAAAAGCTAATTAGATATACAAAGGAGTCCCACAGATAGTGTCAGAGGGTTGGGTTAAGATATGTGCAAATGAAGATAGAGGCTCATGTATTTATTAAATAGTGCAGGTGTGTTGGGCAGTGGTGGCGCACGCCTTTAATCCCAGCACTCAGAGGCAGGTCGGAGGCAGAGGCAGGCGGATTTCTGAGTTCGAGGCCAGCCTGGTTCACAGAGTGAGTTCCAGGACAGCCAGGGCTACACAGAGAAACCCTGTCTCGAAGAAAAGAAAAAATAGTGCAGGTATGGCACCAGCACTGGCAAGGCAGAGCCTGGACTACATATCAACTTCCAGGCCAGATGACTACATTTGTGGGATATCATTAAATGATAACGATAATGATAATGATGATGATGATGATAATAATAATAATAAAATAGGAATCGTAATAATAAATAAAAGCAAAAACATTAATAATGTAGATATAATCAGCCAAGCATGGTACTTCATACCTCTAATCCCAGCACTCGGAAGGCTGAGAGAGGTATTCTGTCTAGCAGAAACCCCACCTCCCGCCCTCACGCCAGACACACGCCACGTGCACTTGCACAATAACTGGACTTGTACACATGGGCCAGTGTGCTCACGGGGCGCTTAAACCCACAAGCAGCCGGGATTGTGACGGGAGGAACCATCGGGCCATCCGGCGCGGGGGAGGGCAGGTCGAGTGAGCAAGAGCTGGGTGTGGACCAGGACCGCAGGCGCCCTGCGTGCCTGGCGACCGGCTGGCCCACACACACTGGCGCGGCCGGAAGGGGCTCTGTTAGGGTAGAGCGGGCTCCAGTAGGGGCTGGCGGCTTGCACTGAACTGCAAACCCCCCCCCCCCACTTAGTGGACTCTGCTGTAGGCCTACGGGTCCCGCCAAATCCATTCTCGGACCCTTGTTTTAGCCCTTTGTTACCCGAGTTGTGATCTGGGGACTTGGTACTGGTTATTACCAGGCAGGATCGCGGAAGGTGTTCAGGGACCGGACGTCTGGGGCGGAGTTCCTGCTGCTCGCCAACTCTGCCACCCCAGCCCTCTTGGGGTCGCGCTCTTTGGGCTCTGGGCCCCATGGCTGATAAGAAACTGGTGGTGGTTTTTGGAGCCACAGGTGAGCGAGCCATGCCTGGGAAGGTCGGCAGAGCCAAGGCTTCCAGACCCTTGCTTGTAGGAAGAACGGCTGTGGTTCTCACACATATGGGTAGCTGGGGGCGGCAAAACCTAAGAGCAGATTGGCTTTGAATATATATATATATCGCACACCTTTGATCAGAGGACTCCGAAAGCAGAGGCAGGAGTCTTTCTGAAAGTTCAAGGCCAGATAGATGGTCTACAGAGCGACTTCCGTGTGTGTACAGGCATGTGTGCACATCCTTTTGCGTAGAATACCGAAATTGAGTTTTCTCCCTCTCCTCCCCTAGATGACAATCATACCAGAATAAATGTAAACACCGGCCACGTTTTTTTCTTTCTTTTCTTTTCTTTTCTTTTCTTCTTTCTTTCTTTCTTCTTTTTTTTTTTTTTTTTTTTTTTTTTTTGGTTTTTTTTTTTTTTTTTTTTGGTTTTTTTGAGACAGGGTTTCTCTGTGTAGCCCTGGCTCTCCTGGAACTCACTCAGTAGACCAGGCTGGCCTCGAACTCAGAAATCCGCCTGCCTCTGCCTCCTGAGTGCTGGGATTACAGGCGTGAGTCACCACGCACAGCACCAGCCACGTTTTCAATCAGCAGCATGATACTCTGTTTCCACACATCTCCCCGCCCCGCTCCACCTAATTTCCTTTCCAATATATAAGGGTTTTTTTCTTTGTTTACTTTTCCGGGGGCTGATGATTAAACCTAGGGCTTCCTGAACACTGGGCAAGGGCTGTACCTCTGAATTACATGCTGAGCTGAGGCGGTAGTGAGGTTCTTCCTGTGTCCTGTGTGTGTGTGTGTGTGTTTTGCGAGCATATATGTGTATGCGCCACCTGGCCGTGCCTGACCAGGCCGGAAGAGGATATTGGATTCCCTGGAAAGAGCTGTGATTGCCAGCTGACACCTGAGTACCGGGAACCAAGCCTCGGTCCTCTGTCAGAGCAGCCCAAACAGCAAGCCATCTCCATATTTATTTTTATTTTGAGAAGGGTCTTGTGTATTATTATTATGTTTATGTAGAGGGTGTACGCACTACCACTGAGCACTTGTGGAGGCGAAAGTGCAGAAAAATTTGGTTCTCTCCTTCCCACCACGTGGGTCCCAGAGGTACCACTCAGGTGCTAGGCTTGGGCCTTGACCGGCACCACGCCATGGTTCCCAGCCTGCAGCTACGGACCCTGCCTTCTCACCTCAATGATGGCTGTTGTTTACCTTTGGGGCTTTAAGTATTGGTGCTGGAGATGGAACCCAAGGCCTCAAACATCAAGTACAGATCTACCATTGATCTGTGCCCCACCCCCACAGTTGAAAATAAAACCAAAGCCAGGCAGTGTTGGTGCAAGCCTTTAATCCCAGCACTTGGGAGAAAGAGGCAGGCAGATTTCTGAGTCCAAGGCCAGCCTGTTCTACAGTTAGTTCCAGGACAGCTAGGGTTATACAAAGAAACCCTGTCTCAAAAAACTAAAACAAAACAGTTTTGCTTTTGGTGTTTTGAGGCATGGTCTCACTTTGTGGCTCTGGCTAGTCCATGACTTACCATGTAGCCCAAACTGGCTTTGAACTTGCAGAGATCCACCTGCTTCTGCTCCCTGCTGAGATTAGAGGCATGCTGCGATTAAAGGTAAAAGTTTTATTTAAACACACTTTTTGTTTGTTTATTTTGAGACAGGGTTTCCGTGTGCAGGCCTGGATGCCCTGGAACTGGCTCTGCAGACCAAGCTGGCCTCAGACGCCTGCCTCTGCCTCCCAAGTGCTGGGATTAAAAGTGTGTGCCGCCGGGTGGTGGTGGCGCACGCCTGTAATCCCAGCACTTGGGAGGCAGAGACAGGCGGATTTCTGAGTTCGAGGCCAGCCTGGTCTACAGAGTGAGTTCCAGGACAGCCAGGGCTATACAGAGAAACCCTGTCTCGGAAAAAAAAAAAAAAAAAGAAAAGTGTGTGCCACCACTGCCCTTAGACAATGGAGATGAGGCTTCTTTGGGGGGTGAGGACACAAGGTGGCAGAATTAGATAACAATGGCCTCACAATCGAGTGATTATATTAAAAGCATTTTATTATACATTTTATTCCTTTGTTGTATGTGTGTGTGTGTGGTGCTTGAAATTGAACTTAGGGTATCATACATTCTAGGCAAACAGTACCACTGGACTACCATCAGCTCTTGAATTATACATTTTAAAAAAATAAAAAGAATTATTTAAGCCGGGCATGGTGGCGCACGCCTTTAATCCAGCACTTGGGAGGCAGAGGCAGGCGGATTTCTGAGTTCGAGGCCAGCCTGGTCTACAGAGTGAGTTCCAGGACAGCCAGGACTATACACAGAGAAACCCTGTCTCGAAAAACCAAAAAAAAAAAAAAAAAAAAAAAAAGGAATTATTTATTTTATGTATGTATGAGTATACTGCAGCTGTCTTCAGACACACAGAAGAGGGCATTAGATCCCATTGCAGATGGTTGTGAGCCACCATGTGGTTGCTGGAAATTGAACTCAGGACCTTTGGAAGAGCAGTCAGTGCTCTTAACCACCAGGCCATCTCTCCAGCCCAAAAGAAATCTTTTTTTTTTTTTTTTTTTTTTTTTGGTTTTTGAGACAGGGCTTCTCTGTGTAGCCCTGGCTGTCCCGGAACTCATTCTGTAGACCAGGCTGGCCTCGAACTCAGAAATCTGCCTGCCTCTGCAAAGACAGTTTAAAGAGACATCCTTTTTTCTGGGCAGGCTTGCTTTCATGGAGTGATCCCTTCTAGACTGTTCTTTCATGCTGACCCTGGCAGTTGTGACGTGTTTTGACTCTTCACAGGTGCACAGGGTGGCTCCGTGGCACGTACACTGCTGGAAGATGGGACATTCAGGGTTCGAGTGGTAACGAGGAACCCTGAGCAGAGGGCAGCCAAAGAGCTGAAGCGACAGGGTGCTGAGGTGGTGCGAGGAGACCAGGACGATGCGGCTAGCATGGAGGCGGCCCTGACTGGGGCTCATGCCACCTTCATCGTGACCAATTACTGGGAGAAGTGCAGCAAGGACCGAGAAGTGAGGCAGGTAGGTGTGAGGAGGCCAGGGCTTGGCTAGTGTGTCTGAGACAAGGCCTGCGGACCCCAGGTGATCCAGAAGGCAGCTCTGACTTGCCAGGGAGGGCGGAGCACTGAAACCCCAGCTCTTCTCCTTACTGTTCTGCAAACTGATGGAGGCAGCCTCTACCTAGCTCATGAACCCTTGCAGGGGTAAACCAGACACACACTAGAGCACTTGGGACAAAGATCTGGTTGAAACAGATTTGTCTCCTTAATCCTGGGAACCCCATGTGAGCCCCTTGGGACCACGGCAATTATACTCCGGGTAGTGCAAAAGCACAGAAATTGCCTCAGCTCTAAAAGCTGATGATCCAAATGAAGGTGTCAGCAAGATCTCGGTCCTTCCTGGAGCTTGAGGAGGAGTGCTTCCTCGGTGCCTCCAGCTTCTCTGGCTCTAGGTGTGACTAAGCTTATGGCTGTGTCACACCAATATCTGCTTCCATTTTCTCATGGCTGCTTCTTGTGTTTTATTCTGATAGGGAGGGGTAAGGCCAGGTCTTGCTGGATAGCCCAAGTGGGCCTAGAACTTGTGATCTTGAATGCTAGGATTATAGGCCTATGCCACCATGCCTGATATGATTGATGATGAAGATGATAATTACTATTATTTTTACTTTATGTTTATGGTATTGTCTGTTGCTGTAGAGGGAAACCATAACCAAAGCAATTTTTTTTTGGGGGGGGAGGGTGTCGAGATAGGGTTTCTCGGTATAGCCCTTGCTGTCCTGGAACTCACTCTGTAGACTAGGCTGGCCTCGAACTCAGAAATCCGCCTGCCTCCCAGAGTGCTGGAATTACAAAGCAACTTTTTTTTTTTTTTTTTTTTTTTTTTTGAGACAGGGTTTCTCTGTATAGCCCTGGCTGTCCTGGAACTCACTCTGTAGACCAGGCTGGCCTCGAACTCAGAAATCTGCCTGTCTCTGCCCCCCAAGTGCTGGGATTACAGGCATGCGCCACCGCCTGGCCTAAAGCAACTTATTTTAAAGCCTGTTTATCAGGGCTCATGTTTCTAGAGGATTGGAGTCCTTGATCATCACGGCTGGAAGTGTGGCGGCAGGCGGGGAGGCGGGCAGGCGGGCAGGCAGGCAGGCAACAGGCAGGCAGGCAGGCAGCAAGGCGAGCAGCAGGTGGGCAGGCAGGCAGGCAGGGAGGAGGCAGCAGGCAGGCAGGCAGGCAGGCGGGGAGGCAGGCGAGCAGGTAGGCTTGCATTGGAGAAGCATCCTGGAGTAAGGAACAATTTGGGCTTGTGGAACTTCAAAGCTCATCCCCAGTGCCGCGCCTTCTCCAACAAAACCACACCTCCTAATTCTTTTCCAACAGTCCCACCAGTGGGACCAAGTTTTTAAACAAATGAGCCTATGGGGGCTGTCCCCCCCAGATCACCACAGGCGTGTTGCCTGGATTTATGTCTGTGTACCACTTCCATACAGTATCCAATGAGGCCAGAAAGGAGCATCAGATACCCTGGAACTGGAGTTAACAGACAGCTGTGAGCTGCTGAGAAATGAGTCTGTGTCCTCTGGAAGAATAGCCAGGCCTCTTAACTGCTGAGCCTCCTCCACTCCAGACCCTTGGCTCACTTCTCTTAGAATACTTAATTTGAATTTAGGAGTCATGTGATTAATCTAGAATGATCAAGTCTCAACTCTTAATGCTACCTACAAAGAACCTGTCCCTGAATCAAGTCACATTTACAACTTTGCAGGGGTAAGGTATAGACAGATTATTTTGGAGGGATGTGGTTCTATACCCCCAACTTTAAAGACATAGATCACTGTTTATTAAGCAGTGACGCCACAATGGTTAGACTGCTTGTCCTGGGTCACACACAAGTTCAATCGTCTCAGCCCAGATGTTCAACCATGAAGCCGTATCTTCTCCCCAGATGGCTCTGAGCTCTCCAATGGTGTCAGCCCAGCCCCACGGTCACAGAGGACACAAATATGCACATCAAAAGGCTTTTGTGCCCTTCCCAAGGCAGACCTGCTCTGTCTTAAATCTTCCAATTATTTTTTAGACGTGGTCTCATGTAGCTGAGGTTAGCCTTGAACTCCTGATCTTCCTGGCTTTACCTCCTGGCTCACTTTTCCGCTAGAAAACCCATGATCTTAAAGGTGACCCTAGCGTCTGCAAGCTTAGTGCAGTGCTTGCTGCACAAGACTGTGATTCCTGAGCACAGGGCTTCCTTGGCGCAGAGGAAGCGGATCAGGGACTCATGTCTTTCCTCATACCCTCGTGGTCTTTCCTTTCCCGCTTACCAGGGCAAGCTTCTAGCCGATCTAGCCAAACGCTTGGGCCTCCATTACGTAGTGTACAGTGGCCTGGAGAACATCGGGAAGCTGACGGCCGGGAGGCTGGCCGCGGGACACTTTGATGGCAAAGGGGAAGTGGAGGAATACTTCCGAGACATCGGTGTTCCTATGACCAGCGTGCGGCTGCCTTGCTATTTCGTGAACCTCCTTTCCTACTTCCTGCCCCAGAAAGCTGCAGATGGAAAGAGCTTCTTGCTGGGTGAGTGTCCTACCCCACATAGTGAAACCCTAACATTAGGCTTGAGACTAGGCATGTCACCTAGGTAGGCCTTGACTTCACATTCTGTGAAATGGTTTAACCCTGTCCCGTGGAGGAATGAGACACCCAGCCAGGGTTATTACCGTTCTCAGAAGAGGAGGCAGGTGTGGATGATGCCTGCTGACCAGTTTGTTAACGAGCGGGATGCCCTGGCCAGCTTGTGTCCTGCCAGTTGGCCAGTGGATTGAATAGAGCAGGATGTACCGGAGGCAAAGCTGGAAGGGCTGGTGCTGCTGGCCACTCACTCTTGGCCCTCTTCATGTCACCTTCTCTGAGGGTACGGGTCTTGGCACAGAGATCAGGAGTCTTGCCCACTCAGGGAATGTCAGACCACTGGCACCACACAAAGACAAAGACCAACACTGATGTGTGTGGTTGCCCAGAACTGGCTGCTGGGAAAGCCTCTCTCTTCCCACAGACTTGCCCATGGGCGACGTCCCCATGGATGGGATGTCTGTGAAGGACCTGGGCCCCGTGGTGCTCAGCTTGCTGAAGAAGCCAGAAGAGTTCATAGGGCAGGACATCGGGCTCAGTACCTGCAGGCACACGGCAGAGGAATACGCTGCTCTGCTCAGCAAGCACACCGGCAAGACTGTGCATCATGCCAAGGTGGGTTCCTCCCTCCCCAGAGCCGCCGCGCCTCAGCCCTTGCAGGATGCCCCTAACTCCCCAAAAGGGTTGGTTTTTTTTGTTTGGGTTTGGGTTTTGGGGTTTTTATTTTCTTGTTTTTGAGGCAGGGTCTTACCTGGAACTCACTATGTTATCCAGGCTGGCCTCGAACTCAGAGATCCACCTACCTCTACCTTCCAAGTACTAGGATCAAAGGTGTGCGCCACTAGAGCCTTTTAAAAATGTTATGTGTGTGCTGTGCCACCAGCCTGGTCTACAGAGTGAGTTACAGGACAGCCATCTGGGGTGGGGTAGGGGGCAAATGAAGGAATAAAGAGCATTAAATGGACACGTGTCCTTAAAAAGAAGTGGGACTTAAGCCACAAATATGGAGCATCTGAGAGCATCTGAGAGTCCAGACTGGGTTTGGGAGGAAAAGAGGAATAGAAAGTGATACTGTTGATCTCTGCTCTGAAAGGCACAGTGGCTTTCATCACATGACCTGGAAAGAGCAGCCTTTGAGCTGAGGGGTGTCAGGTAGCAGCGAGAGCTCTGGCTTCTGTACATCTGGCTTTCTAGTTACAAGTGTTCGTGTAGCCTCACAGTGAAGACTTGAGTTAGTGGCTTCAGGGCCAGTGTAGCGTTTGGGTGATACCTAGCCCACCCTGGCTTTCTGGGGCTCTGGAACACTCCAATCTTGCCTGGCATCACCAACGCTGTGAAGGAAACAGACATGGTCGATTCTCTGTTTCCAGACAACTCCCGAGGAATACGAGAAGCTTGGTTTCCAGGGGGCTCGAGACTTGGCCAACATGTTCCGTTTCTATGCCCTGAAACCTGACCGGAACATTGACCTGACCCTGCGACTCAACCCCAAGGCTCAGACACTGGACCAGTGGCTGGAGCTGCACAAGGGGGACTTTGCGCAGCTGTGACCTTGAAGCACAGCACTCTTGTGTACAGTTCTGTGTTTGTTTGGTTGGTTTTTTTTACTCCCAAATAAAAACCATTGTTCTCACAGATGGTTTCCCAAAAGAAAAGGCCTCTGTCTGTGGGAAGTGAGCTGGGGGGACAGTTGTATGAAAATGGGCCCTGAGAGCACCAGGAGCAGGAGGCACAGGCTTATTCGGTGTGTTTGAAGTACTCACTCCACCCTCAGCCTTAAGCAGTGTGCATGCACAGGGAGTCAGAAAACAAGGTGGAGAGTAGTAGAGACGTCCAACACCAATCTGTGGCCATGCGTGTTCACCTGCACACGTGTGCACCCACAGACACACGCACACAAGCAAACAATGCACCCATTCAAAAAGTACAAATGAGCCGGGCGTGGTGGCGCACGCCTGTAATCCCAGCACTTGGGAGGCAGAGGCAGAGGCAGGCGGATTTCTGAGGCCAGCCTGGTCTACAGAGTGAGTTCCAGGACAGCCAGGGCTACACAGAGAAACCCTGTCTCTAAAAACCAAAAAAAAAAAAAAAAAAAAAAAAGTACAAATGGAAGATGCGGCAGGGCCACGGACTGGACCAGACCAGACGGGAAGACTTGAGGTAATGTTGCCTGTAGCTAAGACCTGCATGATAGGTCAGCTCAGCTCTAAGCCTTCAGAGGGAGTAGCACCAGCCCAGAGCCCGACCACTGCTGAGGAGTCATGACACCTCTGTATCTCCCTGTGTATGGGTTTTGTTTTTTTTTTTTAAGATTTATTTATTTTTTGTATATGAGTACACCATTGCTGTCTTCAGACACACCAGAAGAGGGCATCAGATTCCATTACAGATGGTTGTGGGCCACCATGTAGTTGCTGGGATTTGAACTCAGGACCTCTGGAAGTGTAGTCAGTGCTCTTAACTGCTGAGCCATCTCTCCAGCCCCATGTTTTTTAACTACTAGCACACTATCTTTGTGCTGCCTGTTCCTGAGTTCAGACTCCTTTACCAGGGAAAGGAGCAGTGGTCCCGTCAGGTTCATCTACTGTAGACTCTTGGCTGAGGCACAATTTACTGTGCCATACCCTAAAATATGAGATAAACAGACTAAAGTTATGCTGTCTGCCTGGAGGAAACTTTTCCTTTTTTCTGTGTAGCCCTGGCTGCCCTGGAACTTGCCCTGTATGCCAGGATGGCCTTGAACTCAAAAGAACTGCCTGCCTTTTCCTCCACACTGCTGGGACTAAAGGTGCACTCCACTCCACTATCACCTAGCTGAGGAAGTTATTTAGTGAAAGCCACAACTAGATTAGATAGATAGATAGATAGATAGATAGATAGATAGATAGGGTCCTCAAGGTACAAAGAACAGACGGAAGGTGCCTGATAACAGGGTTTACGGCTGTGTATGAAATTAGGATGTAGAGTATAAATGTATAAGACCTTGGGCTTCATCCCCAAATAAAGAAGGGAAAAAAAGAAAAGAAAAACTTAGAAATTAAGGGAGCAGACCGATCAGTGAGGACAGGAAGCAGTAATGATGCTGAGATCTGTGGGTGGGCAGGAGCTGTCCCAGAAGAGTAAAGGGAAAATACAGTAACAAGTGAGGACTTCTGAACCCACTGGGTCAGGAAGACACAACAGGTTGTCTTAATGCCAGTGCAACCTAAACCTGGAAACCGTCTGCCAAGGTCAAGGTCCAGAGTAGACCCCGACTGCCTGTTGGCTTCTCACCAGCATGGGGGTTTCTCTGTGTAGCCCTGGCTGTCCAGGAACCCCCTCTACATCAGGCCTTGAAGTCACAGAGCTCTGCCTGTCTCTGCCTCCCAAGTGTTGGGATTAATGGTGTTGTGCATCACTACCTCCCAGCTCAAAATTGCTAGCATGGGGACTGGTAAGATGGCTCAGCAGTTACATTTTGCTGCTCTTGCAGCGGACCTGGCTTGGTTGCTAGCACCACATGGTAGCTAACAAACCTTTGTAAGTTCAGTTCCAGACAACATCCCTGGTCTCTCTGGGCACTACATGCAAATGGCGCACAGACGTGTGTACACAGAACACCCATACATACTGTCTTTTACATGTGATCTAGGAAAGTGCGCCTGAGGCGGCACAGCTCAGTGGCAGCACACTTGCCTGCCATGCTGAGGTCCTGGGTTCATTCCCAGCTACTACCGTTACAAAACCTTACAAACAATCTTTATAGAGACGTGGTGGCTTACATCTGTGTTCCTGATATTGGGGGTGGTGAAGGCAGAGGCATCAGGAGTTCCAGCCTGGGCTACATAGCAAAACAAAGACTGAAGAATGAGGCTTAACAGAACAGTCAACCAAGGGCACCGGGAGCACGGCACATGTCTCAGCAAGGCTGGCCAGCCAGCCGGTTCAAGCTCACACAGGCTGGAAATGAGAGTAGGGGTCTGCACTGGCAGATGCCGCCAGCCCGCTCTCCTGTTGCCCCTGTTGGGCGGCCTACAGAAGCTAACTTGAACTTTCAAAGAAATGACCACGCCAGGCAGTGGTGGCACACGCCTTTAATCCCAGCACTGTGAAGGCAGAGGCAGGTGGATTTCTGTGTTCCAGGCCAGCCTGGTCTAAAGAGTAAGTTCCAGGACAGCCAGGGTTACACAGAGAAACCCTGTCTCAAAAAAACCAAAACCAAACCAAACAAACAAAAAACAAAACAAACAAAAAGAAATGACCACAATTTTGGTTTTAAATATCTTTTGTAGTAGATCATCTTATTTACATTGATACAGAATCACTTTACATTCTTAAATCAGACACTAATAAATGCTTTACTTTTGTAAATTATAAATGAAAAGAAAGAGACTACAGAGAAGTGTTCTTCATTAGCCTGTCTTACACTAGCTCCAGAGGCCCTTTAACACAGAGAAACTGCAACATGCCACCAGCAGAGGCTGGAAATGAGGTGGCTCTGTGCACTGTGAAGGCCTTCACTGATGATAGTGTCATTTAACATTTACACAGGAAAAGACAAGGAACCTTACTGAGTAATTTAAATACACTGGAAATCAAATGTCAGCAGTGGAAACGGAGAACCAAGCCCTGGCTGGCACACCTCTGGGCCTCCAGAGGCTGAAGGCTATACCGCATGACCATGGTAACTGTGGTCCACCAGGGCAGGAGACACCCACACACACCAGACTAGAGCACTCGAGGTCCACTGCCATCTAAGGTGAGGAGGAAGCTGCTGCTGCTAGGTGTCCCACAAGCGTGCCTCCCAGGGCCCTAGGCCCCACTTTCCAGCTGCGTGGCGCCTTCCAAAGAAAAAAGAAAAGAGCTCCAAGGGGAGTGACAGACACCTCACTGTACAGGAAGATGGCGCTGTTGGGATGTGCTGCCCTGGTCCTAGAGAAGACCGCTGGCAGGTCGGACATATTCCAGAACTTCATGAGGTTTGTTGAAAGGGAAATCACTCACTTCACAACACTGTGCAGCCTAAAGCTTCATTTGAAGCTGTAAGCACGGGTCTTTAATTCTTTCAGCTCTACACTACATGCGATTCCAGGTGAGTTTTAGTGCTGCAAGAGGAGTCCAAGTGTTTCCCTGCCTGAACCAGAAGCAGCAGGTCCCCTAGTGGACTACTTCCACCGGTCTCGATGTCCAGCCTGAGGCCATACGCCACTGCCTAGGGCACCATGACCTTTATGCAGAGAAGTGTCATCACATGTCTTGCTGTTGCTAGGCGGTTCAGAGGGATCTGTAAGCAGGGGCTCAGTGCTGCCGTTCTGGGATCCTCCCGTGTCCGATGCCCTGGCCACGGAGAGGGGATGCTGCTCCATCTAGTTTCCAGTCGACCGCTTTCCTGAGCCAAGGAGACAAAGTTACAGTTCACATCTCAGAACATATCCCTGTGGAAGAGCTCTGTTAATCCCTGGAGAAAACTGCTTTGAGGGTCAAGAGCCCCAGGACCTGGGCGAACATAAAACAACGGTGCGTCTCCAGGCACAGAAAATACGCATCACTCCTCGGTGGCCCAAATGTGCACAGCACCATGTTGCCTGGGCAGAACAGTGTGCTGAAAAGCAGGTGGGAGGTGGAGGGGATCTGAGTTCTAGGCTTGGCTCCGCCACAATTTGCCCTCTGGACTGTGGGCAAGCTGGTCCCACCACAGAGGGACAGAGCCCTTGGGAAATGACAATGAGGGTTGTGAGGCAGCCCCAAATCTAATCTCTCTAGGAAGGAATCTAAATTGGGTTCAAGTGAAGAGGCTGGCCACTGCAGGCTGCTCAGCCCCTGCACTCAAGGGTGCTCTGTCCCAAGGACTGAAAGGATGCCACGTTTACTACATCATTGGTTGGCATCTCTCCCATCTCTTGGGGTGGGGTAGGGTAGGGTGGAATCTGATATTGGTTAAAGTGACCAGAAGAGAGATTAGTTCAGAGGTTAACATGGAAGAAAGCTCACAGGTTTTCCTACCTCAGCGGGGGTATCAGGAAGTAAACATTTTCTTAAGTTTGGAAAGGAATCCCTCATTGTCCTCCCCAGCCTCTCGCCTAGCCTTGCTTCCTGCGGAGCTATCCATGGCTCTGCCACCTGGGCACAAACAACAGAAAGAACCGAGGTCAAGCACACACCTCCATGCAGCAAATGCCAGCCCCACTTAGCTGCCCAAAGGCTGACACTCAAGGAGGAGCCAAGGGCCACTCCAGGAACATAAGGGCCACTCTCAGGCTGGCAAGGAGTACCGAAGGTATTAGACTGAAGCAAGTGGGACACTCAGAGTCTCAGGACATTACAACTCTTGTTGGAGTCACAAACCCATAGAAGGCAAACAAGAAAAAAGGGAGGAAAGGGACTGTCTATAATCTGAACAATAACAATGGCAACACTAAATGCCAGAGGCCTCGGGGCCAAGCCACAAAGCCTATGCAGTAGCTCATCTTAGCGTACTATATGAGTTCACGTCTCAGCTCCATGTACACAGAAGCAATGCTGTCAGGTCCACCTAGAGTTCCAGAGCCCACTAGAGTCAGCCCCAGCCCTGACTCTTAACCACCAGACTATTGACTACAGCGTAAACAATGAACCTCAAGAAGAGCTCCAGTTTCTCACTGCACTGCCACATTTCACACTACCCATGTTATATACACTGCCTATGTAATAGACACTGCATGGGTTATAGATACTGCCTATGCTATAGACACTGCCTATGTTATAGACACTGCCTATGTTATATATACTGCCTATGTTATATATACTGCCTATGTTATAGACACTGCCTATGTTATATATACTGCCTATGTTATAGACACTGCGTAAGACACTGCGTAGGTTATAGACACTGCCTATGTTATAGACATGAACATGTCTAAGACAACTGAGTGAGCTGGTTCTCACTCTGCACTCTTCCCACAACGCCAGTGACGTGTACTATACATGGGTGTCTTGAGAGAGAAGCAGAAGAATCAAGACTTCAAGACTCCCACTACATAGTGAGTTCTAGGCAAGCCTGGGCTACAGAGGACTGTCTCAAAAAAACAAAAAACAGCAGCCGGGCAGGCTTGGGAGGCAGAGGCAGGCAGATTTCTGAGTTTGAGGCCAGCCTGGTCTACAGAGTGAGTTCCATGACAGCCAGGGCTACACAGAGAGACCCTGTCTTGGAAAAACCAAAAAAACAAAAACAAAAACAAAAACAAAAACAAAAAAATATGGCCAGGCGGTGGTGGTGCATGCCTGTAATCCCAGCACTTGGGAGGCAGAGGCAGGCAGATTTCTGAGTTCGAGGCCAGCCTGGCCTACAGAGTGAGTTCTAGGACAGCCAGGGCTACAAAGAGAAACCCTGTATTGGAAAAACCAAATAAATAAATAATTAATTAAAAAAAATACATACACCCTCTATGTAATTTGGCGAGATCAAGTGGTACCTGGCATAGATTAGAAGTGCCACCAGTAGTGATTTATTTACAGTGTCAACAGGTTACGTTTGTTGTCATTTAAAGAAACGAAATGTATTTTATCTTAGAAGACTCAGGAGGGATAGGGAACCCATGGTTTATAGATGTGTTAAGAGTCCTTTATGTTACTTAAACCTTTAAATATTACAAAAGGAAATGCTCAGAATTGAGCAATTGAGGCCTCTGGACTTCAAGGCAGAGTGCTGTGCAGGGCCTGGCTCCAGGCTCTGAGTGAAGCCCAGAGCGTGGGTGTCCCCAAACCGTGGGTGTCCTCACCTTTGCCCATCACCCAGATTGTTTTAAAGCATTTTGCATTCTTTTTATTTATTTATTTTCGAAAAAAAGGTTGTGTGTGTGTGTGTGTGTGTGTGTGTGTGTGTGTGTGTGTGTAGCTTTGGCTATCTGGGAACTAGCTCTGTAGACCAGGCCAGCCTTGAACTCACACATCCAACTCCTTCTGTTTCCTTAGCACTTGGATTAAAGGTGTGCACCATCACCGCCTGGCGCATTTTTCCTTTATCTTAAAAGATTGTTTCGTTTTGGTTTTTTTTTAATGTATATAACTGGGGCTGGTGAGTTGGCTCAGTGGTTAAGAGCACTAACTGCTCTTCTGAAGGTCCTGAGTTCAAATCCCAGCAACCACATGGTGGCTCACAACCACCTGTAACGAGATCTGACGCCATCTTCTGGTGCGTCTGAAGACAGCTAGAGTGTATGCACATATAATAAATAAATAAATCTTAGCCGGGCGTGGTGGCGCATGTCTGTAATCCCAGCACTTGGGAGGCAGAGGCAGGTGGATTTCTGAGTTCGAGGCCAGCCTGGTCTATAGAGTGAGTTCCAGGACAGCCAGGGCTACACAGAGAAACCCTGCCTCAAAAAACCAAAATAAATAAATAAATAAATAAATAAATAAATAAATAAATCTTTTAAAAAATATGTATATAACTTTTTTGTCTGCATATACACATGTGCACCATGTGCTTGCCTGGTACCCATGGAGAAGACCATAATAAGTCATTGACTTTCCTGGAACTTGAGTTAGAAATGGTTTTATGGTTCCAAGTAGGTGCTAGAAACCAAAGCCAGGTCCTCAGTGAGAGCAGCAATCTGTCTCTGTGCCACCTTGGCAGCTCCTGATAACATCAATCCCACTCAACATTTTGCTTAGAACACTATTCCTTTTCTAAGGCCCACCTTGGTCCTGGGACCGACCACGCCTCCTCAGGGTAAGCTGTGTCCCATCTGTATGCTGTATGAACTTCCCAGGGAGATGGAAGTGAAAGACGGCTACTCATCCCAGACAGGGAACCAACAGCAGAGGAAAGCAGTTCTGACTGTGCCTGGCCTGAGGGAACCAATGTAGTGTTGGGCTGTCTTGCAGCCATGGATGAGGGGTTACTTACAGGAACACTGGTGATGCCCAAACATTCTCAGTGTAGAAAAGTCCTACACACGGATGGTGACTTAATGGAGACTGTCATGGAGCCCCTGCCAGCTAACCTCCAGAGAAAACATGCTAGGGAACACAGTTACATACAGCTAGCCGAGGGGCTGGAGGGAGAGAGGGGGAGAGCCTCGTGACCCTCTCCCTAGCCCATCTTTGCAAGATTATCCAAGAGCCCACTGGCTTTTGTTTTTGTTTTTGAGACCTCAGGGATTCTAGGCTAGCACTTTATCAACTGAGTTGTTTGAAAAAATCAAATCTGGGAGTCAAATTCCTAAGAGATGCAATTTTGAAAACAATGACAATAGAGGTTAATAGGAGAAAACACATCTAACAAGGATGAAGCATTCCCGCCCCTGCCTGAGCCTGGCAGCCCTGCAGAACCTGAGCTCCCTGGCAGGAGAGGAAAACAGTTGTGTACAGAGCAAATTTTGTATATTTTAAGACTTTGAAGACTTGTCATGAACTAACTTGTCCCACTTCCTATTTAGTTTAAAAGAGAACAAAAGAACTGGTATGGGGACACGTCTTAATGCCAGCTCTCAGAAGCCCAAGCTGTAGGATCTCAAGTCACAGGTCACCAAGACCATCTCAAACGAACGAACATGAGTGAAAACAAAGAGAAAAGTACATGTATCATTCATCTAAACACTAAAATAAATGTCATTTGGAGTTTGATCAAGCCCTTGTTCTTAACAGGAGCTCTACAGAACTCCCAGGCAAGGCTGCTGGGATTGCCACTTCCACTGCTGCCTCCTCCTTCTGCAGACTCAATCCCCCTCTACTGTGCTGGAAGAGCTACCCTAGCTCTGAATACTGGCTATAAATCACCACACACTAATCTAAGGCCACTCCAGCTCTGAGAACTCCAT